>CM062816.1:343128599-344328599 GCA_031772625.1 Pinus tabuliformis
CTTTAATAAGTCAAATTAATAATAATAAAAAAATCTTTTGACAAATATATTACATCATGACTCAAGTACAATTATGAAGACCGACACTAGTTACATTCTTCAACACTCCCTCTTAATTAGGGAGGTATTCGTAATTACATACATATGAAGGTACATTGAAGATCTCAAAATGAAATGAACTACGAAGATTACTAGCACACTCAGTATTGCGGACTAGATACCTGACTAAGGGAACTAAGGGGACTCAAGCTTTAGCCAACTCTAGGTATCATCAGGCTTTTAAGCTCTACCACCAACCCAAGGATCTAGGTGTGTATCCAAGGTCAGAGCTCCATGACCAACGCCACCCTCCCTCTTCGAGATCTAGACATCAACACATAGGTTGGCCAGATGTCCTCCCAAGCATCTTGCCATTAGATGCTTCATCTCTCCCTAATAAACTAAATCAGATATATCCATTTGTCCAAGCATGCTTCAAAAGTGTTCAACCTTCTTATGGAGAGATTTACCTGTACAAACACAACCCCAATCAGTAATAAACTTTCAAATATAAGTAAACACAAACCTTCAGGGTCCTCAATCATTTTGATGCTACTTTCATCATCAAGTTATCCATATACAATTTGTCGGAAGCTTTCTTCTTCTTTCATTTCTTCAGCAGCACCAAATACATCTTCAGATTTCCTCAAGTCTTTTGTTTGCAACTTCATGAACATTTATTGATAGTACTTTTGCTTACTTCAAGGTATTCACTATCATAATATGCCCTCCCTCTCAATTGGGGAGATATATTGTTTCTACTATCTAGGCTCCCTCTCAACTTATGGAGATCAATCACTTTCTTCTTTTATGACATCGGAGAACCTTTCTTGGAATCAAGGTCATTTTGATATATAACTTCCTTTATCATGCTTATACGAACATCTTCATCATCTTGAATATTATGTACCTGCAAAACTTTAATAGCAAGCACAACCAAAAAAATACAGAAGCATGAAGTTAACTATACCAAAATCATGGAAGCATTTAGACTTCAGTTATCAAACACCTAAACTTAGTTAGGTTTATAATCATCAAAAGTTACATACTCAACTTCTTGTTAGGGTTTTGTCACAAACCCCAGAGTACATCATCAAGACTTAAAGCAATTCAATCAAGATATCGGTCTCATTATATCTAGGGCCTCAATATTACTTTCAAAGGTACATGACAGACTCTACAATGATTTATTGCAAACCCTAGATTCCATCTTCAAGACACAAAGCCTTAGATATCAACAATTCAATCAAATAACAATTCTACTATGCATCTAAGGTTTCATCTCTAGTAGGGTTTGTTGCAAACCCTAGTTTTGTATCAAAACTAAATCATATCAAAAAACTATCATCTCCTAGAATATCAATCTCTACTAGGGCTTTGTTACAAACCCTAGAATTCAAAAATTAAAACATGAGTATCAACAATTAGGTTAGCATACTCACATAAACATATCTAGGATTTCATTATCACGTACTAGCATTTTATATCAATATTCATATGTACTAGGTAAACCTAGGACACAAACATCAATATATCAAAGTTAGAAATACAACAATTTTCTTCTAGGATAAGGTTTTGATTGGATGAATATACACCTAGGGCTTCATTCCTAGAATCTTATTTATAACTGTTTTTGTTCACAAATCCCTAAAAAACTAGGGTTTTGATTCATTAGCAACAAATCCTAACTTATCTAAGATTTTAGTTTATTACTAGGACAATAACAACAAACCCTAAAAGACTAGGATTTTGTCATAACAATACCAAAACCCTAAATATTACAAGAATAGACTTTTCATCATTGGTTCTTTATTAACAACCCTAAGAGGACTAGGGTTTCAATATTATTGTCAACATATCCTAAGAATTTCATTGTACAAACCCTAAGTAGACTAGGGTTTCATCAACATACCCTTAGGTTAAGGTTTTACAGTGAACCCTAAAGGTTAGGGTTTCATAAACAAAGTAGATAATATGATGAGGGTAGATTCAATCAAGAGATTAATTACCCTAACAAGAATCCTTATGATTTGAAGCCCTAGACATCAGAGAGTTAGAAATGTATAGTAAATAATTGTACCTTGTTTGTGTGAGGGAGACTAGCTATTTATTATGTGAACTTTGAACGTACCTTGAGTTGCTCCTTTTAAAAACTTTGTAGGATTTCATTATTGAAGGATTTCCTCTGCAACAAAACTTCTTACAAGCCTTTTTATCATTTTCAAAATTCATCATAAGATCAACATAATTATCTAAACTTTTACTTTCTTCATTATGTACCTACAACATTTAAGTACTACCAAAATGAATAATTGTAGGAGCACATTTATGATGCGAAATCTATAGAGAGGGAGAATGCCAAATTTTTAAGTCAAAGGAAGTTACTTTTTGAAACATCAATTCTAGAGTCCAAATTTTGCCATCATTTTATTCTAGACTTCCTTCGAATACTTAGGAACAAACTAGGGTTTCTATAGGGTTAAATACTAACAAATTTTTAGATGCCAAAAACCTTGAATAATATGAAGATTTCAAACCCTAAAAGAAATTCCAAAATCCTAATTTATTTTGAAGTTAGATTCTAAATGAATAAGGTAATTATACATACCTCAAAAATTACTTACCTTGCTCTTCCAAGATCTGCTGCAAGTGCTTCTTTTAAGATGCTATGAACTACTCATGTTGATTTTTTTCAGCAAAAATTGGTAACAGGATGCTAAATGCTTTTCCTTGCAATCTTGATAAACATATTGTTAGATTGAAGCATAAAGAACAAAATCAATACTTACTTGATTTTGACTGATGCAAGACTAACTGAACAAATTCTTTTTACTATTGAGGACTTGATCTCCTTGACATTATTTGAATAGGCTCATTCAAAGACTAATATAAACTGCCCCTTTTTGATGGAATTTTCTTTCACTTTCTTTGATAGGATTTACATACTTATTTCATAAGGAAAGCAGATTCTCTTCAACAAATAGATCAAACACTGTGATCCATGGGGTTTAGCTTTTATGTCACTGTTTAAGGCTTGAAACTTTCTATATAGTTTCCTAGCTTTTCGTCCATTTTCCGAAGATGCCTTGGCTCCTTTGATTTAGGTGAAGATTGCAACTTTGTAACAGTTCTTTCTAAGGCATTTAAACAATTGTAACTATGCACTAAACTTTGTCTTATCTCATAAAGAATTCGGCTTTGTCTAGACTATTAGCTTTAAGCATGTTATTTGGCTTCTCTTTAAGTATTATTTTGTGGCTCAGGTCTGCGACCTAATTGCAAATATATAGATTCATATTCATGCCCAGAATTTGGATGGAGTTAACACAGTGAATTCGGACACTTTCAATAGAGATTTCATACCTTGTTTTACATACTTAGACCTACGCTCTTCTTACTAGAATATTCGGTCTTTCTTGGGCTAGAGGACTAGCTTCTTGGTCCCTTAAAATAGAGCCTTTTAAACTCTTCAAAAACTCACTCTATTTGCTCAGGGCTTTGGTCTTCTCACTGTAATTAGGGCTTGTAGATAGGCCCAGACTTCGGATCTTTCTTTTCTAGGAGCTCAGCCCTAAGTAAAGGACTACCTTTGTTTATCTTGTATGCGTTTGTGATCTCCTTCCTACCCTTATGTACGTGAACCAAGCTCTGATACCATGTTGATAAATGTTAAATTTGGACAACTAGGTCCAAACTCCATGTTCTGATGCTCAGATTAAGAGGCTAATATTTTTGTTGGATTCCTCTTTCTGAGAGGTGTAAAATCCATATAAAAATAGTCTTAATCCGATGAGCAGAACTTATATTGTGAATTTATTATTCTTAATAAATTATATGTGCAAGGTCAGCCAGTTTTGTAATGTAGGCTCACATGCCCAACAGATGTGTCACACACCCTCATTGATGGATATATATACAGGAAAAGTTGGAGAGAATTTGATCACAACACAACTCACATCTTCCTCTCTCATCTTAGAGAGTACGCTACCTGGAGGACGAATTTCAGCCACACGTGGGAAGGACGAAGAGGACAGACCGTACGTATTTTCTGCTGCTAGGGTTTCGCAGAAAGTTTGACCGGCGTTGACTTTGGTCAACGCTTGGTCCAATCAAGCTGAAAATTGGTGGAAAGTTCGATTTTTGAAGGCCGTACTATCTGGCACAAAAATCGAGGTCAAAGGGTTGACCGTTTTGCTTCTGCGTTGACTTTTAGCTTGCTGCCCCTGCGTTGACTTTTCAGGACAGCGTTGACTTTTGTAGAATTGACTTGGGTTGACTCATCTACTAGTTGGAGGGATCTTGTGACACATCTGGGCTGGCTGACCAAAGGAGACTTTGCTGGTTGAAGCATCCTGTTGACCGCCGAAACGAACACACACATTTTTCTTGTTTCTGATTTGTCTTCTGTAAGATCTGCTTATATGTTCTATCTGCATTTTGCTTAACTACTTGTATGATTGCTGTGAGAAAAGTGAAATCGCTCTTAGCATAGAACATCTACAAAACTTTACATGGTATCGGAGCTAAGGTGAAGACAAACTCTATCTATAGCAATCATCATCGAAATAATCATGCCCTAATCGAAGTCAATGGATGCCTTTGTGTCACTAGAGGATTATATACGCTATCAATGATATACGTTGTAACGGAAAGATATACAGCACAGCTGTAGAGGATATGTTTAGGCAGTAAAGGAAGCCGCAGTCATAAGGACATGAGGCTGCAGTCATGAAGAGTCAAGTCGTAGTAATGAAGAGGTATCTGCAGGCTTAAGGCTCTGGCCAAAGTGCGAAGAGGAGTATTTCTGTGTCTTTTGTTTATGATCTGATTGGCCAAGTAAGGAAGGAGGCTAGCTGAGCTTGTAAAGAGGAGTTCTGAGCATAAATGCAAGGGTTATTCTCTATGCACAGGCCGTTGAGTGTTTTTGAGTTTTACAATGGGACAAAAGTCTGTTTTGAGAGGGCCGAGAGGCCCAGCAAGGAGCAGGAAGAAGGCCGCAGTACCCTTGACCATCAACGTAGGAATTAAAGAGGTTTGAAGGCTGTATAGTGGGCTGTCGTAGAAGCCATAGAAAGCCCTAACCAGGGCCGAAATTTCAGGGTCCTGTGCATTGGTCAAAATATAGTTGTGGACAGAAATATGACGTCTATCACAGGTATGTGCTTGTCTTTTATAATGATGAATTTACCAGATACTATGGTCCAGATTAGACAGTTTGCAATTCTGGTATAATGGGCTGTAAGAAGATGTTTGGTAAAGCTCCAAGTATAGTCCCTTGAGAAGGACAACAAGGGCTGTTAGAAGGTAGATGATTTGGAGTCTTAAAAATGGATATATGGAAGAGCTTAAGGGTAGTCAAGTGGGCTTATTATCAGACCCCATCTTCTGTACGTATGACAGTGAAATATGACAATATGACAGAGTTTTTGACAGTGATCTTCTGCACTCATTGTAGTGTCACTTACTCTTATAACAGTTATGCATAGCAGTGATATTGTTCTCTTGACAAATGGAGATGATATATGGAAGAGATATTTGTTCCTATGACAATAATGTTTGGGCAGCGACTTTAGTGATATTTGGACAATGTTTCTTGATGTATGGAAGTGATTCTTGTATGACAGTGATTTATATGGCTGTGATGTGACAATGATATATAGGACAGCATGATGATGATGCATAGGCAGCATTATAAGATCATGAACATGAAGGGCTGCCTGATTTTGGAAATAATCATAAAGGTGTATGTAAGGGCTGAAGGAAAACATACAAGGGGACCTTTCCCCTCAAGTGTCACAAAGACATCTGAGATATTGCAACTGGTCCATTCTGATCTTTCTGGTATGTTGCCTGTAACATCCCTGGGGGGATGTTCTTACTATATGACATTTACTGATGACTTCTCTCGCAAAACCTGGATATACTTCTTGAAAAAGAAGGATGAGGCTTTCATGTGGTTCCATACCTTCAAAGCCTTGGTGGAAAATATGACCGGAAAGAAGATCAAGATTTTGAGGACTGACAATGGCACTGAATATGAGTCAAATGAGTTCAAAGACTTCTGCAGAGAAGCTGGCATTAAGAGGGAGACTACCACTGCACTCTCTCCACGTGTTTGGGTTTTGTGGACAGAGAGATCTAGAGGAGAATCCGCAGTTCTAAAGAGCCCTCATACGCTGTCCCAAGAGGCCCTTACACGCTAAGAATAGGAGCCCTAAATCTGCAGTATATTGGGCCCTAAATCTCTGTTTTATTGGGTGCAGGTAAGGGCATTTCCAATGAAGGAAGAGGGGACGTTTAGGTCACTCCTATGACTGTTTTGGAGTGAAAATTAACCAGCAGAAAGGCCTCAATAAAGGAGACAAAATTCTGGGTTGATTTGAATATTATGTGCGGGCTGGAAACTCTGTTTCAGCAGGCCGTGGGTACAGGAAGCCACCTGTGGTAGGCCGCAGGCCCTTACCCCACTGAAAAGGCATTGCGTGGGACTGTTTTGGGGCTAGATTGAGCCCTAAATCAACAGCGTGGATGCAGAGGACTTATACAAGGGTAGCACGTAGTTTTTGAAGGCTGTTTGGTGACATGGTTAAGGGCTGTTGCAGCATATGGATGCCCTAACCAGTCACAATTAGGAGCAGCAGCGAAAACAGATTGGAACAACAATTTATGCCTTGTGTTGGGTCAAGGAATTTGATCAGTTTTGGATCAAATGGTTGGGCAACCTGTGGGAGCAAATTTGGAGGCTTGATTGGGTGATCGTAAGCCTCAATTAGTGCAGATCTGACTGTGTTGTAGTGTTGCAACGTGATGATGCAAAGGCAGCATGGGTAGCATGCAGCGTGATGATGCATAGACAGCAAAGAAGATATGAATCTCCACTAGGAGTATATTACAATGAAAAGACCAGATCTGTCATTCTTGTTGATTTGGGGTAGCAATGTGATGCTGTATAATGAGAGCAACATTACAGTCATTGAGGTGCAGATCCATGATGATTGAGAATTGACTATGACGATATATTTGCACCTGTGGCTCGATATACCACCATCCGATCCATCATAACCCTTGCTGCTACGCAAGGATGGAGTCTTCATCAGATGGATGTCAAGACCGCTTTTCTGCATGGTGCAATAAAGAAAGAGGTGTATGTAGAACAACCTCTGGGATTTGAAGTTCAAGATCGAGACACTTATGTCTGCAGGTTGAAGAAAGCCCTCTATGGGTTAAAGCAAGCACCCAGAGCTTGGTATGAGAGGATGGATAGTTACTTGATGAAGCTGGGCTTCACTCGAAGCAATGCTGATCCAAACCTTTACTTTAAGGTTGTGGAAGGAAAGCCTCTCATTCTAGTGTTGTATGTGGACGACCTCTTCCTGACAGGTGGTGACCCTCTCATTCATCAATGTAAGAGGGAGCTTGCTGCTGAGTTCGAGATGAAAGACCTAGGACTGATGCACTATTTCCTAGGCCTAGAGGTCTGGCAGAGACCTGGAGAGATTTTCCTTTCTCAAGGAAAGTATATTGTGAAGCTTCTGGAAAGATTTGGGATGGTGGACTGTAAGTCCGTGTCGACACCAATGGAACTCAACTTTAAGAAGTTGAGTGGCAGCGCTGCAGGGCCTATCTTGGCCAATCCTACTGAGTATCGTCAACTCATAGGAGCTTTGATGTTCTTAGTGAACACCCGTCCGGACATATGTTTTGCAGTGAATACTTTGAGCCAACAGATGGTTGAGCCTCATCATTTTCATTGGGTTGGTGCCAAGAATCTTTTGAGATATCTTCGGGGCACGATAAACCATGGGCTGAGATACACTGCCGGGAGTGTGATACTCCGGGATATACTGATGCCGATTGGGCTGGCAGTGTGGTGGATCGTAAGAGCACATCTGGATGCTATTTCAATCTTGGTTCTGCTTCGATCTCATGGATGAGCAGGAAGCAGAAGTCGGTGGCTTTGAGCATCGCGGAGGCCGAATACATCGCTGCTAGTATGGCCTGTTGTGAAGCAGTTTGGTTGAGGAAGCTCTTTAGTGAGCTGTTCCAACATGTGCTAGATACCACTGTAATACTCTGTGATAATCAGAGTGGGATTCGTATGACTGAGAATCCTGTGTTCCACGACCGATCCAAGCATATTGATATCAGGTACCACTTTATCCGGGATATGGTACAGCGAGGCGCCGTAAGGCTCGATCATATAGGAACTGATGAGCAGGTCGCGGATATTCTCACTAAGCCCCTGGGGAAGGTCAAGTTCCTAACCTTCTGTGAGAGTCTTGGTGTCGTGAAAAGACCCTATGATGTGGGTCCTGTTGGACGATGAGCTCTGGGAGCTCTGGGGGGGCTTTGGGGATAGCTTCTCGAAGCTATAAGCACTCATAATGCTTCTGCCCCACCCTTGTGATTATTGCGCTGGTTCGCCACTCATTTAATCTGTGCCCCGTATGCATCCTACCCATTGAGTTCAGGGCTCATGGGAAGTACCTCTCATTTGGCCAATGAGGTGTGGAAAAGCTAGAGACTATTAGCAAAGACTGATGGACGCATCAGAGATTGCCGTACTCTCTATCTAGGATGGCATGGTCCAACCTCTTGATCTGGGATCAAGATTTGTGAGGTCTGGGACCTCTGGACTGATTATGTCAGTCGGGGAATGATGTCTTTGTGACTGACCCACTTCTGTTCTGAAATAAAGAAGCTAGCAAAGCAAGTTTCGGCGGGATGACTCACGATGTTGATTGCACTAATAAATGGAGTTCTCCCTAGTTGAGAGGGAGTGTTAAATTTGGACAACTAGGTCCAAACTCCATGTTCTGATGCTCAGATTAAGAGGCTAATATTTTTGTTGGATTCCTCTTTCTGAGAGGTGTAAAATCCATATAAAAATAGTCTTAATCCGATGAGCAGAACTTATATTGTGAATTTATTATTCTTAATAAATTATATGTGCAAGGTCAGCTAGTTTTGTAATGTAGGCTCACATGCCCAACAGATGTGTCACACACCCTCATTGATGGATATATATACAGGAAAAGTTGGAGAGAATTTGATCACAACACAACTCACATCTTCCTCTCTCATCTTAGAGAGTACGCTACCTGGAGGACGAATTTCAGCCACACGTGGGAAGGACGAAGAGGACAGACCGTACGGATTTTCTGCTGCTAGGGTTTCGCAGAAAGTTTGACCAGCGTTGACTTTGGTCAACGCTTGGTCCAATCAAGCTGAAAATTGGTGGAAAGTTCGATTTTTGAAGGCCGTACTATCTGGCACAAAAATCGAAGTCAAAGGGTTGACTGTTTTGCTGCTGCGTTGACTTTTAGCTTGCTGCCCCTGCGTTGACTTTTCAGGACAGCGTTGACTTTTTGTAGAATTGACTTGGGTTGACTCATCTACTAGTTGGAGGGATCTTGTGACACATCTGGGCTGGCTGACCAAAGGAGACTTTGCTGGTTGAAGCATCCTGTTGACCGCCGAAACGAACACACACATTTTTCTTGTTTCTGATTTGTCTTCTGTAAGATCTGCTTATATGTTCTATCTGCATTTTGCTTAACTACTTGTATGATTGCTGTGAGAAAAGTGAAATTGCTCTTAGCATAGAACATCTACAAAACTTTACAATAAATCTAGGGTAATGAGATCAAATCTTTATTATATTGATTTCTCTTCTCTTTTGATAGATGCTTGTGATTTCTTAATTAATTTCTTTTTCTTCTTCTTATAGTTATTACTTCTTTGTTCATAAAAGAGTTATCAAAACCATAAAAACAAGGAGACACCAAATGTAGGTACTCAGCTAGGGCAAAACCCCTATGGAGGGTAAAACCCAGTCAAGAACTCTTCCTTCAGTAGATTCAAATCAAGATGAAATAACCAAGACCATTGAATTTACCCCTCCATCCATCAAACTAACCAAATAGGGTTATAATCCTTTTTGTTCTACAATGGTAGCCTTCATCCTTGACCTGCAACATTAGTCTTCGTTCTGCAATGGCAACTTCGACCTGTAACAGTAGGTAACTTCGGTTTGTAGCATACCTCGCCTTGCAACTGCGGGTAACTTTGGTCCTGTAACTTCATTGCTCTGGAATCAATCCGAGCTTTATCCAATTGGGACGAGTTTACTTACGTATTTATAGTTGTTTCTGTCTATAATTGATTCGACATGAATAGTTGACAGGCCGACTAGTAGATAGGGTTAATTTAAGAACTTTGGAGGCCAACTTGAGTTGTTGATGGATGGAGAGTTCATCATGACCAAAATAAATGATCCCAACAAGGGTTTACATAATAAATTTGACTCAAAAATTCCTAGGGCACTCAATGGGTACTTTGACCTATAGACCATTGACCCAAGCATGAAACCCATGCTTTAATAAGTCAAATTAATAATAATAATAATAATAAATTATTTTGACAAATATATTACATCATGACTCAAGTACAATTATGAAGATCGACACTAGTTACATTCTTTAACACCATGCTCTGAAAAGTCCTATCACACTCGTGAGCATCTACCAATGTCATATGATACAAACTCAGTCTCCTGGTAGTAGGTGAAGAATCACTCTTCCTAGTCACCTATCCCTTGTTAGTAACCAACATTGATCCTACATCCAAGATCCTTTGGATACACCACAGGCTATCCCAGCAACCTATATGTTTGTCCCTGTCTAATGCCAAGGACTATTGTTGCATCCAAGGTCGCTCCCTCTGAATATAGAAGCACCTGTCCATCTTAGAGCAAAACTCTATATCCATCATCCTCCAAGGTCGATACTAAGAGCACGTGTACCATCATCCATGGAACAAATAACATCCCTGTCACCTCTAGAATTCCACTTGACTATAGTTGGAATCTAACACATCCAACCCTTTCACTACATGAGCTCCACAACTCACATGGCAGTCTGAGCCTCTCTCTATAATACTACGGAACACTAACTCATCCCCATCATGTGACTGGATGCTCTACTGTCCACTAGCCATAATCCACTATCCTCAAGGATCATACATAGCAGTACTATTGTCTGAAACACTGGCAATAAGAGAGTTATTTCTCAAATTTCTCCGTAAAGTCAACAATCTCAGTTGATGTTGTTGCATCCACCGATGTCTCTTTCTCCTTCTTCTTCTTGTATGGACATTGGCTCGCATAGTGACTAGTCTTGCGAAATGTAAAGCATTTCACTTTGCTCATGTCCTTCACAAAAACAAATCCTCCACTTCCCTTTAATTTTCCTCTTCGCAGTAAGAACAACATTCAGCTCATCATCCCCACCATCGTGTTGGTCTACATTTTTGGAACGTCTCCTTGTCTCTTCATGTACGAAACCATCCCACAATCTATCCCAACTAGGCATATTTTCCTGGGCAACAATCCCATCAATAAAGACATCCCATTTCGGAGGAAAATCACTCAAGGTTGATCTAACCAACTCTTCACTATCAATAGTTTCTCCCATTATTGCCAAATCATCACTAATCTAAGTGATATTAGTCAGGGATGATGCAACTATTCCAGTTTCAGACATCCTAGTATTTCTCAATTTCTCTTTCAACACCATCTTTATGTTTTTCTTTGTACTTTAGTATAGCTTGGTTAAGGATGCCCACATCTCAAAGCCATTCTTCTTCCAAGTCACATGTATTGGAAATGTAACTAGTTCTGGTATTCATAATTGTTGTACTCATTTCAATATGTATCTTATGTAACAAACAAAAGAAGAAAAGAGAAAGTTATTATTTTAAAGCATGGGATTCATGCTCTTTATTGATGGTCTTCTAGGTAAAAGCATGTTCTTCATGATTCTAGGGTTTGTTAGGTCATTGGATTTATTGTCATGAGTCAAGAGAGTCAACATCATATTTATATGACCCTTCTAGGAAAAATATATCTTGTAAAAGAATTTATTTTGAGTCTAGAAGGTCCTGAAAACCTCCAAAGTACAAGTTGGCCCTGGCAACTTCAAGTTGACCTAAAGGAGGGGATTTGACCCCTTAGAAAGGCTCTATGAAGGAGCAGATTCGACCTCATTTGGCACTCAATCACTCCTAAGTTTGATCTCAAGAAATGAAGTTTGATCTGTAGTTGGGAAGCAAGAAGAAAAGAAGACGAAGGTCTAGAAGAAGAAAAGAAGGAAGAAAAATTGTTTTTGGGCTTTATCTCTCTCACACGTGCGAAGAATTAGGGTTTATGCAACTTCCAGAAAGGCTAAAATTGCAGGTCAGAGTTGCAGTAGGACAAGTTGCAGTGTCAAGTTGCTGGGAGAGGAAATATTGTGTTTTTGACTTCATTGACCTTGGAAGGCTCTGTTTTGATCAAGAAGGATCCCTTGAAGAACTTAGTTAGGTTTTTTGCAACAGCTACAAATAACATATTGCAGGACGAAGTTGCAAGGTTGAAGTTGTGGTCGAAGTTGCAGCTAGATGTTGGTTGATGCAGGATTGAGCTGTGGTAATCTGATTCTATTGGAAAGGTTGACTTGGCACTTCGAGAAGGACTTGGTCTACGGTTTGGGTCTTTGTTGTCTCAATTGAAGCAGATTTTATAAGAAGAGAAGAGTTTTTTCAGGTTTTCCCCTTGGAGGGGATTTGCCCTGGCTTCCTAGTTTGGAGCCTAATTTTTGTGTCCTCCATCTTCATTGCCTTGCTCTTGATAATTGTTTGATGAAGAACTAATAAAAAAAACATAAGAAGACAAATAAAGTTCACAAGCAATTATTAAGGATAAGGGAAATAGAAATGAATAGCTCCCATATTGCATTTTCCAACATGGTATCAGAGCTAAGGTGAACAAGAGAAGGCAGCTGGAAGGATCATCTCGTGGACACAAGAAGGGTTTGCTAAGGGGAATCACTTGCAAAAGACTATATCAAGCCCTCGTCAAAAGAAAGCCTAAAGAGGAAGATTACAAGAAGGTTGTTCAAAGGCTCACTAGAAGACATCTTTGAAGGAAGCATCAAAGGAATTTGGTATCATCACTTTTGGAAGTTGTTATTGAAGTCTCCTTGAAGATCTTGAAAACCTTGAGATAGTTGGAGACATCATCAAAGAAGAGAAGACTCTTGGTTATCAAATATCATATTGTTACTCTATGTCTAAATCTACAGGTCATATGGGTTCTTTCTGCAAGGAAAGCAATAAGCTCATTGGCTCAGCAAATTTCTTGGCATGGAAGAAAATGATTGATCTTGCACATACAAAGCATGAAGTAATGGAATATGTTCTTGGTGAAATTTTTGAACCTAGCAAAGACAAGACTCAAGAACTAGCAAAATACAAGAAAGGGGAAGTAAGGACACAAAGGATCATTCTTGACTCCATTACAGATCAACTTGTTCCATTTTTTGCTAATTTGAAGACTTCTAAGGCTATGTATGACAAGCTAGTGAATTTGTACTCTATAAGTACATCGGGGCAAAAGATGTCTTTGAGGAATGAATTATATAAGATGAAGAAACCAAAGGATCAGGACATGGCCTCCTTTCTAATGAAGAATTCTCAAATAAGAGATAAGTTGCACGGCTTGGGGAAATAGTTTTTGACTCAGAAATGACCATATGTGACTAAATGTTTTGCCACCAGAATGGAGTAGTTTTGCAACAAGCATCTACTCTAGGAAAGACTCAACTCCTTTTGATGAGTTATAGCCTCAATGCATTTTGGAAGAGACTAAGATCAAGGCAAATGATGACATTGAATCAGATGAACAATCTCAAGCCCTCATTGCTAGAATCAAGATGTTGAAGAAGGTTAAGTTTGGAAAGTCCAAGAAGAAGCCTGATATGTCCAAGGTTCAATGCTTTGGATGCAATGAATATGGACACTTTAAGAGGGATTGTCCAAACAAGCAGAACAACAAAAGAAATGAAAGAAGTGAAGCTCACATCGCCGAAGAAATGGGAGAACCTAAGAAGAAGTTGAAGAAAGAAGATGTCAAAGATCTTTATTATTAAGGAAGGCATCCTATCTGTCAGGTTCTTTGTGAAGTTGGTCTTTCCTTTAGGATAGAATGCATTATTGTTTACTCTAGAAGAGTTTTTGTTTTATATGGAATCATAGATAAAAGCATATGATAGTAGCTTTGAGTTGCTTTGTAGGAATCATTTAGCCTTTTAAAACTTTGCGAAGATTGGGACCATTTTTGCATAATATTCATCCAAGTATTATCTAACATTATGTTAGAGGTAGTCATTTTGCTAAAAGTGGATCATCATGATCCTGTTAGAACCATCATCTTGGAAGGTTCTTGGAAGAAGCATTATGACAAGGTTAGTATACATTCCATATAGTATGGAAACAATACTCTTAAGGGATGGAGGAATGCAAATTGGTCAAGTTGAAGGCTCATTGTAGGTCATATAGCTAGATGATGGAATAAGAGCATAGGAATGCATATTGAAAGTAACTCTTGGATAATATGTACAAAATCTTGTAATATGCTTAGTATGATTATGTGATGTTTAAAGAGAAGAATTTGACTTACTCGAGGATGAATAAAGAATTAAGACTTTCTCTAGATTATGTAGAATAATGATTAACATCTAGTGTAATCTCTGGAAGAAAGTTCTAACTTGGTAATCAAGTTCAATCCTTGGGCACTCTGATGCATGAAGGAAGATTCAAGTGGAGATGGACCATAAGGTTGTTGACGCTTGGATAAGAAGGCCATCATGATGAGGTAAGTCTAATATTTTTGTTATTGGTTATCTAGTTAACATATTGTTTTGCTACCTGGAAGGATATTGTAGGTATATATGAAGGATGTTGAGACAAGCTCAACATATGATATATGACAATTATGAAGTCAAGATGTCTTTCATCTTGGTATTAAGAGGTGGCAATTGTGAGAAAATAACCTAAAGGTCAAGATCGTACAACAACAAGGAGATCACTTTCATAGGAAGCTATGATCAGCTTGAAGTATGAAAAGGCTCAATGTAATGCCTTCATGAAAGTGATGTAAACCTTGTCACAAGATTGAAGAAGAAAGATGGTGCCATGATACCCAGGAAGGAAGAAAGCTAGATATAATAAGATGCGAAGGAAAGAGGGAGCCATGCAGCTATAAAGAACAGGTAGTTGATACTCTTATGAAGACAAGCTATAAGGCTTGGGGTGTTGACCTCCCAAATTGAAAGGAAGTCTAGAATCTCCTCTAGTTTTGAGAGGGAACAAAGAAGTCTCCTTGAACAGGAGCAATGATCTATTCTCTAATCAAAAGGAGAAAAAGGATATCCCCTCTGGTTGAGAGGGAGTGATGATGGACATCACGTGTGCATTGTCTTCTTCATGTGTCATGCACTTGACCAGGACTAACAGTCATAAGTCTAAGTGAAGACCTTGGAGAGAGAATGATGGAGGATTGGATAAGCATCTATGGTTTCCTTGAGGATAAAGCATCCAAGAAAGGAAAGGTACTGACACTCTTTGAGGATGAGACAAGTATCGAAGATAAGAGTGGTCAAAGAGGACCAATATTCTTTAAGGATTGGGAATTTAAGAGAAGAATAGTCCTAAAAGGACATACCTTGTGAACATCTGGATGGGATATCTGCCTTGTAGTGTTAGTGTGCTATCACACATAAGGCCTCCCAACATAATGCTCTTAAATGAAGATGGGCTTGTCTAGTTAGGCCTCAAAAACAGTGTGGGTCATAATGTTGATGATTACAATTGGCTTATCAATCCGACTCTTCTTATGAGAACTCTTCAGTTTGAGAATGATGTTGTACTAGTTGTACAATTATGAATACACTCCTAATTAAGAGGGAGTGTTGGAAATGTAACTAGTTTCGGTCTTCATAACTGTTGTCGTACTCATTTCAATATGTATCTTATGTAACAAACAAAAGAAGAAAAGAAAAAGTTTTTAAAGCATGGGTTTCATGCTCTTTATTGATGGTCTTCTAGGTAAAAGCTTGTTCTTCATGCCTCTAGGGTTTGCTAGGTAATAGGACTTATTGTCATGAATCAAGAGAGTCAACATCATGTTTATAAGACCCTTCCAGGGAAAATATCTCTTGCAAACAAATTTATTTTGAGTCTAGAAGGTCCCGGAATCCTCTAAAGTACAAGTCGACCCTAGCAGCTTCAAGTCGACCTAAAGGAGGGAAGTCAGCCCCTTGGAAAGGCTATATAAACGAGCAGATTCGACCTCATTTGTGTTGAAAAATGTAACTAGGTTCGGTCTTCATAATGACGTGTAATCATGATTTTATGTAATTGATGTAAAGAAGAAAAATAAAATTATTTTGTAATGCTTGAGTCATGGGTTTCATGCTCAAGGAATTTTATAGATGAAGCTCCCATTGTGAGCTATTAGGTTTGGTCATCAAGTCATAAAGTCTAGTGAGTCAATGTCATGTATTGAAGGCCCATTTGGGCATGTTACATATTGTAAAAAGAGAATTTGTTTGAGTCATTAACTCTCCAAGACCTTGTCACAAGTACTCCTTCAAGTCGGCCCTCAAAAGGAGATGGAGATCATTCTAGAAGAGCATGTCGGCCTACTCACTTGCACAAGTTGGCTTATTTCATGGGCAGATCACTATATATAGTGAGGACTCAACCTCACTTGAGACACCACTCGATCAAGCATCTGAAATACAACAAAAAGTGCCAAAAAAGAGTAATAGGAGCCTCTCATCCAGCGAAGAAAGAAGAAGAAGAAACCGAAGTGATTTTGGCATTGTTTTCGGCTTACTCTCCTCGCATGTGCGACAGGGATTAGGGTTTTTGCAGTAGGGTTACACTAGCCATTGAAGAAGCCTAGAAGAAGGTCACTAAACTAGCATTCTTGGTAGCTGAGGTCACAAGGAGAAGCCCTCAAGTCAAGCAAAGAAGGAAAATACCATCAAGCTCCATCAATCAACCCACACATGTGAAATTGCAGAAGTTTCAGGCAGGCCGAGAATTGCAGGACTGTGGAAGAGGGCTGAAATTTCAGAGTAGCCGAAATTAGCAGTGCTAGAAGTCAGTTTGACCAGTGTTGACTTGGGTAAGAAGGAGAAGCAGTGAAAAAGGGTCTTGTGACTTGGTCTTGGAGGAGTTGATAAGTCAAGGGACTTGGTCTTGGAATTCATCACTTGAAGTCTCTATAAGAAGAAGAATTCATTTGGGTTTTCCTCTCAGGTTGGAGAGGTTTTGGCCTTGGTTGATCGCCTACATTTTGTGTCTCTTGTCTCATGCTTAGTCGTTTGATGATAGAAAACGTTAACATAATCAAGAGAAAGAAAGAAGTTAATAAAAGACTAAAAAAAGTTGCATCACAAGTAGTTATCATTTAAGAGAAATCACCTCATCCTTATGCCCTATATTTCTCAACAATTTGGTACTCACTCACTCATAAGTTCGATCTCAAGAAAGGAAGTTCAATCTGTAGCTAAGAAGCAAGAAGAAAAGAAGAGCGAACGTCTAGAAGAAGAAAAGAAGGAAGAAAACTTGTTCTTCGGCTCTATCTCTCTCACATGTGTGCATAATTAGGGTTTTTGCAACTTCCAGAAAGGCCAAAATTGCAAATTAGAGATGTGAGAGCTACAGCAAAATACTCTCTTTAAACTCTTATTCATTTGTATTTGTTCTCTTTTCTAGAGTGCTATGGTGCTTGAGGAAATTTAAAACAAGACTTGGGTTAGGATTTTTGTCCTAAGAAGACCAAAAAAATTAAGGGTTTGGAATAGACCATAAAGGAGCAAAGGGAGCACTTGATCTTGTAGTTATTCTAAGAGACATAGAATATGCTTTTGTGGTATTTGGACACGTTAGTGCTACTTCGAGTCCTTAATGTGGAGAAGATAAATGGAAACTATCGGTACACTTGCAAGTTGTGTGAAGCAAGTGAAGGTGCCAAGGAGGACTTTGCCAATGTGTATGCTAGGTCATTGTGGAGTTGGTGGCTAGGGTATTCTTATTGTTTCCCAAGCTAGGATTTCGAGAGCTTGACTTGTACTAGCTTGTATTGATCTGTGGTATGTACTTGTACTTCATCTTATCTATACATATGAAATCTTCCAAATGTCCAAACTTTTTTGTACTTGCAGATCTGATTTCCACCTTATGTTATCTTCATGATTGACTAGATTTTAGCACTAGTCGCGCATGATGATTTGACATAACTTCCAATAAAATTCATTTAGGGATTTAACACATCTAGAAGGTAAAGGGTAAGATGTACCACTATCATAATCTTTTGCAATAAGTCATTTTCAAATCTATGATTTGCTTGGGTAATTGATGTAATTTGATATTTTAGATCACCCCTAAGGCTGAAATTCACCATAAATATATCCAAGAAAACTCAAAGTTTTGGTGAAATTTTTGAATTTGCATCAATTGTAAAGAGGAAAAAATTGCTACATGGTATCACAACTTATTTAACTATGATCACTCTCTTGGTGATGAGGTATTTGGGTGTTTTAGTTGTTTCGTACTTGAGAAGTTGCTCAACCTAGTAGACGTCGATTGGGCATGAAACTAAGGTTGCACGATATAGGGAAACAAGTACGCAATTCTGAAATGGAAATGCAATAGAAACATGATCCCCCATATATATATAACTTGGAAAGAAATCATTATGAATAAATGAGCAATAACATTTAAATGACAAGCAATATCCCAGTATCACTTCTAATGAGATCCTCATCATTAGTATCACCATTTTCATCTACCTCAATCCTCTAGGGACATCAGTCAACACCACTCTATTTTATGAAAACTACCTAACCCAAGCTTTAAAATATGTTGTGAAAAGCCTAGGATGCCTCATCAATGATTTTGGTTTGAGTGAAGGGTACATTTTTGTTAAGGCCATGATAGGGGACTCCAACAAGCAATATCACTAACATCAAGGTACATAAAGGGTTTGGTGCTATTGATTAACTACCAATTCCATACCCTCATACGTGATAGAATCTAATAAAAAATAATCATGAATTCTGAAAATTGTTTTGTCTACTGAATTTTTAATAGTATATGAAATTCTACTTTCTCCATATGAAGACCAATGAGGTTGGAAATACTCTCAAACATCCTGAAACAATTAATGGTAATGTTAAAAATTTAAGTAAAAGTGGCATTTCTTTTACTTCAAGAATTTAACATTACCATTAATTAACAACATTTTGGTGCAAATTAAGAGTGGAACCCTTTTTAAAGAAAAAAAATCGGTCTTAGAGGTTATGAGAAGTCTCACTAATTCATAATTAACCATTGATTAGGTAATAAAACCAAAAATGTCGGTCTAAACAATTAAATCAAGGCAAAATCAGACAAATTCCATTTGGAAACGCATTGCACAAACATTGAAATGCATTTCAATTTGTATGAAACACATTTTTGACATGTGAAATATGTTTCATACAAAGTGAAACATGTTTCAATCGAGTTTCAAAGTTTTGATACAAAAACGTCGTTGATGCACAGGGGGGGGCCAAGTTTCCGATAACATAGGTGTGAAACCCTACTGCATTTTGGAGAAGCGCTTGAGCACTAAAAGGTGTTCTACTTTATTTGTTGTTAACTTTGGTTTGAGGTGTTCTTCAAATTTTCAAGGATGATCAAGTCATAGATAATGTGACAGGTTTGGATGGTGACTCCAACTTTATACCTTGAAAGTGCAAGTTACAAATGCTTTTGGAGGAGCCTAAGGTTTGGTAGTACGTTAAGAAAGAGATTGTTCCACCTATCAACGTGATAATTTTGACACTCGCTAAGTTAGCTACCAAGGCAAAGAGAAACATTCTTATTAGATGAACGATCACTAGATCCTATACATTGTAGCAAAGGCCGCCAGTAAGTTGATGTATAAGGATTTGGTTGGGGTATATCAGAGGTCAAGTGTCTCTCGACAAATTCTCTTGAGAAAGGAACTTTCAACAATCCACATGCTTACCACGAATATAGTAGTGATCCATCTAGCCAAGGTCATAGAGTCGAGATTAGTTAGCTACGACAAGGACAACTATGGAGGCCAAGGAGTTGGAATCCATTGTTTTAAATCAAATTGCTCCATCTTGGAAACATTTGCCCAAGGTGTTTGTGCTTGTGAGAAGCTACTTAATTATCAAAAGCTTTGGCATAAACTTGTGCGAGAAGAGATCGAGTTGGATTCCTGTTTAGTGCAACAAAAGGAAGTAGGAGACCTAGACCTCATTGGGAGGACACGTGAGGAAACTAAGAAACGCTACAATAAGAGTAAGAAAGTAGAATCAAGCCACAATAGGAAGATTTGAGTGAGCTAAAATGTTTTAGATATCACCATTTGGGACATTATGCCAACCAATGTCTAAAGAAGAAGAAGGGGAAGGCCAAGCAAAAACAAGTTGCAACAAGCACTATAGTAGTAGTGGATGAGTTATCATCTCATCTTGAGACCACATTCCCCATGGTCTCTTGTCTATCTTCTAACACAATGTCAATTGTTGGATGATATATGAATAGTAGGGCATCAAGACATATGACCAGTGACATGAGACTCTTCAACAAACTTTAGGAGCAAGAAGGAGGCATAAAAGTGGATTTGGGTGATGATACTACATAGCATATGAATGAATTGGGCTCCAATTCCTTCCAAATGTTTTCAAGTGATGTTCATGAGTTGAATGATGTTTTGTTTGTTCTCGATTTGTAGAAAAATATTCTTTTAGTTTCTTGTGTGGCAGATCTTCAATGTAGATTTGAATTTTAAGGATAGGGTTGCATTATCAATGATCGTGGTCTAGAGAAACTAAGGATTTTGGCTACAAGTGTGTAAGATGGTGACCTTTACAAGTTACTTGTTGATTTTGTGGCACTTGTACAAACCAATAGAATGTTGGGCAACATTCTACTTTTAAGGAGGCATATGCAGAGAAGGTATGGCAAGATGCCACAAAGATACGTTAAAACATATTGTGGAACCAACAGTTGATTCCAAGCTTGTAGTTAATGTGAGTATTGAAGAGTATCAAGACAAGGTTGTTGAATTCTCTCAAAAAGAGGGAGTTGGCATTGATAAGATTCCTACTCTAGTTGCAAGAAGATTCACTCGAAAAGAGGGAGTTGACCCTATTGAGGGTTTTTCTTATGTTGCCACAAGTTTCAAGGTGCATCGGTTTCAAAGGTTCTATCCAAACTATTGTTTGCACTATGGCCATGGTATTTCAATATGGATGAGACTTATGTAGATTTTTATCTTTGTGAATTAGATAGATCTAATTCACAAGTCTGGGTCTTGTATGTGAATGTAATCATCTTTGCAGGAATTCTTGAACAACTTATGATGTGATTTTTGATATTTCTTTCCCATGAAGTTGATATGAAGGATGTTGGAGTTTGGCAAGTTGTTGATAGTGCAGAGTTTTGTTCCTTCATATTCATAAGTGGGCAAGCCCAAAGTAGAGGGGAGGCTCCAGATGCTATGATAGCATTCGGTTCAATTAGATCAAGTTCACAAGATGCGAGGTCTTCTAGTTCACAAGTGTCTCCTTTGGAGATTGGAAGGAGTAAGATAAGATAAGAAAATTTTATTAAGGTCCAACAAACGACCACAAAATTAGTTCAATGGGACTAAAGAAGAGTACAATCAATGTGAATGCAATATGGGAGTGCAAGCAGACCTCGTAGAAAATGTTGAAAATAACATAAAGAAAGAAAGATACAAGTGATATTGTTGTTGTGGAATGCATATAAAAGGCCATGGCACAAAACAAGATAATCAATATCCTGCCAAAAAAAAAGAGTGGGTGAGGTAGGAAGATCAAGCGATGTAGCTAAAGATGTCAAGGGCTCCTGAGTTTGATGACCAATGATAAGGGAGGCAAACTGGGCACTAGTTTGCTATTGAAGAACCTTGGCACTAGCAAAAGGCTCCCATCGCATGATCCAGGGGGGAATGTAGGAGCAAGGGATACGCCTAGTATTCGAGGTCAGAAGAAAGAAACTCTAGATACATCTTTGACCACTCCTATGGACATGAGAGGTAATTGAATGGGTTGGGAGTGCCCTCCTCTAGAACCATCTAGAGTTGGACCCTCTGATGTTCTAGTTCACAATTCGACATCACTAATCTAGTCACAATGGAATCCATCGATCTCCTAGGGGGAGAAAGAGCAATGATCTAAGATCTAACGCTTCTACTATCTAGTACATCCTAAACTTTTTCCCATTGGTAATGGTTTTGATCCAACGAATCCACCTGAAAAAATTAGGTGATTGTCATAGTCATCTCAAGGTGGGGCATCATGTTCAGGAAATGAGATATGTGGTGAAAAATCACCCTAATGAAGAGGGATAAGCATCATTGGTCCTAGTACCTATAAAAGGTAGAGATGGAGCCTCTCGAATCCCTGTATAGGTAGTGATAGCGTCCTCTGATCTCATAGTATAGGGGGCACCTAAAAATAAGGTGTGTCTTAGTCTTTGGCTCCTCTAGGTGGCACATTTGGCAGATCTGATCCAACTGCGGAATATGGTGGTTTGTCACTATCCGAAGTCTATGAGAACCAACTTGAATTTGTCCAAGTGGGATCCTCAATGACTACATCCAATGTTTGTGTGTAAGGAGAGTGAACTACGATGCTATCTTGTAGCTCCAAATGTGCTCTAGGCAGAAGGACATCTTTGAACATAGGCTCGTCGAAGGTGCGGTCTAATTGACCTTAATGTACAATCTCTAGATATCCTCTTGGATGATTTGATTCAATGTCTATTGAGTCGGAAAGAGATGCTTCCACACATTAAGGGAGAATATGAATGGGGAGAGGCACTCTAGTGAGACAATCAGCAACTGGAAAAGTCGAGATACCTTTGAGAACCAAATGTAGGAATTTACAGGGTAAGTTCCTCAGATAGAACACCAAATGACACCGCTCACAAAAAGATCACAGATCAATACACCAGTATTCTTGACATGGTTAAAACCCTCAAAGAGGGAAATAGTCCACGGCCTGAGCCAACGCGGCCACTTCAGGCAATTTATTAATAAAGGAAAGAAAATTTACATAAGCTTCTCTAATGAACAGTCACCCTACAAATAACCCTCCATGCTCTTTAAATAGAGATCATGGACCAATCGAGTGTTAAGCCACAGATCAAGTGTCAGTAATACCGAGGAGAGAATGAACAGTCAAACCACTTCATGTCTAGAACATATCGTGATCGTCGGATTGTAAGTTACAAATGTACAAAGTAAAGAAACACACTTTACCTAACTCTACACTAGACCAAGTTATACTTAACTATTTCCTATGTGTCGGAATATCCTGACATCCCCCCTTAAGAACAACCTGGGATAGGATTGAACGATGTACAAATATGACACAATATGAGAAGGATGGAGGCATTAGAGCCTATCCTTCCATAGTGACAACTTCATGAACTCCAACCATAAATCGAAATTTAGTAAACTTCGCCTCTGTGAGAGCCTTTGTAAAGATGTCTACAACTTGATCATCGGTTGAACAATATTGCACTTCAAGAAAATGGTCATGAATGAGCTTTCTAATGAAGTGCACGTGTAGTTCAATGTGTTTGTTGCGCTGATGTTGGACTGGATCTTTGCATAGTTGAATGGCACTTTGATTATCACACCAAAGTGTAGTTGGATGTTGCTACTGAAAGCCAAACTCTGACGGGATTTGATGAAGCCACAGGGCTTCCTTACTAACTTCTACGGCGCCACGATACTCTCCTTCTGCTAAAGAAAGAGAAATGGCACTTTGTTTCTTACAAGCCCATGTAATAGGTCCAGAACCAAGAGTGAACACATAACCTGCAGTAGACTTCCGATCATCAGGGTCACCAGCCCAATCAGAATCAGTGAAACCAATCAATAGAGGAGATGTTTCTACACTGTAATGAATCCCAAACTAAATTGTACCTCGAACATAACAAAGTATTCTTTTAGCTGCTTTGCAATGACATTCATGTGGGTTTTGCATTGTGAAGTTTTGTAGATGTTCTATGCTAAGAGCAATTTCACTTTTCTCACAGCAATCATACAAGTAGATAAGCAAAATGCAGATAGAACATATAAGCAGATCTTACAGAAGACAAATCAGAAACAAGAAAAATGTATGTGTTTGTTTCGGCGGTCAACAGGATGCTTCAACCAGCAAAGTCTCCTTTGGTCAGCCAGCCCAGCATGTGTCACAACAACCCTCCAACCAGTAGATGAGTCAACCCAAGTCAGTTCTACAAAAGTCAACGTTGTCCTGAAAAGTCAACGCAGGGGCAGCAAGCTAAAAGTCAACACAGCAGCAAAACGGTCAACCCTTTGACCTCGATTTTTGTGCCAGGTAGTATGGCCTTCAAAAATCGAACCTCCCACAAGTTTTCAGCTTGTTTGGACCAAGCGTTGACCAAAGTCAACGCTGGTCAAACTTCTGCGAAACCCTAGCAGCAGAAAAAGCAGAAAAATCCTCTTCGTCCTTCCCACGTGTGGCTGAAATTCGTCCTCCAGGTAGCTCGTACTTTTTAGGATGAGAGAGGAAGATGTGAGTTGTTTTTGTGATCTAATTCTCTCCAACTTTTCCTGTATATATATATCCATCAATGAGGGTGTGTGACACATCTGTTGGGCATGTGAGCCTACATTGCAAAACTGGCTGACCTTTGCACATATAATTTATTAAGAATAATAAATTCAAAATATAAGTTCTGCTCATCGGATTAAGACTATTTTTATATGGATTTTACACCTCTCAGAAAGAGGAATCCAACAAAAATATTAGCCTCTTAATCTGAGCATCAGAACATGGAGTTTGGACCTAGTTGTCCAAATTTAACACTCCCTCTCAACTAGGGAGAACTCCATCTATTAGTGCAATTAACATCGTGAGTCATCCCGCCGAAACTTGCTTTGCTGGCTTCTTTATTTCAGAACAGAAGTGGGTCAGTCACAAAGACATCATTCCCCGACTGACATAATCAGTCCAGAGGTCCCAGACCTCACAAATCTTGATCCCAGATCAAGTGGTTGGACCATGCCATCCTAGATAGAGAGTACGGCAATCTCTGATGCGTCCATCAGTCTTTGCTAATAGTCTCTAGCTTTTCCACACCTCATTGGCCAAATGAGAGGTACTTCCCATGAGCCCTGAACTCAATGGGTAGGATGCATACGGGGCACAGATTAAATGAGTGGCGAACCAGCTCAATAATCACAAGGGTGGGGCAGAAGCATTATGAGTGCTTATAGCTCCGAGAAGCTATCCCCAAAGCCCCCCAGAGCTCCCAGAGCTCATTGTCCAACAGGACCCACATCATAGGGTCTTTCCACGACACCAAGACTCTCACGGAAGGTTAGGAACTTGACCTTCCCCAGGGGCTTAGTGACAATATCCGCGACCTGCTCATCAGTTCCTATATGATCGAGCCTTACGGCGCCTCGCTGTACCATATCCCGGATAAAGTGGTACCTGATATCAATATGCTTGGATCGGTCGTGGAACACAGGATTCTCAGTCATACGAATCCCACTCTGATTATCACAGAGTATTACAGTGGTATCTAGCACATGTTGGAACAGCTCACTAAAGAGCTTCCTCAACCAAACTGCTTCACAACAGGCCATACTAGCAGCAATGTATTCGGCCTCCGCGGTGCTCAAAGCCACCGACTTCTGCTTCCTGCTCATCCATGAGATCGAAGCAGAACCAAGATTGAAACAGCATCCAGATGTGCTCTTACGATCCACCACACTGCCAGCCCAATCGGCATCAGTATATCCCCGGAGTATCACACTCCCGGCAGTGTATCTCAGCCCATGGTTTATCGTGCCCCGAAGATATCTCAAAAGATTCTTGGCACCAACCCAGTGAAAATGATGAGGCTCAACCATCTGTTGACTCAAAGTATTCACTGCAAAACATATGTCCGGACGGGTGTTCACTAAGAACATCAAAGCTCCTATGAGTTGACGATACTCAGTAGGATTGGCCAAGATAGGCCCTGCAGCGCTGCCACTCAACTTCTTAAAGTTGAGTTCCATTGGTGTCGACACGGACTTACAGTCCACCATCCCAAATCTTTCCAGAAGCTTCACAATATACTTTCCTTGAGAAAGGAAAATCTCTCCAGGTCTCTGCCAGACCTCCAGGCCTAGGAAATAGTGCATCAGTCCTAGGTCTTTCATCTCGAACTCAGCAGCAAGCTCCCTCTTACATTGATGAATGAGAGGGTCATCACCTGTCAGGAAGAGGTCGTCCACATACAGCACTAGAATGAGAGGCTTTCCTTCCTCAACCTTAAAGTAAAGGTTTGGGTCAGCATTGCTTCGAGTGAAGCCCAGCTTCATCAAGTAACTATCCATCCTCTCATACCAAGCTCTGGGTGCTTGCTTTAACCCATAGAGGACTTTCTTCAACCTGCAGACATAAGTGTCTCGATCTTGAACTTCAAATCCCAGCGGTTGTTCTACATACACCTCTTCCTTTATTGCACCATGCAGAAAAGCAGTCTTGACATCCATCTGATGAAGACTCCATCCTTGCGTAGCAGCAAGGGCTATGATGGATCGGATGGTGGTATATCGAGCCACAGGTGCAAATATATCGTCATAGTCAATTCCTTCCTTTTGAGAGAAGCCACGGGCAACAAATCTTGCCTTAAACTTTTCAGCACTCCCATCAGATCCATGTTTAATCTTGTAGAGCCATTTAGCGGTGACAACAGATTTGTCCTTCGGTCTTGGGACCACATCCCAGACATCATTCTTCATAATAGCCTCATATTCTTCATGCATAGCATCCTTCCAGACTTGATGCTTGATGGCTTCTTCAAAAGATCCAGGTTCAGATTGTATAATAGTACTCATGGCAGCTAGATACCCTTGGTATCTACACGGCTTCTTGCTTTCTCGGAATGTTCCCCTTGGGGCAGCATGACCCTCAGCATCTTCAAGGGTGTCCCTGAGCCATGATGGCCTCTTTCCTAGAGAAGGGGAAGGATCAATAGGGTCCATTGGCTCTTCAACATCAGGCATAGTCTCATCCTGGGGTTCTTCCAGATTTCCAGGTCTTTCTTCATGGTTTTCTTCAGATCTAGGAAGATCTACTACTTTCTTAGGGGAAGCATCTTCGTCAAAGGTGACATCATGGCTTATCTCTACTTCCCTTTGACCAGGTACATAGACTCTATATGCCTTAGAAGTCTTACTGTAACCCACAAACATTCCTTTCTTCCCAGTAGCGTCCAACTTACTTCTCTTTTCTTTCGGCACATGAAAATAGACAGGACATCCAAAAATTCTAAAATGTGAGACATCAGGTTTCTTACCAGAGAAAACCTCTTCGGGAGTTTTGGAGTCCAAAGCGGAATGAGGGCATCGGTTTTGAATGTACACAGCAGTATTTGCAGCTTCTCCCCACAGAAACTTTGGAAGACCCTGGTCACATAGCATGGCACGGGCAGCTTCCACAATAGTCCTATTCTTGCGTTCAGCAACACCATTCTGCTCAGGAGTATATGCAGTGGTAGTCTCCCTCTTAATTCCAGCTTCTCTGCAAAAGTCTTTGAACTCATTTGACTCATATTCAGTGCCATTGTCAGTCCTCAAAATCTTGATCTTCTTTCTGGTCATATTTTCCACCAAGGCTTTGAAGGTACGGAACCACATGAAAGCCTCATCCTTCTTCTTCATGAAGTATATCCAGGTTTTGCGAGAGAAGTCATCAGTAAATGTCATATAGTAAGAACATCCCCCCAGGGATGTTACAGGCAACATACCGGAAAGATCAGAATGGACCAGTTGCAATATCTCAGATGTCTTTGTGACACTTGAGGGGAAAGGTCCCCTTGTATGTTTTCCTTCAGCACAGCCCTTACATACACCTTTATGATTATTTCCAAAATCAGGCATCCCTGTCACCACCTTCCTTGCTTTGGGAAGAGCCTTGTAATGAAGGTGTCCAAATCTTCGGTGCCATAGTTCGGTTTGACGGATAGTATCACAAGTCATAGCTCCCAACGGACTCCCTCCAACCTGGTAGAGTGTACCAACTCTAAAACCAATTGAGATAGCTTCCTTGAAGCTCTTCTTCCACATGAGTACCTTTCCATCAGAGAAAGTTACATTGAATCCTTTGTCTTCCATGGCAGATACAGACACAAGGTTCTTCTTCAATTTGGGTACATAGAGTACATCTTGTAGATGGAGGACTTGTCCTTGAGACAAGTGGAGGGTCACAGTCCCGGTCCCTTTCACAGGATAAGTGGCATTATCCCCAAGGGTAATTTCTAGATTAGTATCCCTTTCAACCATGTCAGAAAGTTCTTCCTTGAATCCGGTGATGTGTCTTGAGGCACCACTATCGATTAGCCAGACATCCATAGTGTCGGGCGGAGATGCAGCTGAGAGAGCAGATATTAGAATATACTCATTTCTTTTATCAACAACATTAGACTCCTCATACCTGGTATTTCTGGTCCTTTTAGAAGGTGGATGGTTTCCTTCAAAGTGAGCCTTCCTCTTTCCTTTGGATTTGTCATTTCTTTGATTCCCATTCCTTCGGTTGTTGTTGTTGTCATCACTATCGGGAGAATTCTTCTGGAAGGGGCATTCTCTAGCATAGTGTCCAGTTCTATGGCAGGTGAAACATTTACCCTTCTTCTTTTGAGTCTTAGTCCTTCCTTTGTCCTTGGAACCACCAGAGTTCTTCTTTCGGGAATGAGCAACATAGGCAGCATTTTTTTCATTATCAAATTCCTTCATCCTTGTTTCTTCTTGCATACATCTAGACAGAAGCTCATCAAAGTTAGGGATGGTATTATTGTTGAGAATGGTAGTTGTGAATACTTGCCATTCATATGGAAGTCCTCCAAGTGCGGTGAGAACCATCTCACGATCAGCTATTGTCTCCCCAATAGCTAGCAGATTGTTCCTAGTTTCGGTCAACTTCATAAAGAAAGTTTGAATAGACTCGTCTCGGCCCTTCTTCATATTCTTCAACTTGTTCTTGAGGAATAGCACTTGGTTCACATTGTTTACTCGGAACATAAGTATCAGTTTGTCATACATCTCCTTGGATGTGCCTAGTTCAGATATGTAGGCAACCAGACTCTTATTTATGGATTCCCTGATCAGCAGTTTTGCTCTGATTTCTCCCTTCTTATACTTGTGTTTAACAGCAGCAGAGGCATTTGATGGAGGTTCTTGAATCTTCCCTGTCACATGATCTAGGAGATCATGATCTTCTAATTTGAGATCTAATAACATCTTCCAGGCATGGAAGTCATCACTTCCAGTCAGCTTGTCATTCTCCCTGAATTCAAGCTTAGAGGAATCCATTTCCTTCGATGATGATTGCTATAGATAGAGTTTGTCTTCACCTCAGCTCCGATACCATGTAAAGTTTTGTAGATGTTCTATGCTAAGAGCAATTTCACTTTTCTCACAGCAATCATACAAGTAGATAAGCAAAATGCAGATAGAACATATAAGCAGATCTTACAGAAGACAAATCAGAAACAAGAAAAATGTATGTGTTTGTTTCGGCGGTCAACAGGATGCTTCAACCAGCAAAGTCTCCTTTGGTCAGCCAGCCCAGCATGTGTCACAACAACCCTCCAACCAGTAGATGAGTCAACCCAAGTCAGTTCTACAAAAGTCAACGCTGTCCTGAAAAGTCAACGCAGGGGCAGCAAGCTAAAAGTCAACGCAGCAGCAAAACGGTCAACCCTTTGACCTCGATTTTTGTGCCAGGTAGTATGGCCTTCAAAAATCGAACCTCCCACAAGTTTTCAGCTTGTTTGGACCAAGCGTTGACCAAAGTCAACGCTGGTCAAACTTCTGCGAAACCCTAGCAGCAGAAAAATCCTCTTCGTCCTTCCCACGTGTGGCTGAAATTCGTCCTCCAGGTAGCTCGTATTTTTTAGGATGAGAGAGGAAGATGTGAGTTGTTTTTGTGATCTAATTCTCTCCAACTTTTCCTGTATATATATATCCATCAATGAGGGTGTGTGACACATCTGTTGGGCATGTGAGCCTACATTACAAAACTGGCTGACCTTTGCACATATAATTTATTAAGAATAATAAATTCAAAATATAAGTTCTGCTCATCGGATTAAGACTATTTTTATATGGATTTTACACCTCTCAGAAAGAGGAATCCAACAAAAATATTAGCCTCTTAATCTGAGCATCAGAACATGGAGTTTGGACCTAGTTGTCCAAATTTAACATGCATAAACCGAACAATAAGGCCAACAGCAAAGGAAAGGTCAAAATGGGTATGGATCAGATACAAAAGTTTTCCTACAAGTTGACGGTATAAGGTAGCATCAGCTTCAGGGGAAATACAAGTGATTGAAAGTTTGACTCCAAACTGAAAGAGAGAAGGGGCTGGCTTACAGTCTTCCATGTGAAAGTGGTGTAGAAGATCACAGGCATACTTGGACTGGGAAAGGGAAATACCTTCCTTGGATTGCAAGACTTGAAGACCAAGAAAATAATGCAAGTGTTCTAAGTCTGTCATTTCAAACTGCTTTTTAAGGTTGGACTTCACATGGTTTATAAGGTTGGGATCACTACCAGTAAGGATAAGATCATCAACATAAAGAACAAGAATGATAAGAGACTTACCCACTTTCTTAGTATAGACAGTATTGTTAGAATGACACCTAGAAAAGCCAGTATCTAAAAGAAGGCTATCCATTTTGGCATACCAAGCCTGAGGGGCTTCCTTGAGACCATAAAGGGATTTCTTAAGCCGACATACAAGGCTGGAGTCTATTTGTATAAAGCCAGGAGGTTGTTCCATATAGATTTCTTCATGCAAGTCCCCATGCAAGAAGGCAGATTTAACATCCATCTGATGGACTTCCCATTTGAAAGAGGCAGCAAGGGAAAGAACAAGGCGGATAGAGTTCATTTTGGCAATAGGGGAGAAGGTTTCAGTATAGTCAATGCCTTCAACTTGTGAAAAACCCTTAGCAACAAGACAAGCTTTATGTTTATCAACTTTTCCATCTGGTCCAAACTTGGTTCTGTAAACCCATTTGCATCTAACAAGTTTTTGTCCCTTTGGAAAAGGAACAAGATCCCATGTATCATTTGCCAATAATGAACGATATTCTTCATTCATAGCTACGTCCAAATCTGGATGACCTGAAGCTTCTACAAAGGTGTCAAGATCATAATTCGCTGAAGCTTGAGCTAGTAAAGAAGAGGCTCTATCAAACTGAGAACGTGTACATCACTAATCTGTAGGATCACCTGCAAGAGCACTTGCTGCATCCCGAGTAGCACTGACACATTTTAGAAGCTGAGGAGCTGAAGGAGGATCCTGAGAAGGTGGGGAAGGATTGTCATCCTCGTTGTCATCATCTGAAAAAGAAATATTTTCAGAACTAGAAGGGATATAAAGAGGTGGCACATCCGCCGAACTAGGCTCGTAGGCCGATATATTTTCAGCAAACTTTACATCTCTTCTAATGATAACATTTTTGGACTTAAGTGGAATAAGTCTATATCCTTTCACTCTTAGGTTCTAAAGCTTTATGTTTCTCATCTGGAATATGGGTCGATGCTTCACTTCCAAAAATACGAAAGTGACTTACATCTGGTTTAATTGAGCTCCATGCTTCTTCTAGAGTGATATTCTTTAAAACCTTAGTAGGAGTGCGATTTACTATGTAATTTGCAAAATTAATTGCTTCTGCCCAAAAATTAAGACGAAGTCCTTTAGATTGAAGCATACAATTAGCCATTTCCTTTAAGGTGCGATTCTTCCTTTCAGCTACACCATTTTGTTGTGGAGTATATGGAACAGTATGTTGCATTTGAATTCCATGCTCAATGCAAAAGTTGATGAATTTGCTGTTAACATATTCTCTGCCATTATCAGATCTTAGCTTAAGAATTTGATGTCTAGATTGTTTCTCAACAAAGGCCTTAAAGGCCAAGAACATGTTAAATACTTCACTCTTGAGTTTTAAGAAGCATACCCAAGTGTGTATGGAGAAATCATCAATGAAAGTTAAGAAATACTTGTAGCCATAGAATGAAACAACTGGAAGTGGACCAAATAAATCACTATGCACAAGCTGTAAAGGAGCTGAGGCGTGCCAAGAGGCACGTTTTTCAAAACTATCACGATGATGTTTTCCGAGTACACATCCGGAACAAACACCATCTTTGCAAGATACCATAGGAAGACTTGTCACCATATTTTCTTTACATAGAATTTGAAGGGAGCGATAGTTTAAGTGACCAAATCGCTCATGCCAAAGTTTGCTCACTTCATCATTATGAGCAACAAATACCGAGGGAAGAGTTGATGACCCAAAGTTGTTAAACTTATACAACCTTGTAGAATCATCAGCAATGCCAGTAGCTAAAATCTATCTAGGATCTCTTTAGGTCTTTAATTACAACATCATGAGGTGAAAATTCAACGACTTTACCTTCCCCTGAATGATTTATCTAATATACAGATAGAAGGTTGCAGGATAAGGTTGGAACACATAATACATCATTAAATTAACCATTGTCTAGATGAATAGTTCCAGTCCCTATAACACTAAGAGATCTATCATCACCAACATATATATGTTTGGTGTTACAATCATTTAAAGAAGAAAACATGGCTTTGTTTTTGGCCATGTGATAAGAAGCTCCATAATCAATGAGCCACTCATGAAAATGAGAAGAAGAAGATACATTTAGTGCATAACCAGACCGAGATGCTTAACAACCTGTTGACACGGCGAATTTTCGCTATACCAACAAGGGGAACTAACCCGATCAAAGACCCCAATTAGATTTGCTTTCGTTTGGGGTTGTTAAAATTGGCAACCAGGGAAAAACTTCATGTGGGTCATCTTATTCATGGATAATAATATTTTTATTAGATTCCTCTCGTCGAGAGGTGTAGGATTGATATAAAGATCATCCAATTTCGATAAGTATTCATGGAGATATGAATTTATTTTGATTATGGAATTATTATCAAGCCGACCTACAACTCATGTAGGCTCAGGAGCCCAACAGTCGCATTTATTCACCCACCAACGTTGTGTATAAATATAAGAGGACTTTTCCTCATTTGGACTCACTCATCTCATCACATCTCTCTCTCTCTACTGCGCAGATATGAGTCTCTTCTCTACTGCGCTGAAATGGGTCTCTCTCTCTCACACATGTGAAGCCGGACGCTGTTGAATTTGAAGCTGCAACTGCAGAAGTAAAGATTGACTTGCGTGGCCTAGAAGATCTCTTCTTTGGAACTGCGCTGTAGGTTCATCTGAACCTCCTTTGAAAGCCGCAACTTTTGGTGGTGGAATGAAGTCAATCCGACGAACGGTTTGCAAGATATCGACTGCCCTAGTTTGAAGCCGGAAACTGCTGAAACTGAAGCTGCAACTGCAGAAGTAAAGATTGACTTGCGTGGCCTAGAAGATATCCTCTTTGGAACTGCGTTGTAGGTTCATCTGAACCTCCTCTGGAAGCCGAAACTTTTGGTGGTGGAATGAAGTCAATCCGACTGTCGGTTTGTGAGATATGGTCTGCCCTAGTTTGATAATGAAGCCGCTAATGCTGATGCTACTGATCTAGGGTTTGCTACTGCTGATATGAATCAGATTTATTGTACTATTTCTCTCTGCTGAATTATTGAAGATAAAAGAAGATTTGATCAAAGGGTTTCCCCACACATTGTGGGGTTTGTCCCTGGCTAGCCGCCACATCTTGTGTCTCTTGTCTTGGCTTGTTTTCTGTCGATCGTTTAATGTTCTATCTGCACTTTACTTTATGTACATGTGATTGCTAATCGGTGGAATATAATAAGAAAAAGAAGTAAATTGTTATAAGCATAGAACATACCATAACTTAACAAGGGTGGCTAGCTCCAACGGGTTTTAAAGGATCTCGTAAACTGTTAAAGGTGTTGACAGATTGCTTCCTGGAGGAAGACTTCAATTAAATCAACAAAAGAAACAGCTAACCTATATGTATCAAATCCTATCTACACTACTTCTCACTACTTAAGCTAGTCCTAACTATCCTAATCTATCCTGCAAGAGCATAACAAAAGAGGTTAAACATCATATATAGATTCCAAGTCCAAATGAATCAATTACTGGTTCACATAAGAACAAGGTTGTATTAAATCCTAATTGCAATCCAATTACTTATACAGGAATACACATTCCTTTCCATACAAATAACACTTGCAACTGATGTTTAACAAAGTTTTGAATCAGCAACCTTTCATGAATTAAGCATGCTATTGAATTATATTCGAATAACCATGAACTGTATGTTATCAATATGCACAAAGCAAAACACATTTATCTTTATGCCAGCAACAACACTCTAATTCTAAACACATGAAAGTAGAGAAAAATAAATCTAAAACAAAAGGCTCCTTCTTGACCCAAACAGTCTTCTTTATTCACAATAAATCAAAAGCTATTCTGCCCAAAAAAAAGTCCTCCCCTCATCTCCGGAGGTAATATTTATGCCGAAGGAAATGACCCTCGGTCTTCCCTTCACTTTTCACCTCCCTTCTCTTTTCAATATACAAATCAAAATATACAGACATAGAACAATCGGTGTAACCGCTGACACGTAGAAGGCATATCTGCTAGAGCGCTTCATTTCCTGGGGAAATGAATAGATGTTGATTAGAAGAGGATGATTGTGTGTCATCTCTTCATGATGAAACCTGGGACAATTTCACTTTCGGAATACACAGGCAACGCGTGGAAACCCGACCGAGAATGCCTAAGGCCGGATCTTTAAACGGAACACATCCGCATACATGAACTCTCCGGATCTGCTCATGCATCTTTTACTCCTCGCCTGTAGAGATAATTAACATTAGTTTTATGATTATGAAACATGACAACATGATCACAAACAAACCTTGCATTCAGCCACAGTTTCTATTTAATCTTGCAACGCAAAGCAACTATAATTATCAAACCACCGAGCTTGTTGTGACACATATTCTCGTTGCCCCTAATATTCATTTTTACTCGAGGATTGCCTTAACAATGCTTCAAGGGCAGACCATTCACTTTACGGGATTTTCCTTTGAAAACCTGAACCACACCATTTTAGCAAAATACATGGGAATACACAGGAAAAATCGCGGCCGACCATAAGGCTGGACTTCAAACATTATGCACCCGGGTCTATAACCATCATCGGGTCCGCTAATCGCATTGCGCCTTACGTTTAAGCCTTTGGCTCTGCCGATTGCGCTATGCGACTGGCCGGACCCGAAATATATATGTGCTGCAGCTGATAGCTCCGGCAAGTCCGCCATATGGGATTTTCCTTTGAAAAATCGGACTGCAATGTTTTATCGAAACCATGGGAATACACACGAAAACCTGCATCCGACCACAAGGTCGGACTTCAAATACTATAAACCCGAACGTATGATTATCGTCGAGTCCACCATATCGCATCGCGCCTTATGTTTAAGCTTTGAGCTTTGCCAATTGCACTTTGCGACAGGCCGGACCCGAAATATATGTGTTGTGGTTAATAATGTTGGCAAGTCTGTAATATAAGACTTCCCTTTGAAAACCCGAACCTCAATACTTTATCAAAACACACAGGAATACATAGGAAAACCCGCGGCCGACCATAAGGCCGGACTTCAAATATTATGCACACGGTCGTATAATTATTTCCCGGTCCGCTCATCGCCCCTTCGCATATCGCATGGGCTTCACTTTCGCCGATTGCGAACTGCGATTAGTGATAGGGCTCCGGACCCGAAATATATATGAGTTATGGTTAATACTGTTGGCAGGTCCACCATATCGCATCGCAATGTTTCAATGGCAAGTGAATGGACCTTGGGTTTCATTGAAGCGCGATCGTGATATGCGATGGGCTCCAGACCCGAAATATATATATTGTGGTTAATGATCCTGGTGGGTCCGGTAGATCGCGGTGCGCCTTATATACAAGCCTTGGACCCCGCCGATTGCGATATGCGATGGGGCTCCGGACCCGAAATAAATATGTGTTATGGTTAACAATGTCGTCGGGTCCGGTGTATAGTGGTGCGCAGTGTTGATTGCGATAAGCGAAAAGGGTGAGTTATGCATGTTTGTAGAGTATTTTCTATTATCAAAGGATTGATATAGAAATAAAGGTGCGATGGGGGGTTTTGAGGGTTGAAAAAGTCCCAATGAAAGATATGAATGAAGGGCTAGAAAGGGTTATAGATGAATCATGCGGCAGAGATTTATTAAGGGGGGCTTAACCATTAGGAATTGAAGATTTGACTCGGCACAAAGTTAAAATCCCTGGGATAAAGCAGATCATTCGGAGAGGTGAAAGATCAAACTTCTAGGGGGCCCATTCAAAATTGCTACCAGGGCAAGTTTTGATAGTGTGGTGGTTGTGGCCACAACACAACCACATGCAGAAAGTGTTATTCTTGAAGATGAAGTTGAAGTTGAAGAATGCTCCAAATGGATGTTATGTTTCTTCATTGTTGCTTCCAAGGCTTCCATATTCTTAAAGCATTTGGATTCTAAGTGGCCATCTTGATTACAGAAGTTGCAATGTCTATCAGTCTTCTTCCCTTTGTTTTTATTTGCCTTATCATTTTGTTGAATTGATTTTTCGTTTTGAGCCTCAAATTGCTTAGGGCCCTTGTTTGGTTTAGGACCATTCTTTTTAAAATAATGCTTCTTAGGATTCTTTCGATTCGGTTGTTGTTGGGCGGCTAAGACTTTCTTAGAAGAGTTTCCAAGATTAAGAAGACCAAGATGTAAGAGTTTTTCTTGTTCTCTTATTAAAGAATCACAAAAGGCATCAAAAGAGGAGGACTTGTAGTTTTGTCCTTGATAAATAAAGGAGTCTCTAGTAGAATAGAAGGTGGAAACAAACACAGAGTAGGCTAGTCCCAACTTAGTAAGAATGAAATAGATAAGGCTACCATCTTCTTTCTTAACCTTAACACTTTCCAAGAGAAGTCTAAGGGTCTTGAACTTGAACAAAAAATCTTCAATGGAAGAAAAATTATTGGGGTCCAATGTAAGCAACTCATTTTTGAGTTGATGGATTCTAATTTCATTTTTAATTCCAAAAACTTTAGTGAGTTGTTTCATTGCTTCATTAGGGGTATCAAGTTTTACGATATGGAATCTAAGGTCTAGAGAAATAGACATCCCTATCAACCCACGTGCTTGATCTTTCCTATTTTCCCATTTGGCTGCCTTATCTTCATCTTTAGGTTTAGTTTCTTGGCTTGAGGCTATTATGTAAAGACCTTTACTTCTAAGTAAATCCACAAAGTAGGACCACCGTTGGAAGTAGTTGGTGTTGTCAAGAATAACTTGACATGGACTTTCCATTTTAACAGAAACTGAAGTTATAGATACTAAAACTAAGTGTTCCAATAAAAAGATCTCTAAAAATTAGAAGATTCAAAAAAAACGGCTCTGAAAACGACTTCCGAATGAGGAAGTTATGGCTTTTTGAAGAAAAGTTGTTGAAGATGCCGACGAAGTGCGTGAATGTGTGGAAGTGAATGATAATATTATATTTTAAAAAAAAATCCCCCCTTGCCCTTTCCAAACTTAATCTAATTAGCTCACTTTAAAAAAAGGATTTTATGTGACCCACTTTTATAAATAAGTGAAAGTCACATGTACAATGGTACTTTATGAGCTACCCACTAAATTGTAACTTAAATAAAAGATAAAGAGACTTTAGAATTATAAGTGACTCACCTTTTATAATAGGTGAGAACACTTTTATATAAAGTAACTTTAAAACATAAGTTACATGTACTTTTTGAAAAAGTAACTCAACAGAAAGAAAGACTTGAAACCAAGACCTCTATTCTCATAAAGTAACTTTGGACCAAGTGAGCTAGTTTAAAAGGTTAGTAATTTTTGGAAAACAGGAAGGGGTTTATTTTTATTTTTTTTAGTCACTAAAGTTTTGGGGTGCGTGCTTATTTGAAAAAGCTCTTTTTCCCTACAAAACAAAAAACCACACAACCTAACCCGGACATGCAAAAAAAACTAAACCTTATGGCTTGAAGTTAGCTTTTGCCGGAAACTAAATAATTTCCTCAGTGTTTTTGATTTTCCAAGATCACACTAAGGCGCGGCGGAAAAGAGCATACGCATGAGAAAAATCCTTCATTTTTGTTTCTGATTTGCCCAGATCACACAGAGTCGCAGGGCAAAGACCATATGCAGAAATTAAAGGTACAGATCCTGTAATAAAAAACAGAAAGCTAAATAAACCAAAATAAACAGAGAGATGAATAACTAAAACTACAAATAAAGACTATATACCTTCAAATCTTAAAAATGACGTAGCTAGGGCTACCAGAAACCTTTTCATGTGAAACGAAAGGGGTTCCTCACTGGAACAGATGCTCCTAACACAATAGAGCAGTCCTCTCGGCCTGAAAGCAGGCAGAAACAGTAGATCTAGGAAATGACAATCGGATGCAGTTGTACCGTCTTCAGATTTGGATCACCAACGGATGCGGCCCTCAAATAGCTCTGATACCATGTAGGAATTTACAAGGTAAGTTCCTCAGATAGAACACCAAAGGGCACCGCTCACAAACAAATCACAAATCAATACACCAGTATTCTTGACGTGGTTAAAACCCTCAAAGAGGGAAACAGTCCACACCCTGAGCCAACGCGGCCACTTCAGGCAATTTATTAATAAAAGAAAGAAAATTTGTGTAAGCTTCTCTCAGGAACAATCACCTTACAAATGACCCTCCATGCTCTTTAAATAGAGATCATGGTCCAATCGGGTGTTAAGCCACGGATCAAGTGTTAGTAATATCGAGGAGAGAATGAACCGTCGGACCACTTCATGTCTAAAACATATCGTGACTGTCGGATTGTAAGTTACAAATGTACATAGTAAAAAACACACTTTACCTAACTCTACACTAGACAAAGTTATACTTAACTATTTCCTATGTGTCGGAATATCCTAACACCAAACTAGGGAACATCCTTGTGGGGGTAAAAGGGGCATTCGAGGCAAGAGCCTCTGATGAGCAAAGAGCAAGACAGGGACACCTATCTCTCTTGATAGCAAAGTCTTTGAAAGATCTAACTCTATGGAGAAAAGAGAATAGACAAAAAAATTACCTCAAGGCGAAATGGGTGAACAAGAAACTCTGCCTGAATGGTGGGTTGCCCCATATATACCCCATTGTTGGTGTTGTTAATTGTTGAACTCCTTTCATGGCCTTCACATTTTTTAATGCAATATAAGATATATTTTTTTGTTATAAATGCAATATATATATATATATATATATAACAGATGCTCTACTCCCAAGGTTTTCTAGAAAATGACACTCCCACTCCACTCTGCATTCTGCCAAGGCCCAATCTTGTTTACAAGTAATTCCTAGCTGGGATGAATTGGTGGTCAGCTTTTCTTGTTTCCCTAGCTATGATTTGGAATGCTCAACATGTACCAGCCTGTATTGAGTTCCAGCTGTTTCAACTTTGTGTACCTGCAGATTTGAATTTCAGCTTATGTTCTATTCATATTTGGGTAGATTCTAATGCTGCTTATGCATGATGATTTGAAAGAACATTGTGCAAAATTTGTTAAATTGTTTAAAGTGCCTATACAAGGTAAAGGCGCAGATTTAGTGCTGTAATGATCTGATGCAACAAGTCATTTCATACCCGTAATTTGCTAGGAAGTGCACCCTAAGGGTTGTTAGTTGTTACCTGTTGGCACTGTAGCACACTTGATTGGTACGTAATTTCTTGGGCTGCCTTTAGATTTTTGTTGAGGAGAAGTGAAGCATTTGCTACTATAATTTAACATTTCAGATCTGTAGTTTACTTGGGAAGTATGCCCTCAGCATTACAATAGATGAAATGATCAAGGGATGATCATCGAGAAACAAGAGCAAGAAATCTAATACAAACAACTTTGTTCTAATAGCCAATGTTCAAGAAGTATATAAGTCATAGGTGTTTGAGGAGGCATAAGGCAGACCAGAATGGGAGAAGGCTATGGCTGCCGAAAATGAGAATTTTGATGAAAAATCAGACTTGGAATCTCACAGCTCTAGGGAAGAAACACATTGGCTACAAATGGGTGTACAAGGTCAGGTACAAGGAAGATAGTAAACTTGAAAAGTACTAGGCTGGTTGATTGCAAAAATTTCTTTTAGCGAAAGGGCATTGACTATGAAGAGACCTTTGCCCATGAGCATCACCTAATTAGTTCTAACCACGGCAACACAATTTGGGTGGAAGATCCATCAAATGATTGTGATGAATGCCTTCCTCAATGGAGACTTGGAGGTTCCAGGGAAGGATCATATTGTTTGCAGGCTTAAAGAGGCTCTATATGGCCTAAAGAAACCACCTCAAGCATGGCACATTAAGATTGATAAATACTTGGATGAATAAGGATTCCAGCTAAGTCCTTTGGACTCCAATCTATACATTGAAAGCGTTGGTAATGATATCATTTTATTATTCATTACACAAATGACATCATTATTACAAATAGTGAGACAAGTGCTACTGAATAGATGAAATTTAATATGAGTAAATTTTTTGACATGACTGACCTAGGCCTCCTACATCACTATTTAGGTGTAGGTCGGCAAACAAGGAACAGCATTTTTGTCTCACAAAACAAATATGCCAAGAGTTTGCTTGACAGGTTCAGAATGACAAACTGCAAATTCTCATCTACATCTATGGAGAAAGGGCTAATGTTTTCAGCCAAGACCCTAACCGACACTAAGGCAGTTAATGAATCAATCTACAGGCAGGTAGTAAGGGAGCTTGATATATCAACAACGAATATGTCTGATTCAGTATTTTAAAAAACGGTCGAGCCAGAGCGAGGCAACGCCCAGCCGGGTCGGCTCGGTGGCCGAAACAAAAAGGTTGGGCGGGTTTTTACCGAGCCGTTCGAGCCAGTCATCAACTCGGCCGGCACGGTAACAACTCGGTCGGCTCAATAACAACTCGACTGGCTCGGCTCTTTAAAAAGGATCCCGAAGCACATTTGTCGAAAGTTGTTCCGCCTCCTACATATCAACGGCTGGGTTGTTGTTTATTTCATATTTATAGCCCTAAAGGAATCTGTCACTATGAGAAAGTTTTGAAAATTACAAGGCCGAGGTATGGTTATCCTAGTGGCATGAATTAGAAAATTGAAACCATGCATTGACCCATACAATATTTTTAAAAAGGCAAACGTTCTGGCAATGGACTAATCGACCTGTCACGCCCCCAAGTCTACGGTAACCTTTTTTCCGTGCCCGGCAGGGTGCGGCACCACCGTGTACGTTCTTTTCGTTAATACTAGTACATATGGACTACGCCTTAACCGATATGAACATGCTTTAACCATTATCTTATAACCATGTGAAAGCATTAAACTTCATAATTCATCATAAACCATTCATAACATTTCCATGTGCAATTAAACCGAACAACAATTGCAAACAATCATGTAGAATGGGAGGGGCAACTCCCGGTAAAGTCTGCCCGAATATATTATGATCTTTTTCAATAATACAAATGTACAAGTGTGCCGGGCAAAGTCCACGGCCAACACTTAGAATCAATACAACAAGGCATAAGAAGCCTTAAACATACACCATTATGTACCTTTGTCCAGGAGCGGGTCCCCACACGGGTCACCAAGACACTCCTCCAAATCCTACACAAGACCGTGTACAAAACCTTCCTCAACCGAACCAACCATCACATAACTCGAACCAAGAATATGCGAGATCTTCCTTAGCTTTATGCGCATAAGGAATGCGCATTTCCTCAAGCCTTTTTCGCACTTCTCCCTTGTCCTTATGCGAGGAGATTTGAGCGAAAGTCCATGGATGAAATGGCATCTCATTATGCCATATATATATGCGTATCATCATCTCTCCAAAGGATGCGTCCATTCATGAGGCCGACTCCTTAAATCATAATAATACGCCTCATATACATGTCGGCTTAATGTTTTAACCATTCTCCATTACATATACGTCCTCCTTATGATTTAATGGGGGTGCATTTCCCATGGCCGACCCCATTATGCATGTAAGGCCACGTATAAATATTATATTATTTGTATTTTATTTTAATTAATCCACGCACATATTCATATGTGCGTTCAACACTTATAACCCATCGCATATAGCTAAAGGTCCAACGCTTAGTTCATTTGAGCGCTGTTCCATTTCGCACCAAGTGTAAAACGTCGCACCGCCCTGCAGCTCGTCGCATTGCTGCAGCCGTTTGTCGCACGGTCGGGTCGCCCGCCCGGTTCGCCCGCCCGTCGTGCGCGGGTCGTCCGCCGGGGCGCCCGCCCACCGTTGTAAACCATGCTCGCCCGCGTATGCTGCCGCCCCAGCTCGTCGTTCTGCTGCACCCGCTCGCCCATCTGCTGCACCGTGTCCGCATACCGACTCGCCGGTGACTCATTCGCCGGGTCCGCCCATCGTCGGGTCCGCCCATTGTCGGGTCCGCCCAAGTGTCGGAGGTCCGCCCATCCGCTCGTCGTCGTGTCAAAACGCACCCGCTGTCGTGCACGAGGGCGCCCGCCCATCGTGCACGCCTGCCCGAGACTCGAGGGCGTCACACTCTCCTCCACCCGAAAACGTTGTCGTCCCGACAACACACCATCTTAGTGACTCTCCACCAAGACTAGTATCGACCATAATGTAGACCCCTCCATATAAGGCAACCATCACTGCCACATATATAAGGCCCGTCTCCATCAAGTCATCGCCATGTGCAAACTGCCCATGTATAAGTGCTACACATTCCGGTCATGTGTCAACACCCATAATCCATGCTCAGGTCCATGAAAACTCCATCCATCACATCCGCAACATGTTGTCCACGAAGTGTTGTTGTCAATGTGTCAAGTCTGCCATATCTGTCCCAACATCATCATGTGTGAAAAGTAGTTGAGTCTCGGCTCAACCCATGTCCAAGTGCTTCCACCAAGGCATCATCATCATCATCGTGACCCCATCACCTCAAAGTGTCTCATTGATCCTCCTCATCAAGTCACTCTTCCAAGCCATGTCCTATGCATGTACTTTGGAAGTATGCATCCCATACTGCATCAAAGTCACCTGACCTCAGCTCCTCAATGCATCAGACCTCTAAATCCACCATGTATGATGTCCCAAAAGTCACAATGATCTCATGTCATCATGAACTCCTCCACCAAAAGTCCACCAAGACTATCTCTTGGTCTCGGCCATGAGAAGTTCATCTAATCATCATCCAAGTAATCAATCTCTGGTTTAGTGAACTCGGTCACCAACCATATCACCATGTCATCACGAGTCCCTTCTCCATAGCTCCTCTACCAAAGGTTCACCAAGACTATCTCTTGGTCTCGGCCATGAGAAGTCCACCCAAGGGTGTGCCCTTCAACCAGTCCACGAGTCATACCGGGCACTTAGCCATGTGGCTAAAGCATGACTCAACCATCCACAACGATCATCAAGTTCCACCCTTGTCACGAGCTCTTGTACCTTCCATCTCAAGGTAGCAAGCAACCTCAACAAGTCCTTCGACAAGTATCAACCCTTGCTTCTCCATACGAGGTTCCATCATAGTCACCCATGGTAAGATGTCTCCCTGCTTAGGCAAGCTGATCTTGCCCTCTTCTACCCATGATCCATCTACCAAATGTCCAAATGAAACACAAGCATCCATACTTACTTCATCAATATGAGGCTCCTCCGTATGAGTGACCTCACCCATCCATGTCGATAAGCTGCACGATCCTGGCCCAACTTGATCACCTTCAAGTTCTGCCTCCATCGAGTCCTCATCATCATCATCTATCATGGCTCCCTCTCCCCGGACTGCACAATCTGCAACTTGACCTTGCTCCATTGTCCAACCGAGTTGAAGAAGTTCTTTTTCAACGTTTTTCTCCAAGGCTTCAAGTTCTTCTCGGATTCGGGGCCTCTCTTCCTTCAACCTTTTCAACCTGCATAAGGTAAGCAAGAGCTTCCCTTCACCTTCTCCCAAACCTGCCATGTCTTGTACTTTGTCATCATGTGATTCTTCCATGTGAGTGTCCATCCACGCTGCCAAACTATACGATCCTGGTTCAACTTGATTAGACTCAAGTTCGGCCTCCATCATATCCTCATCATCACATGGTCCTTCCATATGAGTATCTCCTTCGGTCCATGTCCATGAGCTGCATGATTTGGGCTTAGCTTGATCATCTTCAAGCTTGACCTCCATCATAGTTAAATCTTCAACATCTTCGGCCATCATGACTTCCTCTTCCTGGTCCGCAACTTCATCTATTGCCTGACTGATTTGAAGAAGTCCATCTCGTCCAAGCATCACATCAATGCCATCTGTATTTATCACCACGAAGTCCAGCTGACCTCTACATCCTTCCAACTGTACGGGTACATCTCGTATCATGCCAACTGCCAAATTCCACGAGGTTATATCCCAGTTCTCCATAGTAGATATCAGCCCTACTTCTTCTATCAACCGTGCCGATATAAGGTTATATGAACCACCTGTGTTTGCCAACGCTTAAACATCTTTGCCACAAATATTCAAAGTTACAATACCTCGGTTGTTCTCCATGACCTTATCTTCGGTCAGAGCTGGTGGGCAGTTTACTAGTGGAAACTTGGACAAGGTTGTCTCGGTTGAAATTGAAGGTGAATCTGCTTGATCTATAGCAGGTGACTAAATGGAGAAGGCCGACAAGGCGGTGATGGCAGATGATGGTCATAGCGCAGTTAAGGCTCTCCGATATGAAATATTGGAACACATGAGTCGGTGGAGTTCCAACTGGGTTGCAATGCGAACAGAGAATATGAGGATTCGGGAAAGCTGTTCGGAACTACGGAGGGAACTCGAAGAACTCAGAAGCCAATGCGAAAGTACAGCAAGTGTTGAACTCAATGAGTTTGATGAAGAACTCCATCAAGGCGAACTTGGTCTTCAAGAGCTCTTTGAGGAAAGGGCCCGATGGAGGAAAGAAAGTGCCAAAGTGGAGGCCAAGGTCAAGCGAATTGAGGAAGAAATAAGGAAGAGACTTCTTGGTAAGAAGCTGGTTGTGATCGAACAAGAGGAGCTCGACCATGTTGACAAATTGGAAACTCACTACCGTGAACATCCAGAGGATATCCGGAAGTTTAGCTCCATGGACTTGGTCGATGAACAGATGGTTGGTGCGCTTGAACAGAATACGGTGAAGGAAAAGCTTGAGACAAGTCAAGCTAGACCAGGGCCGAGTTCCCCAGAAGGACCAAGCAAAGAAGTAAGGTATCTTAAAAGGAATGTCGAAAAGGAACATGAGTCTATTAACATTGCTGAGGCCGAATTTTTGAAACAGGTTGCTGAGATAAGGCGCAAAACGAAGCCAACAAAGGAAGATGGCTCCTTGAAGTTAAGTTTTGTGCAGGCAACCGTAAAAGGTAAAAGACTTGCAGCTTTGATTGACACGGGAGCTACTCACAGCTTCGTAAGCAGGAAGGCAGCGAGATCTTTTGGAAGAAAAGCAAAAATGGAAGGGGGAAGCAGTGCCTTCAAAGCAGTTAACTCTTCCATCAAGGCTGTTGATGGTGTGTTGAAAAACACTCCGGTAAAAGTTGGATCGTGGTTCGGAAAGCTGGATTTGAGGGTCGTGGACATGGACGATCATTCTATGGTGTTGGGGTTGGACTTTATGAGGCTTGCTCAAGCCATACCAATGATGTCCCGAGACCTTCTCTTGATCACAGCTGAAGGGAAGAATGTAATGGTGCCGATGAATAGAAGGAGTTGCTTGGGATATAGACCCAGGATGGCCTCTATGACATTGTATCCCAAAGATCCAAATGTGAGGCATGAAGATGCGGAACTAAGAGGATTTGGGAGCATGGTCCAAACAACAAAGGAAAGGAAGCTTATCGACTTTGTTGCAAAGACCGGAAAGGAGAACAAAGGAAGTGAGGGAAGGACCTCACGAACTTGGAAACACTTGTTGGGGACATATTCTAATGAAGATCTTCACGAAGAAGCTGTAAATGAAGTGAGTCCGAGTGCTGCTTCAGAAACAGTGGTTAATGAAGATTATGAGGGAAGAGATCCCGCCGGAATAGTGGATTTTTGCAGATATGCTATGGGCATATACGACTTCCAATTGACAAAGGACAAGCTAGGTGAGCTTGGGTGCACATGTGAAGAGGTTGAAGCTGTACACAAGTACTTAAGGACGCAGTATCAATCCGACACATGGGTAGACGAAAGCCAGGGAGGGAGCTTCCTGGATCTCCTATCTTCTTAGATGACATAGAAGATGGGGCTCATTGTTAAGCTGCTCATGGCAGTGAGCCCTCAAACTTGGTTGAGCAGGTATGACGAAAATAACATGCTGCAGAAAGATGGGGTTTCCATGGACCTGGGCATGGAACCGTGGAGATGAGTGTTGGCACATGGCTAGGATGTGTGACACTTGTTATACATGGGCAGTTGGCACATGGAGATGTCTTGGTGAAGGAATCACTAAGATGGAATGTTGTCGGGACGACAACGTCTTCAGGTGGAGGAGAGTGTAACGCCCTGGCGTTTTGGGCAGAGGCGCGCCTTCACCCGACGGGCGACCCGGGTGGGCGACCCGTGCACGACGGGCGAGCACCCCGGGCACGCGACCCGTGCACGGCGATCGAAAGGCAGGTTCAGGCAAGCATGACAACCGGCGAACAAGGGCGAGCTGCGGGCGGACTTGTACACGGGTGCAGCTACCCGAACCAGCGGAACAGCATGCGGTTAAGGTTCGGGTGAGCCGAAACGAGAGTCGACCCGAGGGCAACCCGCGCCCGGCGGGCGGGCGACCCACACCCGACGGTGAATAGCAGCGAGTTGGTGGACACGGACATGGGCGCGACGGTGAACAGCAGCGAGTTGGTGGACACGGACATGGGCGCGACGGTGAACAGCAGCGAGTTGGTGGACACGGACTTGGGCGCGAGTTGGTTCGGACACGAGTGTGGGCGGTCGGCGTGTAGACGTGAACGCAGGAAGGACGACCCGGGCGGGCGCCCCTCCATGCGACGGGCGGACAGAACACGACAGCGAACGGTGGTGCGACTACGAACAGCAATGCGGCATAAGGGACGAGTGCGACGTTCTCATGAGTTGGTTGCGACGTTCTTGGAAGCACTACGAAACACATATGAAATAATGCGATGGAAGTGCGAAGTTTATAAGGGCGTAGGTCGACCTTGCCTTTAGGCAAGGGCCGACCTGCCCATAAGATAATAAAGGGGCTTCAACGCATATATTATGGGGTCGGCTTAAAGAGCTGACACCCCTTCATGGACGAGTTGGGATGGCTATATATAGACAGCGCAGAAAGCTCATTCGATCAACAAGGCACTTCGCTCTCTCTTGGTGTTCGATCTAGAAACAAGAAGGACGCAGAGTGCGCATTCCTCATGCGCAAAGGTGAATAAGTGCGCAGTTCAATCGGGATTAGTTTGGAGGTCGAACAGATCACGGTGTTAACAGTTTGGTGCAGAAATTAATTCGATTGAGTTCTAATAGGCTCGGGCGAGCTCGCTCTAACCGAAGGCGGTTTGGTATCGGATTGTAAAAGGCATTCTTGCCTTCATTGTATGATTCTAAGTGTTGGCCGTGGACTGCCCGGCACACTTGTTGTATTATTGAAAAGAAAAGAAATTTCATAATATATTTGGGGGAACTCGTTCGGGAGTTGCCCCTCCCATTATAATTTGTGTGTCAATGTTATCTGCTCGGTTTACATTGCATATTGATTATGTTGGTTATGAATGTTTATGAAGTTTTATGCGCTCTACTTGATTAATGAAGACAAATTAAGTATATAAATGTGTAAGGCGTAGTCTACATGTATGAGTATTACGAAAAAGAAAATACATGGTAGTGCCGCACCCCGCCAGATAACGGTTGAAAGACTACCGTAGACTCAGGGGCGTGACAGGCGTTACAAAGGTTGATCCTGTCACGCCCCTGAGTCTACGGTGATCTTTCAACCGTTATCTGGCGGGGTGCGGCACTACCATGTATTTTCTTTTTCGTAATACTCATACATGTAGACTACGCCTTACACCTTTATATACTTAATTTGTCTTCTTTAACTAAGTAGAGCGCATAAAACTTCATAAACATTCATAACCAATATAATCAAATGCAATGTAAACCGAACACATAACATTGACACATAATTATAATGGGAGGGGCAACTCCCGAACGAGTTCGCCCAAATATATTATGAACCTTCTTTTCTTTTCAATAATACAACAAGTGTGCCGGGCAGCCCACGGCCAACACTTAGAATTTATACAATGAAGGCAAGAACGCCTTTTACAACTTGATACCAAACCGCCTTCGGTTAGAGCGAGCTCACCCGAGCCTCTTAGAACTCCACCGAGTCAATTTCCGCACCAAACTGTTATCACCGTGATCTGTTCGACCTCCAAACTAATCCCGGTTGAACTGCGCACTTATTCACCTTTGCGCATGAGGAATGCGCACTCTGCGTCCTTCTTGTTTCTAGATCGAACACCAAGAGAGAGCGAAGTGCCTTGTTGATCGAATGAGCTTTCTGCGCTATCTATATATAGCCATCCCAACTCGTCCATGGAGGGGTGTCAGCTCCTTAAGCCGACCCCTCAATATATGCGTTGAAGCCCCTTTATTATCTTATGGGCAGGTCGGCCCATAAGAAAAAGAGGGATTGTTTAGTCCTTGAAAAACATCTCGAAGTCTTGAAGGAGGAAATCAAGCTTAGGGAGAAACAAAAGGAAGGAATTGAGGAAGGGATCTCACAAGTTCAAAAAGACTTGGTAATAGAAATTTCTTCTACCGATGATCCTCACAATGAGGCTGCAAGTGAAGAAGGCCCGAGTGCTACTTCAAAGGCAGTTATTGATGACGATTGCAGGGAAGAAGGAGATCCGGAGAAAAACAGGTTGGAATATGTTCAAATGAAGGTCGGTGGAGCTGATGTACTCACTATGGTTGATAGTGGGGCTTCACATAACTTCATGAGTGAAGACACCGCAAGGAGACTTGGGCTGAAATTTGTACTTGTGAAGGCACAAATGAAGACGGTGAATTCTCCTCCGATGGCAATCCTTGGTATGGCCGAAAAAGTGGACACTACACTTGGTGAATGGACCGGGAAGGTGGACTTCACCATAGTGCGGATTGATGATTATGAGGCAGTATTGGGGATGGAGTTCATGAAACAGTTTGAAGCTATGGTTGTGCCACATTTGAGGAAACTCTTCATTTATGATGGAAGGGAAGATGTGCCCATTGGTGTTCCAACCATTGGTGTAACAAAACTCGATCATAAGTTAGGAGGAATGCAGATGGAGGACAAGGTAAAGGTAGACAAGAGGTTGTCTACGATGGAGGCAAAGATTGCAGAACAATCCGTGGTCATCCGAGCACTTTCAGATAGCATCTCGGACCTATCGAGAAGGCTAGAGTTGGTGGAGGACGATGATGATGTTGATGAGCTATATGTGAGGCCGAACATCCAGAAGGAAGATCAGGAAGCATATCTACAGAGGATGGAAGTTGAGGAACCAGACAGGTGGTATCAGAGCTCGGTCAGAGCTGGTGGACAGGTTACTAGTGGAAACTTGGACAAGGTTGTCTCGGTTGAAATTGAAGGTGAATCTGCTTGTTCTAAAGCAGGTGACTCGGTAAGAATGTCTCTCTTGGAACAATTGGGTTTTGCGACTATGGAAGAATTCGAAAAGGAGATACTTGAAGAAACGGAAAAGCTAAGGCAAGAGTACATGGATTGTGGCAAGAGGTTGTCGGAAACAAAAAGCGCTCTCCGTGCCTTGGTGGAAAAAGGAGCCTCGAACCTGGATGAGGATGAAGCCCTTCGACTTACACATGAAGGAATCTTAATAGAAGCAGAATTCAAAGAACTAAGGATAAGACATGCGCTGAACAAGAAAAGAAGGTTCATAATATATTTGGGCGAACTCGTTCGGGAGTTGCCCCTCCCATTATAATTATGTGTCAATGTTATGTGTTCGGTTTACATTGCATTTGATTGGTTATGAATGTTTATGAAGTTTTATGCGCTCTACTTAGTTAAAGAAGACAAATTAAGTATATAAAGGTGTAAGGCGTAGTCTACATGTATGAGTATTACGAAAAAGAAAATGCATGGTAGTGCCGCACCCCGCCAGATAACGGTTGAAAGATCACCGTAGACTCAGGGGCGTGACAGGTGGTAATAGATACATATTTACCTCTTATTGTTCTGGAGCTTCACCAGAATTAAATAAAGGGTTTTGAGACTTCATTAGGGGCAGATTTCTTGAAATCATCTCTAGCAGTCTAGGTAGAAGCATGAGACAGTTCGTCCTATAGCAAAGGCACAAATTTAAAGACATTTGTTCAGCAGTTCATTGGCTTATCATTTGGGAAGCTATGATTGGTTACAGAGAATTGGTATTATTGTTGTTGTAGTCTAATGATTGTCCTTGGGTTGAGGCAGAAAAGAATCCTGGCATTGGTGGCTAAGTATGAACTTTGTATTGGACAGAGCACTGGGTTCCATTTTGATATAATGGATAAATTCATGAGCCTGCTTTGATCATATGTTGTCTTCTCTCTATATTCTAAAGCTTTGTGTTTGTAAACATGAATGAAAATCTTTAAAATTATGTTTTTTATAAAAAAATAAATATTTAATGTATTTTTTACAACGACAGAGTCATTGAAATCAAACCGGCCGAATCGATACCGAGTCGGAGTCAGAGTCGGAGCCGACCCTCGGTCGTTTCCGAACCGGAGTTGGAGTTTTAAAACATTGGGACTCTTATTTGAGTTACAATGTGAGCTTCATTTCCATATTTATGAGCACGATGATTTCAATAAATCTTCCCCTAATGAAGTCTCAAAACCCTTGATTTAATTCTGGTAAAGCTCCAGTGGTCTAAGTAGAAGCATGAGACAGGTCGTCCTGTAGCAAAGGCACAAATTTGAAGACATCTGTTGATCAGTTCATTGGCTTATCATTTGGGAAGCTATGATTGGTTGCAGAGAATTGGTATTATTGTTGTTGTAGTCTAGTGATTGTCCTTGTGTTGAGGCAGAAAAGAATCCTAGCATTGGTGGCTAAGTATGAACTTTGTATTGGACAGTGCACTGGGTGCCATTTTGATATAATGGATATATTCATAAGCCTGATTTAATCATATGTTGTCTTCTCTCTATATTCTAAAGCTTTGTGTTTGGAAACATGAATGAAAATCTTTAAAATTATGTTTTTTATAAGAAAATAAATATTTAATGTATTTTTTACAACAACCGAGTCATTGAAATCAAACCAGCCAAGTCGAAGCCAGAGTCAGAGCCGACCCTCAGCCGTTTCCGAACTGGAGTCAGAGTTTTAAAACATTGGTCTAATTTGAGTTAGAATGTGAGCTTCATTTCCAGATTTATGAGTGCCAAAGGTAGAACATTGGACTGCAGCAAAGAGAGTGTTAAGATCAGGGTTGTGGGGGAGCGGCTCCCCCCCTCAAGCCTACTCCTGGAGTGCGCTCCCTTCGAGAGTGACTTCGAGAGCGCGCTCCCAAAATCGCTCCCGTAAGGAGCGAATTTCGGGAACAACCCCAGGAGCGAAATTTTCACTCCCTAGCCTTTTTTGCAAAAAACAATTTGCAATAACATTCCAAATGCAACTTTTTTTCAAAGAAACAAATAATTTTTTTGTGGGACAGCCTAATGATCAAGCCTATGGCCCTAGTATTGATATATGATTCATGGTAATGTTTAAGAACATTCTCTACGTAAAAGTGACATTCTCCTTCATCTTCATCTTCATCCTTTTGCTTAAATTTTTAACATTACCATGAAATGACTCAGGATGTTTGAGAGTGGTTCCAACCTCATTGGATTTCATATGGAGAAAGTAGAATTTTAGATCTCATTCAAAATCCAGTAGACTTATCAGTTTTTGGGGGGATTGCAATTTTTCCATTAGATTTTGTCATGTATTAGGATATGGAACTCATATTTAATCAAGAGCACCAATCCCTCTATATACCTTAATGTTAGTGACATTGGTTGTCGAAGTCCTCTATCATGACCCTACTAAAAATGTACCCATCACTCAAACAAAACCTTGACTTGACATGTTATATTTTTTCTATCTTATGTTAATTCTTAGAGGGTGGTATTAATGACAAAGATCATGATTTTCTAACAAGACTATAAAAATTAGACATTTCTCGTGGCGACAAGAGACCCAAGCATTAGCAATAGATAATAGATTTACTTGTCTTTTCTAGTTTCTAGTATTTTTTATAATAGTTGACTCTTTCATATTTATTATGATATTTTTGTAAACAATATATGACAATTTAAGTTTGAAGTTTGAAGTTGACAATTATAACTCATTGGTAATGAATTATGGATATGATGATTCGTGAAAGTTGAAAGTTGTTTCATTTCATTTCATTTTATAGCATTTCATTTCATGCTAGATATTCTTTGTTGTAATGGTTACACTTAGCTTAAAGGTTCAACTTTGGTGATCAACGATGATAAATGTTATATACTGAATTTTGAAAGCTTGAAACTTTAAGATTGATGAATAATAAGACCCAATATTTTGTATGTTGCTAACTTGTGGACATGGATGATGAAGATTATAACTTCTAGATGATTGATATATGGTTCAATCTATGTTTTTATGCTTTTTATATCTAATTCATCATTCTACATGCTTTTGTTGACATATATATGCATCAAAATATAACAAAATATATATTATATAAAAATTTACTCCCCGATTCACTCCCGAACCGGGAGATTCTGAAAATGTCACTCCTGCTCCCCGTTTCGCTCCCGCTCTCAAGCAACCTTGGTTAAGATATGTGGAAGGGATAGTTAACTTTGGCATTTTGTACAACAAAAGCAAAGATCCTAGGTTGTGTGGGTTTACAAATTCATATTTAGCAGGTTGTGGGGATGATAGAAAATCAACATCTGGGTAAGGTTTCATCCTTGGCATGAGCACAATCACATGGATGAACAAGAAGCAGCATGTAGTAGCCCTTTCATTCACAAAAGCAAAATATTGAGGAGCGATGAAAGGAGTATGTGAGGCAATTTGGCTCAGGATATTTGAGAAGGGAACCCATGTCTATATTAACTCCTATAGATGATTACATTATTCAAAACTCCAAAAGCAACATTTACAGATGAGGTTATACATTCAAATTTCAAAATGAACCTTTTTTAGAATGTGAGGCCTTCAAAGACAACAAGGAAAGTTATGAAGATATGTTGGCGGCTAGCTCTTGGGATAATCTATTTAGCGAGGGGTTTGTCGAGATGCTGGGAGCATTTATTTTGAAGCTTCACAGAAAAATGACTGAATACATCAAGCAAATGAAGAAGCAATCTGTCCCATAGGCTATCTTTAGCCTCATGGACGTTAAAATAATTTCTTTCTTTCTTCTTTCTTTACAAATGAGGAAATGCAGCAAACCTTGCTCCCAATGTTTCAAAAGGTGAGTAAATGGTTGTTGTTGTTGTAGGAAGCACTTGATGTTGAAGCAACTTTCTTCTTGCTGCCACAACCATCCTTTTCTTGGAAATGCACCGAAGCTCACTCCCAATGCTCCAAAACAAGTAAAATGATCGATGTTGTTGTAGGAAGCTCTTTCTATTGAAGAAAGTGTGAGGAGTGAGTGAAAGGAAGAGGTATCTTATAGAAAAAGAGGGATTGTTAGGGCTTTGAGAGATTTCTCTTCTTTTTCCCAAAATGAATGTAAAAATCAAGTAGGTAGGTCTAGAAATGAACTATAGGTTGATTTGTCTTCATTCTCTATAGATTAGGGTTTTAAAATTCCTATCGGCCCCATGGCACTCATGGGCATTTGGCTTGGCCTGGAGAACATAAAAAACACACCAAAAGGCGGAAATTTCACATTGAAATGCCTGAGAAATGCCCTAAGCAATACTATACAATGTTTCCAAACCATGAAACTCGAGGTGTTAACTTTTAAGTAGTTTTGTACCCATTTCATCATTTCGGGTACCAATACATGGATTAGTTGGGAATTTCCCGCAGCTTAGTTCATAACCCCTTAATATGTGGCCAAATTCCAACCTTTTGCTGGTGTATGTGATGTGGTAAACAAAAACAAGATGTGGCCGAACTCTTAGAAATGAAGGGCATCAATGATGACATCACCACATCTTAAAGCTTGTAAAGATGAGTTATCATCAATAACCACTTTCTTTACACTATGGTTGAAGTCATTAATTGGAGAGGAGGAATCGATGCTTGTTCATATTCTAGTAACTCCAAAATCAACTATCCATCCCTATGAAGAAGAGGAGGACCAAACTATGATATGTGGCCAAATTCCAACCTTTTGCTAGTGTATGTGAAGTGGCAAAAACAAAAACAAGATGTGCTCCAACTCTTAGGCATGAGGGGCATCAATGATGACATCACCACATCTTAAAACTCGTAAAGATGAGTTATCATCAATAACCACTTTCTGTCCACTATGGTTCATGTCATTAATTGGAGAGGAGGAGTCAATGCTTGTTCATATTCTAGTAACTTCAAAATCAACTATTCATCCCTAAGAAGAAGAGGAGGACCAAACTATCATCTTCAGGTAGCACCAGATTGCAACCTATTTGTTTTGCAAACTCTTCAATCTTTTGAAAACAAGAGATGCAAGATTTGAAGGCAAGTCCCTCCTTATGACAACTGTTACAAATAAGTTTCTTCTTCTTGGAGGATGTTGGGTTTTCCTCCTTGGCCTTCTTGAACTCATTCATAGAAAGTGCAGATATAGATTTTTGAATTAGATTGATCTCTTGAGGGGCACATCTCCCATATTCCTCAATGTGACTTGATGATGCATAAGATTAGTGAAAATCTCCTCAAGTGAGGGAGTGATCTAACTCTTCATAAATAAATGAATACTATAAAGCATTATGGAAAAGTATTTGAACATGAGAGAAAGATTATTCAGAATAATCACATATTTTGAATCCAATTTTTCCCATCCTTGATGTAACAATGTGAGCACCTTCATATTCTTCAAAGTTGCAATTTACTCATCAAAGTTGTCAATGTCACCCATTTTGAGATTAGAAAGCTCAATTTTGAATCTAGTTACTTGAGTGCATAGTAGCATGGGTACCTCTCCTATGAGTTAGGGAGCCTGTACCCACTGTATCCTTGCTCCCAAGAGGAGCTTTGGAGCTTGTTTTTTGGGAGTTTGGGAACTTTTCGCGAGCCTTTTGGGCGCTTGATATAGATGCTTCCCTTTCTCCCAAACATTGCAGAAGTTCCTTGTCTATCAAGGAGCTTCCAGAAATAGTTGAATCAATTAATCGTGCCATTTTTAGATTTTTCAAATTTATATGAATTAATAGGGCTCACTCCTCCTAGTTATTTAGAATTGTTCACACTCAAAATATAAGCAACCAATGTGCTTTAGTGAATAAACATGGATCTTTCTACACTAGTACTAAGATATTTAACGACTTTAATTCCTGTCATAAATGTTTATATCTATCTAACATTATTCTTATTGGTTAATATAGAATTTTAGGATCATAAACATCAAACTCAAAATGTCACAGACTTTGAAAGTTTGATGTTAGTTGAAACCAGTGTTGATAATATCGGTATCGGGAAAATATCGGCGAGGGTCCAGAAAATATCTTATCGGCAATATCGGCGAAAATATCAGCAAATATCGGCAAGCATAAAAAATGCATAATATATTCATTTTTTTCAAATTTATAAACATATAAAGCAATAACAACATGAACTAAACACATTGGCACATAAATATGAAGAAGGCATTGATATATATGATGTCAAATAGAAATGATACATCAAACTTCAAAGGTGATACCAAATCCTGCTGATCCCTGATAATTGTCCAATCAAGGACTCAAACAAAATAACATCACATATCCTGCTGGTCCCTGATAGTGATAAATTGATAATTGTCCAATCAAGGACTCAAACAAAATAACATCACATATCATGTTGATCCCTGATAGTGATAATTGTCCAATCAAGGACTCAAACAAAACAACATCACATATATAAAACTTTAAAAGTATTTCATCATCATGAGTTATAAACTTATATGTAGCAAAAGTTGCAAAACAAATAAAACTAGCAGCTATCTATCTGAGACCATTGGCCTCTCCCTAGCAGCTTTCTTTCTGTCTTGTTCAGCAATTGCTTCACGAGCTTTTTGTATAACCTCTGCACTAAAAACCATACAAGGCATCACATTTGCATCATATGCAGAGAGTTTAGCCAGATGGTATTTCAATCGTGTAATCCCTCCTGACATCTTGGTCCCACACAAGTTGCATGATATATATGTCTGATTTGCCCCACCAACAGCCTCCCCATACTCCCAAAATGGGTACAAGGCTTTTGGCATATTTGACATTTGTAGTGAACTAATTCAAACCTAGGGCACAAAAAAAACAAAAAATTGGCATTAAACCCCCCAACACAAAATGAAAAAATAATAAGTAATAACAACCTCATTCAAAAAAAATTACTACATTATTTGCATTTTGCAATGTGAATGAAAAATGGCAATAAGAGGGTGCATAAGAAAGTTGAAAAAAAAAATGAAGCTTGCTGTCCAAATATGGAGAAAACCCTTGCATTGGTTCATGGGCATGAAAATCATAGCAAAAGGAAAAAAACAAAGAAACAAAATGTTGGTAGGCAAAGAGGCAAGCAAGCATAACCCTAAATCTATGAAAAAATCATTAACATAGGGGTTTTTAAGAACATACTTGCTAATGGAAGAAATGAAGTTTGTCTCACTATTCTTCAATCTTCGATCCACAAAAAAATCTTAATTGGTGGTGATAATCGTTGTTTGATCTTCAAACCCTCCTTGACAAGCACCACAAAACTCTTTCCCTTTCTTCTCGAACACTCAGACACAGAAATGAAGAAAAAAAACCAATTTTCGTTTTTTGTAGCCGCGGAAAAACACGCCCGGCGATATTTTATATCGTCGCGCAATATTTTCGAAAATATCGCCGATATTTCGGAAATCACGCGATATTTTCTCAGCGATATATCGGCTCGCCGAAAATATCGCGATATTTCCGATATTCGGCAATATATTGCCGATATTATCAACACTGGTTGAAACAACCTAGTTTATTCAAATGAGAAATATGCAATGGTTACCATATTTAAAAGTAAAAAGCATCCAAGTACTAACCACTACTGGGAGCAATTATACAGCTGGATTTGCAACAAAGAATTTCAAAAAATACTAAAACTCATGGTTTATGAAACTATTGATAATTTTTACATCTATAAATATGCAAATTGCTTTAACAAACTCATACTGTGGGACTAGATATGTATAATATATGGTCATGCATAGTTAGTAAAGGTTTGACTTAATGTCACATAAGCCCAACCTATGTATATCTGAAAATGGATAAGGGGTGAGCAAATTTACAAGTATTAAACATGTGACCGCTACTAATGAAATCAATTAATTATGTTCTATTTCAATTTTTGAAAATTTCCTCTCTTTTTTGCTGATTTTTATATATTAAAAAAATAATAAAATAAGAATTGTAGTCATTCCCAACCCATGTTTCAAAAATTCATGCAACATAGCTTGAGTGGTATTCACTATTCCAAACGGTGTTGTGAAGGTATCCTAGATTTTCTTTGCACTTTGGTTGTCCTTGACTCCTTAGAATGATGAATCAAAGATGGCACCAACAGGGTTTTCAGCCTACCTGTACAAGGTCGATCTCAACCAAACCTACAAATATAAGCATGAGACAATATAAAGTTGGTCATGGCAGAAAGTGAAAATTATACCCCTATTTTTAACAGTGAGATGGCTTAGAAGCATGAGACTTGGGAGGGGTTGGTTTCCAGAAACACATCTCTGTTAACCACATAATCCAAGTTGAATCAAACCCCAATAATGACATCTCATCTTAGATTAGATCACAACAATAGCCAGTGTTGCTCTTTGATGGAACCTCAAGGGGCCATCCTGGGGCCACACAAACTAGTGGGGTATCATTTGGTACAGCAAATGGAAGATCTATCAAAAATATGCATATGGAGTCTAGGTTGGGTTTCCAATAAGTTAGCAGAGGCATCAGCAGTATTACATCGCTTATTGTGCATGTTGTCACTTAATAGCATACATATGAAATTTCACAATAATAATTCAAGATCTCAAAGTAGGAACAACCAGATCTGAAATCCAAGTTCAGTGGCTGTGCAAATGATGCCAATATCTCCTTCAAACATTTAAGGAAGTTCATATCTTTCATGTCCAAAGAAAATATAGCCACACAGACAAACTGGCAAAAGAAGCCATCGAATGCAGAAAGGGTCATTGGATGTCAGGTGGGGTGCTAACGGAGACACAAAACAGATTCCCACTATTACGGCCAGTAGTCAAGAGTAAAGGTGGAGGAAATAATATGACACCATCCTCCCTCTCAGGAAAATTCTGGAGTTTCATGAGAGCAAGCCAACATTATGGAGAGTGGGAATGGTTGAAGCAGCAGGTGGTCGAAGGAGTCGGAGGCTCCTCCAGTGCACCTGCTGGTTTAGCGCTTCAGAATTGTTTCTCAACTTTGCAGCCCCCGAGGAGATCAAAAAGTGATTACTGATGAAAAATGGACATTAACGGCTGTAGGTGAGCTTCCTGCTGATATAAACCAGCTGTCCTTTACAGCTGTTTTGACTCTTGAGTACGAGAGTTATAGTGTCTCCTAAGATTGCTTTCACTATTTCAGATCCAACCATGAATGACCTTCTTAAATATGCTTTTGTAGATAGCTCAGACTTATGCCAGGCTTGTACTAGTTTCATTTTGGTCCACTGTCACTGTCATTTATATTTCAATAAGTATCTGCAGGAAAAGCGTTGAAACTTTAGAGGGAAAGAAATTTTGCAAATCCAAAAAACATGAATGTGAATCCTGCAATCTTGACCAGTATACGCAACTTAGTCTTCATAAGACTCTGATCTTATGAAAGTTGCTTAGAAGGCCATCAGGGTGCAGTCATGGCCCATCTAATACTTGTATGATACGATATAATACCAAACCACTTTCTGTTAAAGAAAAATAATTTCTCCAGAAAAAACAAACAAGCAGCAAACATATAAACAGTTTACCAGCCCATCCAACCGAAGAGCAAGTGCAACCTGAAAATACAAACATCATACAACATTACAATCTCTGGTATGCTTTTATGCAAACAGGACAGGTAATCAGGCTTGAATAGTACATTAATTAGCTAACTGACATCTTAGCGTACCGCAGCAATGTCAGCAAGGTCTTGTTTAGACAAGTCAGGAGCAATTTTTACAAGCAAAGGTGGTGGGCCCTCTTCTCCCCACTGCATTTCATCGCGTGCAGCAAGTACCTTCAATGAAGCAAAAGCATTTTATCATAATTAATGACAACATGCAGAGTTGAGACAGAAAAACTGAACTATAACGAACAAAACAAAATTGGTTAACAAAGAAAACATACTCCCAGCAAAACAGAATATCCCAACCTTCTTTACTAGATCCTGCAATTGTTTCCTCCCCTGGAGCTTCCGCAGTCCAGGTGTATTTGGAGATGAAACATTAATCACCTGTATGAAATACCTTTTGAAGTCAAACAAAGCAAAAGGATATTACATCCAGCATAACCAAAATAAAGAAACTCAAAACAAGCTTTATAAACAAAAATCACCAGATTTGAATGTTTTCACCGTAAAATGTCTACCCATTTTGACTTTATGCAGACACCCAATTCAGAAACCATAGAGTCAATCTGTGTGAACCAATCTACCCCTAGTCAATTCATGCAGATATAGATTCAAGGCCAAATTTAATTCACTTACCAAAAGACCTAAATAATAAAGTCAAAAATCTACATCTTTTTCAAGGAATTCCTTAAAAATACTTCATCCCACTATGTAGCAAGTCCATTAGCAATTGAACTCTAAATTATCAGAAATGTGGATATATCCTGTGTTCCACCAAGTTTCCGGGATGGGGGAGCGCGGTAGCAGGGAAATGTGCAAGGGGGACGTGTGGGAGCACCCCCAAATTTTAGGAAAAATCAGGGGGGACGAGGAGACATCAGGGTCTATATCATAGGGGTCCCCATCTCTAAAATTATAAAACATAAAAATAATAATGATAAAATCCCAACAACAACAATTCATCCCATGAAAATTCATCATTGTGCTATTCAGTGGAAATGCTATAATCCCACCAATTCTGAAATCCCAAACACTGTTATATCTGCTGAATTCTGAATGGGATATGAAAGTCTACTTTCTCCATATGAAGTCTGATGAGGTTGGAACTTGGAACCACTATCAAACATCTTAAAACAATTAATGGTAATATGTTAAAAATTAGAGTAAAAAGGTAGAAAAGTGACATTCTCTTTTTTATCCTTTTACTTTGACAATTTAATATTGATATATATTACCAAGGTCCTAGACTCCTCAAAGCTCTATCCCTTATTTTTGTTCTATCATCACGGGTTGTTAGATGAAAAAACTCCAGGGGCAGCGTGTGCCCAGACGTCCCCATTCTTGGGGAGGGGAGTGCTCAGACATCCCCCTTTTGATGAAACATGTACCCCACACTAGGGAAATATTTCCCCATGTGTTTCCCAGAGTTTCCCCCAAAGGGGGATGAAGAGAAACATTTCCAGGCATTCCCCCATCCCTAGAGCATGGGAAATGTGGGGATCATGTAAGAAAATCAGAAAGGCAGAAAGATTTTATTATTCTTGATAATTACTTGTGATCTTCTTGATTTGTTATTACAATTCTTTATATCTTCTTTCTTTTAGTTCATCAAGCAATAGCACATAAAACAATGGACACCAGATGTAGGCACTTTGCCAGGCCAAAACCCCCCTCGAGGGGAAAACTCAGTCAAGAAAATCCTTCCTTTCAATAGTATTCTTTGAGACTCTTCACCCTAGACAAAGACCAGACCTCCTTTCTAGCAACTTCGACTAGGTAGCAGCTTCTAACATCAGGCAGCTTCCAGCATCAGTGAAACTTGGAAGATTTCGATCTACCAATCTAGGGCACGAAACAAAGAGAGAGAAAGACACGAAAATTTCGTTTTTCTTCTTCTCTTTAGACTCCACCCAACTCACACTTCCTTTGGCTTCCCGGCTTCAGACTTCACACTTCCCAGCTTCCTTAGAGATATCGAACTTGCTTGGAAGGAAGTGCTCCAAATGAATTCGACATGCTTGTATTTATAGGCTCCATGTGAGGTCGAATTAGTGTCCTTAGGCCAACTTGATTTCTTCTAGGCCGACTCGATGTGGAGGATACATAAATTATATTTGACTCAATACTAAACCTTTTTACATGATTCAAAAGCCCAAGAAGGGTCTCTTTAAAAGTACAATGACTATATTGACTCAGAATAAATCCTAGAAGTCCTTAATGGGGACTTTGACCTAAAACATGGTGACCCAAGCATGAAACCCATGCTTTAATAAGTCACAATAATAATAATAATAATAATACTTTTCTTTATTCTTTTGACAAGCACATTACAAGATGACTCAAATACATTAAATGAAGACTGAACCTAGTCACATTTTCCAACAGGTCACACCCCCTAACCTTGGGGGACACATCCCCATGGAACACTGGATATGTCTCCTTATTAAAATAGCACATAAATATGTTGCATACAAGACTACATGGATTAGTCCATTGTACCTCACACGTTCTGTTATTTTGTTTATAAAACTGGTAATAAGGATTGCAAAGTGCCCTATTTTGAAGGACAGGTAACTAAGGATAATGAATATATCCTAAGATGTAAGTTAGGTGATCTTAGGACTTAATGAGTAGAGCAAAATTGTTAACATATACATGATAGAACCTAGTGGAAATGTTGCAATCCTGCCAATACTGAAATCCCAAAACTGTTAAGTTCACTGAATTATGAATGGGATTTAAAATTCTACTTTCCCCATATGAAGTCCGGTTAGGTTGGAACATTCTCAAACATCCGGAAACAATTAATGGTAATGTTAAAAAATTGAGTAGAATAGTAGAAAAGAAAAGATAAAGGACAATGTCAAGTTTTACTTCAAAAATTTAATATTAGCATTAATTACTAAAGTTCTGTTTTTAATTGTTTTTTTTATTTCAATGGTAATTCTTGTTGTCCCACGCACCGACATATAGATTAGTATGGAACTAGCAGGTTCCATAAAAAACCAGTCGATTCAGGAATTTAAGGTTGATTCCATCACAAGATCAGTTGCTTCAGTATGGAACAGGGCATTTCCAATTTAGACCCTTGATTTGAACCAGCTACCTCTGCAATCAATCAAACTGGTTGGTTTTGGCAAAATTGATTCAGTTCTAATAACACTGCCCTCTAATTAACTTGACGGTGTGGCATACAGCAACCTCCCACCAAAATAGCCAATATTACTCCCCTACTAGTCTACGAAAAATGGTCTGGACCCTCCGAACCAGGGCATGGAAATCCACCAACTCCAGGTCAGAAATTCAACTTAAACAAAGTAGAAGATGTCAAGTCAATTGTGTTTCCTACTATGATCATGATCTAAATGGGAAAATGATCTGATCCCCTAACATCCAACCTTTCCTAAATCCTTTCCCAACCCTGGTTGTAATTGGTCCAAGTCAACGAGCCACCAACATCCACCCCACTTTATTTCCAATTGGGATCAAACACCTAAAGGGCTGTCTTGAACCAAGACCAAGTCTACTTCTCAGCTCCACTAATCAAAGTACCCATACCAATGCTGTGATCACCCTCCCAATCAACCATGTTAAAATCACCCGTGACAATCCAATCCACAGCCAGAAGTATAGAAACCATCAAATCCCAAAATCAACCGTGCTTCAAATTGAGGTTGACAGCATAGACAATACAAAATCCTATCACAGGGTCCTTAACCATCAATGTGACTCAAGCGCATCTATCCCCAAGATCTGAACCATGAGCCACAACAAAATTCTGCAAATGGGAAGACGGTGCAATCGAATTCCACAACCAATGGGTGATATTCATAAGTTGACCATCCATATATCTGACTTTTGAATTAAGAATAGCAACTTTGACCTCAAGTAACTTTTCAATGCATCCTCCATTTCCTTCTTGTCTAAGTGCAACTCTTGACAATAAACTGTGTAGAATTCAGCTACTATGTGGGAAACGAATGTTCTAATGCCAAATTGATCCAAACTCATGCACCTAGAGGAAAGAGCACATCCACAGCAACAGTTGCAATATATATTGATTTTACATAAACAGTGCATTGATTATGGAAAGTTAGCTAATGTAGAATATAAGAGAAAAACAGAAAAGGAATTCACACAAGAGAATACACAACTAGCCCGGAAATATGGGTAGAATAGCAACTTGAAACTCTTAGTAAAGAAAAGTATTGTTCAACAATGATATGAATGGCATGAAGCTAACATACCAACCAACATATATCAAGCTATCAACCAACAAACACTATACCAACCTTAATGAATCCCTTTACAATTGAAAATAGGGCTTTACGTAATAAAATCCAAGGGAATACGAAGTTCTTTGCATCCCGTCTATTCACATCTAACAATATTAGTGTACAAGTGTCTGGAAGATGAAGAGATATGGAGAAAGGAGACAACAATCCATTATGACAGTTTAGCTACCACTCACAACTATTTGTTGAGTTGTCATCCATGCCAGTTTGGCGTGCCTCAACATCAAAAGCACTTGACATTTGTTTGTGCTTGAACTTGAGACTCATATGCTTTCTTGATTTGCACCTATGCCCATGAACATGTATTTTACTAATGTGCCCTTCTACTTAAGTATACTCAATGCGTGCTTTGCACCTAGTATATTCATCATGCACCTCACTAAGCTTTGTGCCCATACATAGACAATTGTCGGAAATGAACTTCTCTCAAGCACAACTCCCCTGACCATGGACTTGATCTCTACTCTTTTCTAGATCTAATGCAATGAAGAATATATTCATCCTTGACATCCAACTAATTTGAGTGCTATTAAAAAGTAAAATATTATTAATCTAAATGCAAGCAGTATAGAAAATTAATGAGCCTGGGAAAAAGTGATTATTGGATATTGCTTTTATAAATTTAAGATATGAAACACATTATATTTAAACCATGAGTGGAATTTAAAAGAGGATGGGAATTTCCTTGTCATCCCGTTGTTAGCTGATTGTAACTCTCTTTGTTACATGAAGTAAAATATATGACACATTTCTCAAAAAAAATCTAACTACAAAGGAATCATCCACGTGAAAAACAGCAACGTGATACAGTAAAATATGAAGACTAGAAATAGCTGATTTCTTGATCTGAAAGGGAGATCCCAAAAACAAGTAAAAAGTAGAAGATACTGTATACGTCTTTGATAAAACAGATTAAAAATTAGAATATCCAAGATCTGTTGACAAGCTAATAAAACATTGTCAATAACATGCAACTAAATAACAGGAAGAATAGAATCCCACCTCAACTGAGAGATGCATGCCAAACAGGAAGCCCTCAACTCAGTCAAAAGAAACCTACTATCTCTACTGGAGGTTTCTGGTATATAAGAATGTTACCAAAGACATTAAATTCAATATCTTACCATACTAAAAAGTGCACTTAAGTAAATGGATCACTTTAATCTCTCTCTTCCTTCATAAACCAACCAATAAGTTCAAACTTCAAACACTATGTGCAAACATGCTTGATTAAATAAGCCAACCATGATTCCAAACACAGTACCATATAGTCAGCATACTGTGACAATGTGTGAACTCCCTGAACATAGTCAGCAGCTGCATCTTCACTTGTTTTATTCTTGCCAAGGTTAACTCCAAGAATGCCAGGACCTGCTTTTCCTCCAGATTTATGCTGTTCTGTTTCTGTAGGCAAAGTTGTGCTTGATGTTTCAGCAAGCTTTCGTTTTGCATGCTGTGCACCCAACCGCTTTGCTACAGCCACTATACCCTGACTATTGAATCCATATCGGTTAATAACGGCCCTGTCAAATACAGCAAATTATTTCAAAATCACATTAAGACTAGACGAAAACAGAAAAACAATTAAGAAAGAGGGATTAAAGTGCACACACATCTGTGTAATAGGAAGGAGAGATATTTTCTATGGCTGACATATAATACTTTGCATCTATGTAACCTGGAACAAGAAAATGGTTGTGGGTTTCTAAAACAGTACAGGTTTCAAATGCAGCACTCTTAAATTTCCAAGGTACACAGAAATGGCACACATACACACACCTATAAAGCAATCCATAACAATTTTGATAAAGGGTTAAAGTATCTGGGGTTCCACCTGAAACCCAATGACTATAGAAAGGCCGACTGGAACTGGCTAACTGCAAAGATTGAAAAGAGATTAAAGACATGGAGTTTCAGATGGCTGTCTAGAGCCGGCAGAATGGTTCTCATAAAATCAGTCCTGAAAGCTATTCCAGTTTTCTGGATGTCCTTATCATGGATCCCAAAAGGAGTTATGAACTCCATCTGCAAAACATGCTGCCGGGTTTTATGAATGGGGTCAAAAGATGGTCCGGTTTTCCCTTGGGTTATATGCGACGAAATTTCTTTGCCAAAGATGTGGGGAGGGTGGGGTCTTAAAACCCTTCACCTTTTCGCAAAGGCGCTGGCAGCAAAAGTTGGTTGGAGACTGATATCACTGATAGTCAATGGACAGATGTTGTATTCAAGGAGTATATCCACCGATGTACTCTTGAAGAATGGATTTGCTCCCTGAACAAGAAGAGACCGAATATATCGGTTATATGGAAAGCAGTCTTAACCTCATTTTCAGTGGTTGAAGAAGCTTTGGCTTGGAAAGTTCGGAATGGCAAAAAGGTGAAGAATGGTATAGAATCTAGATCCCTCCATGGGATGCGGTGAAAACTTTCGCCTGCGTCATGCGCTGGTTGAATTTCTAAATATGAATGGAAGGATTACCTTGCACCAGGTGGCCGATAATGCATGTCCTTCAGTCTAGGCTCAGGGATGGGTTGATGCCAACCAGCTAAACTTGCCATTTGAACACTCAAAACACTGGAAAAATTACATTGTTGCTCTCAACATCTCCCAAGTTCGCCTTAGAGACAGGGAAGATTCTTTATGGTGGGTGCATTCTCCTTTTGGGGAATATTCGCCAAAATTGGGCTATATGTTTATACTTTATTATTGATGACAAGAGACCAGGGGATTTGGCCTGGTGGTGGAAGAAATTATGGAAACTTTGCTGCCCAGATAAAGCATGCTTGTTTCAATGGTGCATCCAGGAAAATAAAGCCCCTACCGGGGACAATTTAAAAATAAAAAAGATGTATGGCCAGGCCCTGTTGGTGTGCTCTATGTAAAAATGCTCAGGAGATAGTGAATAACCTCTTTCTTTTCTATCCTTTCACCTTGGGAGTATGGAACATTGTTAGAAACTATTTGGAAATGTTGATTTGGGGTAGCATTGGATGTGCTCTAGCCATGAAAATTGGTGGAGAGTCTAAAGCACATGAGATCTCCAAGACCCAGAAATGGTTTGGACAGATTCTACCCAGTTTGTACAAGACAGAGAAGCAGAGATAGTGCCGAGAGACCAGCGCAAAGGCAGAGAGCGAGAAGCAGCAGCCAGAGCAAGCCACGCAAAGCCCAGCAGAGACAGCGCAAAGGCCAAAGGGCCTGGGTCATCCAGCAAAAGGCAGCAGGAGTGACGGAGAGGATCCCAAAGGCTGCGCAGTGCCTCCAAGGGCTGACACAGAGGGTTCTGAGGCTGACACAGTGCTTCAGAGTCGCTGGAGAGGGTTTCGTGGGACAGATTTTCTGAATAACTGTTTCCGAATCGGGAGGTATTACTGCTGGTTGTTTTTTTCTCTGTCGGGTGAGCCAGTTTGGCACCCAGTTGTACTCAAGGAAATACTGCATAATAACAAACCCTTAGAATAGTTGCACCGGTTTTCCCGCTTTGGGTTTTTCCAGGGACATTTGTCCAAAAATAACGGTGTCACTTGTGTGTTTGTTTTCTTTCAGCTGATGATCTGTAAATGTTGAGACTGTATTGTGTTTATTTCGTTATTTATATGTTTTAAATAACTTGTTCGAATAAACAAGTAGAAGAAATAAACCAGAAGAATACAGATTAAATTTCTAACGGATAGACTTAGAAATTTCCACAGGAAATAGCTTCTAATTGGCAGGATGCATCTCACAATGATGCTTGGAAGCAGTGGTGGGAACAAGCTAATCCAAAATAGAATACGAGTTTACTGCCAATTATCGCTAGGGAATTTGAATCTCAAGGAATAGTGAAATCTTCCAACACAATTCAACTACTCCTAACAAAGTTGCTACACAAGTCAATGCCACTTTTTCTCTTATTTCTGTTGTTGAGCCCGCACACCATCCTCGCAACATAATTGCTGAAGTAGTAGACCATTCTTACCCATGGGCCTTCTTTAACGGGGCTTCACTAGCTAGGGGTGAATGTGGGTTTGGAGGGTCGGTTTGTATTATACCTTCAAGAGAATCATTGTTTCAAGCTTCAGATCGGGCTGGGCAGAAGCACAAATAATTATGCTGAGTTGCTCAACCTCAAGCTTCTTCTCTTGTTTGCTATTGAGAAGCGATGTCGTCAGTTGCAGATTTTTGGCGACCAAAAGACTATTATAAATTGGTTTAATGAGACTTCAAGATGTCACATGCACACACTGTACCCAATCCTTGAAGAGATCTTACATTTAAAACATGCTTTTGACCAGATTTCATGTTGCCATACTTACAAGGAAGGAAACTCCACTGTAGACACACTATCCAAAGTAGGCACTACACAGATTTTTGGCACTTCAATGAAGTCTCAGAATATTATCGCGGGCCTTTCATAGAGGGCCTGCAGATGGAAATATAATTGTACTGGCTAAAAAACTTCCTATTTTGATCTCTCTGATAAAATCCCCCCGTGACTGGGAAGATATGTATGTAATGTTGTTTTTACTTTACATGTATCTCTGCTGATAGACATAATTTTTGGACATGATAAGGGCTTTATCCAGGCATGTTTTTTATTTCTTTTGGATGGTTGTTTAGCCAATTTTTTAATGCACTTTAGTGCATATACAGAATGTAATTTTCTTTATTTATATTGAATATTACAATTTTTTCCTCGGAAAAAAGAAAGCAATCCATAATTTGAACATTAAAGTTTATTCATAATTAATATATTGCTAATAAATTACTATTTTTTTGGTTGATGGAACACATATCTCAGGGAAACCCTCTACGCACTTTCCCTCATTTCGAGGATGGCACCCAGGGTAAACCAGCAGGTTGCAGTTTTGGCAACCTAACCCTGAGGGGACATTAAGTGAGGCCAAATATTCCAGAGCGGTAGCCAGCGCAGGACTTCAACCCGTGACCTCCTGCTTGTAATTTACTGTTGAAAATGCAGCAAGAAAGTCTCAATTTGATTTTCCCATGGTCAGATTGAGAAAAAACAATTTCCACATCAGCAGACAACTTGGATGCAGTTAACTTGTGTGACATGGCTCTTGTCTCTCAGTTAGCTTAGTAAATTCGAGTTAAAGGAGCTGGAGTTCAGTTAAGCATGTGTTAAAATTGGCAGCTAGGGCCAAATTCCACTTTGGATAGCTCCTCTGCGGAAGATAATTGCAGCATTGAATTCCTCCCTTCAAGAGGACCAATGTCGATATAAAGATTGTCTCATTTGGACAAGCGGAAGTGGATTTTTGAATTTATGTTATCTCTCAGGTAAATTAATAAGGTCGGCCTCACCCTTATGTCGGTTCGTCAAGCCCAATGGTCACATCCCATGACCTCCACTGAATTGTATATATTGTGGTACCTTCTCCCTCATTACACACATCTAATTTCTTGGATAGATGTCTGAGGCAGCCCGGTTCTTGTAGAAGGTCGAAGGAGGGTTTCGTTTTTGAGTTTTCTTCATCATCAAGGCCGAGACTTTCCAAGGAGGACAGCCACTGGTCTGGGCAGTTTATGTATAGGAAAATTCATCCTTGCAGTCCGAGTTTGGTAGCAGCATGGCAGGCCAAGTTGGTACAGTTATTTCTGAGCTCGTTTGTGAGACAGAAATCCTCTCCTCATGACGCCGCATCCATGATTCATCTCAGGCAGGACCACGGTCAGTATAATCTTTACAGTCAAGGGAGCCGAGGGTCCTTTCATGGGTACAGATCAGTCCTAATGGCCAGCGAAGGACATATTCATGCATGCCAGTGAAAGCCGCAGTTGAAGAGAAAGTCTTTGGATCAAATGAATGAAATCTCAGTGGACAGTAAGCAGCCCTGACCAGATTACAGTTCACTGAAAATTGATATTACAGTTTGAGCCCTACACTTGTTTAAGATATTAATTTTTCAAATTGTCAAAGTCATTCTGACTTTGGACTATTGTACTCTCTCTCTGCTGAACATTCGATATTAATAATAAGAAGAATTGATATAGGGTTTATCCCTGGCTTGAGCCATATAGTTGTGTTCTCTTGTCTTGGCTTGTCCTCTGATTCGATCGGACATGTTCTTTATTCAGTTGCTATCAATGATAATGATTCCGTGCCAATAAGAGTGAAATGGACAAACATTTGGGCTTTAAATGGAATTTGAAGTAACTGTCTTAAGCAAGAACATGTTAACCTAAACTTAACATGGTATTGGAGCTAAGGAGAGGTCAAGCCCAAGCAAGATTCATTTAGGAGAATTTTAAGGAGGCTGACTGCAACTCTGGGATACTACAACAAATGGTCTAGCCTGTTTGCAAAAATAAATTACAAGGGAAGACCAAATTTCTGGACACCAATCTGGCCTCCATTTCAAAAAGGTCTTCTGTGCTTCTTCGACTAAAAGAAGAGAGTTGTTAAAGTAATAAGTGAGGGAAAAGATATGAAAATTCGGCAATATGTTTGATGTTTCAGGAACATCAATATCTCTCCCATCCATTCAGCCTAATTTGGAACCAGACCCATGTTTTAGAGATATGACATTGCAAAAGATTGAATCAGCAAAAAAATAATGAAATAGTAAGCATCAGTAAAGATTCTCAAATGATTGAGCAGGTGGTTCCACGGCATAAATATGAAAACAAGTATGTTCCCCACACTGTGTCAACAGCGACAGGTGTGTCTAAAAGCAACATAAACAATGAAATGGTCAAATATTTTGTCAATTCAGAATCTATTATTACAAATGAGCAGAGATCTCCTGAAGTGGAGCAAGAAAATCCTAAGATGAACCATAGCAGTTTAGAATTTCAACAGTTAGCACATGCAGTTGGGATGTTAGTTAGCAAATGGGGTCAAGGTAAAGAAAGAGAGTGTGAAGACTGTCCGATCATCTGCATTGAATCGTTAATGAGGGCTGTCATATCCATTAATATTTCTGAGTATAAGATTCGATCTGTGCATACATCTTTGACGGAATTTGGTGCAGTCTTGGATCGCTGATGGCGAGATAAGTAAGGGCGTCTTTGTGTATGTTTTGCTATGGTTTGGATCTCAGTTCAGGGTTGCAGGGAAAGCTGAAGATACAGCTGGTTGAGGAGGTCTGGTAGGAGGGCCGAGAGGTCCAGGAAGGACCCTCTTCTCATGCCGCAGCCACTCAAATTATTAGCTCAAGCGAAAAAGGGCATGTCCTTGTCCTAGAAGGCAGCTCTCCAGTATTGGTGGATGATAATCGGAGTATCCTCTAGGAGCAAAGATTGTTGTTTGTATCTTTATTTGGCATCTGAGATTTCGTTCAATTTCTTTTACAGAATTTTGATGCGTTCTTAATTCCTTCCGGCTCTATGAAGTGATCTCTGAACCTATACATCTTGGCCCTATGGTTTGGATTCTTAAGAGACGCATCTCTAAAAGTCTTGTTGTAGGTTTCATATGGTTTGATTGGTTTTTACAGGCAGAAGGCTCATGGCTAGGGTGTACCACATCTGAAGCAGTGCTCTTATTCTTTCTGCAGCATACTTCTGAGCTCTATCTCAGAGAATATGAAGTCAAGATTGTTTTAAAGGACTTGAATACTAGCTCTGTCCAAATCAAACAGAAGGTTCTTTCCAGCGTTTGAGGTCTCTGTTATAGTACTGTGTATCCCCTCAAGGACAGTGGCAAGGATAAAGCGAGCGTTTGTACTCCCAATGCAATTGAACCCAAACTGAGTGGAGTAAACCTATTCTTCCAAATCACAGTTTAAACTGTGTGCAAAAGTTCCAGGCAACCAAGGACAAATATCAGCTTCATAAGGAAATCAACACCATATGTTCTTGTGATGTGTTGGGCGAACATTAAGGAAGTCTGCTTGCAGCATGGTCTTGTAGTCAGCCTTTTGAGCAGTCTTACTAAATGAAATGCTCAAGCAAGGTTACTTGGAAGCGAGAGCGAAAACGGGGAGCGGGAGCGGGAGCGACATTTTCAGAAGCTCCCGGTTTGGGAGCAATTCCAGGAGCGTTTTTTTATATAATATATATTTTTTTATATTTTATGCATATATGTCAACAAAAGCATGTAGAATGACGAATTATATATAAAAAGCATAAAAATATAACAATCATCTAGAAGTTATAATCTTCATCAACCACTTCCACAAGTTAGTAACATACAACATATTGAGTCTCATGATTCATCAATCTTAAAGTTTCAAGCTTTCAAAATTCAATATATAAAATTTATAATAATTGATCACCAAAGTTGTACTTGTAATCTAAGTGTAACCATTACAACAAAGAATATCTAACATGAAATGAAAAGAAATGGAACAACTTTCAACTTTCACGAAGCATCATATTCATAATTTATTACCAATAAGTTAAAATTGCCAAATTCAAACTTAAATTGTCATATATTGTTTACAAAAAATATCATAATAAATATGAAAGAGCCAACAGTTATTAAAACTAATAGAAACTAGAAAAGACAAGTAAATCTATCATCTACAGCTTCCTCTTGTTGCCACGAGAAATGTCTAATTTCTGAGCAGGTCGTGATGGTCTTCTAGGAGTCTCCTCCCGCATAATCGCACGACCAGAACCAGAAGGCACATGCCCTCCACTTGAGTATGTACATGGAGGCGGCGGCAGCAAAGGAACAAGACTTGGAACTCGAGCACTGGAACTACTACTGGATGGTGGGGGTGGCATGGTTGTTGTTGCTTCATCTTCATCTCTCATAAGTTCTGCTTCCAGTTCTTCAAGGTGTATATTGTCATCCTCCAAATTATCATCCTCTAGTTGGTTGTCCCAAATTTTAAATGTTGGATCCCCATAAGCCCGATCACAATAATGACTCAACAACCTCAAGTTGTAGTGCACATAAACCAAGCTTTCTACCCTGTTTTCATTGAGTCTGTTTCTTCTCACAATATGTATGAAGTTGTAGGTGCTCCAACACCTCTCTACAGAAGAAGTATTTACAACTTGTGAGAGAACTTTTTTTGCCAATTTTGGCAAAAGTCCCATGCCGCCATATGCTTCCCACCATGTGAGAGCATCAAATCTGTCTCTATCTTCCATTGCATGCAAAGAACCAAACAAACCAATGCAACTGAAGTATCTGCCTAATTCAAGATGCAGATTAGCACACTCCTCCCTGTCAGGTACCAACTTGTCTAATGCTTGCATATATCCTGTAGATACCTTTGGATCTGTATGGGGTTTGACCCTAACCCCACCCCCAGGTGCAGGTTGGCCCAACCAAGATGGAGAGTAGCATTTTGGCATAAGGATATATGCCAAGGCATGTAGTTGAACATTAAGTTTATTCCACCGTGTACACACACAATTGTGAATCAATGTATACAAGTTGGGATCATCTTTCTGAACAATATATTTTATTTGCCCCAACATGGTATCCATCTGCTCATACACCTCCCCAATCACTAGTTTATTTGTATCTGCAAAATGAATCATGTTATAAATGGTGAATTCCAATACTTGCCTCACACATGCCTAAAACAGACCATCAAGAGCACTCTCCTCCACCTGTTCAAAACCTTGATTCTCAGTTGCATTTGTAGCCCTTTCCTTTAATACCTGCCAGTGTGGACTTGATACCATGCTAGCCAATGACTCTCTTACCTTCAAAAGGCGCCTGAAGGTGAGGTAATAGCTAGCAAATCTAGTCTTTGCAATCTTCAATAGCTCCAATCTTGAGTGACTGCGGAAAAGCCCATGGGTATTGCTATGATTTGTAATAAATTTTATCATTTGTTTGCCTCTCTTGTACAAATCACCAATCCATTTGTATTGTTGGTTTTTGTTCTTAATAATATCATGCATCAAAAGGTTCATTGTGTGAACCAAACACCCAAACCAAAATATGTTAGGGTATTTATCCTCAATAATTGCTCTCGCTGCCTTACAATTAGCAATATTATCAGTGATGACTTGGATGACATTGTATGGTCCAATACATTCAATTGTTTCAAGTAATGGTTCTGCAATGTTGATGTCGGTCTTGAACTTGTCTGAGTAATCATATGTTGAAAGAAAGATGGCACCACTAAGAGACACAGCAAGAACACTTATTAATGGCTTGCCTTTTACATTTGTCCATGTTGATTTGGGGTAGCATCGGATGTGCTCTAGCCATGAAATTTGGTGGAGAGGTTGGGGCACATGAGATCTCCAATACCCAGAAAGGGTTTGGGCAAATTCTAAACAGATCAGGAGATATCAAAATAATTAATATTTTTAATGGAATCCCTGACTCTAAACTTACGGAAAATAAAATATTAATGTGTATTAATATGAATCTATGTTAGAATGGTCCAAAAAACATGGATCAAGCCAGATCTAATCTTAGCCGTTGATTAGGGATTTAATCTCGACCGTTGAGATGTCAACAGGAAAAGTATAAGAGGAGGCTTGAGGGTCACTTGGATAGTACACCAGATGATCAGTCATTCTATTCTCTAGAGTGGGGTTTGCTAAGAGAGATAGAATTAGTGATCGGGAGAGCAGCTGAGGGCCATTGAGCACAAAGAAACAGAGAAGGCAGAGATTGTGTCGGGAAAGCAACGCAGCAATGAAGGAGGGTGACGCAAAGCTAGCAAGAGCTCATGCAAGGCCACGCAGAGGCAGCCAAGTGTTGTGCAAAACACCAGAGGGGCCAACGCAGCTGACGCAGGGCCTCCTGGGGCTGATGCAGGCCAAGAAAGGCTGACGCAGGGCCAGCGTGAGACAAAGAGGGGCTGACGTAGACCAGTTTGGGCAGACGCTGGGGTTGCATAGCAATTTTGTGCTGAGGAACTGTCGGAAGGATTTTCGGGGGTTTCAGCCAAGAGATTTCTCTCAAACTGTGAGGTATAGCTGCTAAGGAAATTCTTTGTTGAGTAGGCCAGTTTCAGCACCCAGATTGTACTCTGATATTTCTTAATAAGAAAATCGTCAGATAGTTGCACCGGTTTTCCCGCATTGGGTTTTTCCAGGGTCCAAAAATAATGGTGTCATGTGGTGTGATTGTTCTTGTTTCTTTTAGTTGTTGATCTGTAATATGTTGAGCATGCACTGGTGTTTATTTTTAGTATTTACTTTGTAAGTAACTTGTTAAAGAAAAATAACAAGTAGGTAGGAATAAATCAGAAAAAGTGCATGAAGGGTTTCTAACTAAGGAAAATTAGAAACTTCAACAATCCATCCATTAGATACAATGGACACCCCATGCTCAGTCCAAGAATTTGTCATTCTACTCAAAGAACGTGATATTTTTGCTTTTTTCATGATCAAGTCCAACGGTTCTAGCCTTGTCATACCCACCAGGGCTCTTGTATCCTTTAGGGGCATCATTTATGTCAGAAACCATTTCATGCCAATAAGGTTACCAAAGAACATTGAATGGTATCCCACATGCATAGAGAAACCGGTGAATTTTTTAATCCACGTCATTCCTACACCCTTCATCAAGGAAATCTGATATGGTTCTACACCTTAAAGAGATGTTTGGTCTTTTGCCTCCATATCCACTGCCATGGGAGGATGCTGAAGGAGTTATTTGTGCATGTTAATGTGATTAAAAGCTATGTTCAAAGAAACCCTTTGATTTTTTAGATTTATATTGGGCTTCCTCCTCTTCCCTTATGTATTTGGCTCTTTCTATTGCTGACACACTTGCACAAGTTTTGATTCCTATTGGTTTATCTTCATCACATGGCCTTTTCCCACAAAGGTGCCTTTTGGCATGGGTGTATGAACCTATGAAAGTTTTGTTGCAATGGGGGCAATCAAATTTAGTGGTTCCACCCCCTTTCCCTCCTTCAAGCCTAGAAACATATTTCCACAATGGGGTTTGGTCTTGTTTAGTTCTTTGGGCTGAACCATTTTCCCTCTCTTCCTCCTCACCAAGGTACTCCTCTTCGAGGTTTTCATCAAATCCACTATAACCCACTTCTTCATCCTCTTCTTCAGGATCAACCCTCCTTCTACTCTCCAACACCATAATAACCAAAAAAGGAACCAAGAAGAAGAAAATGCCAAGCCATATAACCATGATGTTTGAACTTTGAAGTTTTGAGTCTGCAAAAAAATGGAGAAATGGGAATGGGAAATAGAGAAAAAAAAATATTTATTTAGCAATGAACATAAAAAAAAATGCTAGATTAGAGTGTAGATCCTACCTCTTTGGCCTTCAATCCCAAGCTCCAATCTCCCCTTGCAAGCTCCTCAAGCTCCTCCAAGCTCCAATCTCCCATTGCAAGCTACTCAAGTTCCTCCAAGCTCCTCTCCCACCAAGCTCCTCTCTCCAAGCTCCAAAATCTCTTACTCCTCTTGCTCTCAATGGATGAAGTGAATAATGTGAGGGGAGAGGGTCTATTTCTCTTTTTCCCTCTCCCCTTTCCCTCCCTTTCCTCTCACCTCTCCACCACCGGTCGTAGCCCTCCCTCTTGGTCGCGCAGCCTTTTTTTTTGGTGTCGGCGGACGGGAGCATTTTTTCAGAGGGGGGAGCGCTCGAGAGCGATTGCTCCCCGACCGCTCCCCTAAACGCTCTCGAAAAACCAGGGAGCATCTTTTTTGGTCTGGAGCGCAAATTGGGAGCGGGAACGTGAGCGGGGCACCCCCCCACCCCCCCGCAACCCTATGCTCAAGTCATCTACAAGCAGTGGCCTAATTGACAGTATAAAGGTAACCTTGTCACTCTCTACGATATCCTTGAGTTTGTTATCTCGCAGCCCAATAAAGCTTAAAGGATCATAAAATGATGAGATCTGAAGCAAGTAACATGACAGTGACATAAGCAAGATCTCCAAAACAGAATACTTTAGATCAAGAAATACTCTATAAATTAATTGGTCCCGTGATCATTGATCATAGTTCATTCAGCAATTCTATAGGACAACTCTGAAATCTCTTGCAATCAAGAATTGAATGCCTCAGTCACTTGTTTAGAAGGTAACCGTCAACCAGTGTTACTTGGGAGCGGGAGCGGAAGCGGGGAAGCGGGAGCGGAAGCGGGAGCGACCATTTTCAGAAGCTCCCGGTTTGGGAGCGAATCCCGGAGCGATTTTTTTAAAATATATATATTTTTTATATTTTTTAATTTTTGATACATATATGTCAACAAAAACATGTAGAATGATGAAATAGACATAAAAACATAAAAAAACATAAATTGATCATTGAACCATATCACATCAATCATCTAGAAATTATAATCGTCATCAACCTTAGTAAAATAATAAATTAAAATAACATTCAATTCAATAACATTTATCATCATTGATCACCAAAGTAACAAGTTGTACTTGTAAGCCAAGTTTAACCATTACAAGAAGTAATATCGAAGATATTTCTAAGTCCTAACTTCTAACTGTTAACATGATATGAAATGTTAAAAATTTATAAAATGAAACATGAATAATGAGATGAAATGAAACAACTTTAGTCTTTCACAAAGCATCATATTCATAATTCACAATCATTACCAATGAGTTATAATTGCCAAGGCCCAACTTCACACTTCAAATTTTCATTGTCACAGTGATATAATGTTTACAAAAAATATCATAATGTCATAATGATATGAAAGAGTCAAGAGTCAAGAGTCAAGGACTCAAAACTCAACACTGAACAGTTATGAAAACTAAAGTGACAAGTCTAATAGAAACTAAAAAAGACAAGTAAACTGTAAATCTACAAGTGGCCCTTGCCACGAGAGTCTCCAGGAGTATAAGTAGGTCTTGGTGGTCTTCTAGGAGTCTCCCGCCCAGACCGACGACCAGAACTAGAGCCTCCACGCGAGGGTGTCGATGGAGGTGGCGACAGCAATGGAACAAGACTCGGGCCCCGAGAACTGCTACTGGATGGTGGAGGTGGAGGTGGCATGGCTGCTGCAGCTGCTTCAGCTTCATCCCTTACAAGCTCATCTTCTAGTTCTTCCATATGTACAATGCCATCCTCCAAATTGTCGTCCTCAGGGTGATTGTCCCAAATTTTATATGTGGGATCTTCATTAGCCCGATCACAGTAATGGCTCAACAACCTCAAATTGTAGTGCACATAAACCAAGCTTTCTGCTCGGTTTTCGTTGAGCCTGTTTCTTTTCACATTATGTATATAACTGTAGGTGCTCCAACACCTCTCTGCAGAAGAAGAATTTACAACCTGTGCAAGAACTTTCAATGCCAATTTTCGCAAAAGTCCGTCGCCGCCATATGTTTCCCACCATGTGAGAGAATCAAATTTATCTTTGTCGTCCATTGCATGGAAGTTACCATACAAACCACTGCCAGTGAAGTATCTGCCTATTTCAAGGTGCACAGCTGCACATTCCTCCCTGTCAGGCACCAACTTTTCTAATGCATCCAGATATCCTTTAGTTACCTCTCGATCTAAATGGGGTTTGGTCCTAACACCACCCCCTGCTGCAGGTTTGCCCAACCAAGAATCTGAGTAGTATTTTGGCGTAAGGATATACGCCAAGCAATGTAGTGGAAGGTTAAGCCTTTTCCACCGTTCACACACACAATCGTGAATCAAATTGTACAAGTCGGGATCTCTGTTATTAACAATGTCTTTTATTTCCCCCAACATGGTATCCATTTGCTCATACACCTCGCCAATCACTGGTTTGTCTGTATCTGCAAACCGAATCATGTTATAAATTGGCTTGGTGAAATCCAATACCTGTCTCACAGTTGTCCAAAACTGCCCATCAAGAGCGGCCTCCTCCACTGTTTCAAAACCTGCAATGTCAGCTACATTTGTAGCCCTTTCCTTTAACACCTGCCAATTTGGACTTGATACCATGCTAGCTAAACCCTCTCTTACCTTCAAAAGGCGCCTGAAGGTGAGGTAATAGCTACCAAATCTAGTCCTCGCAATCTTCAGCAACTCCAATCTCGAGTGACTGCGGAAAAGGCCATGGGTATTGCTATGATTTGTAATAAATTTTATCATTTTTTTTCCTTTCTTGTACAAATCACCAATCCATTGGTATTGTTCATTTTTGTTTTTGACAATATCATGCAACAGAAGGTTCAATGTGTGAACCAAACATCCAGACCAAAATATGTTCGGGTATCTATCCTCAATAATTGCTCCCGCTGCCTTACAATTAGGAGCATTATCAGTGATGACTTGGATGACATTGTATGGGCCAATACGCTCAATTGTTTCAAGCAATGCTTCTGCAATGTTGATAGCGGTCTTGAACTTGTCTGAGTAATCATGTGCAGCTAGAAAAATGGGACCACTTCGGGACACAGCAAGAACACTTATCAATGGCTTGCCTTTTACATTTGTCCATCCATCAGATACAATGGACACCCCATTGTCAGTCCAAGAACTTGTCATTTTATTCAAAGAATGTGATATTTTTGCTTTTTCATGATCAAGGCCAACAGTTCTTGCCTTGTCATACCCAGGGCTCTTGTATCCTTTAGGGGCATCATTTATGGCAGAAACCATTTCGTGCCAATAAGGTGAGCGTAGAAAATTGAATGGTATCCCATTTGCATAGAGGAACCTGTAAATTTTTGAATCCACATCATTCCTACACCCCTCATCAAGGAAATCTGATATGGTTCTACGGCGTAAAGATGATGACCCTGAGCCTCCATGTCCATATCCACTGCCTTGGGAGGATGCTGAAGGAGTTCTTTGTGAGCTTTCAAAGAAACCCCTTGATCTTTTTTCTTTGTATTGGGCGTCCTCCTCTTCCTTTATGTATTGGCTCTATCTGCTGTTGACACCGCGTTGCAAGTTCTGATTCCTATTTGTTTCTCTCCATCCCATGCCCTTTTCCCGCAAAGGTGTCTTCTAGCACGGGTGTATGAGCCTGTGTAATCAGCGTTGCAATGGGGGCAATGAAATTTAGTGGTTCCACCCCTTTCTCTGTTTCAGCCCTCTGAACATATTTCCACAATGGAGTTTGGTCTTGTTTAGTTTTTTGACCCTCATGTTCACCCTCCTCCACATCCTCCTCACTGGGGTTTTCACCTATTTGACTTCCTCCGGCTTCTTCATCCACCTCTTCAGTTTCAGGCCCCCTCCGTTTCCTACTCTCCACCACCATAATAACCAGAAAAGGGACCAGGAAGAGGAAAATGCCAATAAAAATCCCCAGGTCCATCGTGTTTGATGTTTGTAGGGTTTGAGTCTTGAATCTGCAAATTAATTTAGTTTATTGGGATTAATTCATTTAATTTATTAATTTAATTTAAATTAATGATCTTTAAACTCAAACAGGTAAATTAAACTAAACAAACTAACTACCTAACCAACTAAACTAACTAAATGATTAAGTTACTTACCTCTGCAAGCTTGCTCCTCGCTCCTTGGCACTTGCTCCTCGCTCCTCAGCTCTGGCTCCTTGCTCCTCAGCTCTTGCTCCTTGCTCCTTTGCTCTCCTCAGCTCTCAAGCTCAAGCTCAATCTCATTGAAATGATTTTTTTTTGGCCCATTGGGCTTATAAACCAAAAAAAATTAGTTAAATTTTTTTGTTTTTTCGGGTCCGGCGGAATTTTTTTCCGCCGAACCGCTTTTTAAAATTCGCTCCCGGAGCGTTTTTTAATGCCCGGGAGCGATCAGGGAGCGATCGCTCCCCGATCGCTCCCGGGCATTAAAAAGCGCTCCGGGAGCGCGGGGAGCGATCGCTCCCTAAAGCGCTCCCTCACAGACCAGGGAGCACAAATTTTTTTACGGGAGCGCGCTCCCGAGCCGCTCCCGCCCGGAGCGCGCTTCGGGAGCGGGTTCGAAGGGGGGGGGGGCGCTCCCCCGCAACACTGCCCTCAACTTATAACAGGCTTACTATGGCAATTCTTTTGTGTTTGATCTGCATCAGCAGAAAATATGGGTGGCATTGAAAGTAGTTCTAAACATGAATCTTTGTAGTTCTAAACATGAATCTTTGATCATCTTTAAGTGGAACTTGTAGTATAACATGTCGTGACCTGTGTAAAGTACCCTTATGAGACAAGTTAAAATTGACATAAGTTGAACAGTGATTGGCGGAACTTAGTGTTTGAGGATGTCCTAATGCAGGTCAATAGTTCAGAACCCTTGAAAGAAAATAATGATGAAGATTGAAAAATGAACAACATTGAAAGTATATTATCTTAAAAGGAACCAAGACCTGACCCTTGCAGCAACCTCCTCATTGAATAAGGAAACTGAGAGGACCCTGATCTTGAATCTTTGAAGGAGGACGGTTAGACCTTTGCACAATGGATTAATAGTCGTCATGAAGCAGCTGGATAATTGAAAGGATTTCTTCAGCTTGGTTGTAATAGGACCATGAAGATGATCTTCTCTCTGATCTGAAGAAGAACATTTCTGATATTCTCTGACTCAATTGCAAAGTCTCTTTTTAAAGATGAGGATCACATTGATGAAGTTTGCATAACTATCTGAAGCAAGGCTTCAGAGGGAGCCATAGAATCCTTGGTAAACTATATAGATGACTATGGCACATGGACCCAAGCAGTATGACAGGAAAAGTAGCTATGACTTGGGCAATGTCACTTTCCTTTATTTAGAGGGAGCAATGATTGAAAATGCAGTTTTAATAATGTTTGTTATAAGTCTTTCACAGCATGATGAAATGGAGAAACCATTGATCCCTGGTTTTCTTATGCCTCATTTATTGATAGCTGCTCAGAAATTCACTTCCAGAATATGAGACTCCATGAATATTCCGATATTGTCTTGGTTAGCAGGGTGATGCTATATTACTTGAGTCTGTTGCTCTGAGAGCACCATTGAAGATGAATGCATGACTTAACATGAAGCCACTCTATTTTGCGCACACCGTCATTGTATATTGCAGAAGAAGATTCTGAGAATCTGGTATTTCACATACCACTTCATATGGTACAGAAAAGGACATTCTTGTCTTAAGACATGTTTGAGTGGACAGATCTCATGATGAACAGGTTGTCTGATGGACATTGTGCACCCTGAAAAGACCAGTTTAGGTTGTGGTCTCCCTGAGTAAGAAAGAGTAAGATCAGTCAAATATCTTCTTCATCAAGATGTGCAAGAAGCAGAGGATTGCTAAGTGCTGTCAAGATCTTTGTTGTAAATCAATATGTTTGTTATATATATATATATATATATATACATTTGCATGTTGCTGAATGGAGCTATGAGGCTCCCATTGATCTAGTTTTGATTTTCAGAAAGCAGTGTGGCACTATTCACTATATGAAGGGATTCTTGGCTGAAGATTAAGCTCTGGGAGCTCCTGGGGGCTTGGGGTACTTATTGAGCTATGAGTGATCATAGGGTGAGTGATTCACTTTCCCCTAGTGGTGTGTTGTGTACAGGGTGAGTGGTTCACCTTCCCCTATGATACCCCAAGGTGGTTGACATGTGTGTAGGGTGAGTGGTTCACCTTCCCATACGATTGCTGACACGTGTGTAGGGTGAGTGGTTCACCTTCCCATACGATTGCTGACACGTGTGTAGGGTGAGTGGTTCACCTTCCCCTATTGTTGATAACATATGCATACGATGAGTGGTTCACCTTCCCCTATTGTTGATGACATACGCAATAATCGAATAGCTTTAGATAGATACTACCATGTGTGCTAAAATTCAGTCAGAACTGCTCCAACAAAAATATGTTGTGCCAAAACAAGAAAAATGTGTCTAGGTAGGTTGGGATCAGCTCCACCGAAACTAAACAAAGGGAAGAAAGGGGTCTTAAAACCAATAGAGCCTCAAACTCAAATAAAAAATAGAGACAAATTGATCCAATCCAACGATGATCAAATGATTCTAACTCTCTTAAATTTATAGAAGTTATAGGCATTGATCTACATAAATCAAAATGTACAAGATGCAATACCTAACTGGTTCTCCTTTTGCTTGAAGAGAATGGTCCCTTCACTTGCTTTCCGCTTGTGCATCCTTGGCAAATGCCATCATGATCAGATCTGATTTCTGGCATTCCGAAAACCATATTTCTCACATGAGGTAATGCTTTGTAGTGCAAGTGAGCAAACCTTCAGTGCCAAAGTTCACTTTGATGACTGATGTCATGGATTAGAGCATGAATAGGTCTTCCATTGATTTCGTATAAACCTTCACATCTAGGTCCCATAGTGAGGGCATCTCTCATGTTGGATCTCGATGGCCAAGTGAGAACTTTGCCATTTATGAAAGTAACTTGCATTCCTTTATTTTCTAATGATAATATGGACACAAGATTCTCCTTTAAACCAGGTACATATAAAACTTCTTGAAGAGTCAAAGTTTTACCTTGATCCAGATGGGAAAGAACGAAACCATATCCCCTTATGGGATATGTAGAGTTATCTCCAAGAATGATCTTCAAATCTGTCTCCCTCTCAACCAGATTAGAGAGTACTTTGTAACCAGTAAAGTGCCTTGAAGCACCACTATCAACCAACCAACTATCACAAGAATCTGCAGGAGATGAACTAGAAAGAGCAGAAACAAGAAAGTACTTTGATTGAGTCTCAGCTGCATTATTATCATACCTTTGGTTCCTTGAGGAACGATAGTTTCCTCTGCAAGCAGAAGGAGCTTCTCTTCTTCTTCTGTAATCAGATTTGTTGGAGCGATTGTTGAAGTTGGTTTTGATGCTCTTTTGTTTTCTGAACAGTCATGAGCATAGAGGCCATGCTTGAGACGATTGTAGATTGGACTTTTGATAAGTCTTTGGTCCATTTAGAGGTGTTGTTGGGAGTAGAATTTCTCGAATAGTGCATTCCTTTCTTCCTTTTTCCTTGTGCAGCAAAGGCAATAGGTTCTCCCTCCTCATGCTTGGGAAATATCCCTCTGGAAATCATTTTGGCTTCTTCTTGACTACACTTTCTCAGGAGCTCATCAAATGTAGGAAACTTGTCATTATTATTGATGATAGTAATAAAACTTTCCCAAGAATAAAGAAGACCTCCAAGTGAAATCAGTACCAGTTCTTTATCGGAAACAACTTCACCAGAAGTTGACAGTTGATCTTTGATTTTTGATATCCTCATGAAGTATGCTTGAACGGTTTCTCCTCTATTCATCTTAACATCATTGAGTTGATTCTTCAGAGCAAGAATTTGACTCAAGTTGTTTACTTAATACATTCCAATCAGCTTGTCATACATTTCTTTGGTTTTCTTCAAATTGGAGACATAAGTGATAAAGTGGTCTCCAAGAGAGTCAAGGATAATCTTTTTAACCTTGACTCTTTTTTCTTATATCTTGGCCTTGATAGCACCATTGGAGTTTTCAGCCAGTTTTGCTACCTCTCCTTCAACACACTCTAAAACATCATGTTCCTCAAAAATAATATCCAATCTGGTCTTCCAAGGGAAGAAGTTTGAAGCATCAACCAACTTCTCTTCATTCTTAAAGTAGGAGGAAAACATCTTTGATCTGCTCAAAATTTCAGCAACAAATAGAAAGGGACAACAAGATATATTTTAGTTGTAAATGAGATATTTCAGCAGCAAAAGGGTTGAGATTTTTCAGCATCAAATCCAAACGGACAACAAGAGACATTTTAGTTGTGAATGACATATTTTAGCAGCGAAGGGGAAGAGAACTTTCAGCGGAAAATGAGCAACAAGTAGAAGGCATAGCAAGAGATATTTCAGCAAAAAGAGTTGCAAATGGAGCGAATAGCAAGCTATATTTTAGCAAAAAGAGAATAGCAAATGGAGCAGGCAACAAGCTATATTTCAGCAAAAATAGAGTTACAAATGGAGCGGATAACAAGCTATATTTCAGAAGAAAGAGAGTTGCAAATGGCACAGACAACAAGAGATATTTCAGCACATAAAGAGTTGGAAATGGAGTTGACAGCAAGAGATATTCCAGTAGAAAGAGAGTTGCAAATGGAGCAGACAGCAAGAGATATTCCAACAGAAAGAGAGTTGGATATGGAGCTTGTTTTCTTGAGCTTATCTTCACCAAAGCTCTGATACCATGTTGAAATTTTGATGTTCTATGTTGTTACAATCACTTAAATCCAAAACTTCTTTATGCTGCAATATAAGTTAAGTAATTGTAGATAGAACATAAACCATATGCACAATGGAAGATAGCCAAGAACTCAATGAGACACAGAGAAGTTAGGTCAATGACCAGGGAAAAACCCACAAGGGGAAAACCCAACTAGATTCTTCTTCTATTAGAAATCAATTGTTCAACAGACATACGAAATACAATGAGAGAATGAAGAAGTTGACCCAAATCTGAAGAAGATCTCTAATAGCAGTAGTTGATGCAAACACTGAATCACTTTGGCTCTCCAAGATCTATTCTTGCTCTTCAAGACTCTCTTTCTCTCTCTCTCAATCTTCCTCTAGACTCTCCAACTCTCTCTTTCTCAAGATCAAATTCTCCTTTCACAAGCCCAAGTAAGTGTGTTAAGTGAGGATGAGAGGCACAAATGTATAGGAAGAGCAATGAGGTCGAATTCAAGAGGGAGTAACTCTTATGCTTTGAGGAGTTACATATGCCAAAATAGGAGGGTAACTTATGCCATAAAGGAGAGGAATGTAACTTGCATTTAGGAGAGAAGTGTAACTTATGCATTAAAGAGATGTAAGATGAATTTTCTTATGACGAGTCATTAAAGTGTGTAAGGGAGTGTAAGAGGTGCATAAGAGCAGTAAAGAGAGAGAGAGAGAGTAACATATGCCTTAACTGAGGGGAGTTACATATGACATGATTGAGTCTCATGATTGAGAGACTTGAATTTCCTTTTAATAATAATATCATAAAGAGGATAATAGTAATAATACTAATAATAATGATGATTAAGTTAAAATTTAAATAATTGGGATTGATTAAGGACAAGTTAACTGATTTTCCATCATGTATATATGATTACCAACTGATGGAAGGTGATTTACTATTTTTGGAAAGTCGTGGCTTCAAAGATAGCCATGACTTTCTATTTTTAGAAAGTCACTTTAGAAATGTCACAAATGAAATTCTATTCAAGGAAATTCATCCCATAGTTGTCAATTTTCAATAGCGTGGAGGAGGGTTGACTTGGGTCTTTGTGGCAGTCTTGGTCTTGGTCTTGGGTCTTGGATATCTCACTTTGATCGGATTCTATAAGAAGAGGATTTCTTGGGTTTTCCCCCTTGTGTGGTTTTACCCTAACTTCGAGCCTAATTTCTTTGTGGTCTTCATGTTTTGTAGATTTTTGGTAATTGCTTGATGAAGGGAACATAACTTTAATAATAAGCCAACAAACATTCACAAGTAATTATCATGTTAAGAGAAATCAACCCTAATCTACCAACATCTTGGTTTCTCAACATGGTATCAAAGCTAATGTAAAGAGAAGGCAACTTGAAGATCACATCTTGTTGGCACATTTGAAGACACTTCTGCAGTAGTCATCTCACTCTCAAGACACACTTGCAGCAGCTACATTTAAGGACACTATTTGTAGTAGTTATATCTCTTTCTATCAAAGACTAAAGAAGAAGACTTGAAGATCATTAGCTTTGTAGCAGCCATCACTCAAGGGCATCCCTAGAAGCCAAATCAATATTCTTGGAAGAATCCTCATACTTAAAATCAGATGACACCCATTTGTATAGAAAACCAAAGCTTATTGTCTAAAGGTACATGAAATTTTATCTTTGTCGCATCCTGAGCATAGTACTATGAAAACTCTAAAACATGTATTGTTTTAAGCTCATTACTCTGTGTTCCATACAAAGAACAAAATGCAAAGGTCTATAAGTTCTATAACTCTGTGGAAGGTCCAAAATTAATATTTTTGCTCAAATTATATTTGTTATCTGAGACATAGTTCAAGACCAAGATTTAGAAGTAAGAGTATATGCACTCACTCAAACATGGAAGGAAAGTCAAATCTCTGAAACAATTTCCTATGGTATGCAAAGTATCCAAAGTTCTGTGACATATGAAGTCTCTATAGCATTGTGAAATGATAAAACATTATGGTAACCCTACATAGAAGATCTGAACCAATGATAGCATTTGTGAATAATTTATGGTGACAATTGTGAGGAACAATACGAACCTCTATGACAAAGAAAAATCCAATCCTAAGAAAAACTACTACAGAGATCCAAATTGTCTATAATGAACAAGAGGCCTACATCTGATTAAAAAGACGGAGGTCGTGGCACATAATGAACAGAGGTTTGCATTTAATCTATAAGGTCGAGACTGTGGTGAACAAGAGGTTTGTGAAAAATTACTAGACCCAGTCTTAAAGGAATTTGGGTCGAGACCTAGAAAAGAAACCTACGTTATGAGATCAAAAGCAAAAATGAAATTGCTCATCTCTAAAAATGCATATGAATCATCTATCGCTGAAATATAATCTGGTTAATGTACATAAATACTATGAGAAATCTAAGTATCCTCGCTCAAGAAAAAAGAAGAAGCTCGTTATATATATCCCTAACATGGTTCGTAATATACCTTTGAGGCAGTTAACAATACATTGAATATTCATCTCTGAAGCATGACAAGAACAATGTAAAATTTCAGAAGTATAGAAGTCGTATGAGGAAGTTTGTTATCTCTACAATGATACAAGCTACAAGAGGAACACTATGTAGTATGTGAAGTTGCTATACATAAAATAAGGACAATTTACATCTATAAGGCCAACCTATCTATGAAGATTGAAAGGAACTAAGACAAAACAAGCAACCAAATAAAAAAATGTGTGGTTCGTGCAATGGTTGAAGGATGGAAGCACCTTTTTCAAATAAAGTTCGTAGATGGCAACTGAAGTTAAGTCAAAAGAGGTATGTATCATACCTGCTCATTTCAAAAGTTGTCTTGCAAACTATTGTGCATATAATGCTAATCTTTCTAGATCATGGTGAACTCACGAGGAAAGAGTTGATGATATTATGCTCTTCTGAAATTTAGGGTCATATTATGAAAAATATCTATGTTAGAGTTCATTAATATAGCATTTGAAGTCTTTCCCTGCATATAAGGACTAGGTTTTTATGGTCAAGGAATGACATCTCTCGTATAGAAGCCTTGTCAATAATGTCTCTAGGGTTTTGCAACTAACTTTTTCGTATGCTTGTAGAATTTGCAATTCTTAAATGGTAAATGTAGAATCTAGGGTTTGTAACCCTATCAAAAATTTGAGTTAGAAAACCCTAGGAACATAAACCCTAACTAATCGTTTCCACTGTAAAAAGAAGAAAACCTAGTTCTTGAGAATGACAGGAATGACATCATGTTGATGTGGGAACAAGGTCCAAGATTAAGAGGGGTCTAACCTTCTTCAAAAAGATAAATACTCTACATCTCCTTGATTACTACTATTGTTATTATCTTTGTACTTTTCCCTTTTGTTCTTTCATAGTCTTCTAATAAAGGTTGCAGGTCAAGACAAAATCTATCTAAGCTTGATTAGCAAATGGAAGAATTGGAAGAACATGGCAAAGCATGAAGATTAAGGAGGAGGAAGAAGAAGTCGATTAGATGGCAGCACAAAATAAGAAGTTCACCTACTTCAGTCAGAAAGTGGGAGCCTTGATTGGTTCGATTCAAGAACACATTGATTGGGTTGACAGTACTGATGTTGATAGAGATACCACTGATAATTGGGAGCTGATATGATTTCTTGGAAAAGCGTGAAGCAGAAGCCTCTTACAATACAAAGAAAGAAGATGTTAAGGCTTGTGCAAATTAGCTATGAAAAAGTTTGGCTCCATAAGTCATTTGATGAACTATTTGATGACATGTTGGATTCGATATGAAGATTGTCAAAAAACCAAGAAGGTCGAAGCTCATTATGGTGTGACGCAGATAGGAGCCAAGAAGCTACAAACAAATCTCCATGAAAGAACAAATAACCGATGCATTGACGAATATTTTTGAGACAAGCTAAGGCTTGTGGTTATATCTCCATGTTTGAGAGGGAGTGAGGATCTCCTCCGTGGTTGAGAGGCAGTGAGGGTGGACACCGTATTCTCCATGTGTCATGCACTATGGCCAGGACTAACAGCCATAAGCCTAGTGAAGGCACTGGTAAGAAGAATGGTGGATTGAATAAGTATCTAGGACCGATATTCTTTCAAGATTTGTATCCAAGATAAGAATAATCCTAAGGACCGATATTTTGAGGATGTGTATCCAAGATAAAATAGTCCTATGAGGACACACCTGGTGAACATTCGGATGGGGTATACGCCTAGAGAGGTGGTGGTGTCCAAATTTATGCCTTCCAAAGTTCCAACATTGTGCTCTGATTTAGTGGAGAGATAGAGCTGGTTAGTCAAGGCCTTGCTATTTTTGACAATGTTGGTTATGATGATGCATCAATCTGAACCCTTCTTATATGAATATTTCAATTTGAGAGTATCATGTTGTATCATTATGAATACCTCCCTAGTTAAGAGGGAGTGTTGGAAATGTAACTAGTGTCGGTCTTCATAATGTAATTCAAATGTACTATTGATATATCTGTTCATTTATTATATTCATTATTTCTAGTCAAAGCCTGTTCTTCATGCTTATAGGGTCAATTGAGTCAAAAGAAAATTTATTATGAGTCAAAGAATTGTAATTGAGTCAAAGTCCCTTTTCGACTTGTTGTAAGGAAAAGGAAAAATTATTTTATTTGAGTCAAAGAGTCAAAATGTCATCCACAAGACCATGTCATCCCTCCTTAGTCAAATCAACCTAAAGAGGCAGCTATTTGACCTCCTGAACATGTATAAATACAAGGCAGCTCAACCTCAACCATTCACTCACTCATTCATTGATTTTGTGCAAGATAAAGAAGAAAACCAGCCAAGTCAAAGGAGAGAGAAGATGACTTGATTTCTTCCCTAGTTCTATTTACACGTGTGAATTTTCCTGAGGCAGATTTTGTGCTACTATAGGCCCAAAATTTTAGGGGCTGAAATTTCAGATGATTAGATTTTAGAGATTTGACCAACGTTGCCTTTTGTTGACTATGACTTTGTTGGAGATGGCTTAGAGGAGGACTGACTTGGGTCTTTGTGGCAATCTTGGTCTTGGGTCTTGGATAACTCACTTTGATCTAATTCTATGAGAAGAGGATTTTTTGGGTTTTTTCCCTTGTGGGGTTTTGCCCTGGCTTGGAGCCTAATTTCTTGTGTCCTTTGTCTCTTTGTGATCTTCATGTTTTGTACTTTTTTGCTAATTGCTTGATGAAGGGAATATAAATTTAATAAGAAGTCAACAAGCATTCACAAGTAATTATCAAGTTAAAAGAAACAACCCTAATTTACCAGCATCTTGGTTTCTCAACACCCTAGAACCCTTGAGGAGCCCAGTTGTATGATCCTCGAGGGATGTATGAGTGAGGAATACTCCTAGCATCCAAGGTCAAAAGAAGGAAACTTGGAATGAATCTTTGTTTGCTCTTCTAGATCTAAGAGGTAGTCTGACGGGCAAGAGGTGCTCTACTCTAGAGCCATATAGAGCTGATCTCTTTGACGCTTTGAAAATGTGTGGCATGATGTATCGATCGACACTTCCAAACCGATATTTGATGAAATCAGGTGGACTACTACAGGGAGAGGTCGAGGAGAAACACGGGACCTCACCATCCTATTGTCTAGTGCATTTTGGGACTCTGTTGGTCGTTTGTTGCTCCAACATGATGGATCAACAAGTATGAGGTAATCAGCATGATCATCGCAAAATGGGGCATGGTGTGCAAGAGTTGAGATCCATGGTTAAAACTCTCTCTGATGAACAGGGCTAAGCATCTTTGGTCTTGGTATCAGAAAAAATTAAGGACGGAGCCCCCTAAGTCCCTATATAGGTAATGCTAGCATCCTCGGACCTCATTGTATAGGGGACACCGAAAGATGAGGTGCATCTCCGTCTCTAGCTCTTGAAGGTGACACACCTAGCAGTTATTATCAGATCATGGTATATGGTGATCTATCTCTATTCGAAGTCGACGGGAGCACACCCAAGGCCTTCCCAAAGTGAGTGCATCCAATGTCTACCCATATATGGGGGGTGAACAATGATGCCATCTCATAGCTCCAGATAATGCTCTAGGAAGAAGGACATCTCCGAGCCCCGGCCCATTGAAGGAGAGGTCCAGGTGACCTGAATGTATAATCTGTAGATATATCCTTTCTGATAGCCGAGTTCAGTACCTATCTAGTTGGTAAGAGATGACACAACGCGTCGTGGGAGAATCTGAAAGGGGGAAGGTGGTCTAGGCAGAAAGTGATCGATTGGAGGAGGTTGGATGCCTTTGAGAATAACTCAGATAAATACACATACATTTTGTTTTAGAATTGATATATTAAATATATTTACAAACGTTCAAGATTTTTGAAAAGGAGATATTCAAAATAACTGGGGCAGAAGAAATTTGAGTGGTGGAAGTCTGGACATCAAGAAATATAGGGTTGACTTATGGGAGGAGAAAGTATTTCAAAGGTTTGACCAGTCAATGACAGATTTAGAAATAATCTAAATAAATAAATGAAAGGAAAAAATGGTGACAGTTGGTGTGAGAAGGAAAAAGGCAGTCAAATGGACAGTTCTACACAGGTAGACAGGTAAGTCTGCAGTTCCTCCAAAACAGCTGACTCTAACAATAGGCTGTATCTAACAATCATGGAAGAAAAACGATGGTCAAAGAAACAGACAGCAGTTCATCCATGTAAGGTAGCATCCAGCTGTCCACATAAAAGGGCCAAATTTTGGGTATTACAGTGTCTAAGGATTGTGTGTTAGCTTTTAACACGGGTCTCCAGATAGAATGTTGTGGATGCAACCTGAATATCCTAAGATTGATACTTCGTGTTTGTTAATCTAACGTGAAAAGAAGTTGGCAGGGAAGCATCTGCAAGGGCAATTTGGCAAATTTTCAAGGAAACACTGCTTAAAATACTTAAAGAACACACAAGAGCTTACTCTTATAACTATGAACAATATCAATATTTACATAAGAGTGAAATCCCAGGCACTGTGTACAACTAATATAATTATGGTTGTGCAGGTAATTGATGCAATTTTCAATCATACTATGGCAATATACTATGGGATTAAACAATTACAACCAATTGACATGACCATGGTTTTACATTAGTGTAAGAAACAGAAAACGCAAAAATGATAAAGGATGAGGTTTTTGGATCATATTTTATGGCTCAAGTATAAACCTTAAACCAAAAAACAGACAATATTTTCCATAACATTTTCAAAAACAAATCATGAGGCAATCAGATAAGCCATTCATTTGAAAATAAAAAATGGCTTCTGCTTCTTAGGCCAAACTAAGCAAGCAACCAAACTGAACTTTAAGTGTTAGATCTACCTTAAAATCCAATATCAAAGTGAGTATAGTGAAATGGCATTAAAAATAGAATGCACAAAGGCAGAGTTTCATAAGGAACACAGAAGCAACATACATGCTTACCCCTGCTCCGGCAATCTGAAGACACGAGGCTTTGGATTTCCCTCTTGAGGTACTGGGGTCACCGAGCCAACTTCTACAAAGCCAAAACCTAAACCAAGTAAACCCTCCACTGCCTCTGCATTTTTGTCGAAACCAGCTGCAAGTCCAATTGGGTTTGAAAATTTTCTTCCCCATACGTCAACTTCCAATATGGATGGATCTGGCCTCTTCTCTCTTGGAACCAAACCATGGGCTGCTGCCCATATTGCGAACTGATGAGCATCCTCTGGATCCAGAAAGCTGAACAGAGGATTCACAAATTTCGTCGCTTCAAATAGCCATCCACTGCCAAAATACAACAAATATTCAGGAAAAACGTCAAAACAAGGCACCCAGTGTTTTCTGCAGTCAATTAATTATACAGAAATACTGATTTATCAATAAACGCATAGCATTATCAGCCAATAATTCCAGTATTGACTGAGATCACTGTGGTAAGATTTTAGACATGTATGAAGTAAATTATCGATACAGCCTTCACGGTCAAGATTTTCACTCTACAGCACTGGGAAGAAGTTCCTTCTAGATTAGCTTTCAAGGCTGTAAACATTTTGTTGCCCTAGGTTCAACTTCTGTAAATGGATATCCAATAAATCATTCCTTCCATTTCAAATAAGGCCTTTGAACTGGGCAAACATTAGAATGAAAAAATCACATAGCAACATCCACAAGTATACCTGTCATTGCACAATATACATAACCTTGAGAATGCAGTCAATTAGATAATATAATGTCTAATGATCTGTAAGAAGCAAATATATTTCATATCGACACTTAAGAACAGAACCTCATATAGTGGATTACAGGTGTTACTTATTTGAAGGTTGTCTACAACATGCTATAGCTGGCATGTTAACGGTTGACTTTGAAAAACTGATATTGAAGATCATCATGTATTCATGGAATCACTCAAAGTTACCATAGAATCATTGCAATCTATGAAGCCTGTTAACTCCAGATCAGTTCTATAGGATAGTAAACTATTTTACCTTAAAGCTACTTATGAATAACTGATTCATGAAAGATAAGGGGTATCCTATAGACTATACTAACATTATAACTCATTCATGTAAACAGAGGTCAAACGGTTCATGGATCAATTAACGTACACCCTTGTACATTTATATTCAACTTTCAAGTCATTCTATCAATATTTGTGCACCTGGCCAAATCATTATCCTAATCTCTTAAAAAGTAGATGGGCAGAATGTCTCTCAAAAACTGTCATTGAGCTCTGCGACTTTACAACCAACATCAAAACTGCAAGACTTCTAAGCTAAGTCACATGACACAAAGACGAGGGGCACCGAGAACACATCGATATGAGTATCGATGTGTGGGACACATCAACCCTAGAAATAGGACACCGGGGTCACGGTTCATGTATATAGACAAAGATCTAAATTTTTAAGAAAATAGAACATTTACAAAATATTGATACAACTAGTTACTACATCAAGGATGACCAAACACACAAGAATTAGAATTTTCATTACACATGTCATGAAACAGAAGTTTAGAAGTTAGAACCATAAATTGTAATTTTCTCAATGGGTGATTTGATGTCATCAAAATCAAAATGCATCACATACATATCGAGCCACTAATACTGTAGGTGAGAATGCCAACGGCAAACACAAAATAGGGTAGATAATAGAACCATACATAGAAGAATCCCATAGCTCATCAGTGCTAGCAATCATCCTCCCTGTCAAAATCATCAAAATCACCACCATTGACACTACTCTCTCCTCCATCCCCTCTCCTCTATACCTACTCCAAGATATGCATCTATTGGTGTGGGGGATGACTCCTCAAGAGGATTACCATCACAAAAGTGACCGTCTCTAACATTGATTCATTAAGATCCAAGTTGGATAATGCCAACTCAAGACTACCATCCAAACCCATCTTGTCAAGAAATGCATCCCATGTCCTTGTCTTCATCTAGAAAAATCATTTTAAGAGTCCCCATAGGTTTTTTTCACACCTTGGTGTCAGACACATTTACGCACGTGTCGTAGCATGTCACGTGTCTGACATGCAAGTTGGATGTGTCCTCTTACTTGGCTTCTAAGGCACCTTCTTCTAAATTTTCAATACATCAATTGTTATGAACTCCATACTCTGCCTTTTGCTTGATCAACAATATCCAGTTTGGACAATTATTATAATGACTATTGCCTACTATCAAACAAGTGATATGGCTACCAATTCCCAAATCACTGTTAAGGTAATCTAGACAGAGATAAAAGGTGTGCCTTCATTACTATTTTGTACTTCTACATAAACCTAAAGATGACAAAAAAAAGGTAGCAATGATGATCATCAAATCCCACTGGCGTAATCAAGGTTTCAAGGGTTTTGTTTTATAAGGCAGCCAAGGTACTATTAGAAAATCAGAAATGGAAAAAGATTTTCTCTTGTTGATAATTACTTGTGATTTCTTTGAGTTCTTATTATTTTTCTTATGTTCTTCTTTTATCTTAATTTCATCAAGCAATTGCCAAGACCAAAACATGAAGATCAAGTACACCAGATGTAAGGCACTCAGCCAAGGCTAAAACCCCTGTATAGGGGAAAACCCAGTCAAAAACTCTTCCTTAAGTAGATTCAAAGTGAGATAGACTAAGACCTTAGACCATCAGACCTTCCTCCTCCACCAAGTCATCCATCCAAGATGATCTAGTAGTCTCTTCTTATCCAAAAGCTTCAACCCATCAACAATCCAAAAGTTCGACTTCCCAGCTATAGAATTTTGGCCTAGCTTCAACTCTGCAGTTTTAGGCCCCTCCAACAGCTTCACACATGTGAGAGAGATCAAGAGAATTTCAACTTCTTATGCTTGAGAGAAACTTCCTTCTTCTTCAGCCCTTTCCTCTTCTTTCCTTGAAATTTGCACTTTTTCTGGCCCCAGAAGTTGCAAATCGAACTTGTGAGTATGAGTGACAAATGAGGTCGAGTTTCTGCCTTTATATAGTATTTTTTTTCCCTTTTGTTTAGGCCGATTTGTCCAGTTTGAGGCCGACTCAGTGGAGGAGGCCTAATTGACCTATTTTACGATAAAATAAATTTCTTCTTTGACATGTAGAGACCAAGAAGGGTCTCTTACAATATGACATGCACAAGGACACTTGGCATAAACCCTAGAAGCCTTCAATGGAGGCTTTGACCTAAAAACAATTGACTCGAACATGAAACCCATGCTTTAATAAGTCAATTTCTTTAATAATAAAATTTCTTTTTCTTTCTTTTGATAAATACATTGCATTATAACTCGTACAATTACGAAGATCGACACTAGTTACGTTCTTCAACTCTCCCTCTTAACTAGGGAGGTATTCATAATTACATATATATAGAGGTACATGGAAGATCCCAAAATGAACTATGAAGAGTTCTAGCACACTCAGTGTTGTGAACTAGATACCTGACCAAGGTATTCTATCCAAGTGGGACTAAGATGGACTCAAGCTTTAGCCAACTCTAGGTACCATCAACCTTTTAAGCTCTACCACCAACCCAGGGATCTAGGTGTGTATCCAAGGTCGGAGCTCCATGACCAACGCCACCCTCCTTCTTCGGGATCTTGACATCAACACATAGGTCGGCCAAATGTCCTCCCAAGCATCCACCATTAAATGCTTCAACTCTCCCTATCAAGTTAGATATATCCATTTGTCCAAGCATGCTTTCAGAGTGTTCAATATTTTTATGGAGAGATTTACATGTACAAACACAAACCCCAATCAATAATAAACTTTCAAATATACATATAAGTAAACACAAACCTTCGGGGTCCTCATTCATTCAGATGTTGCTTATATCATCATCAAATTATCCAATCTACAATTTGTTGGAAGCTGTCTTCTTCTTTCATTTCTTCAACAGCGCCAAATACATCTTCAAATCTTTCTCAAATCTTTTGCTTACTTCAAAGCATTCACTGCCATAATATGCCCTCCCTCTCAACTCGAGAGATATCCCCTTTCTTCTATCCAAGCTCCCTCTTAACTTAGGGAGATCAACCACTCCTTCTTTTATAACATCAGAGAACCTTCCATGTCTTCTATTCCTTCTTACAATATCAAGGTTATCTTGTTTATCATAACTTCCTTCATCATGCTTATCAATATTATCAAGTCATCTTCACTTACGAAAATCTTCAACATCTTGAATATTATGTACCTGCAAAACTTTAATAACAAGTACAACAAAAAAATACAGAACCATGAAGTTAACTATATCAAAATCATGTTACTACAATGGGATGTATTTAGATTTTTGGATATCAAACGCCTAAACTTAGTTAAGTTCATAATTAGCAAGAGAAACATCTTTTTACATATTGGACTTCAACTTCTTGCTAGGGTTTTGTCATAAACCCTAGACTCAATCTTCAAGACACAAAGCCTTAGATATCAGTAATTCAATCAAATAACAATCCTACTATACATCTAAGGTTTCACCAATTTTCAAAATCTACATGCCATACTCTACTAGGGTTTGTTGCAAACCCTAGATTTTATCAAAACTATATCAGAAAACAATCACATCCTAGAATATCAATCTCTACTAGGGCTCGAATATACATATCTAGGATTTTATGTACTAGCATTTCTCATCAATATTCATACCTATTAGGTAAACCCAGGACACAAACCTCAGTGCATCAAAGTTGTATATACAAAAAAAAATTATTGGGCTAAGGCTTCTTTCCTAGGATCTTACTATAGTCAAACCCTAAATATCTAGGGTTTCAATACATTATTTAGACATTAACAACAAACCCTAAAGGGCTAGGATTTCTAACATAACAATATCAAAACCTTAATCATCAAAGAACAACAACCCTAAGTAAACTAGGGTTTCATAATTATTATTAACATGCCCTTAGCAACAAGTGGTTAGGGTTTTATAGTGAACCCTAAGAGTTAGGGTTACACAAGAATGATCAAATAATATCATGAGGGTAGATTCAATCTAATGATTAATCACCCTAACAAGAATCTTTTGTGATTCGAAACCCTATAGATAACGATGTCAGTAATGTAAAGTAAATTTCAAAAGAAGAATGATCGTACCTTTTACATGAAGAGAACTTTATGATAAAGCTTATAGTCTAAGACACAAACCTTGTAGGACATCAATTATTGAAGGACTTCCTTTGTAGCATAACTTCTTCCACGCTTCAAGTTTATTCTTTGAGGTCTCCTCCATAACCTTTGTGTATTTTGCAGCCTTTCCTAACCAAGGAAAATATAAAAAAAAGTTATTAGCATACAATATAAACAAGTCTTAATGTGAGGAGGAAACCAAACATGAAAAGATGAAACAAAGAACAAAATACTTATCTTTTTGGTGAAAGGGTGGAGGCTCCCTCTTAACCCAATCGTTTTGAGGGATGCCTACAACCTATCAAAATAATTCAAAAATGTTCTTAACAAGACATGTTAGAATAGAAAACTCTAGAAATCAGAACATAAAGGAAAATAATACAATACTAAGAAGGATATGTAGGATAGGACTTAGTAGGATAATTCCTTGAATTCTAATTCCTCAGTCTTATTCTTCTTCGGTGGTGCTTCATCGGCAATATTTGCTTGATCCTTATCTCTCTTCTTATTCCTTGGATTCTTAAGACAATGACTTTTATAATGACCCATCTTATGGCAATTATAGCATTCAATCTTTGATAGGTCAACTTTCTTCTTTGGTCCTTTGAACTTCTTGAAGGTTCCCTTCTTCTTGTGATGAGCAAAATAGGCATTAGAGGTGTTTTCTTCTTCATCTTCCTTCTTGTTGTTTACTAATGATATTTGAGCTTCTTCTTGACTGCATGCATTCCACATTTGCTCAAATGTTGGTGTATCCTTCCAACTGTTGATTCCTGATGCAAAAGCACTCCAAGATTTCGGTAGTCCTAGAAGAGCAGTAATTACGAGCTATTTTTCTGTTACAACTTCATCTATTGCTTGGAGTTCATCTCTGATTCTAGATATCCTTATAAAATATGATGAAACGGTGTCATCATTCGTTATCTTAACAGTTCTTAGTTCATTCTTGAGGCTTGTTATTTGACCAATGTTCTTGATTGTGAATAATTTGGAGAGAGCCTCATACATTTCTTGAGCGGAATCTATGTTGGAAATGTATGGAATTAAGTTGTCCTTTACTCCATCCACTATTAGGTTCATGGCTACAATTTCGGATTCCCTAAACTTCTCCTTCTCTACTTGATCTGTTGGTTTCTTCATTTTCCCTTGAACAAGATTCAATACTTTGTGCTTTTTGAGGATAAGATCTATCCTCTTTTTCCATGCCCTGTAGTTGGAGGCTCCTTCTAGTTTGTTTTTTGTCTTCATTGAGTTTGTCATATTGATGTTTGCTACTCCTTGTGACTTAACCCTAAAACTACTTTTTGTCCTTTCAGTAGATCTTCAGGCTGCCTTTTTCTTCCTTCTTTAACCTTAGCTCTGAAACCATGTTAGAAAATCAGAAAGGCAGAAAGATTTTCTCTTGTTGATAATTAGTTGTAATTTCTTTGAGTTCCTATTATTTTTCTTATGTTCTTTTATCTTAGTTTCATCAAGCAATTACCAAGACCAAAACACAAAGATCAAGCACACCAGATGTAGGCACTCAGCCAGGGCTAAAACCCCTATATAGGGGAAAAACCCAGACAAAAATTCTTCCTTCAGTAAATTCAAAATGAGATAGACCAAGACCTCAGACCAACCAACCTTCCTCCTCCACCAAGTCATCCTTCCAAGATGATTTAGTAGTCTCTTCTTATCCAGCAACTTCAACCCAGCAACAATCCAGAAGTTCGACTTCCCAACTACAAAATTTCGACCCCCAGATACAGAGTTTCGACCCAACTTTAGCTCTGTAGTTTTCAGCCCCTCCAACAGCTTCACACATGTGAGAGAGAGAGAGAGAGAATTTTGACTTCTTATGCTTGAGAGAGACTTCCTTCTTCTTCGCTAGCCCTTTCCTCTTCTTTCTTTGAAATTCGCACTTTTTCTGGCCCCAGAAGTTGCAGATTGAACTTGTGAGTATGAGTGACAAATGAGGTCGAGTTGTTGCCTTTATATAAGAGTTTTTGCCCCTCTGTTTAGGTCGACTTGCCTAGTTTGAGGGCAACTTGGTGGACGAGGCCTAATTGACCTATTTTACAATAAAATGAATTTCTTCTTTGACAAATAGAGACCAAGAAGGGTCTTTTATAATATGACATGGACAAAGACACTTGACATACACCCTAGAAGCCTTCAATGGAGGCTTTGAACTAAAAACAATTGACCCGATCATGAAACCCATGCTTCAATAAGTCAATTCCTTTAATAACAAAATTTATTTTTCTTTCTTTTGATAAATACATTACATTATAACTCAAGTACAATTATGAAGACCAACACTAGTTACATTCTTCAACAAGTTCGAAACTCGCAATAGTCAACAAGAGACACCAAAAAAAATCTAGCCATCTTAAGAGTTGGTGTGGCCCAAGTCGGGTGCCATCCCGAGGTGATTTTAATAGCTTAGATGTCAACGGTCTCACAAGTCACAAACATGCTAACAAACAAAAAAAGGTAACAATGTTGATCTTGGGATGCAAAAAAGCACCCTTTCTATCTACGAGTTTTCAAATGAACAAGGTTAAGGACGGTAAGGAATATAACTACAAAGGGGTGGAAGGTCTCTAGGAGGTCATCCTTGATCCTGAGGGACAACTTGAAACAACTTTCACCTAGGGTACAGGAACTTAAGTCCACAAACACTCAAGTTAAGGCCTTCTTCTAAAAAATAAATCTAAAACAAAGTATTCAACTGCCATAGGAGACTCAATCATAACCATCCAATTCATGATCTTGAAATCAAACTCATCTGACAGCAGGATAGTATTAATGCTAGTTTGAATTCATAAGGAGATCTATGAACTAGAAAAAGTCTCTTCTACAAGGTTTCAAGAGAGCATAATTATCAAGTTGACTCTCCAACAAATGAAAAATAGGGGCTCTCCCTAAATATGGGGGTTGACACTATCAACCAATACCTTAATCCTCATAGGTTTATGGATATGGAGGCATGTTACATCACAACAAATCACCATATGTCACAATATCATCATCATCCAATTACAAGCGAGGCAACTAGATACAAAAGGAGTTGCCCACCTCCCTCTCACATGCTTGAACTTAATTGTGGTCTATTTCTTGAACCACCCAACGAGGTTTGCAAAGAAAAGGCAAGATAATGGTGACCTATATGGGAGAAGAGAACAACGCCATTCAGAACAAGACTATTTGGCGAAACAATTATTTGTTAAGAGTTTTCCTCAACCTTTGGACGATAGTTTGGAATTTTTGTTTAATGCTCAAATAGCTCAAATTTGTTAAAACAAGCCATACCAATGAAGCCATATTTTGCATTTCGTGGTACATTTCCTGTTGAATGTGGCCATATCATGCTTTTATCTTTATTTTTAAGTGCATTAACCTCTGGGGCGTCGTTCCAAGCCCAACCCAAGAGGTGGACAAGGGGAAGTGAAGGCTAACACCTTATGGACCCAATGGACAAATGTGGACCCACATGCGGAAAATGTGAAGAGGGTTTGTAATGAGAGAAGGGGAGTGAGATATGTGGTATCGAGAAGCAGGACCACGCAACCAAAATCAAGTTTTCTCATGTAGTGCCACTCCTAAAGATAATGGCCAATAAAGGAGATTCCATGGGACTAGGATAAAAGATCAACTCCCAAGTTGAGGTCAGGGAACAAGAGTACAGTCAAATCCCATTCTTTCGACTAAATCCCTCCACTAATCCATGCCCAAATATGCCCAAGAAAAGCAAGCATAAACACCCAATTACATAATGAAAAAGCATACCTTCGAGGTTGGAAGGCCCACCTTCAAACATACGATCATCAAAAATGGGCGAAGGCCCATAATGGCTAGCTCAGGTGGCAAAGGATAGTAGCACATCCAGTGATCAAGTGGCTGCAAGGGGTTGTTGGCTGCCGGCAGAAGACAAATACAAGAGAAAATTTCTCCTATAGGGGCCACCCAGTAGTGGTGGGTAACATCTAGCTCCAACTGGGACATGAGCTCTCAGTAGAATGCACGAACCATGTACTTTAGCAGGGAGGTCATGAGAACACCAACAATCTCTTGGGACAGTAGACCTATTGCCTACACATCATAGACAAATCAAATGACGCAGCGTGTTTTGATATCGTCCATTGATCACCCATGCTTTTGTTAGTCGATAAAATCAACAGGAAATAAAATATATCCTAAAATGCAAATCTAATCTAGCATGATAACATAATATGACATTAAATTCTAATGTAAAAATCAATATGAAAACCATCATATTCTAACATGCATGGTTATATTATGCAAATGCTAAGTGTAATCATAGAGCCAATGCAACCAACATATCAGTAGATCAGTATAAGAACACTCACCTCTATGATTATTCATGTAATAAATCCAAAAGTAAAGATAGGAAGAATCATATGTAGGATCACAAGGGCGGGAGGTGGGAAAATAGGAGACTCATACATCATAGAAAGGAACTATGGAGGAAGGGAAACACACCAATTTGCAGAATTGAATGTGTTCCTTAAAAGTTAAAACAAAAGATAGAGATATTTATAATCAAGCTCATGAACATCCGATGGAGAGCTACCTCACGCATATCATCGTCATGGCATGAGGAAGCAAATGGCTTAGACACAGCTAAAATGATATTATTGGAAAAACAAGGTGTTAAACCATCATTATACCTAGCGAAAAACCATGATTCCCCACCTTTAAGAGGGGAAACTAACACTTCCTCAAAACTAGGTAAATGAACCTCATCACAAACATCCACCTTTGGGCCATCAACACAACAAGGGGAGGACTGCTCAAACATGAAGAACAATCATTTGTCAGTGACATGGCTAGAAGAAGCATCCTCCTTAATCCTTAATCAGTAATCCTCCTCTTTGTCCACAACTTCCTGTTCAATCCAACCCAAATCCAAACAATAGGGGTGCTTAACACGTTGAGACACTCAACCTTCCTGCATACAGTATTGCCACTGCGGAATGAAATGAATTAAATCTCTAGTCCAGTCGAGTGGTAAATACTCAGACTTCACCAATAATTGTTGAACATACTGATGATGAAGTCTCAGAACTAGAACCTAGGAATTCTGCTGGAACAACTAGGGATGAGTCAACGCAAACTCCTATGGAACAACAACCCCCTTCTCAAACAATTGTTACTAGAGGATGTCAGACTAGTCCACCTTACCCTGAGAGACTATCCTTAAGCAAACAAAGTCCTCATCCTGAATTTGACTTTTTAGGGGAATTGTAAAATTTATTTGTCAAAATCTTGTTACTTCAGGCTATGAGGGACGTACCGATTTATGCCAAAACAATCAAAGAATATTTCTCTAAGAAACTTGGAAGAAAACCAAAGGATCCACTCACTATTCACATTATGGGAAATTATCAGACATAATGTTGGGGAAGCCTACACCTGTTAAGTACGGGGATCCAGGGAACCCAATTCTTACAGTACAGATTAATGGGGTTGATATCCCAAATGTGTTGGTAGACTTGGGAGCAGCAATTAATGTCATAACTTCTGCAATTGTGATTACCTTGGGCCTGCGAAACCTTAAACCAACTCCCACCGTCCTAGAATTGGCAAATCGGTCTACTATAAGACCGGTAGGGAAGTTGGAAGATATAACCATTTCAATAGACTCATGGCAGTACCCTGTCGATCTTTTGGTATTACATACCCAATCCCCAGTTGGTGGGCATCCTTTGATTTTAGGAAGACCTTGGCTTGCAACCGTAGACGCTTACATTGGGTGTCGGTCAAGAAATATGGTAATATCTAATGGGGAAGTTACAAAGAATCTTATCCTTTATCCCCCTGCAAAACCGAGTTCACCAGATAAACCAGGATTTACCTTAATACAAAAATCTCTACCTGCAAAAGGGTTCGAACCTGAAAACGAAGAAATTAGACCAATTCTTACTATTGGTGAGGCCCTCTGTTTTAAGGATGAAACGGAAGATGATGCCATTAGTACCTTTATCAGCAGCCCCAACTTCGTTTCTGATTCAACCCGCCAGCTATTAGAATTTGTTATGAGTTGCAATGTTCAGGAAGCCATTGAACTAGAGACTGAAGTTGAAAACGTTCCTGTAATTGTACCCCATAACAGTGTTCCTATAGAAATTGAACCAGGGAAGACGTTGAATGTTAATCTTGACCTTTCACCTTCCCAGTCTGAACGGTTATTGAAAGTCCTTCGGGAACAGAAAGAAGCCTTCGCTTGGGAATATATAGATATGAAAGGAATCCCTGTTGACTTATGTACTCATCACATATACATTAAAGAAGAATGTTGACCTGTTAGGCAACCACAGAGAAGAATGAATCCTACTTTAAAGAACATTGTCAAAGACGAATTACAGAAACTATTGGATGTGGGATTTATTTACCCAATCTCGAACAGTCAATGGGTATCCCCACTAGTCATTGTTCCAAAGAAGAATGGCAAGTGGCGGATTTGTGTTGATTACAGGGAATTAAATAAAGCAACTCAAAAAGATCATTTTCCCTTACCTTTTATTGACCAGGTCCTTGATACATTAGTCGGAAAGTAGTTCTCCTTTCTGGACGGATTTAGTGGGTACAACCAAATCCAAATAGCTCTTGAGGATCAAGATAAAACTACCTTCACATGCCCTTGGGGAAACTTTGCATACCGAGTCCTCCCATTCGATCTTTGTAATGCTCTTGCTACCTTTCAATGGGCAATATTAGGAATTTTTTCTGATCTAGTCAATGATAGTGTTGAAATCTACATGGATGACTTCACCCCATATGGGGATTCTTTTGAAAAAGGTCTGGAAAACTTAGAGAAAGTACTTAAAAGATGTAAGAAAACACATGTTTCTCTTAGTACAATGAAATGTCATATGATGATGAAACAAGGAATAGTGTTGGGACACCTACTTTCAGTTGCACAAGTGCGTAGTTTCATCAGTTATGTTGGCTATTATAGACGTTTTATAGAGAAAAAAAATCTAAGATAGCATTTCCACTTTTTCAATTGTTACCTAAGGATGCAGAGTTTGTGTGGACAGATGAATGTGAAATGACCTTTATGAAAATCAAAAAACTAGTTTGCAATGCTCCGATGTTACGTGGTCCTGACTGGAAGCTCCTGTTTCATATCTCTACAAATGCTTCTCACACAGCAGTAGGGGCAGTCTTCGGACAACGGGAGGACAGGAAACCATACGCAATTTATTACGCCAACAAGAATCTGACTCCTGCTAAACTGAACTATATGATAACTGAAAAAGATTTTTTTGCTGTTATTTATGCTATTAATAAGTTTTGGCATTACATTACAGGGTATCCCACTTTCGTGCACACTGATCATACAACCATCAGGTATCTGATGAATAAACCGATAACTCCTGGTCGTATTACGAGATGGTTATTATTAATTCAAGAATTTGATATCACCATTGTAGATAAGCCAGGGAAAGATAATGTAGTTGTAGATTTCCTGTCTAGGCTGGATACTAGTGATGAAGGTACACCTGTAGAGGATAGTTTTCCAGATGAACATATTTTTGCAATTTCTACTCACTCTGTGGTATGCAGATATTGTTAACTATCTTGCTATAGGAAAAGTACCTCAACACTTGCCATACAAAGAGCAGCAAAAGATTATCCATCATAGTGCCTATTATTTGTGGATAGAGGGATACCTCTTTTATACAGGACCTGATCAACAAAATTGGCGCTGCATAAGTGAAGATGACATCTATGAAATATTGAAAGCTGCTCACGATGGCCCCTGTGGAGGGCATTTTGCAGATAAGAGGACAGGTCATAAGGTGTTACAGATGGGGTACTATTGGCCCTCTATTTTTCGTGATGCAAGGAAATATGTTTGAGGGTGCGATAGCTGCCAGCGGATGGGACAGCCTGGTCGATCGGATGAGATGTCGTTACAGCCTCAACTAGTTCTTGAGCCCTTTGAGAAATGGGTTATCAATTTTGTTGAACCGTTCAATCCATCTTCACATCAGAAAGTCCACATTCTGGTTTGCACGAATTATGTGACAAAGTGGGTAGAGGCCAAGGCTATTGTGAAAGCAACAGAATAAGTTGTCTCAGACTTCTTATTCGAAGAAATTTTCGCTCGGTACGGAGCTCCTAGAGAGATAGTTTCAGATGGAGGGGTGCAGTTCACATCACATCTGATAGCAGGACTTATGAAGAAGTATGGAATCAAGCACAGGGTGACATCTCCATATCATCCTCAGGCGAATGGTCAAGTCGAGAGTACAAATAAAGTGTTGGAGAATATCCTTACGAAGACTGTAGCAAACCATCGCCGAAATTGGGCCAAAAAGCTTCCTGAGGCACTTTGGGCGTATAGAACAACATGGCGAAACACAACAGGATTTTCACCATACGAGCTTGTCTATGGGAAATCCCCTTTGTTTCCGGTGGAATTCGAAATTAAGACGCTCAAGACAGCCCTTGAAGTAGGTTTGGATCTTTCAGAAGCCCAGAAACACCGACTGGAACAGTTAAATGAGTTGGATGAAATTCGTTTGATAGTTGTCCAGAACACTATTGCGATTCAATAGCAACAAACTAAATGGCATGATATATTTATCAGAAAAAGGTGTTTCAAAGAGGAGATTGGGCATTTCTCTATGACTCTCGGTTCAAAGATTTTAAAGGAAAACTTTGCTCTAGATGGATGGGACGATATGAAGTTGACACGGTGCTTGATAACGGGACTGTTAAACTCGTAACAATCGATGAAGCACACACTCACCTGATTGTAAATGGACACCGCCTCAGATTGTATCACTGTCCAGTTTCTAAAGACACCTTTATCAAACATCTCTCTGATAATTCTGGTTTTGAAATTGTTAGTGCAAAGAACTATTCCTCTGCACCTCTTGCTTACAAAAATAAAAATACACACACACACACATATATATATACAATAAAATGTTGTTACTACTCTCTCATTATTTTCCTTGCAGGTACTTCGTTGGTGCTGCTACTCCACTGGTGTTGTTACTCCCTCGGTGATATTACTCTGCGGATGTTGATTTCGTCTAAGTACTTCACTGGTGTTGTTACTCCTCCGGTGTTGTTACTCTGGGATACTGATTTCGTCTATGTACTTCACTGGTGTTGTTACTCCTTTGGTGTTGTTACTCCTTCGATGTTGTTACTCCCCCAGTGTTGTTACTCTGCGGATGCTGATTTCGTCTTAAGTACTTCACTGGTGTTGTTACTCCTTCGGTGATGTTACTTCGTTCATGGCGATTTCGGCGATTTCGTCTAAGTACACTGGTGTTGTTACTCTGTTCGTTGCGATTGTCTAAGTACACTAGTGTTGTTAATCCTTCGGTGTTGTTACTCCGTTCATAGCAGTTAGGTCTAAGTACTCATCCGGGGTTGTTACTCCTCCGATGTTGTTACTCCATCAAGGTAAGTTGCCAGGTACGTCCCCAACCGACTTCGTGGATTTGATTGATATTTCACCTATGACATGACTAGACATGACCATGGACGATCATCCCTTAGTTGGGGGGAGGTATCATATTTAATGTTAAAGATGTCATATTTAATAGCAATGATGATCTGTCATTATCGTTGTTGAACCTTGCACCAACTCGTACATTCCACGTCATTATTTTGATCCCCACCATACCTTGCACATTTATCCATACGCATTGGAACTTGAACTACGTACGATTGCATTGAATTACGGTCCTTCCCAATGCGTTGTAATAATTGTCGTTATTACCACAATCCACCATGGATTTTCCCCATAACATCTACCCAGATTTCCCTTTCACCGCATCCTTTGCCACCGCAATCCCTGTCATCGCAACTTTACCAGCTAACACTCCCCTCAATGGTTTTTGTTACTACTCTGAGTGTTGCTACTTCAAGTGCTGCTACAGAGCAATTGGCAGAATGGGTGGGCAAGTTGTTAGGCATGAACTGGAAGACACAGCGTAGGTCCGACGCCATCCGGATGTATGGCAGGTTTTTCAAAATGCAAGATGGCACACCTATTTTGAGAGGTTGTAGGGATTTGATGAAGCCGTTACAGTCGAATTTGCATTGAATTTGGATGGGAATTATTCCAGAGTCTGTGGGCTGGACATTCCTATCACTGAAGAAATTATCTCGACTGTCAATGGGTTGCCGCAAGGAGGGCAGAAATGGTTCGCCCAGAAATCACCCTTACCAGAATTTCTGGAATTATTCTTGCAAGCAAGAGAAACTGTGGTTCAAAAGGGAAGGGGATATGATCGAAAATCCTTGCCACATCCATGGGTCGAGGTCGCGTACTTTGTGGTGCGATACATTACTTGTGAAGGTCAGCTCTCTACCTTGTTCAAATACCATTTTAAACTTCTTGCATGCCTTCGGTTTCATCGTGTGCATTCTCTGGATATGCCATATTTCTTATGGAATAACCTTCAGTTAATGGCACGGTCTACTCGTCGATCACGTCAACCGTTGGTGGTCCTCACAAACCACGGGCTTGTCAGGCTGCTGCTGGTGCATGCCTTGTCACAGACTTTCGTGGCTTGGCCACAATTCACTAAATTAGCAGAAGAGGAACTTGCAGCCATGATGCCGACAAGAGAGGAAGAAGAATTAGTGGCAGAGGAAGAAGTCGCAGACGACGTTGTTACACAAGAACCAGCGTCGGCTGTAGAACAATGGGAAGAATTGGCAACGGAGTAGGCTGCAGTAGAATCACCAATAGAGGAAGGGGCCGCAGACAATGTTGTTACACAAGAACCAACATTGACTGCTGACCTAGAAGCAGAAGCGATGGAGGTAGAAGGCAGTGCAGGCGACGTTGCGACACAAGAACCAGCGTCAATTGTCGACGTGGAAGCAAAAGCAATGGAAGTAGAAGGAAGCACAGGTGACGCTGCTACACAAGAACCAGCGTCGACTGCTAAACTGATCAAAGAATTGCCAGCAGTGGAAGAAACTGTAGGCGGCGTTGTTACACAAGAACCAGCGTCGCCTGCCAAAGTGGTGGAGAAACCGATGGAAGAAAAGGGAATCGTAGTCGACGTTGTTACACAAGAACCAGTGTTGACTGCCTAACAAGCAGCGAAAATGGAGAAACAGGTGGCATAGGAAGAAAAGGAGAAGGAGAGTGAGGAACAGCCAGGGGAAGGAGAAAGAATTGAAACAGCAGGCGTTGAAAGGATGGAAATCGAGGAGGATATCCCTCATTCTCCGCTTTCCGCTTCCCTGCCAAGAGGGGCAAGAAAATTTCGCTCCCCTAAACGCTCGGTGAAAGAAAAGATCTCTTCCCCAATACTAAGATTTGTAGGGACAGTTACGGGCACCATCGTCGACACTGTCACACAAGAACCAGTGTCAACTAGTGGACAAATTGGGCAAATTGAAGAACTGGTGGTCGACACTATTACACAAGAACCAGTGTCGACCAAGGGGCAAGTTGAAGAAACTGTGGTTGATGTTGAAATTTCTAAGTATTACCCATTAGAAATTTTATCTGTATTCTCTGGTTTATATCGCCTACTTGTTTAATTACTAACAAGTTATTTAACCATATAAACATTGAAATAAAAACAATACAGTCCCAACCATCTACAGAGCAACAGCTGAAAGAAATAGACAAACACACAAGTGACACCGTTATTTTTGGACAATTGTCCCCGAAAAACCCAACTTGGGACAACAGGTGCAGCAATTCTGAGGGTTATATTATTATGCAGTCTTTCTGAGTACAACTAGGTGCCAAACTGGCTCACCCGACAGAGAAAATAATCTGGCAAAAATACCTCTCTATTCAGAAGCAAATATTCGGAAAGTCTGCCCCACGAAACCCTCTCCAGCACAATCTGAGGCTCTGGTCAGCCCTCCTAGCCTCTTCGTCAGCCTGAAATCCTGTGTCAACCCTCTGAGCCTTTGTTAAACCTCTTTGGCTCTCTGCGTCACTCTTGCAGCCTCTGCGTGGAGGACGTAGGCCCTTCTGGCCTCTACGCAGTCTCTGCTAGCCTCCGCGTGGCTCCCTCTGGCTCTACATCTGCCTCTCTGCCTCTGCGTTGGTCTTCTGGCACTATCTCTGCTTCTCTGCCTTGTACTCACTGCCTCGCTGCAACTCTAATCACTGATTTGATTTCTCTTAGCAAACCCCACTTTAGAAAATCGAATCACTGATCACTCTGGTGTGTCTTCCAACTGACCCTCAAGCCTCCTCTTATACTTTTCCTGTTGGTCCTTCAACGGCCGAAATTACATCTCTAATCAACTGCTAAGATTATATTTGGCTTGATCTATGTCCTTTAGAACCTTCTAACCCGGTTTTATATTAATACCCATTAATTTTATTTTTCCTAAGTTTAGACTTAGGAACTCCATTAAAAATATTAATTATTTTAATATCTCCTTAACCGGGTAGGATCTGCCCAAACCATTTTTGTGTCTTGGAGATCTCATGTGCTTTAGCCTCTCCACCAATTTTCATGGCTAGAGCACATCTGATGCTACTCCAAATCAACAGTTGATGTTGTTTGCACAGAGCCATTGGAAGAAAATATTGTTGTTGGTACCAACCCGCAAGGGCCAGAACCAATTTCTGAGCAAATGGAGGAAGATGATCGGGCAACAGAGAAGCCACAAGAAAAGGGTGTTGAAAATGCTACTCCGCAAGGGCTTGCAGTGGCTCCGGAGTCATTCAGGGAAGATATGGAGGTTCCAAGACCTGCAGAAGAAGATGTTGGGGCCATCCCCCGAGTTGAGGAGCAGAGAGAAGAAATAAGGGTGGAAGAGGATCCGGTTCATGAGTTTCCACGTCAATCCGCCAAATCCCACACCAGTCGCGAGACCAATGGAGGAGGTCGTTATCAAATAGGAATTCATTGAACAGTGCGCAAAGAGAAGGGCCCCCATCCAGGAAAGGTATCGGTCACAATTTAAGGAGAATATGCAATTAAAAATGGAGATTATTAAGCTAATGGGAAGGTATCGGTCACAATTGAAGGAGAATATGCAATTAAAAATGACGATTATTAAGCTAAGGAAGCAAATGTTATGCTTATGGAGACAGGCGAGGAAGCATAAGAGGAATGTCGGTCGGGTTGCCGTAAATCCTGGGGCCGAACGACTTCAACACCAGAGCAGACTAAAGACAGACCTACCACTTCAACAGCCGCACAGACAGGGTGCATCTGTTTGAGTCGCAGGAATTCTTCTTCAGCGCAGAAATTCAGAAATGGCAGGCTACTGCATCTCGCCTTCAACGGGGGTCTATCTCTTTGGGAGCCCGCTGCGAAGGAGTGAGAGGAATTCGAGAACAAGCTACGAAAGTAGTGATTGATTCCATGAGCCAGATGGAAAAAAGCAAAGCAGAAATGGGAAAAGCAACAGAAAAAGATTGAGGAATTAGAAGAGCAAGTGCAGCTACTGAAGGCTGACAAAGATGAAATGTTTGCTCTGGCGCAGCAGGTGATGGCATGCCAACCTCCTGCTCATATTTATGCTATGTTCCTCCATGAACAGTACCTGTTCTTCTGTTTGGAGAGCATCCATCAGGAGATAAGCCATGAAATCGAAGATCCGATACAGTTTTTACAGATCCTGAGGGGTCACAATATCCTAAACCAGCACTTAATGTGCAAACTCTACATGCACGATTATTTTCTAGGGACCGACCAATCGTTCAATCCAGTGCCATATGTGGGGGATATTCAGTTGAGAGCCTTCACCTCCTTCACATTAACCAGGTTAAATGGAAGAAAGCCTTCGACATGTTCGAAGAGAACCAAGCGAATAGGCCACTTGTAGTTCGAGCAGAGCATTGTCAGGCTGTGAATATTTTTAACAAACATCATACCTTCTTGGGAATAGAAGGACGGAAGGGTCAGATGCTGGCAACATAGAAGTGGTGCGCTAACATGTGTACAAAACAAATTTTTACTTGTCAAGAGGAGGCCCAGGCCGACTGTCAGAAACGATGGGTGTTGTCGTCATCTGCAGTAAGGATACGCGAACCTTTTGGGGCCCCTAATTTTGTTCGGGCTTTGGACAGAATACCACGATATATTGCATGTATTCAGACTTGTGGGACCCGATGGATGGGTCTAAGATTTCGGTTTCCCATTGTTTTATCGCCAGCTGAGCAATACACACCAACTTATGTAGTACACAAGGATTGGTGGAAGTCCTTCACATAGATGGATATAAGGTTCCCAGAACAGAAATGACCGCGAAATATGACCTCGCACAGCTCCATGTTGACCACAATAGCTCTAACCCAGATTTGCGCAGAAGACGAGTTGCATGAGGACATGCAGAAAGGCTAGTTGGGGGGAGATGTTGGTTGCTAAATTTGCCCACTTTTTACCCGCCTTTTTATCCCTTTCTTGTACTCATTTCATGTCCTTGTTGGTCGATTTGTATTCTAAACAGCAAAGGTACACCTATTGTCATGTCTTTGTCAATTGTTAATTGATGAAGTGTAGTCGTAGGGGATTATTGCCTAAAGCGGCTTGCTAAGTTAAGTTTATGTGCAAATTTGGAGGAATGATGATCAAGACCATGATTCAGCGTATGATGACTATCGAGCTCGTAGCGCTATCTTTGGATATCAACTGCAACAGTGGTTCAACTTATCGACCAACACAAGTGTTATCTTTATATTATGTTATATCTCAAGAATCGCTATGCATTTGTAGGCAAACAACTGTCGTAATCTTAGGCATTGTTAGTTGTTAAATGAAATGTATAAGTAGTGATTACAGGGCTGGGAAAGCCACCACTAGGAGATATATGATAATTCTAAGTTGTAACAGCAAACCTCTGTAATGTTATTTTGATTAATACAATTTCTGATCTTTTGAGCATTTCATAGTTCTTGATCTTGCCGCAGCCCTGATCAGGGAGTTGGGCCCACTCTCCTGACCAGGCGCTGTTGGATTAGTTGTGCATAGGTTTATTTTTGTTGTGTTATTTCCTTCTTGTGCAATGATTTCAGTGTGTTGTTGTGAGTCTTAACTTCTTGTTACTCTGATTGTTGTTACAATTATTACTTGTTGTTACACATCATTATGTTATCATTGAATGTTCAATGTTGGGTAGGGAAACGGTGGCATGCATATACCTTGCATGATAGCCTTGAAATAACCAATCGAGCCCCAGGTGGAATTGGGTGAATTGTATGATTAATATATGAACACCAACAATAAGTAAATAAATAAAAATCTAGGGATACCACGCACAAAATGGTGGGTAACAATACCATGTTGAGAAATCTAGGGCAAAGAATTAGGGCTTCATTTAAATTGATTTCTCTTATATCTTTGAAATTTTCTTGTGCATTAGATTAGGATATTAACTTCATTCTGTAGTTTTGTTTAACATCAAGACAAATGCCAACAAGAAGATCAAGAAAAACACAAGAACACCAAAAGTAGGCTCCAAGCCAGGGCAAAACCCCAAATGGGAAAAACCTAAAAAAAATCTCTCTTCTTATAGAATCTGTCCAATGAAGACTTCCAAGACCAATACCCAAGCCAAACCAAGTGATGAGCCAACCAAACCCCAAATCAATTCTCTGCAAAGATCAGATTGAGGAAACCCTAGGTCTTCCTCCAAGAACTCACACGTGTAAGCAATGGCAATAGAAAAATCACATCTTCCTTCCTTCGCTGGCCTCCAAAAATTTTGCTAGACAGATCTTCCTTCTTTTCGCTAGATCAGATAGATTCTTCCTTCTTCGATCTGTCTTCTAATGAGGAGGACGAGTCTCCTTATATAGGCTTTCATGGAGGATGAATTGGGCCTTTCTAGGCCGAGTTGTAGTTGTTTGGCTGACCCATGATGCAGGAGCATTCAACCCAAGAGAAAATCATTGTAATTAAGTAGACATTGGGTTCATGTATTTTTAGGAAGTTAGTTTCCTAAGTCTCAAGTTAATGTAATATTTAGGCTTTTAAGTGATTTAATTAGATAATGTGAGATGTTTGTAAATGCTCTCAAATAAATGAGAACACGAGTGGGCAATAATGAGAAAAGAGTCAAAAGTCAATTAGGACTCTTTAAGCAGTTCCATGATTCGAGGAACTAAGAAGAGATCTTAGGAATTAAATGGAGATTAGAAATGGACGTAGAGGATAGAGGATTTAGGAGTCAATTCAGTAGATTTAGGAGTCGAACCAGGATTAGTTCAACGAATCTTTCTGGTATAAATGTAAGCCTACGGGCAGAGTAGAAGGGAGGCCACTGATACTGAAGATCAGGCCTGTGAGAGACAGAGTCTCGATATGTATCATTTGTTCATATTTATATATACAATGGATGATTTCATAACTGTGTTAGTATGTAAAATGAGTGTTTAATGAATGAATGATATATGAAATCGTAGGTTCTGTGACAGTGGTTACAGGCAGAGTTCAGAAGAACACACAAAGGAGAGAATAATTCAGAGGAATCATAATGGATTATCGAATCCAGTTGAAGGATAAGAGTATGCTCTGGAGAAGCTGCGATGTGAAGAATTCGCAAAGGACTCAAGCCCAGGAGTGAATGAGTAGGAAAAGAACAGAAGTCAAAACCCTAAATGAATAACCCAAAACCATAGAGAAATGACAAAGAAACAACGAAAGGCATGAAGGAAAGGACGAAGGAGGAAGCGAGTCGTCGAAGTTGAAGTACCGTTGGATCTTATAGATCAACGGCGTAGGTGACAAAGGATGATAGCCATCGATCGTATAGATCAACGGTCATCGCTCGGTGAAAGAGCGCAGGAGACAACACAGTGAAAAGGGGGTTTCACAAGCCTTAAGTGGTATTTTGGGCGGCGAAGAAACGGTAAGTGGTATTGAGGGTCGAGCATCCGATCCCATTCAGTGGAGGACACGTAGCACAAGGGAGGAAGGGAAAAACCGCTTTATCGGGCGGTTAATCCCCATGCTTGTGGTCTATCTGAAGTCGGGGTGAACCGTCGGATCTACTATGTGTAGATCAACGGCGAAAGATTAATATGCAAGTCGTTTGATCGGGGATCGGGGTATGGAAGCGACACGCAATAATGCGAAGGGCCAATGGGTGCGGACCCGATGAAGTTACGAGCGCAGGTTATAAAGTTTTAAGTCCGACAGTTAAATCGCATATCAGATGCGGAGGAGGCATGTATGTGTTAATGACCCGCAGAGGAGCCAATAGCCGATTGCGATAAAGGTAAACCTCAAGAAATGCGCCAACGCCGTACCAAGGTGGAAAAGGTATGTTTGCATAATATTTCCTTTGTAATTAGTTTAGGTGCGGGTATATGGAACTTCATATATAAGTCCAAAGATAGAAGGTTTATGCGTTAAATATATGTAACCAAGGTTGTAAAGAGGGAAGGGTTATATATATGTGGTTAAGGGGTAAGAAGGTTATGAAGGGGTTTTAAAGTCCTGATAAGAAGGATTTGAATGAAAGTTGGAAATAAATGTTAATGAGGGTTAAAGTGGGGTGATTAATTTCCGATAGAAAGGAAAAAGTGGGTTAATGTTTAGACTTTGTTAAGTCTATGAATCATTCCACATGAGACTAAAAGAGGGCCTTAACCATTTGTGGTTAATGATTTGACTCCTTTGAGAGTCAAATACCTGGGACTAATGAGTGGATGCATTTTATATGCATACTGTCGGTGTAAGCGGGGGTAACCTAACCATCATTAGTGGTATCAAAGTGGAATTGTAATCAAAGCGGGAAAAGATTTCCTATGAAAAGGAGTTTGCACACAGAAGAAGGTAATGTGCATAAGTTAATTGATGAATGATAGAGGCTACAACAGAAGATTGTAGGGGAACTTTTGGAGTTCTTGGGAGATTGTAGCAATTCCAGTAGAGGCTTGTAGTAGACAGGAACAGAGGATTCCTTTGGAAAAGTGAGAGCAAGATTGCTTAGTACAAGTTCTGCAAGAAAGAGGACTTGGAGACCAAACAGAGGACAATCCATTCAAAGTGCAGAAGAATGGAAGAACAAGATCATACATAGATCTTGGAGGTAAGATAGTGTGTTTTGTTTCAAATTGAAATTGAAGATTGTGGTTGCAGATGAAGCATCTCAGCAAATGACAGCAAGAGAAACTGTGAGAGGAGAACCAAATGTGTTCTTGAGGGCAGAGTAAGGAAAACACTCAGAAGGAGAAGTGGCAATGAGCCTAAAGAATCCAACAAGAGGTTGGACAGAGAGGACAGCTAAAGCGTTCTCAAGAGAGAGTGAGAGATTGCAGAAGCCTACAAGGAGCAAAGGTGTTGCTCAAGAGGAAGTTCCAGACAGAGGACCCGTGCTTACCAAAAGACTGAGTGAGGAGAGCTTAGTGAGGTACGATTGCAGCGAGGAGGACTAGCTGTTGCAAAGGCTTATTGCAGATGAGTGAGGAGCTCATGAAGGAAGAGAAGAAGAAGATGACTACTAATAGTCATAGCAAAGGTTCAGAGGGAAGCCATAGCAGAAGAAAAAGGATGCCAAGGCAAATGGCAAGAGGATGAGTCAAGAGGAAATTGACAAAGAGATTGCCGAGTTAAAAGAACAACTCGATGCATTAAGGAGAATACTTGAGGAAAGCCAGAGACAAGGTTGGGTATTAAAGAAGAAGCCAGTGGAATGGCATGAGACGCAGAGAAGGCTACAGCAAAAACAAGTAAAGTGGTTGAGGGGAAAACTCAAGGAAGTTGAGTTGGAAATGGAAGAGTACATTTGTGAACCGGAACAGGGAGAAATTCTGGGAGAAAGTGAAGACTACACTGAAGATAAAGAATGGAGATCAAATGAAGATCTCATGGACTGTTGGGATAGTTCAAAACAGCATGAAGAGATGTTGACTGAAGATGAAGGGTTGATGTATAAGGCCATCAAGCCTTGTGTTTTTGAACCTAATAGTTTTGGAGTGCTTGCAGGATGCATAGGAGATGATAGAAAGTCTTGTGAAGCTGTCGAAAGCATGGAAGAGTATCTTACAGAAGATGAATACTCTGAAGTGAAGCTGAATAGAGCTCTTAAACTGAAGTATGAGGAGCAATGTGTTTTAGGGAATAAAAGGTACTCTAGAGCAGCAGAGTATGATGAAGAAGACCTCTCAAATGAGGAAAGTATTGAGTTGCTACAGCGGAAAGAACTCATTGACAAATTAATAATTGGAGCTCTTACAAGACAAGAACCATTCCTTGTGAAGGAAGGAGATGAAGTTGAGCCTGAGGAGCTGAATCACGTAGAAGATTCTGAGCAGCAAGGAAATGTGATGACTGAACATCACAGGAGAATGAACAAACTTTAGAGTTTGTCAGAGAGAAGGAGCAGAATCTGAAATCTGTTCAGATCAAGACTGAGATGGCAAGATCTCAGAATCAGAAGGAGACAGAAGAATCACCTGGGAGTAGGCAGCAAAATGATAGAGTTGTCATAGAGGAGGAAGATGGCAGTCTTATTTCAATGAAGACTGAAGAAATGTTGTCCCAAAGAAATGATCCAATGAATGTCATTGGGGAAGGACAGAGATTGTTTAAAGATGATATGGAGGTTCTTAAAGAACAAGAGGGTAAGGATGAAAGGGAGGCAGTAAGAACCAAACAATTTCAAAGAAGAGTTAACCAGCAACAGGCTAAGGAAGAAGAAGTTCACTACTGTGAACAAAAGCAAAGAGATATCATTGAAGAAGATGGTATGGAGAAGAGACTAGCTGACAGTCTCATGAATTCTGTTGAGAATTCAAAACAGCATACTGATGTGCTGACAGAGGTGAAAGAAACAGAGCAGCAAATTGAATTGTTGCCAAAGGAAAATAAGGCACAGAAGCCTTATGTTTTTTATTTTAACAATTGTTTTGTGAGTGCAGGTTTAGTTGCAGATGCTGGAGGAAATTTGGCATAGGTGAGCAGACAAATAAAAATGAAAGAAGAAGATTATGTGGAAGTATTTAATCCATGGAACCGAAATGTTCAATTGCTGGAGAGAATGCTGGAAAGTCAGAATTCAATGCGGAAATTAGATGTTGCAGAGGGAGATATCCTTAAGGATATTCAGGAAGTTTGGGTGGAGGCAATGTCTACAATGATAGCCAGAGCAAGAGCAATGTCTACAATGATAACAAGAGCAAAGATAGAAGAAAATAAACAGCAATTTTGAAGAGTTAGTATACAGCAGCGACAACCTGAAGCAGAGAGAAAGAGGTAACAGTGAATGGAAGAATATGGACCAGCCCAAAGATATACTAGAGATGGAGATTGAAGAGTTATGGCAGTTAATGATGAAGCAGCCCATATGGAGGAAATTGGTAGCAGCAGGAAGGATGATCAATCAGAGTTTGAACCTGATTGACAAAGAGAAGAAAATGAACCAGAAGACAGCAGAAATACAACAGCAAAGGTGCAAGACATTTGGGCAGCTATGAACTAAAGTTTGGGACCCTGGAGGTTTTTGTCAACACATGAAAACACATGATCAGGAGATCATGAATATTTTCTACTTTGGGAGTCTAATGCAGGAGCATTCAACCCAAGAGAAAATCATTGTAATTAAGTAGACATAGGGGGTCATGTATTTTTACGAAGTTAGTTTCCTAAGTCTCAAGTTAATGTAATATTTAGGCTTTTAAGTGATTTAATTAGATAATGTGAAATGTTTGTAAATGCTCTCAAATAAATGAGAACATGAGTGGGCAATAATGACAAAAGAGTCTAAAGTCAATTAGGACTCTTTAAGCAGTTCCATGATTCGAGGAACTAAGGAGAACTCTTAGGAATTAAATGGAGATTAGAAGTGGACGTAGAGGATAAAGGATTTAGGAGTCAGTTCAGTAGATTTAGGAGTCGAACCAAGATTAGTTCAATGAACCTTTCTGGTATAAATGTAAGCCTACGGGCAGAGTAGAAGGGAGGCCACTGATACTGAAGATCAAGCCTGTGAGAGACAGAGAGTCTTGATATGTATCATTTGTTCATATTTATATATACAATGGATGATTTCATAATTGTGTTAGTATGTAAAATGAGTGTTTAATGAATGAATGATATATGAAGTCGTAGGTTCTGTGACAGTGGTTACAGGAAGAGTTCAGAAGAACACGCAGAGGAGAGAATGATTCAAAGGAATCATAATGGATTATCGAATCCAATTGAAGGAACAGAGTAAGCTCTGTAGAAGCTGCGATGTGAAGAATTCGCAAAGGACTCAAGCCCAAGAGTGAGTTGAGTAGCAGAAGAACAGAAGTCAAAACCCTGAAGGAATAACCCAAAACCATAGAGAAATGACAAAGAAACAGCGAAAGGCATGAAGGAAAGGACGAAGGAGAAGCAAGTCGTCGAAGTTTAAGTACCGTTGGATCTTATAGATCAACGGCGTAGGCGACAAGGATGATAACCATCGATCGTATAGATCAACGGTCATCGCTCGGTGCAAGAGCGCAAGAGACAACACAGTGAAAAGGGGGTTTCACAAGCCTTAAGTGGTATTTTGAGCAACGAAGAAACAGTAAGTGGTATTGAGGGTCGAGCATCCGATCCCATTCAGTGGAGGACACGTAGCACAAGGGAGGAAGGGAAAAAAACACTTTATCGGGCGGTTAATCCCCGTGCTCGTGGTCTATCCGAAGTCAGGGTGAACCGTCGAATCTACTATGTGTAGATCAACGGCAGAAGATTACTATGCAAGTCGTTTGATCGGGGATCGGGTATGGAAGTGACACGTGATAATGTGAAGGGCCGATGGGTGCGGACCCGATGAAGTTATAAGCGCGGGTTTATAAAGTTTGAAGTCCGACAGTTCAATCGCATATCGAATGCAGAGGAGGCATGTATGTGTTAATGATCTGCAGAGAAGCCGATTGCCGATTGAGATAAAGGTAAACCTCGAGAAATGCGCCAAGGCCATACCAAGGTGGAAAAGGTATGTTTGCGTATATATTTCCTTTGTAATTAGTTTCTAAAGGAATAGGCACGGGTATACGGAACTTTATATATAAGTCCAACGATAGAAGGTTTATGCGTTAAATATATGTAACCAAGGTTTTTAAGAGGGAAGAGTTATATATATGTGTTTAATGGGTAAGAAGGTTATGAAGGAGTTTTAAAGTCCTGATAAGAAGGATTTGAATGAAAATCGGAAATAAAGGTTAATGAGGGTTAAAGCGAGGTGATTAATTTCCGATAGAAAGGAAAAGGTGGGTTAATGTGTAGACTTTGTTAAGTCTATGAATCATTCCGCATGAGACTAAAAGAGGGCCTTAACCATTTGTGGTTAATGATTTGACTCCTTTGAGAGTCAAATACCTGGGACTAATGAGTGGATGCATTTATATGCATACTATGGGTGTAAGTGGGGGTAACCCTACCATCAACCCACTACTTGGAGGCTTCTAGACATTAAAATTTACTATAATAATTTTCCTTTTTCGATACATGAGCCCTCCAAGGGCTAGTACATCATGACCTTGACCCTTTGACTTGTCAACAAGACCCCTAGAGCACTCAATGGGTGCTTTGACCTAGGACTACAACAAGATGGGCAAGAAACCCAAATGAGATTGGAAGTACCTCTATAAATATAATTTTATGGGAGTCAAGAGACCTGACCATTAGACTTGATGATCCAACATATGAAGGAAGTCGACCTTGATAATTTATATGAGAGAAACGTAAATTCAAAAATTCATTTTTCCTTATCCAAATTTGGTGATCTTTAGATCGATTCTGGTCCTCTCAAAAAGAGGAATTCAATGTTGTAATAATATTTCCCATAGGAGTTATCCAAAGTGGAATTTGCCCCTGGTTGCCAATTTTAACACTCCCTCTCAACTAGGGAGAATTCCACTTGTCAAACCATCAGTCATTTTCACTGATCATCATGCCATCCTGTCACCATGAACCATCTTTGTATCTCGTCTCTGCTCTGCTGAACATTGATGTAATAATGAAAAAGAATTGATCAAGAATGAGTCACAAGGCCTTACCACTCTCCACTGACAAAAGTCAATCCAGAGGTAAAACCTCAATCAAACTTGATCCCAAATCAAGTTGAAGAACATCATGCATCCTAGTCATAGAGAGTATGGCAGTACGCGATGCGTCCATTGGCCGGATGAGAAGTACTTCCCATGTGTCCCGGACTACATGGGTAGGATGATACTCAATCAATAGCAGGGAAAGAATGTATCACATCTTGCTCACAACCACACGTAGGGAAAGGACGAACCACATCCTACAATCACATATCACTATCATATGTAGAAAAAGGACAAACCACATCCTACAATCACACATCACTATCATATGTAGGGAAGGGACGAACCACATCCTACATATGCAAATCACCGAGTATGGAAAGGATAAACCATGTCCTACAAACACAAGTCACAACTATCAATCGTAGGAAGGATCCTACACGTGGGGAAAGGATGAACCACGTCCCACCGACATGTCAACCAACAATCGTAGGGAATGAGCATCCTACATGTGGGGAAAGGATGAACCACATCCCACTGACATGTCAACAGATACCTATATGCATCTCTCACTGGGGTATCCGCAGGAGAAGGTGAACCACTCACCCTACATACATGTCAACCACCATAAGGTATCACAGGGGAAGGTGAACCACTCACCCTACATACATGTCAACCACCATAGCGTATCACAGGGGAAGGTGAACCACTCACCCTTTACATAGCGCACCACTAGGGGAAGGTGAACCACTCACCCTTTACACAGCGCACCACTAGGGGAAGGTGAACCACTCACCCTATGGTTGCTTATAGCTCAATAGGTACCCCAAGCCCCCAGGAGCTCCCAGAGCTCAATGTTCAATCTTACCCAAAGATCCCTTCATATAGGGAATAGTGCCAGGCTGCTTTCTGAAAATCAAGAATAGATCTTGGTGATGGTATCAAATAGTCAATGGGAGCCTCATAGCTCCATCCAGCAGCATATAGATCTATACACATCAAACATATTGATTTACAGCAGAGATCTTGGCAGCACTTGGCAATCCTCTGCTTCTTGCATATCTTGATGAAGAAATATTTCACTGATCTTACTCCCTCTTACTCAAGGAGACCACAAGCCTAAGCTTGTCTTTCCAGAGTGCAAAGTGTCCATCAGGCAACCTGCTCATCATGAGATCTATCCATCCAAACAGGAATGTACTTTGTTGTACAATATAAAGTGATATTTGGTGTCAACATGTGAGACACTGGATTCTTTGAATCCTATTCTGCAATATACAACAATATGTGCATAAATGATTGCTGAAGAGTTTCCTTAAATTCGTACATTCGATTTCAATAGTGCTTTAGAGTAACAGACTTCATACTTTAATTTATTTAGGAAGCAAAGGTGGTCCAACATATATATAGCACTTAGATGTGCTCTTTTCATTTATTGTACTGTCAGATCAGCACCGTACTTTTAGATAATCTTAATGAGCAACTTACCCAATATACAAGCTTGACCATAAATCGACTTAGAGTCTTCGTATCAAGGTATACTCCAGTGTCCCCATGCATAGTCTATATCTGGATCAACAGCCGCTGCATTTTACCAGACTTTTAATGCTTGGGAACAACGTGAGAACTTACATCTAAAAATTACCGCTTTTCATTTGAAAAAGAGAGTATCATCATCTGGTGGACAGACATCATTAAAACATTATAACTCCCTCTAAATCCTTGCTTTAGGAGATCATCAATCCTATGTCAAAGATTATCATGCTGCAAGGAGGTGATGTGACAACAAGTGAAACTGTAAATCACCCTTGCATAGATACCTTCTGTAGCCTTCCAGAATAATGGGGTGTTGGATTTAATTCTGAATCAATACCCATGATGTCAGTCAATACAACAACTGCAATCTTCTTCTTTGGAGAAAGCAGGTGCTAATGAAACTGATACATATTCATAAATCTGCAAAGTAAGCACTCTTTCTGCCATACAGAATTTATACCACAAACCTTGGTGCAACTGTTGCTATTACAAACAGAACCTCCTATTACAAATCAGGACTGAATATTGAAAGCCTTGCTCAGGATGACATCCACAAGAGTTTAACACTTCTCAACAAGTCATAAACTCTAGCTTACTGATAAGAGGTTTCTTGCATACCTCCACAAATGATCATCGTGAAATGATGCCAAAATCAGAAGATAAGGTATCCAAGATTTACATCTGTCTTGTTCACAACTTCTATTGTGAACAAGACTATAATACTGTCATCGATGTCCAGGGTTTACATAATGCTGAACAGACCATAAGAGATGTTGGGTTGCCATTCATAGAGAACTGCCTTACATAGCAGACCTTATGTAAATAATAGTGAGGTTTATAACAGCTGCGGATCCTCATACTTCCCGGAGGGTTATTTCTACTATGATCTTTTCCTACTGACATAATCTCAGCTCTGCCACTTAAAGCTTCCTCTTAAGGCTGAAAGATGATTGATTCCATTACAAGAATCAAATGCTTACTCCATTGGATGCCAGTTGTTAATGTGCAAGACACAGATGAATATGAACAACATTCACTTCTCTGTAGTGCCATATAAATATGCCCATTTCTATCATACCACTATGATTCACAAATGAGATGCGCCAAATGCATAGAACTGAATGATGATCTCAGAGGAATAATTGCAGAGATCGTACTTAAATCGTGCTTGATCACAGCCAACACACAGGTACTTTACGTACCGCACCAAGAGGCTGAAAAACAGGCCTGAGGTGACTGTAACAGGAGGCCAAAATTCTTGCTGAGATGATCAATGAACGGAGGAGGAGATTAGCTCAATCTGCACTGAGACAAAATAGAGATACACATGAGCCCTTTCTGTAGCACTGAACCCCAGAATGATGAAGCAAATCACAGTCAAAGATAGCTTTAATTCTTCTTCGCTCTTCCTGAACTGGAAGGGTGAATACCCTTTTAATTTCAGATCAAATCGAAATGCTTGAGATGAAAAATACAACATACGGATTATCAAAGGCTAATTCACAACTTGTTTGTGAACAAGTTTCATCATCAACGCTATCATCAATGCTTACCATACCATTACTGCTTTAGGACTGTAACAATGCCATTCAACCATGAAACTAATACCGTTATAGTGTCAAGATCAATACTGCTCATATGTGAGGTCATGAGCATAAATAATATTGTGCTGAGAGAGACCATACATAATGTTGAATTGAGGCGAAATCACAAAAACTGAGCTGAGCATCATTGAGATTCCATATAATTTTATGATACCATACATAGTTAACAGAGATGAACTGTGATCCTAATGATGCCACGTATTGCAAATCATACCATTTGTGCCCATGTATCATACCTTGAGAGATTGGGAAAAATTTGAATGCCATAATACTCCAGAACAATGCCATACAATTGTGAGGTCATATGAAGTGCAAAGATATATTACAGAGAGATGTTGAGATAATGCCTTGGAGACATCGAGGCCATGAATAAATCATCATATATATACTGTCTTACAGCAAGGTTGGATATACTGTTCTTACTAATGGTGAATTCATTATTGCAGATAAATGACAAATTTCTGGCTGAGGCATCAGTCCTTAAGGCTGAATTTCTAAGAGGGAAAACCGTATTGAATAGGAGCACTTTTCTGAGTATGATCTCAAGATAATTTCTACAATGACAGAGTTGAATCGTATTTCTTGAAGGACAGAATAATGAGGCTTTAGGCCTTGTCAAAGCTAAGATCATTGAAAATAAAGGGCGAAGGTATGTACATGAGATATAAGATCTGAATTGACCATTCCAGAAATTCATATAGAAGAGTGTGACCATACCTTATCAATGACGAATTCATATAATGCAGAAGTGCCGTCATTCAACTGAGATTTATGACTGTGATGCAGAGATAATCATAAGGCCATACGAAAAAGGTAAGATCCTATGCCGTTGATAAGCCCCTGTGCCAAGCCATGCAAACACGGTCTCTGAGCTAACCAAGCAAAGATGCCATAGAGCGAAGTTTGCCTCAGAACAGTACCATACGAGCCTCAAAAAAATTTGTCATCCGATATCACTGATCCGAACGAGGAAAGAGACCACACAGAATTACCAACAAATTTTTAAATGATGGATCTAACTCTTGCTTGGGCTTGACTTCTCCTGGCTTTGATACCATGTTAATTTTAGGCTTAACATGATCTTGCTTAGGACAGACACTTCTTTAGCCCATTATTGTATTTCAATTCATATTAGCCATAAACTTATAACAGTAACTAATGAAAGAACATCTAATGAAAATGCAGAAGACAAGCCAAGATAAGAGAACACAGGGATTGGCTCAAGCAAGGGAAAAACCCCAAGATGGGGAAAACCCTTTGTCAATTCTTCTTTCATTAATATCAAATGATCAGCAGAGAGAGAGAGAGTGCAATGAAGATTAAGATCTACTATCTTCTGTGCATCAATAAGACTGGTTAGGGTACTTCAATAGCCCTAAACCAATATTCAAAACACGGTGAATATTCTTCCCACAGGTCTGCTCCTTTGTAGTCCATTTATGGATGACCATTCACTGATCTAGGGTTTGAGATTCTTTCTCAATGCACCCTACAGAAACCTTTTACCGACAGGTGGATGAAGTAGCCCCAGAACTAAAGAAGAAGCCTTTGAACGACTGCACTGTATCCTTTTGTGACCGTGGCTTGAAGGGAGGAGCCTTCCAAGGCCTTACGAATCTTCAAACAAGTGATCCAACCTGCTGGTAGATGATCCCTTCCTGTGGCCTGAACAGAAATGAAGAGGATATAAATACAAGCATCAAAGACCTTACCTCTTTTCTGAATTGTGGCCTGAGATAGTAAGAATGCCTAGCCCCAAACAATCTTCAAACAGCCACTACAGCCCTTAAACAATTGTGCCCTCTCTTCCACAGGAAAACTGAACCCAAACATAGATTATCTTGACACAAACATGGCTCCTGCTCTTGTACGCCCAAACCTCAGACCCGCACTTCATTTCAGAAGAATTTTCGCTTCTCTTGACGTCCCAAATGAGAGGAAGTACCTCTATATATAAAATTTTATGGGCGTCAAGAGATGTGACCATTAGACTTGATGAGCGACATATGAAGGAAACCGACCTTGATAATTTATATGAGATTAACATAAATTCAAAAATTCATTTTTCCTTATCCAAATTTGGCAATCTTTAGATCGATTTTGGTCCTCTCAAAAAGAGGAATTCAATGTTGTAATAATATTTCCCATAGGAGATGCCCAAAGTGGAATTTGGCCCTAGTTGCCAATTTTAACAGAAGGAGGACATGAGCAAAGTAAAATGCTTTACTTGTGGGAAGATGGGTCACTATGTTATTCAATGTCCCAACAAGAATAACAAGAAGAAGAAGGGAGTTGCAGCCTCAACAAAGGTGGACGAGTTACACTTGCAAATTTGACACTGAGTTTGCCTTATCAGCAAAGGTGGATGAGTTTGCCCTGGTGGTGAGTTTAGCTACTCATGTTAGTAGAGCACCCTACCATATGACCAAAGTGAGAGAGCACTTCACGAGTCTCTCAAAGGATGACATTGACTTGGAGGTTGTGCTTGGAGATAACTCCAAGGTCAAAGCAGTAGGAGTGGGGACAATATCATTTCAGAGGGAGTCATTGCCTCATCTGAATGTGATAGATGTTCTTTATGTTTTGGGGCTGAAGAACTTGATATCAGTCTCTAGCTTGGAGGACATGAGATATGAGGTGTTGATCCGAAAGGGACAAGTGTTGATATATCCAATGGGATCTAGTGTTGAGCATGCTAGACCTATTGGAGTCCGGAGTGGGGGGCTATACAGGTTTATGTTTTAGCTTATTAGAGCCTTGGCGACGCAGAGCAGCAATAGTGAGTTGTGTGAGTTGTGGCACAGGAGGATGGCCCACTTGCACTGTGGAGCTCTCAAGATGTTGAGGGAGATGGTTACAGGTTAGCTTGACTTCAACATGGAGCATCGTGATGCATGTCGGGGGTGTGCTTTGGGAAAGTACACCAAGTCACATTTCTTGAGTAGTGACAACAGCGCTGCAGGTATCCTTGACTTGGTATACTCTGATTTTTGTGGTCCTATGTCTCATGTATCATTGACTAGATGTGAGTACTATGTGACCTTCATTGATGACCACTCCAGGAAGACCTGGATTTTCTTTTTGAAGACCAAGGATGAGGTCTTCAAGAGGTTCCAAGAGTTTAAGGCTCTTGTGGAGAACCAAACAGGGAGGAAGATCAAGGTGTTGAGATCAGATAATGGGGGTGAGTATACCTCCACGAAGATGAACGAGTTTTGTAGGAGTGTGGGCATCAAGAGGGAGTTTATAGTGTTGGAAAATGTAATTAGTTTCAGTCTTCATAATTGTTATTATACTTATGTCATTATGTATATCTTATGTGACAAGCTAAAGAAGAAAGAAAAATATTATTTTCAAGCATGGGTTTCATGCTCCATTTGATTGGTCAATTAGGTCAAGCATACATTTTAGGCTTCTAGGGTTGGTAAAGTCAAAAGAATATTTGTCATGAGTCAAGAGAGTCATTATCGTTTGAATAAGACCCATTTGGGCAAATTGTAACATCTAAAATATTTCATTTTTGAGTCTAGAAAGTCAAATTTGACCTCCAAGACCAAGTCAGCCCTACCAATGAAAAGTAGGCCTAGGAGAGGCTTATTCAACCTCATAAGAAGGGTATATAAAGGGAGAGAGCTAGACTCATTTGGACACACTTGACATCTTCCATCTGCAACAAGAAGCAAGAAGAAAAGAGAGTGAATGTCTAGGAAAAGGAAGAATCTCAAGAAGAAACCAAAATTTGACATTTGTGGACATTTCTGTTCACACGTGTGAGAGAGTTAGGGTTTTTGTCATCTTTTGGGGATCAAAGTTGCAAGTCCAAATTTCAAACCTGAAGTAGAGGGCCGAAACTATGATTTGGAATAGATTGACGAAGGTTTGACTTTGGTTGACCTTCTTGACTTGAGCTTGTTTGAGGAAGAGGAAGCAATTGTTGAAGGGCTGACTCGATGCTTGGAGGAGATCTTGGCTTTGGTCTTTGGGTCTTGGATTTCTCATTTGGTCTGATTCTATAAGAAGAGATTTTTTCCAAGTTTTCCCCTTTTGAGGGGTTTTTCCCTGGCTTGGAGCCTATATTGTGTCTCTGTTATCTTTTATGATCTTCATGGTTTATGCTCTTGATAATTGTTTGATGAAAAGAATCCAATAAAAGAATAAAAGAAGCTAACATAAGTTCACATGCAGTTATTAAGGATAGGAGAATTGTTTAAATAGCTACCCTACTTGATTCTCCAACATATAGTGCCTTACAACCCCCAACGGAACGGGGTAGCAGAGAGGAAGAACAGGGCAATAGTGGGTGCAACTAAAGCTATGTTGCATGATCAAAGTTTACCTTTCTTTTTGTGGCCCGAGGCGTGTAACACTGTAGTATATTTGCAGAACAGGAGCCTACACAAAGTCTTGGGGAGCAAGACTCCTGAGGAGGTGTTTACCGGCAAGAAGTCGGAAGTTGGGCACATCAAGATCTTTGGGTGCCTTACCTATTCACACGTCCCTGAGGAGAAGAGGATGAAGTTGGACCCCACTGCAAAGAAGGGTATCCTAGTGGGTTACAGTGAGACCAGCAGAGCCTACCATATATATATTCCTTCACAGAGGAAAGTTGTCGAGAGGCGAGATGTGAGATTTGAGGAGGAGAGGGCTTTGAGGAGGTCTCAGGAGGTAGATCAGGTAGAGCAATAGGCTCCTCAGCAAGGGGCCACACCCCATGTTTCAGGAGCATCAGGTGGTACCTCATGATCAGGAAGATCATCTACTTCATTAGTGACAAGGTCTCAGATTCCAGTATCACAAAGTGTAGGATCACCCGGTGCAGGATCTTAGTGTCCAGGATCTCCATTGGTCATAGCAAAGCCTTCATCGTCTGGAGGAGAGGCTCCAATTGAGGATTTTCCCATACAACCACAGGGGGCTACTATAGGGAAGAGGAAGCCAAGATGGCTGCAAGAGACCCCGAAGGAGGCTCAAGAGGTTGTGGGGAACCCTAAGTGGTTAGTGAGGGAGAGCATACCACTAGAGAGGATGGGTGGCTTTGTGGCAGATGTAGGGACAAAGCCAGCTAGTTATGAGGAGGCCATCAGTCAGCAGATCTGGAGGGATGCCTTGGTGGAGGAGTACGCCTCCATCATGAAGAATGATGTCTAGGAGGTAGTGTCTGACATGAGGGGAAGTCAGCGGTGACTTCCAGGTGGCTCTACAAGATTAAACATGTTTCAGATGGCAGTGTGGAGAAGTTCAAAGCTCGGTTTGTGGCGAGGGTTCTCACAAGCATAGTTTTAAAAACCGGAACCGGTGACCAGACTGGTCCACGTAATGAACCGAGTTTTGAACCGGAACCGGTCGAACCAAGACTAGTTAGGTCTAAACGAACCGGTTTTTAAAAAATACATTAAATAATTAAATTTTAATGAAAAAAACTATTTTTAAGATTTAAAACCATGATTCCAAGCCAATAGAAACAAAATATGCAAAGTTTGATCATTTATGTGCCATGTAAAGGTGAATATATCAAAATGGCACCGAGTGCAATACATATCATCGACAAAATACATAAGCAATGTGGCTCTAAATGGCCTATAAAGTCCAAAAACAATGCTACAAGCTATGAGGCCATTAGCCTACTACAAGACTACAAGTCTAGACTCTAGACTCTAGAGTCTACACATGATCAATCATCAAATTCATCACCACTACTAGGCACATGATCATCATCATCAACAAGAGCTACATAGACATCATTTGGATCAGAGTCTGAGGATGCCTCAACCTCGGTAGCAATGCCACCAATAACAATAGAAATGGACCTATTGGAAGCAAGAGTTGGTCGAGTTGCACGACTAGTGCCGTCCATTGGTCATTTGTCTTTCCTTGATGCGGCTATTGATCCTGGTTCTAATGGTGCCACCAAATCTGCTTCATCCCCCGCTAATGCCATGTCAATATCAAAATTAGCATCAAACACGGGTTCTTCAATGTCCTCCACCCATTCTAATGTTGGATCAATATCGTCCAACACAATGGGATCTAGATCAGGTGTTTTGTTCATCATTTGGTTCCCCCTTAATCGAAGTTGTATTGCACGAAGACAAGATCATTTAACCGTTTTTGTTCCAAACAGTTTCTCTTCTTCGTGTGTATGCGCTCAAAAACAGAGCAATTATGCTCAAAACCTGAAGCACTGCAAGTTTGGTTGAGGACTCTAATTGCAAACTTTTGCAATTCAGGACATTGGCCGCCAAATGATTCCCACCAATGTGCTGCAGAGAAAAAGACATTAATTAGTAACTTAGTTCATTTCTGTGTAGATTTTCTTCCGGATCCATCGCATTCAATTTCTTTTTAGATCGACGTTTCGAACCAGCAACAGTGGTTCATCTTTAGTTCATTTCATTACTTATTTATAAATTACAAGTATTTATAGATAATTTGAATTGTAAATTTGTAAACAATTTAACTTGAAAAGAAAAACAAATTGGAAATTGGAATTGCTTACTTGGTTGATCCACATCTCTTGCCATCTTTGCCAAGTTTTTGCCGAAGGTACCAGCTGCCATACTAAAAAGAGTAAGTTGTCTACGTATTTCCAACTGGTCTGCATGGCTAGGGACCATGCGCTCCAAGCAACCAATCAATCCAGCTCTGACCTCCCCATCCTACAGATCTCCTAGCCAAGCTTTATAATGATACTTTGGGTTCAAAAAATACCCAGTTGCATGTATAGGACGATGGAGTTGATTGTTCCATCTGTTATCAATGATCTCCCATATACGGCCATATTTGGCTAACATGTCCTTGTAAGTTGCCTGTATCTGCTCCTTTGCCTGATCCATAGCCTCATAAATGTAGCCCATGGCCAATTTTTCCCCATCCACCATCCTTAGCACCTTAACAAGGGGCTCAGTAATTTTCACAAGCTCTGCAGACCTTTTCCAAAAATAATTGTCAAACACTTTATTTTTGGTGTCTTTGCCATCTTGTCTACAAGCCCACCGAGATTCAATCCAATCATCAGAAGAAAACATTTTCTATAGGTTTTTATGTTGAGCATTGAGACATTGCAATGTGAGGAAATGAGTTGCAAATCTCGTAATTGCAAACCTAACAAGCTCTTTTCCCCAAGTGTTTTTCCTCATTAGGCTCAATACCCATGAGTGGTTGTAAATGTATTTTGTAATGCACTTGGCATGCTCTACAATGTTTTTTACCCACTCCACTTTGCATATGTCCTCAAGCATGAGGTCTATGCAATGTGCAGCACATGGAGTCCAAAATATGGTCCTATATTTGGACTCAAGCATCTTTCCAGCAAGAACATAGTTTGAGGCATTATCGGTGATGCCCTGCACAACATTTTGCTCCCCAACTTCCTAAATAATGTCATCCAAAAGCTCAAATAGAAGGGTTGCATCCTTCACCTTATCATATGCATCAACTGATCTCAAAAACATGGTTCCTTGAGGGCAAGAAATGTTAAAGGAAATGTAACTAGATTCGGTCTTCATAAATGTACTTTTGATATTTGTACTTATTCAAGAAAAGAAATATTAGTTTTATAATATACGTCAATGAGTTTCTTGCTCATTGAAATAGATCTAGCACATGTTAAGTGCTATAGGTGAGTCAAGGAGTCAAAAGAAAATATTAAAGACCTTAAGGACATGTTACACCATGTATATAATTGTATTAGAGTCAAAAGGAATAACTCCAAGCAAAGTCAAAGTCTCCTCCTTGCAACGACATCCTTCAAGCAGCAAAAAGATGAAGAAATAGACAAGTCGGCTTGCTGTCCTCAAGTCGGCTTAAAGGAGGGACAGTCCTCTATATATAGAGGTTGTCCACTCCTCCAAAGACAACGAAAGCATCTTTGAAATCAGCCAAGTATAGTAGCCGAGAAAAGTGAGGAAAAGACAAATCTAAGGGTCTCCAAGTAAAGCGAGGAAGGAAGGAAGAAGAAGCAAAGTAAAGGGATTGTTTCTAGGGCAGAATACAGTCACACGTGCGAGGTAGAAGAGGACAGTCTGCGGGTATAACAGCAATGACAAAACAGTTCAAGAATCATTATTGTTTGGGCTAGAAATTAGGCCTACAAGGCCTCCCAAGTCAAGCGAAGAAGTTTATCCCTCTAGCGAAGGTGAAAGGACCCTAATTCTCTAGGGTATGTACCACACGTGGAAAAACTAGGGCAGTTGTACAATCATACACCTATACTTCAAGAAGAATCTCGTTGGATCAAGAGAAGGGTGTCTCCTTAAGTGAAGAACATCTTGAAGAAAGGAAGAAGAATATCTCATCAAGAAGCTAACATAGCCGAGGTCTATCTCTAGACAAAGCAGTGAAGAAAAGGACGAAGTGCTGGGGAGCAAAGTGTCAGAAGGAGGAAGTCCATGTGCTAGGGAACATAGTGCAAAAAAGAGGAAGGACTTGACTTGTGCTTGGAGGACATCCTAGTCAAGGGTCTAGGGTTTGGCAATTGATCAATAAGAAGCTTCAATAAGAGAAACTTACTAAAGGGTTTTTCTCTCAAGAGAAGAGATGTTTTGGCCCTGGCAGAGAGCCAACATCTTGTGTTCTTGTTCTTCTGTTTTTGGTAGTAATTTGATGAAGTACACACACATGCATTAATAAGGAGAAGACTAAGCTAACAAGAAAAGTAAAAAGACTCCACAAATTGTTATCAAGTCAAGAAGAATCACACTACACCTAATTTCCCTAGATTCTTCAACATGGGATCAGAGCTAAAGTGACACATCAAGTAAAGGGCATCTCAAGAACACTCATACAACGACTCATCAAGGAAGGACATCTACAAAGTTGAAGTATCAAGCCAAGAAGTCTCAATCATTTCAAGGACAAGAAGGCCTACCATCTATCATTCATCAAGGAAGACTACATAGCAAGAAGAAGAGCCTTACATAAAGGCACCTAACAAAGAAGAGCAGATCAAAGAGGGACCTACACCATCTACAAGTTACCAAGCAAATCTCATCATCAAAAAAGTCCACTTGGAGAAGGCAACTTGAAGAACATCAAGATCCATCAAGTCTTCAAGAAGAAAGAAAATCCACTACATCTAAAAATCTATCAAGTATATGTCCCCTTTTGAATATACATCAATGTCTTTTTGCAAGGAAATCAACAAATTGGTAGGTACCAATAACTTTCTTGCATGGAAGACGAAGACTGATTTACTTCTCAAGGAGAATGAAATTCTAGAACATGTCAAAGGGAATATCACAATCCCTACTAAGGAACAAACCCAAGCCTTAGCCAAGTACAATAAGGATGAGACAAGAGCTCAAAGGATTCTAATAGAATCTATCAAGGACCCTCTCATTCCTTATGTCTCCAAATTTGAAACAACAAAAGAAATCTATGATAAACTAGTAGAGCTATTCTCAGTGACCACTACTGGAGAAGTGATATCTCTAAGAAATGAATTGTACAAGATGAAGATATCAAAGCAAGGAATAGCTCCCTACTTCATGAAGATCTCTGAGATGAGAGATCAACTTCAAGAGCTAGGGGAAGTCATATCCGACAAAGAAATGACAATTGCAGTACTCAATGCTCTACCTGAGGCTTGGGGCAACTTCACATCTAGCATATATGCTAAGAAGGAAGCTACCACACTAAGTGAAATGTGGTCTCTATTCAAAACAAAGGAAACCAGACTCAAAGCCAAAGAAGATGTGGGATCAACAGAGCAAGCATTTGCTACCATGGCCAAGAAAAAGGGAAAAATTGGCAAATTTGGTCCACAAAGAACAAACAACAAAGATATATCCAAAATCCAATGCTATGGATGCCAAGAATATGGACACTACAAGAGGAATTGTCCTAAACTAAAGAAGGACAACAACAACAAAAGGAAAAGGGAAGAAGCTCATGTAACTCAAGAAATGAAAGAAGAAGACAAGAAGCAAAAGAAGGAAGATCCTCTGGATCTCTGTTATGACTAAGTCTATTTCTTTACTTAAAGTATTCTTTCAAGGTTTTGAGTAGGATAGAAGCATGTAGGAATAGAATAAAATTCCATGGGAGTTCAAAATACTCATGTAGAAGGAGCATTTATAATAGAACAAAATGCATGGTTAGAAATATATTTTAGAATATAGGAGCATGGTAGATATAGCTCAAGATATTCATGGAGAAGGAGCATACCTAGAATAGGACCTCATCCACAATGAAAGAAAATTGATCATGATTAAGAATCTTAGAAGACCTCCATCATCAAAAGGAAAGAAACAATTGCAGGATAAGGGTCTTCAAGATCCTATGATGGAATCTTCAAAAGAAGATTCATAAACAAAAGGAGATGTCTCATTGGGAATCCCATTCATGGGATTCAATAAAAGGATGATATGCCGGCAAGCTAAGATGAAGCAAGAAGGGCCACACCAAGGACAACCAAATGAAGCTAAGATGATCAAAGGAGAATCAAGATGAGGTATGTATGCATCAAAGTTTGGTCATGTTATCATTTGCATATTTTTCAGTCATGGGAATAGTTTTATGACATGCTCGAAGGCATCTATCACAATGCAATGAAGGTAAACAAAAGGAAATACTCATATAAGGAGTATAAGATTGTTGGCTAAGAAGCAAATAAAGAAGAAATGTTGACTAGTCCTAGAAGCAAGCAATGAAGAAGTGCTCTCACAAGGAGCAGACGAAGAAAGAGATCAAGCATGTGAAGAACACCATGATCACCAAGAATCACTATCTGACAAGATACTTTGAAGACATCTCCCGAAAGAAGGCATAACAACTCTGACAAAGGAAGAAAAAGATCAAAGGACCCTTGACACCTATGAAGGCCTTGGAGATACAAAAGGTGCAGATAATTGATTCTACTCTACAAAGATGTCATGATGAAGAAGCCATCCAGCAAAACTTAATGTTGAAGCAATAACAGGATGAAGTCATGAAGGGCTACTCGACCGAAGCATGGGAACAAGCAAGTTCAACGAAGCATCCATGAGAAGAGTATTCTGAAGCATGGACAAGATGACAAAGGAGTAGCCAGATGACAAGAGATCCTGATATATGACAAGAAGACCACTTTCCACAAAGGAAGCAATGACATGACAAAACCAGGAAGGAAAGTGATCGATGGATGGTGCCCTACCAAAAGGAAGTTTGAACCAAGACTTCATGACATCGAAGGAAAGAAGAAGATCAAGCAGTTGAAGGACCCACGAAGAAGAAGTTGTTGATGAATGGACAAGTCCCTAGCTAAGAGGGAGTTATAACAAGTTCCCAATTACAAAGGAACTTGGACAAGTACCTTGTCAGAGGATACTTGGGCATATCTTCCTCAATTGAGAGGAAGTGATAGACACAACATTCTTGTCTTCACTTGGGAAGAAAGAATGGGAGGATTAGGTAATCATCTGGCATTTGATACTCTTTGAGGATGTGTAGGGCATCCAAGACAAGAGTAGGCAAGAGGACCGATATTCTTTGAGGGTTGGGAACCCAAGACAAGAATAGTCCTAGAAGGTCATACTCAGTGAACACCCGGGTGGGTATGTACCTTGAGAGACAATGACTAAGGTGTCTATAAGTCATTGGTCTCGCCAACATTGTGCTATGATCTATTGAGAGATAGAGTTGTCAGTCAAGGCCTTGTTGTGGAAACAATGTTGGATATTATGATTCTATAACAGATGGATTGCAAATCTGTTTTCTCTTATGTGAATTCTTCAAGGTTGAAACATAGCCAAACACCTTGTAAAATTGTATGAATACCTCCCTAGTTAAGAGGGAGTGTTGAAGGAAATGTAAATAGGTTCGGTTTTCATAAATGTACTTTTGATATGTGTACTTATTCAAGAAAAGAAATATTATTTTTATAATATATGTCAATGAATTTCTTGCTCATTGAAATAGGTTTAGCACATGTGAAGTGCTATAGGTGAGTCAAGGAGTCAAAAGAAAATATCAAAGACCTTAAGGGCATGTTACACCATGTATATAATTGTATTAGAGTCAAAAGGAATACCTCCAAGTAAAGTCAAAGTCTCCTCCTTGCAATGAAATTCTTCAAGCAGCAAAATGATGAAGAAATAGACAAGTCGGCCTAAAGGAGGGACAATCCTCTATATATAGAGGTTGTCCACTCCTCCAAATACAACGAAAGCATCTCTGAAATCAGTGAAGTATACTAGCCAAGAAAAGTGAGTAAAAGACAAGTCTAAGGGTCTCCAAGTAAAGCGAAGAAGGAAGGAAGAAGAAGTGAAGTAAAGGGACTGTTTCTAGGGCAGAATACAATCACAGGTGCAAGGTAGAAGAGGACAATCTGCGGATATAACAGCAGCGACAAAACAGTTCAAGAATCATTATTGTTTAGGCTAGAAATTAGGCCTACAAGGCCTCCCAAGTCAAGCGAAGAAGTCTATCCCTCTAGCGAAGGTGAAAGGACCCTAATTCTCTAGGGTACGTACCACATGTGGGAACCAAAAAACTAGGGCAGTTATACAGTCATACACCTATACTTCAAGAAGAATCTTGTTGGATCAAGAGAAGGGTGTCTCCTTAAGTGAAGAACATCTTGAAAAAAGGAAGAAGAATATCTCATCAAGAAGCTAACATAGCCACGGTCTATCTCTAGACAAAACAGTGAAGAAAAGGACGAAGTGCTGGGGAGCAAAGTGTTGGAAGGAGGAAGTCCATGTATCAGGGAACATAGTGCAGAAAAGAGGAAGGACTTGACTTGTGCTTGGAGGACATCCTAGTCAAGGGTCTAGGGTTTGGTAATTGATCAATAAGAAGCTTCAATAAGAGAAACTTAGTAAAGGATTTTCCTCTCAAGAAAAGAGAGGTTTTGGCCCTGGCAGAGAGACAACATCTTGTGTTCTTGTTCATATGTTTTTGGTAGCAGTTTGATGAAGTGTACACACATGCATTAATAAAAAGAAGAAGATTAAGCTAACAAGAAAAGTAAAAAGACTCCACAAATTGTTATCAAGTCAAGAAAAATCACACAACACCTAATTGCCCTAGATTCTTCAACAAGAAATAAGGAAATTAATAATAGTGCGGTTCTTTCCATCAGTCCATCCATCTGACAAGATGGAACAACCTGTTTTGAGCCATGAATCTTTATACTCAACCAAATACTCATCAATTGAAGAAATCTCTTTTTGCAAAAGAGCTCCCCTCAAGTTATGCATACTAGGGCCTTTGAAGCCCTTTCCTGTAGCTATAACAGAGTCCCACATAGCTTGGTAATAAGGTGAGCGAGCAACATTAAATGGGATATCTACATCATACTAGCAATGTATTGATGAGAAGTTTCTTTGCATTGTTTTTTACAATGTTGATCCAAAGTGGGTTGACGACTTGGCTGGGAGGAAGTGGGATTAGAAGAGGCAATGTTGGCAGAGGATGAGAAATAACTCTGGATGTTTGTTCTCTTTGTTCCTTTTGATAGCTGGCCAAAAGAAGAATGAACATAGCGAAAGGAATCATTGGTGGAAAGGATAGAAAAGGAGTCTTGAATCTCATAATCATCATACCCACTCTCTTTCAAGGCTTCTAATAATTCCCTCCTCCTTGCAATGTCATCTTGGACGGCCTTCTCCCTAGCCTTATCCTCATGAAACTTTACAAGCTTGGAAAGGTATTCTGCCCTAGTAGGACCTAACACTTCATTTGGTGCATCACATGGCTTTACTTGGCCTCTTACCCCAGCCAAGTGTTGTTTCAATCTGAGAATACCCCCACCTCCAATAGCTTTATGGCATAATTTGCATATCATTTTCTTATCAATCAAATCACAATGAGTCCATGCACTATCCTTGCCTTTAGGAGCCATGTTGGCTTGAAATAATTAAAATTTGCAAAGAAATTTGTCATTTAAAAATAATTGCAGCTAAGAAACATGGAAAACCAAAGCTAAATTTAGGAAAACAAATGCACATGTAGCCTACAAAATTTGATAGCATAGAACTAGAGATTTGATAGCATAGATGATAGAAGTTAGAAGTTTAGAACACATAAAAAAAATTAATACATGGACAGCAGTCAAATGAGGAATTTTCAAGTGAAAATCCTTACCTGGAAATGCAAACTAGCTTCCTTAACCTCCTCTTGAAGATGCCAACTCCACTGACAGCTCCAAACTATCTCCAAAATAGCTCCAACTCCAACTCCAAGCCTCCAAGATGACTACTCCAGCAAAAACTCAACACTCTCCAAGCTCCCAATCAAACTCACAAATACTCCAAATGAGATGTGTGAGACAAATGAGAGGGAGAAGGGCCTTTTAAAGGCTTGGAGAGGGTGTTTTTGGAAACAAAGAACACTTACTTTCCCTCCAAAACACCCTACAAACTTGGAAAACAGCGCTATGTGGGTCCTCCGCGATCGTGGTAGTTAACCGGCCGGTTTCGTCCTAAACCAGTCGGTTAGGACCGGTTTGTTCCCTTTTTGGGCGAAATGAAGGGTCAAACAGGGTATTTCTGCTTGTTTGACCTGGTGGACTAGCTAACCAACCGATTTTTAAAACACTGCTTACAAGTAGAAGGAATTGACTATTAGGTGACCTTCGCACCGATTGCTCATTATACTTCCATTAGAGCAATTATATCTATAGCAGCTAAGATGGGTTGGAGTATTCACCAGATGGATGTGAAGATCATCTTTCTCAATGGTGTTATAGAGGAAGGGGTGTACATTGAGTAGCCACAGGGCATTAAGGTGCATGGGAGGGAGTCTCATGTGTGTAGGTTTAAGAAAGCCTTGTATGCACTGAAGCAAGCATTGAGGGCATGGTACGAGAGGATAGATGCCTACTTGCAATAGATGAGTTTCCAACAAAGTGATGCAGATCCGAACCTCTATTTCATTATAGTTGATGACAATCAACTCAAACTGGTTTTGTATGTGGATGATTTGTTTATTACAGGAGAGGACAGGCTCATCCAACATTGCAAGAGAGATCTTGCTTCAAAGTTTGATATGACCGATATGGGACTAATGCATTACTTTTTGGGGTTGGAGATTTGGCAGGAGGATGGGCATATCTTCATTGACCAAGGTAGGTATGCAAGTGATATCTTGAGGAGATTTCATATAGAGGGTTACAGGCCTATGGCTACTCCTATGATCACCAACTGGAAGAAGTTGCATGCTTCAGATTCTGAGTTGGTGAACCCCACCTTGTATCGTCAATTGATCAATTCTTTGATGTATTTGGTCAACACTAGACCAAATATTTGTTTCGCAATCAACACGTTGAGTCAATTTATGATGGAGACCAAGACAGTGCACTGGGTGGCTACGAAGCATGTATTGAGGTACCTACAAGGCATGATGGATTATGGTCTGGACTATGTCAAGTGTGATGGAGTCAGATTGATTGGTTGCATGGACTCAGATTGGGCTGGCAGTGTTAGTGACTGGTAGAGTACTTTCAAGTGTTGTTTCTCATTGGGCTCAGCAATTGTGTCATGGTTCAACAAGAATAGAGGTTAGTGGCATTGAGCAATGCAAACGCAGAGTATATGGCAGCTAGTCAGGCAGGTTGCGAGGCATTGTGGCTTCGCAAGATGCTATTTGGTTTATTTGGTCAGAGGTTGAGACCAACTACAATATATTGTGATAATCAAAATTGTATTAAATTCTTTGAGAATCCAATATTTCATGACCAATCAAAGCATATTGAGATCAAGTACCACTTCATTAGAGACTGGGTTCAAAGGGGAGTTGTGAAGCTTGAGTATATATCCATTGATGAACAGGTAGCAGACATTCTCACCAAGTCATTGCCAAGGGGCAAGCATGTATTCTTCAGAGACAAGATGGGAGTGGTGAGAAACACCTTCCTCGGTAAGAGGGAGTGTTGAAAATGGTACCAAGGAGGTGTTTCCTAGGCATTTCTCCTTTTGGCCTAGGGAGACACATAAATCACCTTTTGTCTAAGTGATATTATGAGTTTATTAATATCAAGGGGGCTAAAGTACTTTTTATGTGGAGATGTACTAGGTACTTTAGAAATTAAGTTATTAAAGTCACATGTGTCTAAAAGTGACTTTATGTGTAAAGTACTAAAGTACACTTTATATTATTAAAGTGACTTTTATATTCTAAAAGTTACTTTATGAGGAAAAGTGACCATGGTACTAAAACATTAAAAGTACTAGGGAGGCTCATTAATAGAAAGGGGGACCACATGAGGATGGGTCAAGTAGGGGACTAATCTCGACCCTTGATCTAACTGACTTGAGATTAAATCTCAACCATTAAATCTTAGGGATAGGGTTCCCATCTTATGGAAAAGACAAAAAGGGCGAAAAAGGGGGAGGAGAGCTCATTATTCTCATGAGAACTATTGAGGAGAGAAGCAAGGAGAATGGAGGAGAGCTTGGAGAAAGACATTCTACAGCAAATGGCAAGGATAAGAAGGCAGAGATTAAGCCTGTGAGGGAGCTTGAATTTCAAGGTCGAAGTCTGAGTTTTTGTTGCTGTTTGTTCTGGGTTTGTATCAGGTCTGAAATCTTCATCCTTCAGCCACTGGAATCCTGAAATTTTCGGGTCTACACAGCAGAAATTTCGGGGCTCATTTTCTTGTGAAGAACTCAGCACATTTTTTGGGATTGAACAGCTAGATTCTCAGGCTGCACTTATGAGTCTCTGAGAACAATTCTCGGGCCCATTTACTATGGAACTTAGGCCTGGTATGTAAGTGTTCAGTCATCTCTTTGAGTCTGCTATCAGTTGATTCAGGGATTGATTTCTGAGTGGAGATGGCAGAATATGGGCAGCTCTAACCAGTTTAATCTAACCCAAGTTTCAGAGCTGAGAAGATAGAGTTGAGAAGACTTTTCGGTGGTATAATTCCAGATCTTAAGGAGCTGATAAGAGGCCAAGTATTTCACTGAGGAGAGAAGACTGAAGGTACATCAAATTATCAGTCAAAGAACTCAGTGTATAAGCAACCTCTGAGAAGCAGCTTAAAGGGAAGAGATAAGTTAACATCTTGTTGTTCTTTTGTAGTAAAATTTCTCTATAGAAGCAAATAAAACTCCTTAGAAGACTGGTTTTTCCAGGGTCAAGTTGACCAAAATATTTATGTCAAAAATTGTGTGTGCTTGTCATTTTATCTAGTATCAGTTGTGTAAAAATTAAATAATAGAAGCACTCTTTAATGTTTCAAATGAATGCTCGGAAAATTTATATCAGCATGTCAAAACATGTGGGTTGGGCTTGAAAAAGCTTTGCAAAATTTGTGAACTGAGAAAGGGTGCAGATCATTAAAATTTCTACAGAAAATACAATTTGTCAAATGATGGAAGACATGGATCTTAGAAACCAGAACCCTCATCCTCCCACCACTGGGTAGAAAGAAGCCAAAGTTCATCATGTTTTTCACTAATCTTTATGTTTAGTAAATCAATTACAATCCTAGGTGTTTTTCTAAGGTTGTATACCTGTAAGGAGTTTTGGAATGCTTTATTGTGGACATGTGTAAAGCTTTGATTTTTGGTATATGAATTGCCTATTTTGTCTGGAGACCTAGGCCAGCAGTGGCATGTATTTTCATTGTTTAACCCTGCTACAGCCTTTACAATATAATACTCTCCAATTTCAGTTTTAAAGGAAAAGGAATACCTATGTCTTAAAATTGCTACTCTGGACCTTTTACATCTATCCTTGCTTTTTGTCCTCTTGTGAGCTCCAAAGACAACATCAGTTTCTACACATTGCAGTATGCAGGAAACTAGGCAATTATAAGATGGTAATCAATCTGCTACCAACCAGTCAATGACTCAATAATTAGTAAACCTAACAGAATGATATTACAAGATAAACGTTGTAATTATGAAAGTCATGGTTATTCTAAGAGATCAAATCGCAAGCCTAGTATTCAAGGATAGAAGAAAACAAAGTTAAGTTATGAATACTCATAACTCTAACTCATAGAATAATCATCCATACACAATACATGTTGTACCCAAGATTCAAGATAATTACAACGACAACATTTGTATTTGCTACCACGTCGAAAAAACAAAAAATTCCATAGGAAGTACACCTATGCTTCAAGAAGCTGCTTGTGGTAGACTGAAAAGCTATCTAGCTCCACACATGGCTAAAAGAGGTTAACAGGACCGATCAGCACATCTATTTGCAAATCATCATCTAAGGAGGTCATTAAGGCATATATGTCCTAAGTCTATCAGTGAAGATCAAAAATAATAACAATTCAAGAAGCAAATGCAACATGAAGAAAATAGATATGCAGTACATATAAAAAAAATAGCCAATGAAGCTTTTGGTTTCTTCTAGCAACCCATCTAGGGTTCACCCAAGAAACCCTAACCATTAAAACTCTCTTCCATGTATTTTAGTTCAGGATGTTAATGTGAATCCTTCTTCACTTCAAGGGCTCCTTCTTGCTCAATTTAGTTTTCAGAAAGTGTGGCAGCTCTTCATGTCCGAGTTCCTTATGGAGGCCATGATAGGATATTATTGTCTCTATTTTGACTCAGCGGGGAATGCTTCCAAAGTTTTCTTCAATTCTTCAAGGCCTTTAATCTGTGACAAGTGTTAGGTTAAGGCTCCATCTCGATTACTTATTCTCCAGATCAAGGCCTCTCAATCAGTCTTCTCATCCAAAACATGATTTCCTTGCACAAATATTTTATATACTTAGGACACGAAGCTAAGGAAGAGTTGATATGTGGCTCTACCCATCTCTACAAAGGATCTTTGGGCTTGATTTTATCACTGATCCTCTCAGGGTTACCATGACACCTCAACACAAATCTAGTGATTCAACATGCCATTCCTAGGAATTTATCGTGTAAAATTTGAGTATCTCCTTTGATGATGATGGTGAAGCTCGTTTGACACTAACATTTTTACAAAGAGCATGCACTTATTTGTAAGTTTAATAGATTGTGGTCAAAGCCTTCAAACTTGCATCACTAGATTTCTAATAATTGGAACCCATCTTCCATAGTTGCCTTGAAATGAATAATATATGAATTTATTCCTTTCTTCAAGTCTTCCATCTCTTTTGGTATTTTGGATGGTGATAATGTAGGTTCCCCCTTAGGCACATCTAACTTGCCATTAGCCCATGTCTTCCATATATTTATGCAATGAGACATGTTGACCACTCTGCATCAACTACCCTATAGCAGTATACATTTTCGCAAGAAGATTCCATCATGATCGAACAGTGAGATCATCCAGATTTCATCATCATCTTCAGCTATCATTGTTTAAAGTTGTAAACCCAATCTGCATGTCTGTAATGTAAATAATCTTAGTAAGACCATATCTATATGTAACAACCTAGGTAAACTTATTGTTTTGATAATGATTTTCATCCTAGGAGGTTTTTCGTCTCACCGATTTATCTGTGTTTCTAGACACAAATGATCAACAGAGTTTTTCCCTCCAACCTCACCCCAAAACTAGGGTGGATTTTGTCATCAAGATCTTAGGCAAGTCCTAGTGTTCTTAGATCGAATCTTTGTAAAGGTGATTTGGGAATAATTTTAGCTAACTAGCTAAATAATTTTATTGCAAATCACTTGGTCTATTAGAGTATATTTGAGTGGCAAAATTGGGTAAAATAATGCGGGTCTATAACAAACAGGTTTTCCCCCTTCATGTATTAAAATGTAATATCTTGATGTAAAAAATATCTTAATGCATGGTCTCTCATAATTAGACACCATGGTTATAATATTTGAGAGTCAGAAAAATTATTAATCTATCATGAGTCAATTAATTAAATTTTCTGGCAAAAATAAATTAAAATCCTACGCCAAAAATTTAATTAATTTTATGTCCTAGGAAAAATTAATTCTCCAAAAGGTAGAATTCGTGGGTCTTAAAGAAATTAATTTTTGGAGGTCTCCGGCAAAAGGAATATTGAAAATTTCAAGAGATTTTGGACCTTTGGGCCTTGGTAGTTAAGTCAAAGTCAATTTTTTTAGGAAACCAACTCAAATAATTAATTTTGAGTTAATTAAAAATGAATTAAATGAAAAATTCGAATTTCCTCAAAAATAAAATAATTTCGACAAAGGAGATTAAAAGATAATTAAATATTTTTTAACAGTCGAGATTACTTTGACGAGGATCAAGCCAACTACCTGTTGCAGAATTAATCTATAAATTAGAAGTCAGTTGTCATTTAATTCATCCGATCATTGAACCGTGTACTAGCGTACTAGCTTTTGAAGCTCTCTTGTAATCTTTTTCCTGTAATAATACAACGCAAAGTCTTTGGGGTTTTGTTTGATGGCAATGTTCCTCTCCAGTGTTTTATGGTAATATCGTTCTTAATATTCTGTTGATCTTATTTGATAAGTTGTTGGTTAATAACTTTCATAGAATAATCTATTAGCAGGTATCTCTAATTTTTTGAAAATTTAATCGCTATTTTGTATCTCTATTGATTTCACAGCTTAAATTCTAAGTGTGCAGAAATCATATGCATTCTGAAACTGGGCGTTTGGGGAAGTCCTCGATTGGACCCGCCGACTCCCGAGACATAAAATTTGGAGAGCCTTCCTGATTAAAATCCTAAGATTATCTGACGAATTTCTTCATGTAGAGATTTTTTAGGCTAATACCTAAATTATAAAATATATATATATATATATATGATAAATTGTGCCAAATAGTTAGATTTGGCTAGCAAGAGCCTGAAATCTACAAATCTAGGAGCAGAGTTGGACTCATACTCCTCAGATCTGATAGATCTGTAAATTATTTGTATATATTTGTACTCTACTTGTGAAGATCTGAAGTTTTGTAACATAATTTTTAATTTCTAACACTTGGGATTTTGGAATTTTCTCTATTTTTGTATGTATTGGGTCTTGGATTTTTCTCTTTTCACTTGTGCAGGAATAGATCTGAGAAATCATCCATGAAGATCTTCAGATCTGAGCTAGATCTAGACCCTAGAGGACAAGATCTGGGCTCAAAAATTGTTTGCAGGGTTAAAGAACGATTAGATCTTTCATTGAAGCATCCAGATCTGGGGTTTTGATAATTGGAGAACTGAAGACAGAAATATCTCAGTTCGGAATTCAAAATTTTTAGGGCAAAATTTTAAAAAAAATTAAGGCTTGCGACAACCCTCATTCCCTTCTCCATAGCTTCTCCTTTCCTCCCAGGCCTCCACTGCCTCTCCTATCTCCTCCATCTACAACCTTCATTTGCTACCTATAGCCCTCCATCCTAGCAGCAGCCTCTAAATCTTGGCCCTATTTCCCTAACGCAATCCTCAGATCTGCCCTCTGAGCCTCAACACAGGCCTATTCCAACCTCTTCTCACTGTTGTTCAGAGTATTTTGGAGTTAAATTCAATCACTGTGGAAGAGAAAATAATTTATGGGTTGATATATCACCAATTTTTTACAGAGAAATGTGGATAAAACTTGTGTTTCAGGCAACACATCATTTGGGCAAAAAAGCTTCAAGGCCTAGGGCCTCAGGTTTCGTTTTCTAGCCTCTATTTCTTTCACTGTCCAATAAATTAAGCTAATTAATTTCAGCAGTGACATTAAGCACATTGACAAAGATAATCACTAAGTAAAAAAATAAAATTTGAATGATTGTCTCATTTCTTTTTGAAGTTTAATCATAACAAAAAATTGCATCTAAATTCAATGTTTTCTGAGAAACAATTGATTGGGAACTGTTTGACATTTTTTTTTTAGTTTGGCATCTAAGGCTTACTAATGTCCCAAAATAATAAGTTGTCATAAACATTATTTCTAAAAAATAGTATTGTTACTTCATTCTGAAAGTGAATAATTTTTGCAAGGTTTGCCATGGTTAGTAGCATCAAGTTTAAACACTTATTTTCTAAATTCTGAATTTAGATTGCATATATCAAATTGAATATTTTGGGACTATTTTACATACTTGCATTAATTTGGTCCATTGTTGTCCCTAAAGAACTCACAGATGTTTTAAATGCAAATCTCTGAAAATTAGGTGTTTTTGGGTGATTTTTTGCATTCTTACTTCAGCAAGTTTTAGTGGTTATTGACATTGGGTTTTAAGTTTAAATGTTTGATATTTTTTGAGTTCTGAATTAGGATTACACACATATAAGCTTGTTGTCCCAAAAGGAGCATTTAACTTGGATATTCATTTTTTCGAATTGTGAATGGTGTTTACATTGAAATACGATTTTCTTTGAGCTAAGTAGCATTGAAGGTAATTTGCTTCATTTGCATAACATTGAGTCATCTGAAGATAATTGATTGATTTGAGATCTAATTGCATATTAGGCATCTTTGGATAACTTGTCTTGAAATTTCAAAGCAATTGTTTACATTGAAGATTAAATAAGTGCTCTATTGTGAATTTGTGGCAAATTGTACATCTTGCGAAAGATTCAACTTAGTATATTTCATTTTGTAAAGTGAGCATTTATTTTTGGGATTGAAATTGAAACTTTGATTAAGTACTTACGTTAAAATTGGCAACTAGGGCCAAACTCCATGTGGGTCATCTTATTTATGGCAGCTGATATTTTTCCTAGATTCCTCTCGTCGAGAGGTGTAGGATTGATCTAACAATCATCCCATTCCGACAAGTATTTATGGAGATATGAATTTATTTGTAATTACATGACAAATTGTCAAGATCGGCTAGCAGCTAAATGTGTGGCACACAAGTTCAACATCTCATAAAAATACAAGATAGATGGAGGCATTATTTCACCATCTCATCTCACTCATTCTTCTCTCTCTCCTTAGCATTGGGTTAACAAGGAGCAGCCAACGTGGGAGAAGAAGGACGCAGCAAGGAGGCAAGGAAGACACAGTTTTGGAGGACGCAGAAGCAGCAGGTCATCTCTTTGACCAGCGTTGACCAGCGTGGGCAATTCAGGGCTGCGGTTTTGGTGTGGCTGCCTCTCCTAGGCAGGCCGCAAATTCTGGCACAAAAACTGAGGCATTCTGACCTACGGTTTGACCAGGGTTGACTGCCCTAGTTTGGGGCAGCAGGCTGATTACAGTTGACTATTGTTTGACTGTGTTTTTGGGGTTGTTTGAGGGCTGCTTCTTCTTGTTGTTGGAAGACTAGATGACCGGGAAATTGACCAAATATATTGAAGGTCAATTTCACCTTGTTTGACCATATTTGACTTCATTGGTTAGGGTTTACTGCTGTTGTCATAAAATTACAAATTTCTGAATTTGTACTATTTCTCTCTGCTGAACTATTGAAGATTAAAGAAGAATTGATCAAAGGGTTTCCCCGCATTGGGGTTTGTCCCTGGCTAGCTGCCACATCTTGTGTCTCTTGTCTTGGCTTGTTTTCTGTTGATCTATTAATGTTCTATCAGCATTTTACTTTATGTTTATGTGAATGCTAGCTAATAAGAAGAAATCGAAGTAAACTGCACTAAGCATAGAACATACCATAAATTAACAACTTAACATATAACTCAGAATAAATCGTAAATCTAAGTGCTCCTAAGTTTCAAATCTCGGTTCACTAATCATGTTCTAATTCATCCTTTCATTTTGCATTCTAAGTTAGTCTTGCATTTAATAATCGACCTCCAAGCATAAGCTTGATTGAAAGAAAGATAGGAACACCTTTGTGCCTTCTCTTGAAAAATCTAATCTTTTTAGTGTCTAAAACAGTGACCTTGCAGTCATCAGAGCCATAGCCTCTGCAGTGCCAGAGGCACCAAATACGTTGGATTTCAAGGAGAGAAATCGTTAATCACACCCTCGTGTGCTTCACCTTGACTTCTTTCTACCATTCGCTATAAAGTTTAGGCTCAATAAAGACAAAGATCAAAGGACATACGTATAATTAAAATTAACCAAGACCTTGCATTTCACATTAGTTTTAGGAACTGCATGTCATATAGGTTAGTTATTCATTCAAGCAGCAGTTATCCATCTAGTAATTGTCCGAAATTTACTCAGCAAGATAGTTGACTCCATAAAGCATTGGTATCAATCATCTAAATCTAATCTAATCCTTTAAAATCTTGCTTAATATAAAATGAGTATTTGGTCGCTTAACTGTGTCTCCCGGATTGGTTGGTTCCCAACTAGTCCTTCCATCCATTTCCGTAGGGTCTACCCCCCTTAATCTATTGTTGGGAGACAGCTTAAACTGAGAGATTGGGAATCAGGGTGACAGCTCCCGATCTGAGTCGTTGTCGCAGTGCCTAGACATTCTATGCGACAACAAGACCAATGTTCATCCCTAATAGTTGTCTTATATCGCATGATAGGGATGCCATCAACCATAGAGAATTTGAAGTCTTGAGGGGATTTGATAACCACATGCAATGTCCTCTCCAACTTGAGGGCCTATGGAGGACAAAATAGCCTATCCGACCCTGTAGGAGAAAACCCCAATTTTTCCTACGTTGGGGAAACATTGGGCAAAAATTGAGTCGGATGGGGCCAAATTAGGGATTGCATGGACAATCCCTCACATTGTTGGAGCCCAAGGAAAATCTATAAATAGAAAAGGGTTTAGATCAAATGAGGCATCATGATTTGTGGATTAGATCATTTGTTTCTTGAGCCATAGCGCTGAGGATTTTAAGACCCCTTCTCTCCAATCAATTTTGGCAGTGCAAGACTATCTTCTGAAGAATCGAAGTCTATGATGAGGGTTTAAATCACTGAAGTCCAGTGAAGGAGTATACTCGAATTTCTCTATGGCAATCCTAGTATTTTCCCGAGGCAAATCATGTCTACTGACAGTAAACAAGTTTTGTGGCACAACAGTGTTGTTCTAGGCAAGCTGTCTAAATTATGAGCAAGGAAGAGCCTCCCAAGACTGGTCTTGAGGTGTCCTGGGCAGTCCGAGTGTATCTACTGCATCCTCTTTCTGGATTGCTTCTTCCGCAGATCGGAGTCCCTGAGGCTTGGCTCCTGTAACAGACTGCAAATTTACCATAGACAGAAGTGTTCTTGAGGACCCTTCCATAGACAGAGTTTCCTGAGACTCGACTCCTATAGCAGATTGGGGTTTGTCACAGTCCATGGGCATTTATAAAGTCACAGCCGCAGCACAATAAAAGCATAAATAAATCATGGGTCTGAGGTAGACTAGGGTTATCATCGCTTAGATTTTACAGTAGTCGAAATAGATTAATTTATGTCTAGGGTATTACTGTGATTATCATACATATTTCATACTGTGTAGAACAATAACATTGGATTGATGTGGATCTGTTGAAATTTCATATTATTGATTGGTTTACTACATTATTGAAGGACTGGATCTATTTCAACATTCCTCTGTTGATTTTATCGTTCTATTGAGAAGTCAATTCCATTCATTGAAGGGTATATTAATTATATTAAATTAACTGCTAGAAGAAATCCTAAGAAACCCTAGTATCCTAAGAAACAAAAGGGCATATTTACTACAAAAATTTACCCTAGGACTTGTTGACCCTGCCGCCTACACCTACCTACAAGTCAGTGAGAAAAGCCTTCAACCCCACAAGGTGTGGTTGGTGGCAGGGAACTAAGAGAAGGGGTTGTCACACTAATCCCGACTCTCTCCGTTTGAGCTATCTCTTAGGTCAGCTAACGGGGGTGGTCCCTAATGAAAAGTTAAGTTAAAAGTGACATGAGTTTCTAAGAGAGTTGTTAGAGTTAAATAGATTACTTCTTTAAGATTTATAAACAAAAACTAATATGAGCAATGTAGGAATTTACAGGGTAAGTTCCTCAGACAGAACACCAAAGGACACCGCTCACAACCAGATCGCAGATCAATACACCAGTATTTTTGACGTGGTTAAAACTCTCAAAGAGGGAAACAGTCCACGGCCTGAGCCAACGCGGCCACTTCAGGCAATTTATTAATAAAAGAATGAAAATTTACATATGCTTCTCTCATGCACAGATTACCCTACAAATGACCCTCCATGCGCTTTAAATAGAAATCATGGACCAATGGGGTGTCAAGCCACAGATCAAGTGTCGGTAATACCGAGGAGAGAATGAACAGTCGGATCACTACATATCATGACCGTCAGATTGTAAGTTACAAAATGTACAACGGTAAAGAAACACACTTTACCTAACTCTATACTAGACCAAGTTGTACTTAACTATTTCCTATGTGTCGGAATATCCTAACATCCCCCCTTAAGAACAACTTGGGATAGGATTGAAGGATTTACAAATATGACACAATAGGAGAAGGAAGGAGGCACTAGAGCCTATCCCCCCTTAGTGACAACTTCCTGAACTCCAACCATAAATCGAAGTTTAGTGAACTTCGCCTCTGTGAGAGCCTTTGTGAAGATGTCTGCAACTTGATCATCTGTTGAACAATATTGCATTTCAAGAACATGGTCATGGATGAGCTTTCTGATGAAGTGCATGTGCAGTTCAATGTGTTTGCTGCGCTGATGTTGGACTGGATCTTTGCATAGCTGAATGGCACTTTGATTATCACACCAAAGTGTAGTCAGATGCTGCTGCTGAAAGCCAAACTCTGACAGGATCTGACGAAGCCACAAGGCTTCCTTACTAGCTTCTACGGCACCACGATACTCTGCTTCTGCTGATGAAAGAGAAATGGCACCTTGTTTCTTGCAAGCCCATGTAATAGGTCCTGAACCAAAAGTGAACACATAACCGGCAGTAGACTTCCGATCATCAAGGTCACCAGCCCAATCGGAATCAGTGAAACCAACCAATAGAGGAGATGCTTCGGCACTGTAATGAATCCCAAACTGAACTGTACCTCAAACATAACGAAGTATTCTTTTAGCTGCTTTCCCATGACTTTCACGGGGGTTTTGCATGAACCGAGCAACAAGGCCAACAGCAAAGGAAAGGTCAGGACGAGTATGGGTTAGATACAAAAGTTTTCCTACAAGTTGACGGTATAAGGTAGCATCAACTTCAGGAGAAGTACAAGTGGCTGAAAGTTTGACTCCAGACTGAAAGGGAGAAGGGGCTGGCTTACAGTCTTCCATGTGAAGATGGCGTAGAATATCACAGGCATACTTGGACTGGGAAAGAGAAATACCCTCCTTGGATTGCAAGACTTGAAGACCGAGAAAATAATGTAAGTGTCCTAAGTCTGTCATTTCAAATTTCTTTTTAAGGCTAGACTTCACATGGTTTATAAGGTTGGGATCACTACATAAACAACCAGTGCCTTCAAAGTATTGCTCCAGTGCCTTCAAAGTATTGCTCCTTAAGAAATGAAATTGTATTTGCTTAAAATGAAGTGAAATGCTTTCAAATGGAAAGCCAAAGTAATCCTGAAAAGTGAAACAATAAATTGTTAGCAGAAGATATTATAAAAGTTTATAAGATGAATAAGTCTACAAATCAAAACATGGAAACTATCTTGCTCAAAAGAATACAATTAGAAATCTACTTGTGAGAATGAGATGACAAAAAGAACTCAAATGTTAGACCAAGATGAGAACATACAATTGAGTTTGCAACCTGTTATCGCACAGATTGTCACGACAACGCTCAGAGCGGGGGCTGTCACCCTGATCCCCGATCTCTTCGTTTAAGTCGTCTTCTGAGGCTAAGGGGGTAGACCCTATGGGACAAAGAAAGACCAACTGTGGACCAGTTGGGTTGGGAGACACATCAAGGCAATTTAGCACCTGATTGATTTTAAAAATTAATGTCCAGTGCCTTATGGAGTAAATGATTAAATGATTATTTATTACATGTTGCAGAAGTATGAACCTTGTAAAACAATCATTTATCATCAAATAACCCAAGCAAAGATGAATTTTGCCAAATGAGAGATAATCAATAAATGCACAATGCCCTAACAATATTCCAGCAATTTAAATTTAAAAGATTAAATAAGCAACCACGAAATTTAAATGCTGACCAAATTCAAATAGTTAATCTCCAGATATAAACATTTAAGCACATTTAACTATACCACAACAGAAAAAAGACTTTAAAAAAAAATTCTAATTTTTTATTAGTCTTTTTTCAGAAATTTTTAATTTTTTTTTATAAATAAAACAAAACAAAACTAAGCAAAAACTAAAGTCTAGATAAATAAAACTTAAATCTAAATAAAAATCTAAACTATAAAACAAAATAAAAAGCCTAAAGATTACTTTTTTATGTTTTTTGGGAATTTTTTATTTTTTATATTTTTTTATCAAATTTAAACTTAAATAAGTCTAAAATGAAACTAAAACCTTTTATGATTTTTTATTTTTATTATTTTTTATAGTTAAAACTAAACTAAACTAAAACAAAGATTTAATTTCTAAAACTAAAATCTAAAATATCTAAAACCAGAACCTAGCCAAAATCTAAAATTTAAAACTTTTTATGATTTTTTTTTTTTAGATTCTAAATAAAACTCAAAATTAAAATCTAATTCTAAAATCAAACCCTAAACTAAACTATGCACTAAACTAAAAATAAAACTTAAAACTAATCTAAATCTAAAAAAATGAAAAAGCAACCACTCACCTGATCATACATATATAAAAGTGAAAATTTAAAATCTAAATAAATAAAACTAAAACAATAATTATAATTCTAAAACTAAAACTAAAATCTAAAAAAAATATATCAAAAAAAAAACTAACGCTAACTTAAATCCTAAAGAGATAATACATTCATAAATCGAAATCCAAATTTTGTTGAGCGTTCGATGTGTGCAGGCCTGGACGTTTGACAGCGGAGAGGAGATTCCTTGATGCAGGTAGACAGCATTGAGGGCACGGAGGAGATAGAGCCGCGGGAAGGATAAGACGCTGAGAGAGCTGCGTGGAGATGGAAAAGACGTAGCCACAGGAAAAATGCAGAGTGAAGGGTTTGGCAAGGTGAAGCAGGCAGCGGATTTGAAGAGGAACTCACGCGGAGAAAAGAGGGAAGCACGCAGGTTTGGACGCAGGAAATGGAGGACGTAATGGGGCACGATGGCAGGAACGGATCTGCCACGTTTTGGCAGCAACGGAAGGGAACGCTTGGAGTATTGATGAACTGCGTGAGATATGAGGGCTTTAAGTCTTGTTTGCAGGTGCAGGAATTTGCAATGGTGGAGATGTTGCGGGATCGGAAGCGTGAAGACTGAAGCTGCCAGAATGATGTTGCGTGGAGAGTGGCAGAGGTTTTATTTTGCAAGTTCCGGCAGTGGCTGACAGCGATGGACAATAAGAAAAGAGCGGCGAATAGGGATTGCGGATATGGTTCTGGACAATGCGTGGAAATGGGTGCAGGTAATGTGATTTTGGAAGGTTTGAACAGTGCACACCTGAAACAAATTTTGAAATCCTTCTGCAAAAGAGAAACCCTCCAGGCAGCAGCAAAAAACCCTTGAAATTTCTTCAGAAATTGTAAAAGAATTTAAACCAATCCGCTTCAGATTGCCTGATGGAAAACCCTGCAAAATTTTCAAAATCTGTACCTACAACTTGCAAAAACCGAACACCCAGAAATAAAATGTGCAAGGAAGAAACCTAAAACCCTAACAAAAACCAACTAATAATTACAGTAATTACAAATTAAAGGCTCTAAATAGCCAGATTTATCGCTATGCCATAGAAATATTTTTAGAATTTAAATTTAATGTGAGATGCTTCAGAAAACCCTTCATGCATTCATAAAAAAAAAATTCAAATGATAAGCCCAGGATCAAAAATTGGCTGGGCTCTTTCAGAAAATGCAATCCGGGAGTTGGCTGGTTCAGCCGAGAACTTCCCCGAACGCCTGGTAATCTAAAAAAAAAGATTTCTTGCACAACTTAAAATCAACCATCAACATAGAGGGAGAAAAAAACAGTGAAATTCAGATCAAATGGAGATACCTGCCATTATATTTCAGAATCTAAACTATCATTCAAACCCCAGAGATCAAACAAGATACCTGTGCCTAGATCAATCTTCATCAAGCTATTATCAATGGCTGAAAATAAAATTATGCAGAAAAATAAAACATCTTACAGCATTTCCAAAAGAGTAACACCAGCAAGATTTTCAACCCCAAAGTCTTTCTTTATTACACAAAAAATGACTACAAGAGAGCTTTCTTTAGCACTCGACTATAAAATCCAATCTCATCTCAAAAGACGCCTGACACCCTATTTAAAGGAAAATTTCCCAATGGCTAGTTCGAGTGATCCATGTCAAACTAATCTCGACCGTCGATGAAGATCAAAATCCCTTTCAATCTCATCCGTCGAAATTTTAAATGCATTTTAATATATTAAAAAATTAAAACCTACATTTATTTCCTCAAAATTTAACTTATTATTATTTTATTTTATTTTTCAATTTTTATTTTTTTATTTTTTTTATTTTTTTTATTTTTTATTTTTTTATTTATTTTTTTTAGTTATTTTTTAATTTTTTTAATTTTATTTTTTTATTATTTATATCTTTTATTTTTTATTGTTTTTTAATTTTATTTTTTTTTATTTTTGGATCCTCGAACTTAGCCTTTGGAAAAATCACCTAGGACCTAGGACTTAGGACTTATGAGGGGGATTAAAACATTTCCTAACCCTCAAGACACTTTACATCATGAACTTTACAATTTTACATCTCAAGGGGGAAAACCCATTTGACATAGACCCTCATAGACCACCCAGTTCTGCGACACAACTATAATCTAGCAGATCAAGCAATTTGTAATAACCTACCCAAATAGTTAGGGTTATTTCCAAATTACTTTTACATAGACTCGACCAAGTACACTAGGAGTCCCCTAAGATTCTAATGACAAAATCCATTCCGGCTTTGGGGTTAGGCTGAAGGAAAACTCTGCCGATCATGGATCGGTAAGACAAAAAACCTTCCGGAACATAGATTATCACTAGAAAATTAGGTTTACCTAGGCAATTTACATACATGACTCAGATCTGCTAAAATTATTTACAAATTACACATGAATATTGGGTTTACAACATAACATGATCAGACTGATGATGACAATCGAATGGCACGGACATGTCGCTCAAACGCTATCCCTTCTGCGAAAAAGGGGGTGTACTGCTATGGGTAGTTGACACATAGTGGTCAACATCTGACTCTACTTGGGGACACGTTGTTGCACTGTAGGAATGTGAGAATCCAGAATCAGCACCCACGCAACACACAACAAAACATAAGTAGCGTCCACTCAAAAATCATCACATAACATTAAGCACATGAAAGATATAAGCTCTTCATTTATTAACTATCTGGAAAAGTAAATCTAATCCTAAAACAGAAATGAAAATGCTGAAGAAGTTAACCAAAAAAAAAAAGAGGAGTAGGGTTAGAAATACAGAGGATGCCCCATGGCATCAGATGTGTTCACTATAGTGTATACTGAGCATTTGCCTACTTTCAGGCAAATCTGTCAGCTGCTTGTCAAATGTGCCATGTCCAATTTTGCATATGGTAGGACTTTTTCCTATCCGAAAATCAAGCTGCTCGCGGCCGTCTGATGCATCAAATCTTCTTCTTGTTCTCTTTTTCTTGCGCTTTTTCTTCGTGGCAGGCTGTATCACTGATAACGTGGAATCTTCTGCTTCAAAGCTCTCAGATGAAGTATGTAAGATATGCGTGACATGTCTTTCTTCATTCTGCATCTGCCCTGTCAAGGATGATGGATCAATCTCACAGGTGCCATGAGTTATAACTTGATCTTCTATAACTGGTGGATTAACCGTGTGAGCATCAACCTTATTATTAATTTCCCTTTTATCCAAGTCACCATCAATTATCCACTTTTCAATGGAACAAATGACCTCATAATAAGATGGAGCTTGTTGCAACAAATAAGGAGGCTCTTGATCTATTGACGTTCCCCGGTTTCTTTCATCCTTTGACAGCTGCTAAAATTTTTGAACATGTATTGTAATGGCATCCATCTAACTAGAGTGTTCAACCTTCATAGCACTGATTTCCCTGGCATGGTCTTTTTCCACGGTCAATAACTTATTTTGCATAGAATTAATTTCCCTATCATGATTAGCTTTCATGGTCGTCATATTTTCCTCTAAGCCTAATAACTTGCTTTGCATAAAACTAATTTCTATGTCATGATTAGTTTTCATGGCCTCAATTTCCTTAGCATGTTGATTTTGCATGTCGGTTATGTAATCAGAGTGTTTAATTTTCATGATCTCCATCTCCTTATTACGTTTTTCCAAGTGGATGCATAAAGTTCTTACATCATTGGTGTAATTAGTTTTATTGACCTCCATATTTTTTACCAGCCGCATTAGTTCTTGTATAATTTGCTTCTGATCTTCCTTTTCATTGTCAACATTGTTTTTACAATTTGTCCCTACTTTTCCACTATCATGGATTTGATCTGCAATGGTACAGGTGGATGGCACATTTTGATATGAAGAATTGTCTTGAAATCTTTCATCGACAGCTAGACCTTTTACAAGATTACTTTCATTTCGTTGCACAATTTTAGGGGCACAAGGCGAGCTATCTGGATCACCATATCTATCTTTAAAAGCATCGATAATGTCTTGTAAAGAAGTGAAAGAATCTTCAGGACAATTATTAAACCAGTTCAAAGCATCACCCTTTAAAGAACGGACAAATAGACGCATTTTGACATCTTCATGATTATATTGAGGAAGTCTACAATATATGATCATTACACAAGTAAACTTGTTTAAATGTTTTCTAACAGCGACTGAATCACCACCTGAGAACAAAAATAATTTAGAAATGGCCTCTTCCGGAAAATCATGGAGATTATCAGTAAAATGACATGGTTTAAACGAATAATCCATGATGAATAACGAGGGACCAAATGGATGATAGAACGAGATCTCTGCTCAAGAAAATCAATAGATGAAAGAAGTGGAGTCGCCACTTGAACAATGAATCTAATTCTAGGATCCAAAAAGCAACAAACAAGCAGATATGAGGGAGGCTTCTTGCCTGGGAAAAATAAAAGAAAAGAAATGGAGTTGCCAACCAGACAAGAAATGAACTGAAGAGAAGTTGTTGATATGACGAAAGATAAGGTGATGAAAAAGATCCAAATGATGCCAAAAAATGTTGAATCTGCGAGCTCAAATGCGAGATGAGAAAGATGAAAGAATGATGAGAAATGAGAATATGAATGTCGTTGAAACGCCGGGAATAAAATGTTCCCCGGCAACAGCGTGTTGACCACTATGTGTCAACTCAACCCAAAATAATAGTACTTGAAAGTGAAATCAACTATTTATGACAATATGCAATTAAACCAAAAGATAAGCCAATTTCCAGGTACAAGAAAATTAAACTTGTTTCAAAATTAAAATAGATTACAATGCTTGCATCCAAAGTGCCTCTTGACATAAGATTTGCATGTGAGACTTTAAACCATCAAGATAGAAAGAAATTGAAGAACTTTGCAAACAAAGCAAATGTGTTGGAATGTCGTTCTTAGTTTATTTTATTAATTAGTGCTAAGGAAAAGTTACAATTGAACTCTAGTCCTCATACCTCATCATTGCCCAAATATTTGGATCTCACAATGAGGAGTCAGTAGAGGTAGAGGGTCCCTAAAAGTCTATTCAATCAACTTAAGTTGGAGGTAATTTTTAATGATGCTTGGGGCATGTAAATAAATTAAGCAAACAATGAAAATTAACTTCAACATGAAATGTACTTACTTGACATAAAATAAAATGTTACTTTATGGAGAAAATTTGTCCAAATACTTTATGCATGTAAAATGTCTTTAATGGTGAAGCATAAGTAAACTTGGAACTATGTTGAAGCCAAATAAGATCAAGTAAAAAGTGTTTGCATGCAAAAAATATGAACTTGTTATGAATTTAAAACATGTAGTAAATTAAATTAAAGTGCATGCAAAATGAGTCTGATGCATATTGTGTTAATTTCCCAATTTGATGATATGCATACAAAATGAAATAAACCAACGAAGTCAAACCACCAAGTCTCTCTAAAAGGTGGACAGATAGGGATATCAATGGGTAAAACCCACACTCCCAAAATCATAACTTTTATTAGTTCTTACAAGAAGGAAAAGACAATGAAGTCTTCTTTAAAATCCAAGGAAAGTCTTAACAAATTCGCATCAAACCATGAATCATTCCTTGCTGAAAAATTTTGCAATTTGAAGCCCACAAAGGCTCAACAAAATGCAGATTTTTGAAAAATGAGAAGAGAAGATAAACCTCCTCTATGGCCACAACCAAGAGAAAGAAAAAAACTGCCAAAATGAATTCGGATTCCTTCAAGAAGAACACGTCCTTGTCCAAGATGAATTCGGCCTAAAGGTGGAAGTAATCACTAAATCCAAGTCCCAAGGTCCTTGTAAAGTTTTGTAGATGTTCTATGCTAAGAGCAATTTCACTTTTCTCACAGCAATCATACAAGTAGATAAGCAAAATGCAGATAGAACATATAAGCAGATCTTACAGAAGACAAATCAGAAACAAGAAAAATGTATGTGTTTGTTTCGGCGGTCAACAGGATGCTTCAACCAGCAAAGTCTCCTTTGGTCAGCCAGCCCAGCATGTGTCACAACAACCCTCCAACCAGTAGATGAGTCAACCCAAGTCAGTTCTACAAAAGTCAACGTTGTCCTGAAAAGTCAACGCAGGGGCAGCAAGCTAAAAGTCAACGCATCAGCAAAACGGTCAACCCTTTGACCTCGATTTTTGTGCCAGGTAGTATGGCCTTCAAAAATCGAACCTCCCACAAGTTTTCAGCTTGTTTGGACCAAGCGTTGACCAAAGTCAACGCTGGTCAAACTTCTGCGAAACCCTAGCAGCAGAAACCCTAGCAGCAGAAAAATCTTCTTCGTCCTTCCCACGTGTGGCTGAAATTCGTCCTCCAGGTAGCTCATACTTTTTAGGATGAGAGAGGAAGATGTGAGTTGTTTTTTTTGTGATCAAATTCTCTCCAACTTTTCCTGTATATATATATCCATCAATGAGGGTGTGTGACACATCTGTTGGGCATGTGAGCCTACATTACAAAACTGGCTGACCTTTGCACATATAATTTATTAAGAATAATAAATTCAAAATATAAGTTCTGCTCATCGGATTAAGACTATTTTTATATGGATTTTACACCTCTCAGAAAGAGGAATCCAACAAAAATATTAGCCTCTTAATCTGAGCATCAGAACATGGAGTTTGGACCTAGTTGTCCAAATTTAACACTCCCTCTCAACTAGGGAGAACTCCATCTATTAGTGCAATTAACATCGTGAGTCATCCCGCCGAAACTTGCTTTGCTGGCTTCTTTATTTCAGAACAGAAGTGGGTCAGTCACAAAGACATCATTCCCCGACTGACATAATCAGTCCAGAGGTCCCAGACCTCACAAATCTTGATCCCAGATCAAGTGGTTGGACCATGCCATCCTAGATAGAGAGTACGGCAATCTCTGATGCGTCCATCAGTCTTTGCTAATAGTCTCTAGCTTTTCCACACCTCATTGGCCAAATGAGAGGTACTTCCCATGAGCCCTGAACTCAATGGGTAGGATGCATACGGGGCACAGATTAAATGAGTGGCGAACCAGCTCAATAATCACAAGGGTGGGGCAGAAGCATTATGAGTGCTTATAGCTCCGAGAAGCTATCCCCAAAGCCCCCCAGAGCTCATTGTCCAACAGGACCCACATCATAGGGTCTTTCCACGACACCAAGACTCTCACGGAAGGTTAGGAACTTGACCTTCCCCAGGGGCTTAGTGAGAATATCCACGACCTGCTCATCAGTTCCCATATGATCGAGCCTTACGGCGCCTCGCTGTACCATATCCCGGATAAAGTGGTACCTGATATCAATATGCTTGGATCGGTCGTGGAACACAGGATTCTCAGTCATACGAATCCCACTCTGATTATCACAGAGTATTACAGTGGTATCTAGCACATGTTGGAACAGCTCACTAAAGAGCTTCCTCAACCAAACTGCTTCACAACAGGCCATACTAGCAGCAATGTATTCGGCCTCTGTGGTGCTCAAAGCCACCGACTTCTGCTTCCTGCTCATCCATGAGATCGAAGCAGAACCAAGATTGAAACAGCATCCAGATGTGCTCTTACGATCCACCACACTGCCAGCCCAATTGGCATCAGTATATCCCCGGAGTATCACACTCCCGGCAGTGTATCTCAGCCCATGGTTTATCGTGCCCCGAAGATATCTCAAAAGATTCTTGGCACCAACCCAGTGAAAATGATGAGGCTCAACCATCTGTTGACTCAAAGTATTCACTGCAAAACATATGTCCGGACGGGTGTTCACTAAGAACATCAAAGCTCCTATGAGTTGACGATACTCAGTAGGATTGGCCAAGATAGGCCCTGCAGCGCTGCCACTCAACTTCTTAAAGTTGAGTTCCATTGGTGTCGACACGGACTTACAGTCCACCATCCCAAATCTTTCCAGAAGCTTCACAATATACTTTCCTTGAGAAAGGAAAATCTCTCCAGGTCTCTGCCAGACCTCCAGGCCTAGGAAATAGTGCATCAGTCCTAGGTCTTTCATCTCGAACTCAGCAGCAAGCTCCCTCTTACATTGATGAATGAGAGGGTCATCACCTGTCAGGAAGAGGTCGTCTACATACAGCACTAGAATGAGAGGCTTTCCTTCCTCAACCTTAAAGTAAAGGTTTGGATCAGCATTGCTTCGAGTGAAGCCCAACTTCATCAAGTAACTATCCATCCTCTCATACCAAGCTCTGGGTGCTTGCTTTAACCCATAGAGGGCTTTCTTCAACCTGCAGACATAAGTGTCTCGATCTTGAACTTCAAATCCCAGAGGTTGTTCTACATACACCTCTTCCTTTATTGCACCATGCAGAAAAGCAGTCTTGACATCCATCTAATGAAGACTCCATCCTTGCGTAGCAGCAAGGGCTATGATGGATCGAATGGTGGTATATCGAGCCACAGGTGCAAATATATCGTCATAGTCAATTCCTTCCTTTTGAGAGAAGCCACGGGCAACAAATCTTGCCTTAAACTTTTCAGCACTCCCATCAGATCCATGTTTAATCTTGTAGAGCCATTTAGCGGTGACAACAGATTTGTCCTTCGGTCTCGGGACCACATCCCAGACATCATTCTTCATAATAGCCTCATATTCTTCATGCATAGCATCCTTCCAGACTTGATGCTTGATGGCTTCTTCAAAAGATCCAGGTTCAGATTGTATAATAGTACTCATGGCAGCTAGATACCCTTGGTATCTACACGGCTTCTTGCTTTCTCGGAATGTTCCCCTTGGGGCAGCATGACCCTCAGCATCTTCGAGGGTGTCCCTGAGCCATGATGGCCTCTTTCCTAGAGAAGGGGAAGGATTAATAGGGTCCATTGGCTCTTCAACATCAGGCATAGTCTCATCCTGGGGTTCTTCCAGATTTCCAGGTCTTTCTTCATGGTTTTCTTCAGATCTAGGAAGATCTACTACTTTCTTCAGGGAAGCATCTTCGTCAAAAGTGACATCATGGCTTATCTCTACTTCCCTTTGACCAGGTACATAGACTCTATATGCCTTAGAAGTCTCACTGTAGCCCACAAACATTCCTTTCTTCCCAGTAGCGTCCAGCTTACTTCTCTTTTCTTTCGGCACATGAAAATAGACAGGACATCCAAAAATTCTAAAATGTGAGACATCGGGTTTCTTACCAGAGAAAACCTCTTCGGGAGTTTTGGAGTCCAAAGCGGAATGAGGGCATCGGTTTTGAATGTACACAGCAGTATTTGCAGCTTCTCCCCACAGAAACTTTGGAAGACCCTGGTCACATAGCATGGCACGGGCAGCTTCCACAATAGTCCTATTCTTGCGTTCAGCAACACCATTCTGCTCAGGAGTATATGCAGTGGTAGTCTCCCTCTTAATGCCAGCTTCTCTGCAAAAGTCTTTGAACTCATTTGACTCATATTCAGTGCCATTGTCAGTCCTCAAAATCTTGATCTTCTTTCCGGTCATATTTTCCACCAAGGCTTTGAAGGTACGGAACCACATGAAAGCCTCATCCTTCTTCTTCAAGAAGTATATCCAGGTTTTGCGAGAGAAGTCATCAGTAAATGTCATATAGTAAGAACATCCCCCCAGGGATGTTACAGGCAACATACCGGAAAGATCAGAATGGACCAGTTGCAATATCTCAGATGTCTTTGTGACACGTGAGGGGAAAGGTCCCCTTGTATGTTTTCCTTCAGCACAGCCCTTACATACACCTTTATGATTATTTCCAAAATCAGGCATCCCTGTCACCACCTTCCTTGCTTCGGGAAGAGCCTTGTAATGAAGGCGTCCAAATCTTCGGTGCCATAGTTCGGTTTGACGGATAGTATCACAAGTCATAGCTCCCAACGGACTCCCTCCAACCTGGTAGAGTGTACCAACTCTAAAACCAATTGAGATAGCTTCCTTGAAGCTCTTCTTCCACATGAGTACCTTTCCATCAGAGAAAGTTACATTGAATCCTTTGTCTTCCATGGCAGATACAGACACAAGGTTCTTCTTCAATTTGGGTACATAGAGTACATCTTGTAGATGGAGGACTTGTCCTTGAGACAAGTGGAGGGTCACAGTCCCGGTCCCTTTCACAGGATAAGTGGCATTATCCCCAAGGGTAATTTCTAGATTAGTATCCCTTCCAACCATGTCAGAAAGTGCTTCCTTGAATCCGGTGATGTGTCTTGAGGCACCACTATCGATTAGCCAGACATCCATAGTGTCGGGCGGAGATGCAGCTAAGAGAGCAGATATTAGAATATACTCATTTCTTTTATCAACAACATTAGACTCCTCATACCTGGTATTTCTGGTCCTTTTAGAAGGTGGATGGTTTCCTTCAAAGTGAGCCTTCCTCTTTCCTTTGGATTTGTCATTTCTTTGATTCCCATTCCTTCAGTTGTTGTTGTTGTCGTCACTATCGGGAGAATTCTTTTGGAAGGGGCATTCTCTAGCATAGTGTCCAGTCCTATGGCAGGTGAAACATTTACCCTTCTTCTTTTGAGTCTTAGTCCTTCCTTTGTCCTTGGAACCACCAGAGTTCTTCTTTCGGGAATGAGCAACATAGGCAGCATTTCTTTCATTATCAAATTCCTTCATCCTTGTTTCTTCTTGCATACATCTAGACAGAAGCTCATCAAAGTTAGGGATGGTATTATTGTTGAGAATGGTAGTTGTGAATACTTGCCATTCATATGGAAGTCCTCCAAGTGCGGTGAGAACCATCTCACGATCAGCTATTGTCTCCCCAATAGCTAGCAGATTGTTCCTGGTTTCGGTCAACTTCATAAAGAAAGTTTGAATAGACTCGTCTCGGCCCTTCTTCATATTCTTCAACTTGTTCTTGAGGAATAGCACTTGGTTCACATTGTTTACTCGGAACATAAGTATCAGTTTGTCATACATCTCCTTGGATGTGCCTAGTTCAGATATGTAGGCAACCAGACTCTTATTTATGGATTCCCTGATCAGCAGTTTTGCTCTGATTTCTCCCTTCTTATACTTGTGTTTAACAGCAGCAGAGGCATTTGATGGATGTTCTTGAATCTTCCCTGTCACATGATCTAGGAGATCATGATCTTCTAATTTGAGATCTAATAACATCTTCCAGGCATGGAAGTCATCACTTCCAGTCAGCTTGTCATTCTCCCTGAATTCAAGCTTAGAGGAATCCATTTCCTTCAATGATGATTGCTATAGATAGAGTTTGTCTTCACCTCAGCTCTGATACCATGTAAAGTTTTGTAGATGTTCTATGCTAAGAGCAATTTCACTTTTCTCACAGCAATCATACAAGTAGATAAGCAAAATGCAGATAGAACATATAAGCAGATCTTACAGAAGACAAATCAGAAACAAGAAAAATGTATGTGTTTGTTTCGGCGGTCAACAGGATGCTTCAACCAGCAAAGTCTCCTTTGGTCAGCCAGCCCAGCATGTGTCACAACAACCCTCCAACCAGTAGATGAGTCAACCCAAGTCAGTTCTACAAAAGTCAACGCTGTCCTGAAAAGTCAACGCAGGGGCAGCAAGCTAAAAGTCAACGCAGCAGCAAAACGGTCAACCCTTTGACCTCGATTTTTGTGTCAGGTAGTATGGCCTTCAAAAATCGAACCTCCCACAAGTTTTCAACTTGTTTGGACCAAGCGTTGACCAAAGTCAACGCTGGTCAAACTTCTGCGAAACCCTAGCAGCAGAAACCCTAGCAGCAGAAAAATCTTCTTCGTCCTTCCCACGTGTGGCTGAAATTCGTCCTCCAGGTAGCTCGTACTTTTTAGGATGAGAGAGGAAGATGTGAGTTGTTTTTTTTGTGATCAAATTCTCTCCAACTTTTCCTGTATATATATATCCATCAATGAGGGTGTGTGACACATCTGTTGGGCATGTGAGCCTACATTACAAAACTGGTTGACCTTTGCACATATAATTTATTAAGAATAATAAATTCAAAATATAAGTTCTGCTCATCGGATTAAGACTATTTTTATATGGATTTTACACCTCTCAGAAAGAGGAATCCAACAAAAATATTAGCCTCTTAATCTGAGCATCAGAACATGGAGTTTGGACCTAGTTGTCCAAATTTAACAGTCCTGCATGCAAACTTGTAAGTAGTTTTCTAATAATGAATCCTATAAATAGTTGCAAGAGAACAGGTTAGAAACAATCTACAACAACAAATGTTAGCTCGAAAACATACAAAGTATGTTACAAAAAATAATCTACAAGAGGTTAGGCCAAAGAGTATGAGCAAGTTCTCATTTTTGACTAGCTATGACTCAGCTCTTTGAAATAGCTAAATATTAATAAATGAAGTGAAATACGTGAAAAACAAAATTATTTTAAGTTTGATATTTTGATACAAAAAATAAAAGCTTTAAGAAACTTGAAAGAATCTCTGCAAGACACAAATAAGATATAGATGAGACTTTGGAGTTTAACACATGCGGGTTATCCTTGAATATTTTTCAAGAATAGGTTGATTCCTCCGAGAATTTCCCCTCATGCTTGAAAAGCTTAACCAAATAATGATTCATCTACAAAACTTCACCACAAGTCATTAAATTGACATGAAATTAAATAAGTGCAGTGGAAAGAATTTCTAGAGATACATCTATTATCCACTAGAAGATTTATTTTTCTAAAGCAAATAAGTTTTTCTTATGCTCATATGAGATAGTTGCATACTAACATAACTTGAAACAAGCATGAAAAAAACAATGACATGAAGAAATAAATAGAAGCATAACAACAAGTAAAGCACAATAGCTCGTATTACATGATACAATATGAGAGCACGTAGCCTCATTATATAGAGAGTTGTGAGCAAATTCCAAGGAAAAATGCATGTAAGAATTGAACTTGGAGCAAATCCCAAGGAAAGGTAAGTCAAGTTCGATGTGGAGAAGATAGAGACACTAGAGCAAAATCGAATTCCATATGTGCACCTCAAGGGAAATCGAATTCCATATATGGCATGGTAAACATATCCATGAGTGAACCAAAGCAATGAAATAACTCTAGTCAAAACAAATCAAATGCAAACCAAGTGTCGCCACTTCAGATGATGATCCCAAAGATGCTCTGCACAGATCCCTAGGAACTGCGTGATTTCCTCAGGTGAAACTCGTAATCCTCCATGTGAAGTGCTAAGGGTAGAAGCAACTCGAGCTAACAGTGAGAGAAGGCCCACGAAATCCTCAGTCTAGATATTTCATAGAATATTCCTTCAGTACATGGGTTCCTCTAATAAATTCGATTTTCCACATGTGCAATTGTTGCTTTCTCTTTGGGAAGTTCGATTTTATGAAATAATGGTATAATTATGATGGAGTGTGCTCAGTGATCTTCCACATGTCCATTGACTCAACTTTTTGACTTACTCATACCCCATACAATTTCTCTTGACTACACTTATTACAATTTAAATACAATTTTATTTGCAATTTTTGACCTGCAGGAAATCTAAAAAGTTAAAAAATGACTACCTAGACCTAACCAAATTCAATGAAATTTTGTGTGTGATCTAGTATGGTAATATACATCGACTCTAGACACTAAGATGTGTTAGAGGCTCAACCTTCAAACCGTCACCCCGGCTTTGGGGTAAAAACTGAGTGAAAAAACCCAGAAAATTATCTGTCTCTGAAAAAAAGACATAATTAACCAGATAAAAAAAACACTCCAAGATGTACTCATTTGTTGATCGAGTCCCAACATCCTAGGCCTGTTACAGACTCGAAACTCATCATTACTAGTATCACTTATTACAATTCCCCATGGGGTGTGGAATCTGTGTACAAGAAAGATGACGAGAAGTAGAGTTAAAAAACTCTGTTGATTGATGATATCTAATGGTACAAGTGTCCTTTGGATCATCCTTGGGCATGGAGTCCTCATATAATCATTAGATGCCACTCTAGTGGTCAACAGGACCTTACACCACATCACGGGAAGAGGCATAGAGTCACCTGTGTACCCAAGGCTTCTTTGTCATAGAATTCAATTCAACAGATAACAAATATCACATACTCCAATCAAGACCTTAGTTCATGGATAAAGAAGGATTATGCATGAAACAATGATATCCATCTTTTGATCCCTCCTTCGATTCTCTTACTTGAGCACCAATTTGGGTTAGGCTCCCAAATCTGCCACTACACTTTTGGGGTCTAGAACCCTTGGAAGCCATAGGCAATGCTCTTGGAAAATTCCAATGTTGTTTGGAAGAAAAAGGAAAATAGTAAAATATGCAACAATCTGCACTGAAATGGACCTTGAAAAGGGTCTTCCAGATGAGATCTGTTTAAAGGTTGCAGGTATGTCTTGGAATCACAAACTGGATTATGAATATAATGCTTTCAGATGTAGACCTTCCTTTGCTTATGCATATCTAGCTTGTTCATATTCAGTAAAGTAAAATCAGAAATCTCCTTCCCATAAGCCTACCTAGGGGGCCAAGGAGAAAATGAGAGCCACCCATTGACATGCCCTATCTCCAATCAGGAGGAGGGTCCTCCTCTTTTGAAAGGCCTAGAAAGGGAAGCCAGAGACGGAAATCAGAGACAATTCTAGTGAAAATTCCCTAAGCAAGTTCTGACACTGGAAAATTTGGCTCCTCTTCAGGGTTCCTTACCAGGGTGGCTGAAGATGATCTCTTTTCCAAAAAAGGGGAAGATTGTCTAACAATTCAGTCAACTACACCGAGATTGGATCGTAACTCAGGAACAAGAATGGACAGAGGTCAAGAAATAAAACGTTCAACAAATCCAATCAATTGACTCTTCATACCAGAAAAGGAAACGGTTAACACCGTATTTGAAGACTGCACATTGATTAATGGACGGGTCTATCATTTAAAATTTTGATGTAACTAATTGGACTGCATATTTTTGCTTACTTGGAGGTTGTACATCCTCAGGTTTTGAGACTTATTATTGAAAAGATATGGAAGCAGTCTTCTACATGTTTTCTTGAAGATAATAACACTGACCTATCATGTAATGCCAATGGCATCATGTGATGCAACTGACATCTACACAATGTCTATCCTTTTCTTTTGTGGAACAGAATATGTAAAGAAAAATTTGAAGTAAAAAAAAATGACTGGCTTAGAATTCTACATTTTTGCAGTCTGCAATCTGCCTTGCAGAGTGTGGTACAACAGGTACTAGTGCAATGCAATAAATAATGCCATTATATCTACCATCCATGACTATAAAATCACCCAATGTCTGTCTCTCAATGACGGCTAATTTATCATCCGAAGACAAAGTACCCTCTAAGAATAAAAATAAACAGTATTAGAGCCATGTGAAGTAAAACTAGGTTGCATCCTGAAAGCAGTTACACTGCTTTGGCTACAAGCGTGGCCAACTAGTCCCAAAGTGGCAATAAATTGCAGAATCATCCTTTCAAAAGCACATACGCTCAACCAGGTTCTCTGTGTCCTTGTGTAAGAGATTTTGGGTTCCACCCCCACCTCAGTGTCTCTATGCTGTGACAACTCTATTATCAAGGCATTGAAATGAAGAGCTAATTATAGTGGATAATTTGCCAATCCTTTCAGAAGCAGATAAGCTCAGGCAACATTTCTGTGTCCCATTTCCACGTCTGTGTTCCTATGCTGTAGCAAGTCACTTAAGAAGCTATTGGAATCAAAAGCTAGCGATAATGGATACCTTGTCAAAACCACAGGTTTGGTCTTTTTGGTTAAGGATCTGTATATATGTGTAAGAGGTTTCAAGTTCAAATGTGAAAAGCATAATATGTGACTCTCATCTTCTCAATCTTTTGCATTACGATGAAAAATTGTTATCCCAAGGTTGATAAGCATGGCAACTTAAAGAGAGCAGAAATATAAACATACCAGCATAAGGAGGGCAGACATCTTCTAGAGTCCTTAAATAATATGAGTCCTTAAATAATATGATATGTTAAAGCAAAGTGGCAAACACACACACACACATAGGCTGTGCTAAATTTTAGCTCAGATGATCTATCATCTTAACCATGAGGGCTTTCATCATCTGGTGTTTGGTCGTTTTAGTTCTCACTCTAATACTAGTTTCACCAAAAATACTCATTAAGTTGTGCATTCGATATGCACCAGAATACCCAACTCGCAAAAAATAATATCAAGTAAAGGTTATGCTGAAATTTAGCTCAGATAATCAACCATCTCATTTATTCTGGCTTCGATCATCTAGTTTTTTTTCAATTTTATTTCGCTGTAACGCAAGTCATCTAGAAAAAGCATTCAAAAGAACTGATTAAGCAACTGCATTTGATATAAACCAACATAACTTTCTGACTTCTACCTGAATGTAGCCTCATCCACAGTGCTAACATAGGCTCCTCCGCCTATACCAAAGCCCAACAGCACTCCTGTCAGCAATCGCCCCTGTAATTTCCACAAACAGTTCGAATGAAACTCAAAGCTTAACAGAGGCGAATATAGGCATGCATTTTCCAGCACACGAGCTCCAAAAATAAAAATTAAAAAGATAAATTCACTACAAGCTCGATAGATGCATAAGAATACCCAAAACAATAGAGAAAAAAGTCCAAATGGGTACCCATGTGAGACCGTATTTTGGGGGCAAAATGCGTTTAACTACTTCCTGTGGAGGAGATCGAGTGTGTAGAGTGTTGAACTGGGCATTGCGCAATATGACAGCTGCAGTGCGCATTCTCCAAGCCATTGTTTCCTTAGTCTAAGGGTAAAAGCCTTAAACCCTGCTTAAACCTTTTTCGTCTTCTCAGCTGCCACTCTGCACCAACACGCCCTTTTTATTCTATTCGACTATTCGGCTGTTTGCCTAGCTGATTCGAATATAATTATAGATTGTTTGGATTCTCACAGGCCACAACATCAACGCCGTCTTACAATTTTATTTTAGAGGGCCAGGCGACAGGGTTTTGGAACAAGCCATTTTATAGAATAATAATATCTGCAGAGGTTTTTTTGAACCATTGATATGTAATTACAGGGAAAATTTAATATATCTGTACCTCTTTCTAAACTTGTGTAATTTTTTTATTTGTTTAAAGTCTAAACTTGTAGATTTTAATTAGTCGTTTTGTTAAGTGTTGAAGGTCAATGAGCAGCTTTATATATATAAACCCATGGTGCATTAATATTAATTTAATTTATAAATCCATAGTGCATTAATATTAATTTAATTTTTGTGGGGTTTATGTTTTTGTGGAGGAGCTTTGTATCAAAGGGTAAACTTAAGTTTATGAGTTTTGTTTTTTCATCATGAAGATGAAGATGAAGATGGAATCTGTTTTATAGGTTATCTTTAGTTTCATGGATGTTAAAATAATTTATCTCAGCATTATATATATAAACTCATAGTGCATTAATATTAATTTGATTTTTGTGGGGTTTATCTTTTTGTGGAGGAGCTTTGCATCAAATGGTAAACTTAAGTTTATGAGTTTTGTTTTTTCATCATGAAGATGAAGATGCAATCTGTCTTATAGGTTATCTTTAGCCTCATGGATGTTAAGATAATTTATCTCTTTCTATAAAAATTTGTGAGCATCAACTTTGTTACAATCTCAAATTTACTTTCTAATAAGTCCACACATATAATTTCGTTCTTCATATTTTACTAAACCCATCATTATTCATGTATAGATTTTTATTATCTTTTAATTTAGAATGTATTTTAAAAATATATAAATAAAACAATAGTTTTTAATAATGTTGATTTTGAATTTTTTCTAACAAGGTTAGAGGAAAAAAAAATATTCATATTTTACTAATAATGTATAGATTTTTATTATATTTTAATTAGAGTGTATTTTAAAAATATATAAAAAAATAAATTAATGATCTTGATCTTGATTTTTTTAATTATAAAATTTATTTGACATATATATTATTTATAAGAAGAATTAAAAAATAAAATAAAAAATTAATAAGTAATATATATATATATATATATATATATATATATATATTACCATTTTTTTAAATAAATTGTGATGAGATATTAACAAGTTTATTGATTAAAATTTAACTAATATTATTGGATTTTGAGGGTTTTGTTTTGTAGGGTGTTCAAAGCTTGAAACTCGTAGTAGTTGAGCATAGGAAAAAACAAAAATAAAATTCCAAGCATATTGAGGGCTAGTGTGGACCAAGCTAGGTGCAATTTTCAAGTGATTTTGATGGCTTAGATGTCCTTGGTCCCAGTTTCTTAATCTCACAAGCCACAACCACTCTAGCAAGCAAAAACAAAAAACAACAAATTTATTAAGGAATGATAAGCACTAGAATTGTTTCCTCTTTGGCCATTCCAAAATTTTAAATCCATTGAAGGGTAGTAAGTGTGGCCAAAGTTGTTCTTGATCCCAAAGGAAACTAAGAAAACATCTTTGAATGGAATCAGGGAGGAGCATCAAACCAGAGCAATTGGCCTTATTCCAAGGGTTGATCTTCCTCTATGAAAGTTATATCAAAAGATTTTGGATGTGTGTTTCCTTTCTCTATTTCATCCAGGTCTAAATTGGGTTCTACTTCTCCTTCATGGGTTTCTAGATTGTTTTTGTGGGGCCCTAGTCCTCGATCACTTAGCTCTCTCTCGCGTTTTCTTGGGTTTGGTTCGCGCAACCTTATTTGGTTCATTAGCAATGGTGTGAGTCATTTCTTAGTTTGGTGGCTTAAATTTCATCTCCTCCTCCTGAAGCCTACCATGTTCTTCTCTTTTTGCATAGAAAAACAAAAGGTTAATGACTCATTCTCATAAATTATTTGTCTTATGTTATGCCGTTAATTACTTGAGGGAATGTTGTAAAGGGATAGGTTTTTTATTATGACAATGTTAAAGAAAGTGGTAGTGGGAAGGGGTTTCTGGTAGGATGCATTCCTAGGAAGAAGCCAAAAACTTTAAATATGCCTTCATTTTGAGAAGCCTATGTAGTCAAAAGAGGCAAATTGAAGATCTTCAAGTTGAGTGTCTTGCCCTTTCATAAGTCACTGTGAGTTAGGCTAGAAGTCCTACTTCAAGTGCCTCAAATGTTAGGTTGTTAGTAAGGTTTGTATTGGAGGATGTCAAGAAAGATGAGATTGTACAACAACAACAATAGGATGTGGAAATATTGCTAGTAGATAGCAACCTTTTGGGCCAACATGGATAATTAGGAGGAAGCTTACGATCATTATGCTTTTATTTAGTAATAGTGTTTAACGTTTTGGAAATTTTTCTTGATATTAGTAGTTTTTTACATAATTTATACAAGTACTAGATATCTAAAATCCCATGTGAAGTGGGGTGGCAAATTCGAGAGGGGTTATCATGAGCCCTTGAGGGACAATAGAATCATTATTTGTTTGGGGTCTTGGTATTTCTTCCAATAACATAGTAGAAGTCTATGCTTTATTGCAAGGTTTGAGGTTAGCTAACGCGTCTACAATTCAATTATTGATAGTAGCTAGCAATTCTAAGATTATTGATGGCAAAATGGTTTTGAAAGCCACCTTAGTTGATAATCTCCTAGTCTCAGTGTTAGAGTCGGCGAAAAGGAAGTGTTTAAATTTATTGGTATCCAATTCTTTCAAGTGCTTAAGGAAAACAATCAAGTAAAGGATGGATATATACTAAAGCCATCCTTCTAAATGAGGGAGACATTAATATTAGTGGTAATATTTATACTCAACCCATTCCATAATAATCTCAACATGAGGATCAAGGCATGAAGCAGCAATTAGGGCATCACATAGCTTATCACGTGGATGCTCAGTCGTATAGCAAGGGGAGTTATGAGAAGCGACTTGAACCACCTATTCACATGCTTAGGTACCTAGCTTCATGCGGTAATAAACTCATGAAAGGACTCTCCTCCCATCTTGGTGTGATTATGGCACCATGGTTTGATAAGTGAATGTGGAGGCTTTGGTTATCAAGCATGCATGATAACCAAGTGAGTTGTGTTTGTTTGGGGTTGTATGTTTCTTTGTTTCTTTGTTAAGGAATATCGGTGAGCCCACTCCCTTGTCTCCTCCCAAATCAAAACATCCTATATTTGTCAATTTTGATGCATATTTTGGGATGCAGGGTTGCTATTTTTCATTATTGTTTTGGGGGGCTCTCATTTACTTTATCCCATTTTCTTTGTGAATTAAATAGATTTAGGTTATGCAAAAGCAACATTGCTTGTTTAGTGAACAAAATTGACACTCGTTGGGCTTCTTAGGGCTAGAAGGTGCTAAGCTCAATGTGAATTACAATTTGATGCCACAATGGGCACCCAAGAGCTTGCAAAATAGAGGATTTATAAGTGGTTTGGAGTCTCCATTATCACAAACACATTATGGACTATTAGGGATTGAAGGAGATCATGCATGTGTTAAGAAACAATGAAGAGTCCATTTAGTCTAATAAAACCTCAATTTTTACAACCACAACAAAAATTCATGAAAATGAACAACAAGTTGTCATTACAGTAGCAACAATCATGGGTATAATTATCCAACAAAAACGTCATGGTTCTAAATATGAGCAAGAGAGATTAATTTGAGGCCTCCAATAAGGTATAGTCTTTAAATTCAAATTGTGGAGGACCAAAGGAAGAAGAGACAATGCATCAATTTGTTAATGACATGGAAATTGCAAAACCAGACTAAAACCCAGTCAATACGACAATGAAGAAGCAACTAGTCAACATGCATTTTTTTAACTTATATGTTTAACAAAGTCATTAGTATTTTAGGTTTATTTCATAGAGCATATACCACTTAGAAGTGTTCAATTTTTTTTCCAAATGGATATAATCAAACTTTATTATAGGATAATAGACATTGTGGCATTTTGGTATTGTATGAAAAACTTTGAAAAAAAGCTAGATATAATTCTTTGTAGCTTTGTTGTAGTTCTTTTGATTAATATAAAAATAGAATTACAAGTAAAAAAAAAAAAAAAAATCCATGTGAATGATTCTTTTGTTTCTTTAGTTAGTAACTTCCAAAGTTTGGATAACTTTTCAGGATTTTTTTTGGACATTATCATTTATTTGTATTATTATGCTAATCAATGTGGTTGTAATAGCTTTCTAATAGAAAATGTAGGGGCAAGCAATTGATGAGTACATGGAACAACACAACATGAGATAAGCATAGGTGTGTGCACATCCGAATAAGGGCAATTGAAAGGTTGGGCATAGATCGAAATAGTCAAATAGGAGGCCCAAGAATTTGAGAGGAAGATGAAGAGTTAAAGGGGAAGCTAAGAAGTTAAAGATAAGAATAAATGGCAAAATGGACATTAGGAGTACACTAGTAAAACTAGTTAAGGAAGTCAACCATGTTAGCTAATTATTTGTCAAAATCAACATTGAAGTTAGGTAGAGAGTCAACCAAAAATCAATGTAGAAAGACCAAAATCTAAAGGAGAGGGAGGGCGAGGAGCTCTAAGTTGTAATGTGACACATGAATAGAGTATTGCAATATTACTAATTAATATAGTAATGTATTGTTGTGCTTCATGAATGTTCATGTAGCTATTAGTTAGTATGTTTTTAATCGTGACCTCTAAGTGTTAGTTGTTGTGTAATATATTTCAAATAAGCAGTGCATCAACCACAATATGATTATAAATAGAATTGACAATATCTCAGCAATAAATGTATGTGATTGCAATGAAAAATAATACATATATTTAGATGTATCATATGTGCAAAATAACTTTTAGCCAAAATATTTGCATTAAATCAATCAACTATTATGACAATTCTACCATATTTTTATAAATAAAATTATATTTATATCTTAATATCATCAACTCACAATTGAGTTCTTTTATTCTTAATATATTTACATGACTAGCCTCACTAGCCTCACAACCGCCTCTTTACATATATGCGAACAATAAATTCATTGCACAACTTTCATAATAACAGCATTTAAGCTTATATCTTTATATCAATATTAATATCTGCCATAAATAATTAAGCTTTGTATCTTGAATCTATGGTTCTTACTTTCCTAGGATGCTCTCGTTCATGGTTGATAAATACAAGACAAACAAACAAAAAATGTTTTATGTTGTGCTAAGGATTAACACTTAATTGATCTTTGTTTCAATGCATTATTACATATTGTTTGATTATTACATATCAATATTAATATCTGCCATAAATAATTAAGCTTTGTATCTTAAATCTATGGTTCTTACTTTCCTAGGATGCTCTCGTTCATGGTTGATAAATACAAGACAAACAAACAAAAAAATGTTTTATGTTGTGCTAAGGATTAACACTTAATTGATCTTTGTTTCAATGCATTATTACATATTGTTTGATTGTTTTATAAACAACACATAACTTCTTTATGCTACTTTTGCTAATTAAGGTTTTGTTTCTAAATCATTAGGCCATTTAAAGCAAATACTTTCTAACTCTCTATTAACATATTGCCTAATCTTTTTTTGAAGTATCAAGATTTTGCAACTTTAATTATTATTGGTAATTTTTGGGTATATCCATCTCGACATTAATAATTAATGATTATGTTTTTACTACCTACATAAGGATTTGACTTGTTTTTAGTGCGATTTTTTGGAAGCTTTTCTGGTGGGTTTTTCTGATCTAATTTCTCTAGATATAATATTTCAACATTGAGAAATTGTTACTTCAGGTGATATCATTCCCATTACTTTAGTTTTTATTAAGATGAAGCCATGAAAATAATAGTATTATTAGAGGGAAGAAACCCAGGCGTTAAATGTACTCTCACAAAAAACTTGAGTCATCACCCTATTAAATATTAGTTTGTGGAGAGCTATGAATTCAATGATATTTCAACACGGTACAAATTGCATTCTCATAACATTTTCACCTAATCATGTTTGCATGTGTTTGAACAGAGGTTTCTGTTAATAAGTTACCCACAGAAATAAAAACATTATAATTTTTTTATTTAATTATCTACTTATTGAAATTTACCTTAATAAGTTGTATTTTATGATATAAAGTTGGATACAATAATTTCTAATAGAAAGTTAATTTAGTTGTTTCTTGTTTATGAGATTTTTATATTTAATATTTATTGAAATTTATCTTATAAGTTGTATTTCATGAATATAAAATTGGACATAATAAATTCTAATAGAAGGTTAATTTAGTTGTTTCTTGTCCATAAGAGATTTTTATATTTAGTATTTATTGATAAATTTTTTAGTTTAGTTGTTTTTCATTTATATGATTGATGAGATTTTTATATATAGTATTTATTAATAAATCTTTTTGTAAAGTGGAAAATTAGTTATTAAGAAATAGAATTATATATTACTAAGCTAAATAAGCAAGAAAGTGATTAGGGCTTAAAGAAGGGAAGAGAGGACCTTATCTATACTGCTTTGTGATAGATCTTTCAAATTTCAATGGACGAGCAAATCTACTATAGTCCTTAGAACAACAAAATTCTAGATTTCACTTACAAAATTACATAAAAACCCTTCTTTGCCTATTTGATTAATTCAATTACTAAAAACAAAGCATTCAAGTAAATTATATTATACCAATGCAAACAAAAAATCTATTATAAAATAAAAAATATTACACCCCCAGGGATAAGATGACTTTGAATCGGAATGAACTGGGAAGGATGCGGCCTCCGCGAGGGTTTACCGTGCAGTCAGGTTTCGGTTAGGGCTTCTGTAACCCTGCAGACTTTGTTTACCCGCACTGTTACTCTTTCACCTCCTTACTGTCGCTGGTAACCCTTTCCGTTTTCCATTACCTGTGCTTCCGCCGTTCGATGCTCTCTCGCGCCTGCCGCCGTCGGGGTTCTCGTCCGTTACCTTGAAGCTGTTTTCCGACACTATCCGGGTTAACGAGCTTTTGGGGATCATCTCGCTTACCTGCTGTTGTTTTCCGGTTCCTCTGCGGTGGTTACATCCCTCTCCCGCTACATGTCGTTTTCGCCGGGCTTCTCTGCGCCGCATAACTCTCACCGTTCCGAGGAGCAGTTAACTATGGAGGACCTGGAGACCGTGGACTATTCTGCTGACCCTTTGGAAGGGGTTTCCATCTGGCGTACCCCCAATGCCAGCTCAGAAGGTATGTTTTATGACGATTTTTCAGGGGTTTACTCACAGTTTTCGCATGGTGAATCATCCAAATCCCTGCCGGTGGTTCTCCCGGACGAACCCCCCACCTGGCCAGCCCTATCGACGCCTCCTCACTCTCCGGCAACCCTGGGGTTTGTGGCCGGTAGCTTAAACCCCTCTCTTGGGTTAACCCCACCGACTGTCGGTTCATCTTTCCACCATCTGCATAACCCTAACCTGGTTCTTGCCTCATCTGGTCCTGTGGGTTACCTTGGTCCCTCGTCTGGCTGTTTCTCATCCGTACCCCCTCTTTCGGGTCCCCTATCTGGTTTTTCACACGTTCCTACTGCTGGTATCCCTGCATCTTTCCATCCATCGGTACCTGCTCATCCCCCCCCTTCGGCACCAGACTCTCAGGGGAACCCTCCCCCTCCCGGCGGCCCTAGAAGAAAAGCTAAATGCTTCAAGTCGCGAGAAGCTGATTATTTTCTCAGACTGGAAGAGGACATACAGTGGGGCGAAGCGATGGATTTTGCGGATCGGGTATTGGTTGGGCGCATCAGGGGTCGCAATTATACGGCGGCACGCTTGAAGGCTTGGGCTTCTGAGATTTGGGGGCATCATTTGGTTGATATCCCGTTTGTGCAGACATTTGTGAGGGGATGGTTTGCACTCAGATTCGCGCGTGCCGATCACACTAACTGGGTTTTATCCTCACATTGGCACTTTGACCATGCGCCTGTGCTTCTCAAGCGATGGACACCCTTATTTGATCCTGAGACGGAGCAGATTGGGGTTGGCCCTATCTGGATTCGACTACCTGGACTCCCCCTTCATTATTGGTCGGAAGAAATCTTCAAGCGCATAGGCAATGCTCTCGGCACTTATATGGGGTATGACAAGTCCTATCTACAGACTGGCATGATGGCCTATGCCAGGATTCTCATTTACATGGATACGCGAGGAGGTCTATATGAATATATTACTATTCAGTGGAGGGATTCGGCGCGAAGGCAGATCATTGACTACGAGGGCATCCCATATCGCTGTCGCAGATGCCATAAAGTTGGGCATCTCTACAGAGACTGCCCGCTATTGAGGAAATCCCAAAGGCAAGAACAAGAAGAAGTAGCAGAGATCATCCGGTCGACTCCTATGGAACAGCAACCGGTTCAGCCACCTGAGGCCCATCAGCGCTCACCAGGGGTTGCTGCGCCCCATGACGGACCTGGACCTGCAAGTTTAGCGGATGATGCTCCACCCCCGGCACCGCCAACGTCCTCAGAGGCTCAGGAGCACACACTGACCCCTCCGATGGACACAGCGGTTACGGGTAAGTCATCTCCTCCTAACTCTTTGAATTTGCATGCATCCTGCATTTCATCTGTCACTTCTCACCCTGATCCACCTGTGACTTTCACCTCTCACTCACTAGCTCATATATCTCTCACTTGCTCGATCCCGCCGCCTCCTCCTCTGCCCCCCCCCCTCTGATTACTTCGACCTCTGCATTATACAGGCCATCTCCTCGGTACTCCCTTCGTCCTCGGAACAAGGACAGAGGACCTGACGTTATTGGTCTTGATCCTGTTAGTCCCCCCACCCTCCACAAGACCGGTCGGGGACGCCCATCCCGCATTACTAAAGCAAGACAGACAGCGGATGAAGAGGTTGCCCTTGGGCGACAGCACACCATTTTTGGGGCCCTTAGAGCGAAGGATGGCCCTCCCCCTCCTTCCTTATGAAAATCCTCTCCTACAATTGTAGAGGGTTTGCTAGTTCAGCCAAAAAACTAGCACTCAGGAGGCTCATTACTTCGCAGCATCTGGATATCATTTTTCTACAGGAAACCCTTTGCCCTGTGGACCTCCTCATTCGCTCCCTTTCTTCTTGGCTCCCGAATTGGACTTTCCATGCGCTCGATGCTGCAGGTAGATCTGGGGGTCTGGCCATCGGGGTCTGTAACAGGACCATGGACATTTGCAATTATTGGGGGGGCAAGGGTTTTATTGGTATCGACATACATGTACATTCACTGGATAGGGATCTCCGAGTAATAAATGTCTATGGACCCTGCTCTGATCGACTTACTTTCTGGAGATCCCTATTTGAGAGAGAGCTCTTGCAGGCTGATAACATCATTTTGGGAGGGGACCTTAACTTCTCCTTGGGCTATTGTGAATCATGGGGGCATATGGCCCAAGTGGATTCTCTCTCTGACTCTTTCTCCTCCCTTTTAGAGGACCACCACTGGGTCGACATTCCCTCTGCTAGACTTCAGTACACCTGGTCTAATAATAGGAGTGGAGAACAGAGTTTAGCCAGGAGACTCGACCGCTTCCTTATAAAAGAACAGTTATATAATGATCTTCCCAGAGCAAGACAATGGGTAGGATCCGGTGGATTATCGGATCACAGACCTATCTTTCTGGAGATTGATGGCCTCACTCACAAGATCAAGAGTCCCTACAAATTCAATGCAGCATGGCTTCAAGATCCATCATATATACAGCTGGTCCATGAATACTGGCAAAACAACCCAATTCGGGATGATGAGGAACTGTCTGCTGGTTTTGTCAGGAAATTATCTGAGCTCAAGCTGCTTACTAAAAAGTGGGCTCATCAGAAGAGGATTCAAGACAACCACACTCTCATGGAGGCTGAGAGAATCATCTCGGAGTATGAAAACTCTTCATCAGGTACTTTCAACTCACCTGAGAATAAGGAGCAGTACAACCAACTGATTGCTAAACGTTCTCAAATATTGAAGGAAAGAGAAGAAAGCATGAGATTGAGAAGTAGGGCTATATGGCTCACTGAGGGGGATAATAACACAAAGTTCTATCATAAGTTTGCCAATGGGCGTAAAGCCATCAATACTATCTGGGAACTAAAAGATGAGCATGGTCTAACCATCTCAAATCAGCAGAACTTAGCCAGGATGGCCACCGATCACTTCAGAGGCATTTACAGGGCTCCAGGAAACGTCAATATCTTGGAGATCATGCGTGTGGCTGAGCTCTTTCCCAGATATGTGGACCAGGACAGTTCGGAAGAGATTCTGAAGGAGGTGACCATGGATGAGCTGGAAGCAACTCTGAAATGGTTTAAGAAGGACAAAAGCCCTGGACCAGACGGATGGACAATTGAATTTTACATCTCCTTTTTTGACATTCTGGGCCAAGATTTATTAAGTATTGTGGAGGACAGCAGGAAAAGGGGCAGGGTATCATCAGCCATAAAGTCTACCTTCATCGCCCTCATTCCTAAGACTGATGACCCGACCTCTTTTGATGACTTCCGACCCATTTCTCTATGCAACTGCCTTTACAAGATTATTGCCAAGATTATAGCTAACCGGCTCAAGCCCATCCTCTCACAGCACATCTCATCTGAGCAGTTTGCATTCCTTCATCACAGGCAGATCCATGAAGCCATAGCCACTGCACAGGAACTTATGCACACTCTTCATATCAAGAAGCAAAAAGGCATGATTCTTAAAGTTGACCTTTCTAAGGCTTTTGATAGAACAAACTGGCTGTACCTTAGATTGCTACTCACTCATCTTGGTTTCCCATATGATTTTATCAAATGGATGATGAGCTGCATCGTGGATGTATCCTATAGCGTCCTTCTCAATGGAGAAGCGACTCCCTTCTTTACGGCTGAGAGGGGGCTTAGGCAGGGATGCCCTCTCTCTCCTCTGCTGTTCCTTCTGATTATGGAAGGGCTGAGTAGGATAATCTCATCCACCAGAGATCGTCGACAAATCACTGGCATCAAAATAGTGGATAATTTCTTCCTTACTCACCTCTTATTCGTTGATGATATACTCATCTTCCTTAATGGCAGTATTGGTGACTCCTCCTCACTTCATAACTCCTTCCGACTCTTCCAGCAGGCCACGGGGATGCAGATCAACAATAACAAATCCACCATTACATCTGTTGGATGCTCGCCTCATGAAATCAACTTTGCTTCACAGCGCTTCCCTTTTGCTACTATGGAATTATCGGATGGTATTAAGTATCTGGGGTTTAGACTGAAGCCAGCGGGCTATAAAATTGCAGATTGGTTATGGCTCATATCCAAAGTAGAAAAGAGGCTTCAAGTCTGGTACCATAAATACCTTTCGAGAGCCGGCAGACTTGTCCTCATCAAAGCGGTCATAGAGGCTACACCTGTGTATTGGATGGCCCTGGCATGGATACCTAGAGGCATCCTGAACCGTCTACAAAGTATATGCTGCAGATTCCTATGGAAAGGGCACCAGACTGGACGCATATTTGCATGGGTGAAATGGGAGACTATAACTAAACCTAAATGCTGGGGAGGATGGGGCATCAAGAGACTGGCAATATTCTCTAAAGCTCTGGCGGCAAAGCTCGGTTGGAGTTTACTCACTGCTGAAAGCCTCTGGACCAGGGTGGCTTACTCCAAATATATAAAGCCACTATCTATACTAGATTGGCTCTGCATCAGACATGGAAACAACCATCACTTCTCCAACATCTGGAAGGCCGTCATAGATTCAATTCCACTGCTGAGAGAAGGCATCACTTGGAGGATTAAAGAAGGGAATGTTGTTCGTATTGGAGTGGACCCCTGGGTTGGATGCGGCAATGCCCACAGGCTGCCGGCTGATCTTATTCACTATCTCCATGACAGAGGTATCATTTATATCAAACATATTGGTGACCAAGCTAATTCATCCTTCCTCCAGCAGGCCTGGTTATCAGCTAGAACTTTAAACCTGCCTCACCAATGGTATGACGACTGGACGGATTTCATCTCTGCTCTCACCCAAGCTAATATCAGACTCATGGAGGGTCCAGATGAGATTATATGGGCGCACGCAAAACATGGAGCGTACTCACCTAAGCTGGGATACCTTAAACTCATGGAGGCACATAAACCAGCTGAAATCCTATCCACTTGGAAGATGATTTGGAAGTTAAAGGCTGCACCCAGGACTAGACTTCTGATGTGGAATATCATTTTTGATAAGGTCCCCACAGGCTCCAATCTTATGAAACGATCATTTTTTGGTCCATATCGCTGTCATCTTTGTCTTAATGCAGAGGAGAGCACTGAGCACCTGTTTCTCACATGCAGCTCGACCATTCATTTCTGGCAGTCCATTTCATCTCATTTCCCGCAGCTGAAGCAATGGCATGGGCACTCCCTTCAGGAGGCCTGGTCCACCTGGTGCTCTGAGCATACGGGTAAAGCCAAAAATCTACCATTGTTGATCTGTTGGGCTATATGGATAGCCCGTAACCTATTTATATTCCAATTGAAGAGACCTCACTGGCCTTCAATCATTCTTCACACGGTGGCTGACTACAATTTACTACCAGAAGAGGACACTGTCGCAACACCGAGAACCCTCTCTCCTATCCCGATTGATCACTCAAAGCCCTGGGCTTTTTTTGATGGATCGGCACAAAATGATGGATGTGGGGGGGGGGATGTGGGGGGGGGGCTATTCTTCACCTAAATGACAGACACTGCTATAAGATTCAAATAAACCTTGGTAGAGGCACAAATAACTACGCAGAACTCAGCACAGCCAAACACATTATTCATTTTGCTATTCTAAAACAATGCAGACACTTACAGTTATTTGGCGACTCCAAAATTGTTTGCAATTGGCTCAATAATACATCTCATTGTCATGCATTTGCTTTAAGACATATTCTGGATGAAGCTAAGAGATTGATTATGTCATTTGAATCTTTTGTCTGTCGCCATATATACAGGGAACAGAACACCATTGCAGATCATCTCTCCAAAGAGGCAGCGCACAGAATAGGAGAGGACTGGTGGATTCAGGAGGACAACGATGGTACTTATTATCAGTACTATCATCGACCATTTGTAGAACATTTGGAATGATGGGCTATAAGCCCACACATATGCAGATATTTTTGTTTATTTTCAGTATGTAGATACAGACATAACAGCACATCTTTTTTATATTATAGTATATATTGCTCTCTGCGAAGAGCAAAGCACAAATTTTGATCTCTGATCTGACTTATATACATGCTCCCTGCGTGGAGACATTTTCAGCCGCTAGTGAACTCGACAGGCATAAGCCTGCTTTTGAATATGCTTCGGCATCTGCAAAATGTAATTTTCTTAATCTATAATGAAAATTACGACTTTTTCCCAGGGGAAAAAAAAAATATGACTTTGAATCCTTTCTCCTTGAATTTGTATCTCTTTAAAGTTATATCATATATAATGGTTTTCAATGGGGTGTTTTAATGATTCTCCTAAAATTTTCACAAACAAATTGGGCAAGTGGATACAAAAGTACAAATTAAGCATGTTTTTTTTTTGTCATAAAATGAAGATCATATTATTGTAACCTCTTAGATTTCCAACCAAAATATACATCTTATCTAAGACCCATCTAATTCTATCCTAAATCTTCAAATCCCGTATGAAGGAGGCATTTATATAGGATTCTTGTAGGGTTTTTACATAAAGCATAAGCCCACAATATAAAAAACTCTTAGAGATATGTGCTTTGGACAGAATAACAATGATTAAAGTGAACTAAATCAATTATGAAACCTCTTTGATGAAGTTTGACGAAGTCAAAAGTCATTCATGCAAGCATTAGCCTTATTGGGCCCTATGGAAAAGCTTGGAAAAGCTAAGCCCATTAACAAAATGAAAAACATAATGTTTTCAAAGCTTTGAGCCAAGTTAATATTTTCCATGCAAATTAGACCATATAACCATGCATTCACGGGATAGGACTACTTGGTACATGAAAGAGAAAGTCCCTTTAATAACACATATTAGTAATCAAATATTTTGAAATCTAATTGTCATGGATACAAATAACTCTTGTTTTCTTAATCAAAGTTAAAGAACTTACCCGATTTTTATGTAATGGGGCCAACATGCATTGATTCATGTCAATGCTCGCAGATGGCTCTAATGTGTAAAAGCTCTATTAATGTGGATGTCTTAAATATTCTTACGCGTGCTCATTAAATATGAAGAATAAAGACCATGTTGTAATTCACAAGAATGACATATTTCAAGGTAATTTTCATGATTGCGACTTACGCAACTTGAACCATGATCAAGAAACAACCTTTTCTATAATTGCAAATATGAGGAACCTACATTCAAGGATATACCTCCATTCACGTTGTAGATGCATGGGTTCCTAATACTTTTTATTGCATAATAAGAAACTCTTTCATTTAAATCAAAATAGAAACTACAAGCAAATTCAAAATTTGTCCAATCTGCTATGGATGGAAGAACCTAAAGAATTGGCTTGCATTGAAAAGCAACTATACAACAATCCAAATCATGCACCTCAAGTTTGATATTTCCACGTCCTCTTTGATGGTTTCAATGAGCTTATGGTTTTTCTACTCACTTGGCATAATGAAGTTTTGATCAAGACCATATTGTATGTAAGAAAGAAAGAATGAAAGAAATTATTTTAACGTCCACAAGGCTAAAGATAGTCTATTGGATAGATTGCTTCCTCATCTACTTGATGTATTAAGCCCTTTTCATGTGAAGCTTCACAATAATGCTCCCAGCTTCTCGACAAACCCCTCGCTAAATAGATTATCCCAAGAGCTAGCTGCCAGCATATCTGTATAACTTTCCCTGTTGTCTTTGAAGGCCTCACATTCTAAAATGAAATGTTATACCGTTTTCACTTTTCCGGAAGAACAAAAAATGCATACCCTTTCCTCCCACACTTCCTTTGGCCCTTTCCAGCGTCCTGTTTCACAATGGAGTTGATGAGAATTAGTCCTTAACTGAGCAATAAGAATTTTGGCTCTCTAAGAGATATTGGCCTCTATGTATGCTTTTGGTTGATGATTATGAGTGGGATTAAACACTTCAATATAGTAATTTTTCTTTCTTCCTAGCTCCTTATCCCAAATACGTTTGTGGAACTTTTCCATAACAAAAGCTTTTATCTCTTTGTTGTTTATGGGACACGCGTTCAAGCAAATACCCCATTTACTAAACCATTTGTTATTTTGCTGCATCCAAGTTTTTTTCTCTCTTGCACAATCTATCATTAAAGACAACCTTAGGCCATCTACCCTCTTCCATTTGCTCAATTTTTTTTAAATACCTTATGACTCACACCAGAGCAATTGCTTCAATAGGAGCAGTCCAGGTTTCACTTAACAAGATATCACAAGGAACTGCACTTTTAATCTTAAATTTGTTTGTAATCAAACGCTTCTGAATTTTCTCAATTTGTCTCCACTGCATGTCGGAGGTACTGCTAGCTCACAATTCACAACCATAGAGAATCATCAGAATCACTAGAAGCCCAAAAAGAGTTTGAGTGGTCTTCTAGTCCCATAACTCTACCTCCCTACACCTATTTTGAAAAGCATAAAATGCTTTCCAACCCCCTAAAGTTCTTTTCTTTCTACAACCATTCCAACTTAGATTTTTGTTGAAGTCAATTCCGAGGTATTTGTAATCCGCAACTTCTTCCAGAATGTTGCCTTCAAAGTAGAACTTATGCTGTTTATGTTTTCTTTTCTTAGAGAAGACCACTACTTTCGTTTTGCTGATATTGACTTGCATCCCCACACTTCTACAAAAATGCTCAAGGGATAGTAAGTGCTCTTGCAAACCAAGAGTTGATTTAGCAATCAGAATAAGGTCATCTGCATACAAAATAAGCCTTATAACAAACTTGCACAAATAGATACCATCACCCCCTTGCGAATTTAACCACTCCTCAAGCTTTTCGATATATAAACCAAAAAGGGTAGGAAACAGTGGGCAACCTTACTTGAGCCTGATATCGCTTCTAAAACTTTCAGAAATACCTATTGAAGTTCTAATTTTGACTTTCACCTCTTCATACAACCTATGCACAACTGCTCTCAAATGTTTAGGAACCCCGAGTTCCTCCATTCTCTGCCAAAGTTTATCCCTAGGAAACGAGTCAAACGCTTTTCTGAAATCAACAAAGCAAAAAAGGACTTCTTCCTTTTTCTCCCAAACTTTTTCAATGATGTGCCTTAAAGTTATGCAATGATCAACTGTGGAATGCTTAGGTCTAAAACCTACTTGCCCTTTAGTACACTTATCTCTTTCTTCTGCCCACTTGCTAATTTTGTTTTCTAGCATGCTTCCGAATAGCTTTGCAAACAGAGGTTTTATCATGATGGTCCTATAATTGGAGGGATTATTGACATCACCGCTCTTGAAAAGAGATATTGCCAGACTAGTTGTCCAATCTATGGGGAGCCCTTGTTGTATGATGTTGTTGAATATTTTTGTAATGTGAGGTGCAAGAATCTTTGAGCCTCACTTTAGATACTCTGCTTGGAGTTCATCTAAGTCTTTTGCTTTTCCAACACCCAACTTCTTGATACCCATCTCTACCTCTTGTACCGTGAAGAGTTCAGTATTAATGTTGACCAAAGGGGGAGGGTCAACCTTGGGAACTTGCTCATAGAGTTGTCTTGCATAGTCAAACCATTTAGAAGTTGTAATATTATTTCCAATTTGTATTTTTTTCGGTTGGAGCTCCTTCCAAAATAATTTGGGATTATTTTCCCCAAGGAAGATTAGTTCTTCCCTCCTTGAAACCATGAAATCAGCGTTTTTCTTGCTTAATAATTGCTTGTAAAATTAGAGCTTTATGTTATCCTTGTTTGACTCTTTCCACATTCTCCTTGCCTTTTTGCATTCCTCGTCAAACCAAGCATTAACCGGAAATCAATTTGTTACAAACTTCTTAATTTTTGTTCTTTTGCACTTTGCAAGTGCGCATTGAATTAAATGTGTTAATTCATGACTATAAAGGCTGTGAATTGTAATTTTCTCCTTCTCAAAAAACCTCTTTAGCGTCATTTTGAAGGTATTACAATTTTTTGAGGTCAAAAGAATTTTTCCCTGTAAGAGATTTTGTTGGACATGCTGAATTTTTGACTCTAATTGTTTCTTTCTAATCCAAGAGAAACATAAATAAATTGGCTTGTGATCTGATTTCAAATCCCACAACTGATCTCCAACCAAAACTTTTTCCATTTTCTCACACAAGCCATGCCAGCAAATTACATAATCTACCACACTTGCTCCATTGTAAGTATTGCAAGTGAAATTACCAAACTTTGCCCATCTAGTCAAGCCATTACAAATGACTAAATCAAAGGCCCCACATAGAGTAAACATTTGTTCACTAAAGAGATTGCAGCCCTTGTCCTCTGAAATTCTTTCCCACTGATGATTACTTTCTTCTGTAAGCCAAATAGGATCACAATCATCTTTACAACAAAGAATGCTAGCTTGTTCACTTGCAGTCCTAGCATTGAAATCACCCACTATAAGGACTTCACCTAGCTGCGAATATGTTGCACTATCCGCTTTTAAAGCTGCAAATGGATCTTTGTGGTCAAGCCCTCTACTTTGGACATTTCTAACAAAAGACATTAACTTTTTGCCATTGATCTAATAATCTATCATACCATTGTATGTATCTAATTAGTATATGGACATTTCTAATGAAAGACACTAAGTTTTTGTCATTGATCTAGGAATCTATTAGACCACAACAAAATGATTTTAATATTATGTAATTTAATATCAATTTAAGAGAAATTAAATAATAATAATAAATGAAATTAACACATACCAATAAAAAAAAAAAAAACAGCAACAACAACAACTTATTTAGAAGAATTAAAATATATATATATATATATATTTCCACTAAAATAATTGAAATGTGTGAATAATATACCACAACCAAATACAAGTCATAGAGTACACAGTGACAAGATGTTTTGTTAAGGCTAATGGTTGTTGTGGCCCAGGCCTAAATGCCACTAAAACATAGCTACCTTAAATATGCCAATCATTTTAAATACCTTAAATATGCCAATCATTTTAAAACTCACATAACCATACACACATATATATATATTTCAAATTATTTATATTCCAAAATAAAACATTTTCATTTAATTGATTATTAATTTTTTTTTTTTAAATTATCATCATATTAATTGACTTAACTCAAAATACTTAATCACTCTAACCTCATCACAATTCTCTAAACAACATTTTGTTATTAAAAATATATCTTTTAAAATCAAATATACGCATACCATTATTATAAAGCATAAAATAATTAAACATCTTATAATAAAATGTATTCATATATACCTTAATACTTGAAATTATTATATATAATTATGACCACATATTTTCATTTATTCCCGACAATCAGACTTTGGTTGGGGACTATTGTAACAACCTATGCATATGACCTATTGGAAACATATTGAAACTCCTTTCTTGGTGGGAACTTCTTATTACTTTTGCTCTGACTTTGTTGTTTGACTCGAGACTTTCAAAATACATTGACAATCTTCCTTCCTTGGGAACCTCATAGCTACAAAATCCACCGTATAAACTACTCCTTTTGACTATACTTTGAAAACTATGCCTATATTACCTCAACCTTATAAAGAGTGTGAACATAAAAGCATAACCCAATAACAAATAAAAATGTTTGATGTTTCCATTCAAATCAAGCACACATTTGCATACATATTATATTTGATTATTATAAACCATAAAAGAAATAAAAATATTATAATAAAATGTATTCATATCTATTTTAAATATTTGAAATGATTATTTATAATAGTTTTTATTTGGGTTAGGTTTTTAAATATGTTTCTTAATGTATTTGGTTAGAGACTCTAAAAGTTATTGGAAATTTTATTGGCAATTTCATTAAAGTAAACAATAATAGATTATCAAAAGGTTTTGTTTCGTTCATTTGCCTATGTGTGGAAGTCTCGTCTGCCTATGTGTGGAAAGTGTGGAAGTTTTGTCCGCCTATGTGTGGAAGTGGACCTCGGTGAAGGATTACCAAATAAAATCATCCTCAAGTGGGAGGGTAAAGAGTATACCCAACCATTGGATTATGAAAACACCGCTTTCAAATTTAAGATTTGCCAACAACCAAGACACCTTCAAAATGCATGCCCCTCTTCAAAAGGGGTGTTTAGCAATCAAGTGTCAAAGCATGGAGTCGTGGATGGAAAGACTCGAAGGCATCATCAAGTACCATGAATTCTCCAAGTTAGCCCCCAGTGGCACCATCTCAATCCTCAATAGAAGAAAACCTATCGGCAAAGAGCAATGAAAGATCATCAGCGATGATTGTGCTAGCAACTTGTAAGCAAAAGTGCAATCATGAGTCAAACCATTCGAATAACAAGAAAGAACTATCAAATCCAGTTGAACTAGTAGCTATAGATCTTTCTCAAAAAAATGAAAAAAAATGAAGAAATGGCATTATCCATAATTAGGATGGCTAGAACTATAAAGTGGATAGATATTCATAGGAAAAAGGGGAAGAAAGAAATACTTTGAATCATCCTAATAGCTATAATAGCTAAAACAGAAACACCTTTTTGGAATTAACAGAATTTAATTTCAAAAAAAAATAAAAAAATATATATATATATATATATATAGAGAGAGAGAGAGAGAGAGAGACTCTTGATTATCATTAATAATGAGAGAAATAAAAACATATTCATATATACTATTAGTGTTTGAAATTATTATATATAATCATGATAACATATTTTCATTTATTCATTTATTGACCCGAGAGGCTCATTTTACAACCAGGGATGAGGTATGAGGTCATTCTACAACCAAGGATGAGATATGAAGTGTAACACTATCCATGAAAGTTGAAATTTTGCTATGTTGATCAAAATAAAAATTATATATATCTATAATGTCAATTCATAAAAAAAATTACAAAGTTGAAATTTTGCTCATGTTAGCCAAAATAAAAAATTTAAAATAAACAACAAATAAAATAAAATAAGATTTTAAAAAATATATTAAAAAAATAATAATTATACAAAACATTTAAATATTGTCAATTCAAACGTCCGCTGAGACCAAACATTGGTCTATTGGACCTAAAGAAACAAATTATTTATTTTAATTTAAGGTTTTATTCCTATGCTCAAAAAGCTTGGAGAGAAGCCTCTGGAGCTCACTATAATTTTGACATTGTAAAAGGCTAAGAAAATCAGTATTGTAACAAAGATTGTGAAACTGAAATCTAATGTGGTTGTACGTGGAGCACTCTGAGAGAAAGTGGTTTTCATCCTTGATGTTCCTATTCTCACATATATGGTAGATCCTTTCTATCCATGGCATTTTAGGAACTACCCAACGGCTTGTTTCACTAAGGAACTCATGAGAATTCGTTCTAATCTTTGCTATATTAATTTTCTTCTTTGAGCTAGTTAAAATAGAGAGATACTTTTAATCACTTTTAATCTTCTAGGGTGGGGTTGATAACCTTCTTATAATAACTTAATTTTCTTTTAGCCACTAAATCTTTCTCACACCACATTTTTTCTTTGAACTTAGAAGTAACAATATCTTTAATGTTATTTATGTTTTGCAATGCATCATTCTCGTTGATCTCCCAATAGTTTAACCAGGCCCTTGTGTCTTTATGCCAACCCCGATTGAGCCTTAGGTGGTTTTGGTTGGAGCCCTTGTGTCTTTATGCCACCCCCGATTGAGCCTTAGGTGGTTTTGGTTGGAATTTAAAGCTAGCTTAGGAAGTCTATGATCGCCTATGTTATTGAGTTTGTGCTTGTACAACAAAAACCTAATCATAGCTAGGTTCTCAATAAGGAAAACCCTGCTTCTATAAGAAGAGTATGATAGGGTATATTACTTTTAATTTTCAAGTTATGAGTTATAAAACGTTTCTGGATTTGCTCAATCTTTCTCCATGATTCTCTGGAAATGCTGCAACCCCAAACCTCACAATCATATAAGATAACAGGAGTGACTGAAGTTTCAAAGAGGAACTTCTTTTTATCCCACATTACGAGGTTTGCTATTTTGTTTTTAATTTGCCATAAGTGTGAATAATGTTTTGTTTTTAATATGATTTTTTAAAACTTAAATATCAATAATTGCAATAATATTTGTTAATTTAATTATTTTTAAAAATGAGATATTAACTTTTAATAATTTATATTTAAGTAATTAATAAATTTAAATAACGATGAAACAAAATTTATTGATAATTATATATATAACTCATTTTAATATAATTTTAAATTAATATAATAAGATATTAATAAATTTTATTTATTCTATTTCAAAATTTTAAAACTAATTAAAAATCAGCAAATTTGACAATGCGATTTAAAATCACATAATAATAAAAAAAATATTCAAAATATTTAAACAATATGAATTTTATATATTAATTTTCAAATATTCAATTTAATATTTATTTTTTCCTAAACTTAAAAAATATTCAAACAATATAGATTTTATATAATCAAATTCAAGCTTTTGAACACGACAAGATATAATTAACATATAAATAAATTTTAATTTAAATTAATACAATAAGATATCAATCAAATTCATTTAATCTATTTCAAAATTTCAAAACTAATTAAAAGTTCAAAATAAAATATTTTAAAATATTTTGATTTTGATTTTAAAATGAGTTATGATTTTTCATTTCACAATGCAATTTAAAATCAAATAATAATAACAAATATTCAAACAATATAGATTTTAAAGTATAAATATTTGTTCGGAAGAAGTCAAATTGAAGATTTTAGTGGACACATTTTTAACGAACAAGTGTGGTTATGAAGAAACAGATCAACTATATTTGACCAGTGGAGGAAAGGGAAAGTTCAATATTGTTTAATTAAATTTAAATAATTTATTAATAGTTAATTTAATCAAAATATATATATATATATATATATATAACTTAATAAATAAATGGTATAAATGGTTATATTTGACTAGGGTTTTATTTTATATTTATTTTATTAAATATATTATTTTATTTTCTCAACATACTAATTTTAGTTATCCCTATTAATATTGCTGGAAAACCTCTCAATTTCAATGGCTTCCCTAAACTTAGGATGAGGAATATGGATTTTATATATTAATTTTCAAATGTTCAATTTAATATTCATTTTTTCCTAACTTTAATAAATTGTAATTTTTGAAAAAAAAAAAACTAAATTATTACATCACTTGGCAAATATTTTACAACGCAATTTAAAGTGTCACATAATAATAAAAATTATTCAAAATATCCAAACAATACAAATTTTATATATTAATTTTCAAATATACAATTTAATATTTATTTTTTTCCTAAATTTGAACAAACTTCAAAATATTCAAACAATATCAATTTTCAAATATTCAATTTAATATTTATTTTTTCTTAAATTTTAATAAACTAATTAAAAGTTCAAAATAAAAATAAAATATTTTTGATTTTAAAATTAAGAGAAAATATTTTGATTTTAAAATAAGTTATGATTTTACTTACCAGATATTTGACAATACAATTTAAAATCACATAATAATAATAATAATAAATATTCAAAATATATATTAATTTTCAAATATTCAATTTAATATTTATTTTTTCTTAACCTTTAATAACTTTTAATTAAGAAAAAATATTTTGATTTTAAAATGAGTTATGATTTTTAAACAAAAACTTAAATTATTACCTTACTTACCAAATATTTGACAATACAATTTACAATCACATAATAATAATAAAAATATTCAAAATATTCAAGCAATGTGGCTTTTATATATTAATTTCAAATATTCAATTTAATATTTATTTTTTCCTAAATTTTAATAAACTAATTAAAAATTCCCCCGGATGCGGGTGTCCATTATGCATGAATGGCAGGTGGCCATTAAGGCTTTCCCGCGCGCCTCTATACCTGTCTTAAGGCCGAGGTAGCGAGCAGGTACGAGACAGCGATGGCGATAAAAAACTATTCAATGCTTCAGGCAAACGACATTAAGGAATGGCAGAGCACGGTCGAGGTTGCATTTAAGTCGAGCAAGCCTGCTCCGGTCTCGAGGAGATCTGGTGTAATGGAGTCTGGTACGCGGCATTTGGTGAGGGCAAAGTCCTGGTTATATACCAACACCGCTCAGACCTGCAATGATCAGGGAATGTTGTTTGAAGTGGGAGGCGGGCAAAATATTGTTCTGCAATATTGTCTCAAGGAAATTGAGCAGAGTCTCAAGGCGCTCAGGTTGGAAACAGTTATGCGTCGAAGGGGCGTGCCTCGCCGCGGTGGTCGTTCAGGGGTTCGTTATGGGATTGAAGGGGAGGAACCGCACCCAATAGCACCTATGGCAGCCATTTCCCCCTCATCATCCAGCTCTGAGGAGGAATTTTTGCTATTGCCGGATTCCTATCAGTCTTTCCGCCTCTGCATTCCCAGAGGGATCCTTCAGTCGGATGTTATGGTCAATTTCTCTGTGTATCTTTCAGAAGCGCCTCCAATTAACCCCTCATGGTCCTCCCCTGCTTCCGACAGTCTCCAGAGCAGCGAAATTCTTTTGGGGATATGCAAGGAAGAGTGCATAGGATGCCCCGTCCGCCGGCACCCATAAAACAAGTCGACCAGCCTCAGCAGGCTCAGAACCAGGGGAACTCAATTTGTGATGAATCAGTGCAAGAAATTCAGCCATTAATAAACTGTGTCCAGAATAGGAATGCGGAACAGGATTCAGCTCATCCGGGTTCGGAGGGGCATCTTCAGGTGGGTGAAGAGTCTGTCATATGGCTTGATCCGCCCAGCCCGATGCAAAGGCAACCGCCAACTTCGCCAAGTCACCCTACCTGAATATGTTCGAAGGCGTTTCTCCAGGTTTTTGCATTTTTGTATTTTTGCTCATGTCTTTGTTGGTCAAATCCTCAATCTCACTCAGTTCCTGTTCTCAGCCCTATAGTGGCAGCTTGTTAAAAGTTCGAGTCAGCAAGGTAATAGAGTCTGTTTTTTTGGCCATCCACAACTGTAATGTTGTCCAAGGGGCTCATTTGGACAATCATTGTAATGCTGTCTCAGAGGTCTGCTAGTCTGTCCCAGTTGTCTCTGTTAGAGGGTGGCCTCGTCCCCCTTGGTTGCTGTAAATTATGTAAATATTTTTCTTGCTTAATATAGAAGTTACTTTTATCCAGAAAAAAAATAAACTAATTAAAAATTCAAAATAAAATTAAAATAAAATATTTTGATTTTAAATGAATTATGATTTAAACATGTAAATTTAAACAACATAATAAAAAAAATTCAAATTTAACAAACTAATTAAAAATTCAAAATAAAATATTTTTATTTAAAAATGAATTATGATTTTTGAAAAAAACTAAATTATTACATTACTTAAAATCACATAATAATAAAAAATATTCAAATTTAATAAACTAATTAAAAGCTCAAAATAAAATCAAAATAAAAAATATTCAAATTTAATAAACTAATTAAAAGGTCAAAATAAAATCAAAATAAAATATTTTGATTTTAAAATGAGTTATGATTTTTAACAAAATCACATAATAAAAAAAATAAAATTTATAAACTAATTAAAAGCTTAAAATCAAAATAAAAAATATTCAAATTTGATAAACTATTAAATCAAAATAAAATAAAAATATTTTGATTTTATAATGAGTTATAATTTTTAAAAAAGCTAAATTATTACATCACTTACAAAATTTTGCTAAAATTAAACTTACAAATATTTGATTTGCTAAATTATTACATCACTTACAAATATTTGACATATATTTGACATGTAAAATCCTGTAATAATACAAAATATTCAAAAAAAAATATATATATATTTTTTCATATTAGACATTTTTGAAAAAATCATGTAATAATACAAAATTTCAAAAAAATATATATAGATTTTTTATATTAATTTTAAAATATTCAATTTAATATTTATTTTTCCTAAACTTTAATAAAATTCACTCTTTTTAAAAATTAAAAATAAACCTCAGAGTTTTTAAAAATAAAAATAAAAATTGTCATATCATTATTTATTCTGTATTTAATAAATTTAAAAATATTTTACATGAGAAATAAAAATAAATAAATTATAATAAACATTATTGAAATATTCACTAATTATATATAAAATTAGCAAAACATAAATAAAATTAAACATAAACAGAAAATCATCTCACCTACTTGAAAAAACATAATGACGAAATATTGAAAAAGGAAATTTAAATAATTTGCGTGGTTGCGAGTACTACAATAAGAACGTTGAAAATATTCCATTTTACCATTCCTATTATATAATCAATAACGCTATCACTGATTATGTGGAAAGATGCGAGACACCACATAAAAATAACGCTATCACTGATAACGATGTGGAAAGATGCGAGGCACGACATAAAAATTGTCCCTTTTCCCCATTATTTAAATTTATCTATAAACAATCCTTTTTAGAGAACCGAAATGAAAAGAATGCACCTAATTTCAATTTAATCAGGTCATCAAAAAAATTAGTTGCTTTATAAAGACCAATGAAACCCTAGACATATCAAAGGAAACTAAATTCCAAGGTTAGCTTTCGGTAAGAACAATTGTGTACACGCCATTAACCCATTAAAACCTTGTACGAGGGTATAATATTTAACTGTTTTAATAATTATTAAATGCATTAATGTTGTTATTACCTAATTATTTCATCGACCCACCAAATTAGACTTCATTAATAAAACATTTCAATTTTGAACCAGTCACGGATTTCCGTCCAATGTTCAGATGTTGAACGATCATGATAGCGCTATCTCCACTAAAAAAAGATATTATAAGCATACCATCATTTAACGACAAAGAATTTTAGATTATTCTGCGTCTTTTAAATGATGCGACGAGGTCGTGGTCATTCCGAGAATTTAGAGATTAAAAATATCCCTATATTCAATAATTTAGAAAAACATAATGGAACCTGCATAGCCGTGAATCTGGGAGTTTATACCACCTGTGCTTTAGGAAGAATGGAGTGTGCAGGTATAAACTATTAAAGATGGAAAAAGGAAAGTGCATTTATAATATATTAAAGATGATAATGAGAGGTGCTAGCATTAAATCCTTTTATTTAAATGTGGTTGATAAGGCAAAACTAGATGTAATATAAACTATAATAATATACGCATATACTCTTGTAATATATACACAAGATATGGGAGAGAATTGCACGTGTAAATATTCTAGCATTGGAATCGTGGAAATGTATAATGGATGATATCACAATAGCAGTTTAGTATCTAACTTGTCCAAAGCCTGGACTGGGTCAAAATGTTGAGGTAGATTTGATTTGGGATTAAGGCAAAACTCTTCGAGTAGGACCCAAAAGATCAGTGTAGGAGAATATGACACAAAAGCCAGTTGTTTTATCTCTGGAATATTAATTATATACAAGAAGAAAAATGTTTAAAAAAAACCCAAAAAAACAAATAAACAACAACAACAACAGCATTATACCCTTCGCTGACAGACGTGATGATATGGCAATAAACACCCCAAGCCAGCACCGCGCTTTTCGGACTTGATTGTACACATTAAATAATTTGCTATTTTCTGTTTCTCCGTATGATAAACTCAGTAAGTTACATGATGACAAGGTCAGAACAGGCCCCAAAACAAAACGTCCTCCTTCCATTTCGGGTAACTTGGCCAACGTCATGTAAAGCCATATAAGGCTGCCAGACCACGAGACAAAACTATCACAATTACCCTGTATTTACTCCGTGATCAATCAAAATCCCTCACCTGCTAATCAGTCTGAGCCTCGGTCATTTTCAAGGACAACGGCCTTGTATTCCCTCTAAATTAAGGGAACGCTTTGACAGACACCCTGCCAAACGCTATTTATAATTAGCCAACAACCCAGCAGCATCAGTTTCTAAACAAGGCGAGGCATCAATCAATCATGAATCCTTGCCCAAACAGGATCCTTGCATAACACTAGTATGGCTCTTGTTTAGATAAAAGACACCTAAGTCGAAAGTTTCGGAATTTCCCTAGAATTCACGACCATCAAGAGAATACAGAGACTTTCATTATAACTGGCCAGATAGACAAAAGGATTATCTCTTGGAGAACAACTAAAAGTAGAGGAGAGAACATTAAAAGAACATTCCGACAATGTCTCCAATGGAATTATTTAGTCCTTTTTATTCCACGACACATCATCTCAAATATGCCACACCCCGCCGTAAAAGAATAACATTTTCAGTTAAGATGCTAGCAGACTTTGCCGGTCACATACAGCTAAAGCAATCGGTCACATTTTAGCAGCTGCCAGCTAAGAACCTGGCGTGGTATTAGATATAAAATATCGATATTTTCTCCAACAGAATCCCATTTCAACTTTCAATCAAAACCTAGGGGCAATATTTTATTAGATGGACAAGGTATCCATTAGATTTGAACCGTTTACCCACCTGCTATTGTTACAACAAAATCTCTTAACAATCCACTTCAAATATTAATAACAAAGTCTACTCACGTTCCACATATTTGTCAAATACATGACAAATCATAGTTCGTTCATTATTCCCTGTAATTTACAAATTGCCACCGCTATAACGCAGCAGAGTATAATGGTGAAAAAGTAAACCCGTTTTCGTCTCTGTCCTAAGTGGCAACGTACCCCCCACTCATCCAGGTTATATGCATGTAAACGCTGAGTACAGTGTAAATTGGTTATACTCCAATTTCACCACCTACTTTGACTTAATCACCTCTAATAAATAAGAGATCAATCTCCTAACTTTAGACCACAGTCATATGAGAGAGCCAAAAAAAACAACCAAGCCCTTCATACCTTGAAGGGCCGGCTCCCATAGACCATTCAGCATAACTAGAACTCCCGAGGATGGAATCTCTTATGAGGGTGGCCGCTAAAGCGCGAAAGATCTTTAGATCCGAGAGCAAAGACAAGTAGACTGACTCTAGATATCTAGTCCAGGTTTTTCAGAAATGATGCGAGTCCCATATCAGCTGGTTGATGTTCTAGAAATAGGCCGCTTGTAACTAATTCATATATTTCAAAATTTAAATTTGTTTAAAAAAAAAAAAAGACTTCACTGAATCAGATCAGCTCCTCCCTCTGAAAAACACAAAATTACTCTCAAAGTTTAACTACCACGCCGCTAAAAACTAACACAAAGAAGGCAAGCTCCCATTGATCTCGAATCAGGGTTCACAAGTCAACAGAGTCAACAAAAAATTTGACCAAAGCAGTCGACACAAGTCAACAGAAAAAAAATTGACCAAGTCTGGCTTCCGAGGAAGGTCGGAGATGCGACTTCAAAATCATTATAATCATTAAAAGGTCAAATCAGCATCAGCTCCGTGTGATCATCAGAATTGATTGATTCTATTCAAGTTACCTTGTAATCAGCACCAACTAGATTCCATTGAACAAAACAGACAAGATCAGACAACTGCTAAAAAGTAGAAATAAAACATGTTAATTCATATCGACAAAATTAATCCATACCCACCATCAGGACTGATTCGGCTCTGCAGATAATTTCCAAGAAACGTGTTACTCTCATTCCGAGGCTGAGCATAGCTCTATCCAAGACTTTGAGAGGCCACATGACAAGTGACAGTTAGAAAAAAAAAACGAGGTAACAACAACAAAGCTCAATTCCCTCCATGCTCACCCTGAAATCCTGAAACTTTACATTTGTTACAAGGAAAGAATGAATTTGCTTCTATATAAGAGATAAAGTTTACAGCAAAAAACTTGTTCATCTGAAGTTCCAGGCCAGAAAGCACGGTGGCCTGGTAACAAGCAACTGCATGCACACCGCTACAAAAGTAGAGATATGCCACCACTAGCGCTTCTTGTTCGGTGGTCTCCCATCATCATCATCATCTTCATCATCACTGTCATCTGTATCATCGTCCTCGTCTCTCTTCCTCTTTGATGATGGGATCTGTTTTTGCTCATGCTCATCATCGTCTTCCTCTTCAACATCATCATCATCGTCATCTTCATCTTCATCCTCATCATCAAGACCAACATCAAAGTCACTGCCTTCCTCTTCCTCTTCTCCAGGTCCAACAGAAACAGGGGCAGGCGGAAGCACAGGCTGGACAAGGTACTCTTGACCATTATCTTCCTCATCGTCCTAAAAAAAATACATTACAATAAAAAGCAGTCAGTTAATTATGATAAATCCTTCCCAAAATAGCAAAAACTTCAATGAAAAGAACTAGCGATTTAAATAAAAAGACCATGTATTCAAAATAAATAGAAGTCAAACCTATTTTTATAATCACGAAGAATAACAATGCACTTTTTGTGAGCAATCCAGGCTTTTTCATAAAATAAAGTGTCCCGTACCAAGCATAAGAATAAGCAACTGAAATTCTACAAATCTATTTAGTTGCAGGTAAACAAAGATTATATTTATTCTGATGTAAAAGATATTCATCCAGGAGAAAAGAACAGGGAATAGGCACATACCAAGGAAATTAACCAGCATTCAACATCCTTTGAGAGAGAAACAAATAACCTAAATTAATTGCAAAAAGAAAAAGAGAAAATAATACGAACCTATACTGGTAAAAGGGACATTCATGTGAGATCAAAATAACAAGTCTATAAATAAACAAAACGATTTCATGTTGTCAAAATAGCAAGTCTATAGATAGAAAAATCGAATCAACTTAACCAGATTATCATGCTGTAGAAAAACAGCAGATAACATGCTCAACTCATATGTGTGTGAGAGGAGAGATGATGTAATATATTCAATTGCAAGAGAAAACTGAAAAGAAAAATAATAGAAATCTATATACCACAAAAAGATATTCATCTGCTAATAAAACAAATCAGAAAAGAGGCAAAACGAAGCAACTTAACCAGGAGTCCGTGCAGAAGAACAGCGCATGGCATACAAAGCTTATGAAAGAGAAATTATAAATAATATGTAATTGCAGAACGAAGAAGAGAAGAAAAATAATATAAATATATACTGCTAAAAAACACTGCGGATGGCATACAAAGCTTATGAAAGAGAAGCTATAAATAATATGTAATTGCAGAAAAAAAAGAGAAGAAAAATAATATAAATCTATACTCCTAAAAAAAGACATTCATCTGGTCAAAACACTAATTGGAAAACACACAAAGCGAATAAACTTTAGCAGCCTATCATGGCTCACAGAAAATTACAGATAACATGCTTAGTCTAACAAGTGTTCAAACTCACCTGGAAAACAATGGAATTTCTGCCAAGATTTGGACAAAATCCGGCAGAAATTTTGGGAAATCCAGGTTACAGCTGTCGAGTTTGAAGATTTTGGGTGCCACAGGATTTTGATGGTGCTGAATCCATTTCAGCCATCAAAAACAGGATACAAGCACTCCTGTCAGATTTGTTAAGAAAAAAATTGCCAGATTCCAGCAATTTTTGACATAAGAGAATTTGCCGTCAGGCTAGAGAGAGAGAGAGAACATGCCAATGACAAACAAAATCCCACCTTGAAGATATAGCTTGTAATACATCAAATAAATAACTACCACACAAGCCAGAAAGAACCCACAAGGCATGACACTAACAAAATACGAATTAAGAAATACTGCCAACAATGTTACTACAAGGAATGATGCTATCACAGCAATCTAGGAGTTGCAACCCAAAAAAAACTTATAAGTGAAGGTACTACCTACTAGGCAACACTTGTCTCACAACAGTTATTAACAAAGCACATAACACCTGTTCATTAAACTAATAAAACCAACCATAGTTTTTTTAAAAAGGGGAACCACTGTAGATCTAAAAGAAAAGGCAGACACTATCCATAATATGCAAAAGAAACAGATGAAGTTATAGTTATATGCCGATAAGATTCCACACTTAAAAGAATAAAACACTCCGGCAAAACTGTTGCCATAATCTTACTTATTATTTGGGAAGGCAAAATCTCAAATGGGACTTAAGGCGGCTTGACTCTAAAGGTTTCTGGGTCGACGGTTACGCACGAGCCACAGACGATATCAATAATAAGAGGACAGCCCCTTATAGAGAAGGGGCCCATTAGTGCAGCACAAAAGCCATTAAAAAATTAAGTGCCAAACTAGAATGCTAAAAAAGTAACAGGAATCTCAGTTTTCACGAGTGAAATTAAAAGCCAGAACAATATATTTCAGGGAATAAAGCCATCTTGAAGAGAACGCTCGAAACCATCTAACTAATGAAATAAACTGTTTGACACTATATACCCTTACAACCCCTTTCCCCAAACCAACCCAAACAGAAAAGGAAAAAGGGACACACGGCATGTTCTTAAAAAGTAAATCCTCGAAAATTTAAAAAACATCACAATATTCTACCCTCTAATCTTTGAAAGATAAAAGCCATATAACAACTTAAAAAATGACATTAATTTCTTACATAGAAACACATGCACTGAAAGGTCTTTCTGACTAATATACCTGCAAAATCATTACCAAAAAATTTACCAAGAAAATCTTTATATGGAGACATCAGAAAAAGGTGTCTGACCAATATACGTGTGAAACAAGCCTTCGAAAACCCTCACAAATAAAAAACACATACACATGCGTGGGCAAATCATTGAAAGAAAAAAACAATAAAATAGATTAAAAAAAAACTGCATAAACCTATTGAAAACAACCCAATAATTCATACACCTACAAGTATTGAGGAATGCAAATCTGAAGTACAGCTAAGCGAGAAAGTATTTATAAAAATAAAATAAAAAATTAACAGAAACCGATATCAATTAAAATTTATAACCCAAAAACAGAAAACCCTGCGAATCCAGCCACTGATCGGTAAAATAAAAACCACCAAAACATACCTCTTCTTCAACATCCTCTTCTTCGTACTCAACTTCGTCGTCTCCAGCATACTCATCATTATCATCCTCACCCAATTCGCCGTTCTCATCCTCATCATCACTCTCATGGTCAACTACAACGTTGATCGGAAGCGGGGCACTGCTAGGCTGCCTGTTCCCCGCATCTTCATCTTCCTCCACATCCTCTTCTTCCTCACCCTCATCCCCGTCATCATCCTCTTCATCCTCATCGTCTTCATCTCCGTCTTCGTCGTCGTTTTCCTCCACTTCATGCACCTCCACATTCTCAACATCCTCTTCCTCTTCATCGTCATCCTCGTCAATCTCGTCATCATCCGAAGAGCTCTCCACATTTACCTGCCCATTTGAAGTGGCCGATTGAAAGCCCCGGGAAGCGTCAACAGCGAGTCGGAGGTACTGCTCTGTTCCCCCATCTTCTTCATCCTCGACATCATCCTCATCTTCAGAAGAGGAGTCTTCATCGTCCTCCTGCCCACGGGAATCATACAGAGAACCATGTCTGAAGCCATTACTTCTTAACCGAATAGTATTTGGATATAGAGGATTAGCACCATGGAATCCGGCGCCTTCTTCCTCGTCCTCGTCACTTTCGTCCCCGTCTTCATCTTCCCCCTCCTCCTCCTCCTCCTCCTCCTCGTCGGTGGCCCTGCATCCAACTTCCCGCTGCGCTCCTCGCCGTCGACTTCGCCGCTTCCCACATCATCGTCCTCCTCCTCCTCGTCATCTTCCTCATCATCAGATTCTGGCCGTTCATTATCTTCGGCATCCGCTTTATCCAAATATTTCAGAGATTTGATCATCCTGAAAACTTGCATTCTGTAATCTACAACCCTGGTCACCGGGCATTCGTAAAGATCCAGCGAAACAAGCTTTAACTGCGCCAGCGGTGCAAGATCGTCCATATACTGAATTTTGTTGTTTGAGAGGTCGAGGTCCCGAAGAGATTCCAGTCCTGCTTCTACCAGATATTCCAAACCCCCGGCTATTCGATTGTCGCTCAAAATAAGCTTCTGGAGATGTGGCAGGCGAGGAAAATCAGCCAGAGACGAAACTCCGACATTCGCAATGGATAGCTGCTTTAACTGCTCAAATTTTTCCAGCAGAGATGGCGGCGGGAGTCGACCGTGGACGCATTTAACTGCACCATCCAGAGTTAAACTGCGAGCTGAGGATACATCCGTCTGCCCGTCCAAGGCCGCTTCCACCGCTCTCTCCCACACTTCGTCCATTGCTATCCAACTCCAGGAACCGGCAATGTTTTCTATTCTCTGTAAGTACTGGACCAAACCCTAACGAATTTCAAAGCCTAAAACAAGGGCAGAACGATTTGCTAAAACTTGATCTGCAGAGCTTTGAATGTCTGTCTTCCTTTGGAGAACTCAAATGGCTGGAGAGTTGAGGAGTTTAAATATTGCATCGAACCTCATAATCCTCTGCGCTCCACAGCAATCTCTAGGCTTCCATCGCCTTCTCTCTCGACCATAAAACCTAGTTTTCCCTCCGCTGCCCTCTTTGGACCAACCGCAAACCGCAAACCGCGAATCGTTTTCTTGTCCTGCAAGACAACCTGAGACCGCTAACGGTTACCTGACTCACTGACGCTCTATTGATCGGGTTTATGAATTCTTTTGTGAATCCATCCGTGCCAGTACGGCTAATCCTCGCCGTCGATTCCCTGGAGCCTCGGATCGCTGACGCGGCATGAGATCGGACGGCAAATATCGGTTCTCGTTGTGCTTTTGGTGCGAAACTGTATCCGAACATGTTCGGTGAAACAAACAAAGGACCGGCTGACGTGTACACCATCACGGACCGTTCGATGGTGACGTTAACTTTGGGTTAAGCGGACTCACCGTGGGGAAAGGAAACCCAACCAACCGTCCAACCTGGATGGGACGGAGGGATATTTCGGGATTTGATTTCCGGTCCTGAAAAATAATTTAGTTCCGTCCGTCATCTGCCCTAAATTTAATTTTCTACTCTGATGGGTAACAGAAAAGGCTGTACTCTCGTCTTTTAACGGTGCGTCAGGTGACGTACATGACCATGTTCACGACCAAAGCGTGTGTTGCCACCCAACTTTCGCCCTCTCCATATCCTTCAACAGATATTTTTTAACGAAGGCAAGTGAAAAAGAATACCTAAGCCACTTAAGGCAAGACATTAAATGTAAATCAAATTCTATGTTCTTAATTTAATAATAATTAATAGAGATCTTCTCAATTTTGGATTTAATCAATATAAAGAAAGAAATTATTTTTAACGTTCACGAGGTTAAAGATAGCTTATGGAACAGATTGTTTTTTCATCTACTTGATGTATTCGGCCCTTTTCCTATGAAGCTTCAAAATAAATGCTCCCAGCTTCTCGACAAACCCCTTGCTAAATAAATTATCCCAAGAGCTAGCTACCAACATATCTGCATAATTTTCCAGTTGTCTTTGAAGGCCTCACATTCTAAAATGAAATGTTTTCCTGTTTCCACTTTTCCGGAATAACAAAAAATGCATACTCTTTCCTCCCACACTTCCTTTGGCCTTTTTCAGCGCCTTGTTTCATAATGAAGTTTATGAGAATTAGTCTTTAACTGAGCAATAAGAATTTTGGCTCTCCAATAGATATTGGCTTCTATGTATGCTTTTGGTTGATGACTATGAGTGGGATTAAACACTTCAATATAGTAATTTCTCTTTCTTCCTAGCTCCTTATCCCAAGTACGCTTGTGGAACTTTTCCATGACAAAAGCTTTTATCTCTTCGTTGTTTATGAGACACGCATTCAAGCCAATACCCCATTTACTAATCCATTTGTCATTTTGTTGCATCCAAGTTTTTTTGTTCTTGCACAATCTATCATTAAAGACTACCTTATGCCATCTACCCTCTTCCATTTGCTCATTTTTTTAAATACCTTATGACTCGCACCATAGCAATTGTTTCAATAGGAACAGTCCCTGTTTCACTTAACAAGATATCATAAGGAACTGCACTTTTAATCTTAAATTTGTTTGTAATCAAACGCTTCTGAATTTTCTCAATTTGTCTCCACTGCATGTTGGATGTACTGCTGGCCCATAGTTCACAACCATAGAGAATCACCGGAATCACTAGAAGCCCAAAAAGAGTTTGAGTGGTTTTCCAGTCCCATAACTATGCCTCTCTACACCTATTTTCCTCAAAGTTCTTTTCTTTCTACAACCATTCCAGCTTGGATTTTTTTTGAAGTCAATTCCAAGGTATTTGTAATCCATAACTTCTTCCAGAATGTTGCCTTCAAAGTAAAACTTATGTTGGTTATGTTTTCTTTTCTTAGAGAAAACCACTACTTTCATTTTGTTGATATTGACTTGCATCCCCACACTTCTAAGAAATGCTCAAGGGATAGTAAGTCCTCTTGCAAACCAAGAGCCGATTTAGCAATCAGAATAAGGTCATCTGCATACAAAAGAAGCCTTATAACAAACTTGCCCAAATAGATACCATCACCCCCTTGCGAATTTAACCACTCCTCAAGCTTGTCGATATATAAACCAAAAAGGGTAGGAGACAGTGGGCAACCTTACTGGACCCCAATATCACTTCTAAAACGTTCAGAAATGCCTACTGAAGTTCTAATTTTGACTTTCACCTCTTCATACAACCTATGCACAGCTACTCTCAAATGTTTAGGAACCCCAATTTCCTCCATTTTGTGCCAAAACTTATCCCTAAGAACCGAGTTAAACGCTTTTTTGAAATCAACAAAGCAACAAAAGACTTCTTCCTTTTTCTCCCAAATTTTTTCAATAAACTAATTATATTTTCCCCGATTAGGGTGGAAAACCTGAAAGGTTAGGAGGTGAGTTTGCCACCCCATTTACAGGGAAATCATTTATGAGGGAGGTGGTGTGGCCACCCCCCTACATACACAAGCATGCTAGTCTTCATTGTTCATTTAAACATGGCATGTGGGATCACTTTCTTTCATTCTAGTCTATAATATAGTCTTATGTGTCTTATGTCATAGAAAAAGCTCATGCCTATGTCGTAGGTGGGATCTTTCAAGGGTGCCACTAGTGTTGAGGGGCTAGCCCATGACATCTTTGCGATATCTTTGGAGAATTGTGTCCTATTTTTTCCTGGAGTGGTTCTGTTTGAGATCCTTACCAGGTTTATGGTGAATTCCATTTGTATAGACGAAGGCCTGATTCTAGCACGGTGGATGATTAGTTACCAACAACATGCATGGAAAGATGGATTAAAGGAGTGTGTTGGTGCTTGGACAGGGCAATTCGCAGGCCAGAGTGCACTCTCTAGGCATTTGAATTTTCGACGCTTTATCCCGTCTTTCAGCTTCTCAAATATATGTCACTGACGAGCTTCACGTTAAGGGTAATACCTGAATCATTCGCCTGTGTAGTCATTTTCTTTGGTATTGAGTTCATTCGTCTTTGTTGTTGGTATTATGATACAGGAGTTGTCATTGATAACAACTCACTCAGATGACAGTTCACAGTGCAACAGGTTAACTTATAGATCAAACTCCAGAGATTGAAGAAAGAGAGTGACTTAAGAAGTATATGTTGGTTCACTTTGTCCAAGCAGTGTATACACACGGGTTAACAAAACAAAAGGAGTGTATACGTATACACGCACTCCCACAAGAGGAAAAGCACGTACATGTTGGAAAACCAAGGTTTTGGTCCAAGGTATTTGGTCTGAGGTATTGACCCTAGGTATTTGGTCCAAGGTATTGAGAAAGGCCTAAAACTATATAAGGAGGAGAAGATCATTATGCCAAGGTGTGCAAGTATTGAATATCTTATGATGTGTTAGATCAAATATGCAGGTTAGGGGCTTTTGATGCTTTGCTTGATCTGAATTAAGGATGCACCTATGTGGTTGATGATGGATGATGGATCGGGATCATAAGGCCTTAAATGAATTATCATTATGTGGTTTGATCATGGATAGTTTAGATTTGAATATTGACGCATGTTTTATTCTATAAATGTTATGATCTGGGTATGATTGAAATCTAGAATAGCTGTGAAGTTTTAAGTTATATTTGTAGATCTGTATGTTGGTTCGCTTTGGTTAAAGCACTTATACACGTTGGTTAGACACATCGAAGTAGCATATACATTATGAAATATGATGTTTGAGGTTGCAGTTGGTTATGGTTGTTGATGCAGAGTTCTGGGTTATGCTTTGTGTTCTGGTCACTGTATTCTGGTGACAGTGTTCTGAATGTTCAGATTAATTGATTGTGATTTGCTTCAGTGATGATGGGTTGTCAGTGATTGATTGATTTAGTTATGGTTGATTCAAAGAGTGATGATTGAGTTTCAGTGATTGGTTAATGCAAATGTATTTGATGGTTGTATTGCAGTGGTGATTGATTTTGAGCTTCAATGTTATTAATGGGTCTAATATGAAAATATGATGAAACGAGGCCTTCAGATTGTGGTGTTGTGTTCCAGGAGTATCCAGTTTGAAAATTTATGAAACGTGGTCCCTGGAGGAAGAGAGAAGGTCGTAGCCTTCTGTAGGCTGGTGCCTACGTACTGGTAAACATATCGGGTAGTACAAGAGCCACGGGGTTGGAGCTCCCTTCCAGTAGCAGCTGGAAGATGAGTGAAGGTTGGAGCCTTCTTTAGGCTGGCGCCTATGTACTAGAAAATGGATCGGCTAGTACAAGAGCCAGGGGGTTGGAGCTCCCTTCCAGTAGCAGCTCGAAAACGAGTGAAGGTTGGAGCCTTCTGTAGGCTGGCGCCTATGTACTAGAAAATGGATCGGCTAGTACAAGAGCTAGGGGGTTGGAGCTCCCTTCCAGTAGCAGCTCGAAAACGAGTGAAGGTTGGAGCCTTATGTGTAGAAATTTTGAATAATATGACACTTATTCACAAAGATTATCTCGATTATACACTATTGCAGAATACATGCATAATACATAACCTCCTCTACGTTGATCATCAATTTTGCGGAATTAAAAACAATGAAACATCAATCGCATGAGCACATTAACACAGTATGTAACCCGGGGAAAGCATACAGCTGAAAACCCCCAACTATCTGTATATTATATTGATTGAGAACATGTAACAATACATAGTACAATTCTCCTCACAAGTACTCAGTACTATCTCCACCTGTTACACACAAAACTAGCTCAGATCTGAATCAATCACAGGTTCAAATCTCCTCCACTGCTTGCCTGCCTCCACTGCGCAAACTTGCATGAGAATAGATGAGTATGGCTGATCCAAACTCATTTTCCCTTGGCTGAACCATGCAATCCTCATTGGAAATACTCAATCCATTGATTGTGCAAATCTCATGCACAACTATAGTCACAATTGACAGTTGTCTTGCCCTTTCACTCACCTCTAACACCTGTCTCCACTGAATTGTCCATGCACTGAGTTAACTGATGTATTCTTTAGTTGCTTTATGAGTTAATAATTAGTGAAATAATTAATAATTAACTCACATCACTCATCACTAGTGTATTCTGCAGTTAGACTAAATACAACTAGTTCAACCAAGTCAAATTGAACACAACTCCATCAACTCCTCAATCAACTCCACCAAACTCAATCACTTGAGTTCTCACTGAAGTCCATCATGCAATGGCTCAACTGACTCATAAGAAAAGCATATTTCCTTCTGAGAGCTACATGTGCCACATCTGTAGCTCAAACTGAAGTGCTCCAAGAGGATAAGATAATGTTTATAGTCCAAATATTATTAAGAGCTAATAATATTCAATTGTTCTATTTTTAGCCTGGCAGTCTAAAAATAGAAACCGCCCATATGTCTAAAAATAGAAGTACATCTATTTTTACCAACATGACCAATCATCCACAAAGAGCATCCTGCAACTCATAGACCATGATCTATATGTCTACAAAGAGACATAGTCTAAAAATAGACTTTGCGCCAAAAATAGCCTGCGGGAAATAGAAACCACCCATATGTCTAAAAATAGAAGTCCATCTATTTTTACCAACATGACCAATCATCCACAAATAGCATCCTGCAACTCATAGACCATGATCCATATGTCTACAAATAGACATAGTCTAAAAATAGACTTTGCGCCAAAAATAGCCTGCGGGCCCACTTAGTGAAGGCGACTCCTTTCCATTAAGCTCCATCATCTTGTTGCATTCTCAACACTCCCTCTCAACAAGATATGGATTATCAGCAACCTCTATCCTGCCTCGGTGGTATTCGAATTTGCTCCCGGTGAGCACCTTCGCCAAGATATCAGCATCCTGATCCTCCGTTGGAATGTATGAAAGTAACATGATTCTCCGCTGCACACAATCTCTAATATGATGGTACCTGATGTCAATGTGCGTAGATCTATCATGAAATACTAGATTAACCGAGAGTTTAATGCAACTCTGGTTATCACAATAAATCACAGTAGGCTCCAAGCATGAATCGAACAACCCGACCAGGATCTGCCTCATCCATATAGCCTTGCATGCAGCCAAACTTGCTGCCATATACTCGGCCTCTGCTGAACTGAGTGCCACGGATCTCTACTTCCTGCTGTACCAAGAAACTGTTGTCGACCCGATACTGAAGATCCCTCCAGATGTGCTCTTTCTGTCCGTTGGGCTCCCAGCCCAATCTGCATCCGTGAAGCCACATAGCTTCACCTCATCCTCCTGTCTGTACCACAATCCATATCCCGATGTGCCTCTAAGATAACGCAATACATGCCTGCCTGCCTTCCAGAAGAGCTTGATTGGCTTAACCATAGCTTGTGAAAGCTGGTTAAAAGCATAGCATATATCGGGTCGTGTATTAACCAGATACATAAGCGCCCCACCAACTGTCGATAAACAGTGGTATCCACTACCTCCGCTGAAGTAGCATCTTCCTTCCTCCAACCTTTAGGAAGAGAAGTATCAACAGGCTTGCAGCCATGCATGTTGAACTTATCCAGCATCTCCCGAGCATACTTACCCTGAGAAACAAATAGTCCATCACTGCGCTGCCAAATTTCCAATCCCAGGAAATAATGAAGGAGGCCCAAGTCCTTCATCTCAAACTCCCTAGCAAGATCATCCTTGCATGAAAGTATCAACAGCTCATCACCTGTCAAAATCAAATCATCTACATAAAGTATAATGATAAGCAACTTACCCTCCACCACAATCTGGTATAGGTTAGGATCCACCTCACTCTTGGAGAATCCAAGTCCGGTGAAATAACTGTCTATCCGTGTGTACCAAGCACATGGTGCTTGTTTCAACCCATACAACGCTCTCTTGAGCCTGCACACATGCGACTCACTGCTGAAGATCTCGAAACCTTCGGGTTGCTCTATGTACACCTCCTCCTCAATGACTCTGTTGAGGAACGCAGTCTTCACATCCATCTGATGAATGTGCCACCCCATCTGCGCTAAGAGAGCAAGAATCATCTGTATGGAAGAATACCTTGCGACAGGTGCAAAGGTCTCCTCATAATCGATCCCCTCTATCTGTGAGAAGCCTCGAGCAACAAATCTTGCCTTGTACTTCTCCACACTCCCGTTAGCTGCCTGCTTCACTTTGTAGATCCATCTTGAACCCACCATTGATTTCCCTTCCGGTCTTGGAACAATCTCCCATGCACTGTTTCTGACAATCGAATCATACTCTTCCACCATGGCATCTACCCATGCGGGATCCTCCACAGCTTCCTCGAAAGAGGATGGCTTAGTCACAACACATTTTCTCACAAGAGCCATGTATCCAGTGTACCGATCAGGTGACTGTCTCTATCTACGTTGAGCTGTAGGTGGCCCCACAACCTTCTCTGCATCTTGAGCCAGTCGCTTAGCTTCTGTAATGCGCTTTCGCCCTTTGATGGTTGGCGCTGCATGAGTGGTCTCTTCCACTCCATGAACTTCATCTTGTGGATGATCCACGTCCTAAAGCTCATCCTTAGGAACTAATAGCTCATCATCTGCATGCAAGTGTGGCTCCCTCTCAAGTGAACACTTCATGGCTTTCTCCTCCTGAAATTTTATATCCCGTCGCACAACAGTCTTGCAACTGTCTGGCAAATACACACGATAGTTGTGGGACGTATCACTGTACCCCTCAAATATCCCAACCTCTGTGGTCGGCTCCAGCTTCTTCCTGATATCCTTTGTCACATGCATGTAAACATTAGTACCAAAAATCCTCAAATGAGAAATATCAGGCCTCTTACCAGAATAAGCCTCCTCGGGTGTACTCATGCTAAGTATCCTGTGAGGACAACGGTTCTGCACATATACTGCAGTATTGCATGCTTCCGCCCACAAGTGAAGGGGTAGGACCTGATCATGCAACATCGCCCGTGCAGCACCCACGATCGTTCTGTTCTTTCGCTCAGCAACCCCGTTCTGCTGTGGGTTATGGGGAGCTATGAGCTCTCTTCGAATCCCTTCTGCGCTGCAAAAGTCCTTGAACTCGCCAGAGATGTATTCACCACCATTGTCGCTCCTAAGAGCCTTCACCTTCTTCCCCGATTCCTTCTCGACCAATGCTTTGAACTCACAGAACTTTGAGTATGTCTCGCTCTTCTTCTGCATGAAGAAGATCCAGCACTTTCGAGAGAAATCATCAACAAAGATCACATAGTACATGTGCTTTGCTGTCAAAGCTACTGAGAAAGGTCCACACACGTCTATGTGAATTCTCTCAAGGATCGTCGTGGCGCAACTATCCTTCTCGTGAAAGGTGGCTTTCACAAATTTTCCCAAAGTACACCCCTTGCACTGATCTGACTGCGCAAGAGTGCCTTTAGGAAGCCCAGTAGTAATCTGCTGCAGTATTTTCAAGGCTCCATGGTGAAGGTGGCCCAATCTCCTGTGCCACAGCTCGCCATCATCCCAGCTCACCAATCCTTCTGCCTTTCATGCCATTGCTGCGCAGCCATCTACATGCAACTGATAAAGGTTCCTGACTCGAACCCCTATCTTTCGGGTTTCTCTAGTTGTCTTACTGCGCAGGAAAGCCTTTCCCTCGCTGAAAACAACATCATATCCCTTGTCTTCTAACATTGCCACAGAGATAAGATTCTTCTTCAATCTTGGAACATGCATCACTTCCTTCAATACGAAGGGTTTACCATACTCCCTCTCAAAGGAAATGGTACTGATACCGGTCGCACTGTATCTACCATCATCGCCCATCTCGACGTGCACTCCAAGATCTTTCTCCTCCAGATCAGAAAACAAATCTCGATCTCCTGTCATGTGAAAAGGCGCACCACTATCCAAGAACCATACCGATCCCATCACCCTTGATACCAAGCATGCGATCAACGAAAAATCAAGCTCAAACTGCGAGGCTAAGGCCTCTCCCACTGCAGATCCAATAGCTTGCTGATTTTTCTTCTTCTACCGACAGTTTGTGGCATAATGTCCATGCTAGTGACAATGAAAGCACTTCACCTTGGACATGTCCTGCTTCTTGCCTTTCGCACCGGAATGAGAAGCTTTCTTGTTCTTCCCCTTCTTTGCTTTGACAGTGAAAGCACAATTTTCTTCATCAGGTGCCTTTGATGAAGATCCGTCCCTAGTATTCCGCCTGATCTCCTCCTGCACAAGATTTGACCAAAGTCTCTCCCATCCTGGCAATTTCCCCGACCATTGACAGAGTCCTGATAGGAATGCCAACTCTTGGGAAGACCAAGGAGAGCCAAGCTCACCAAGTCCTCATCATCGACAGTCACCCCCACACTTCCCAGCTCATCCCTGCATTGAGTGAACTTCGTGAGATACTTGGGCATACTGTCTCCCTTCTCACACTTAATGTTTTTGAGTTTATCCTTGAGCGCCAACTTCCTCTAGTCGCTCTTGCTCTGGAATAGATCTGTCAACGCTTTCCACATCAAGTATGGAGAAGCCTTTACATGCAGGCTGGACACAATGTGATCCTTCACGCCCTCCAACAGAATCCTTCGACACTTTGTTGTCTTCTTTTGCCAAGCCTCAACTTGAGCAGTATCAGTAGGCTTTGGGACCTTAGCCTCTATGAACTCCTTCAACCTATTAGCGCTTGAAATTTCACCTCAGGCTGAGAAAGGTAAACCTCAAGGCTACATCAAACCATTCAGCCTCGTAGCTAGCCCTACGGGGCAGGAGAAGGCTCTCTCCGGTCAATCTTGGTAGATCTTCAATGGGATGAGATGACCAACAAAGGTAACACTGATATTAGGCTAGTAAACTGATTATAAAGGTTGATTTGGGTTTTTGGGGTTTTTGGTGGCAAATTGAGGGAGTGCAATTCAGGGTGCGGGGATTGAGCTCAGGTTTTGCAGGTGGGTCTTTGGGGCAAGGTAGGAGTTTGTGCTGATGCCTTTAGCTGAGATGGATGATCAAGGAAGAAAAAAGAGAAGCTAAAGAGGGCAAATAATGACTTTGAATCCTCTCTAGACAGTGGAAAACATAAACATTAAACAAATTTGAAAGCTGAGCATGGCAAGCATGAATTCAAACTTTATCACTTCATTTGTTTAATAAGCTGCAGTAAAGAAAGAGATGGAACACATAAACACACTTACAATTACAATAAGAGAACACACCATCAACACAAGAGTCCACAAGAATCCCAATGATTCTGCAAAACCCTGGTCTTCCTTTTCCTCAAATTGCAGAGATACAAGTAAAATGTACAATAGGAGCTTCTCCCTCAAGAGTCCAACCATGAAAATGAGCAAGAGAAGGCATAATATAGATGATCTAACTCCTTTCCCCACCTCTAGGGGTCGTGCTCAGCTTCCTAGGAGCTGTTTCAACTAATTCTAAACTGAGCACTAGATAATAGGCAGTCAAAACAACTTGCCTCTAAAACTTAGGAAACCTATCCATGCATTAAATATTTACCATTTACATCAAAGAATCTTCTAGAAGTGATGAAGGAGAGTAAAAGTATCTAAGTGCCATGAAAATTACACAAAAATCCATCATTTACATGCCTCAAAAGTCAACCAAGATGAAAACAGTGTTTTGCTGGCCGAACTGGTCAAAACAGGGAAATTTCCCTGACAGGTCGCGCACATCACTCTGACAGGTTGTGCACATTCACAGCTCTGTTTGAGGGCCTTCCCGATGTCCAAATCAGGTGCAAGATAGCTCGTTGGAAAGGTCTGCGAGTCTACTTTCCAACCCCACCGGAATTTTTGAATTTGGAGTTGATTTGACCTCTCAAAAGTCATTTCTCCCAAGACAGCTTTCTGCAACTCAAAATAGGGGTAGAAAGTCAAAATTTGCATGTATTTTGAGCTTTTGGAAGCCCAAATCTCCATAAAATCTGAAACCCATCCATAGGCAAGTGTATTTTTGCATGAAAATTCCAAAAATGTAAAGTTTTCCCCATTCTGAGTTGCCCCCATGTAGGGTCGCGCGCGGGGTGAGACCCGTCAAATGGCCAAAACCTGTAAAATTCCCAAAAATGCCAAAAATGTTTCAAAACTCTCAAAATTTCTTGGGTTTGCTGCTAGGAGGATGCTAATGAGTATCATGGTGAGTGAGAGAGGCCTCAGCCAAGATACGGAGCGGGTTGGTCTTCTTCTTCCTCTTGCGGGCCTCGGACAACCTCCTCCGGAATATCTTCATCTTTGCTTTGCAAACATGCATCCTCGCCCAGTAATGATTCTTCATGTTCCGTAGCAGTCTCTTGTCCTGGTTGACCTTCTCCAACAGCCTCTCCAAGTGTGCATTCACACGGATAAGCATGGATTCCCTCTCCTTGGGCAGCAAGTCACCGGGCCTCCTACGGTTGATGACTCGGTCACTTCGAATCCTCCACAGCTCATCCAACTCTTTCTCATCCTCAAGTTGCTTGTTGCGCTGCTCAAGATAATTTATTGTCCATTGGGCCATGTCAAGCTTCTGCTGTAACAAGCGGTTTTCCGCCTCTCTCTGTCGGATGATCTCATGCAAATCTGAAGTGAGGGAGCGAGCATCAAGATCAATGATGTCAACATGTGTGTCACCGGCTCTCTCCTCCTCTGTCATGGGCTATTTGCCCTCCCGTACTGCTGATGGAGAACGCAAGGCCCCTTCCACCTGGTGTGGAGATAACACTCGCTGACCTGTAGATGATGATGGCGAGACCCCTTCCACCTGCTGTGGAGATAGTACTCGTCGAGCTGCTGCAAACAAGGCCCTCGGGCCTTTCTGATAAGTGAGCTGAGGTGAGGAAGCAACATGTCTCGGAACAGTGATCTCAGGCTGGTGTGACGGACCTCCCTCCTCATAAATGGCCTCTGGCTCTGGCTCTGGCTGTGGTGGCACTGTAAAGAACTCATGAGAAATGAAGTCTGCCCATGGAATGCCCTGCTGACTCAACTGATGGGAAACAATGAGCTGGATGAGACCATGATGGCACAAACTCCTATACTGCTGAGCTGGGGACCGCCTCTGAAACACGGACACCATCCTCTGAATGTCCTGGAAGAAGAAAACCAGGATGTTCATCATCCTCACTCGGGTAAAGTGCATCAATAGGCGAATGTGATAAGAGAAGACCTGTGAAAATCTCCCCTCACATGTGAAGTAATGCATGATAAGCCGCATGATCGGAGCATACTCCCCCCGGGGGAATCTGAAAGGAAAGACCCCCGACAAGTGGCTCATGAATGCTGGCCTGACATATGGCTCAAAATAAACATAATCCAGCATTTTGCGCTTGGGCCACACCTCACCCACATTTGGTATCCCGGTAGCCTCTGAAATCACCTCCGGAGATAGCACAAAATTCACCCCTGCAAGAGTGACCTGCCCATCCTGAAGGTGCAAAACAAATAAGCGGGCCAACTCCCTGTGGTGCTGAATCTGGGCAAGCCTCTCACAGAACTGAAAACATGACATATAACGGAAACAATTCACTGCCATAGGACAGGCCTGCAACTCTGCCAAAGAGGTGGGCTCCTCTCTTTTATGATGACCACCTTTGCCACCCCTACGAGGCCTCCGCTGTACCTCAACCTCTGTGGAAGAAGACCGGTCATCACCTTGCTCATAGGTTTCAGTGGTTGACATGGTGCTTTTGAGCAAAGTGGAGAAAATAGATAAAGTAGATTGCTGCCCTTGCCTGCAAAAATGCTGAGTTGTATGCTGTTTTCAAGGGGAACAAAATCATGAAGGAAATGTTAGGGGAGGGGATTTTTCATAAGGAAAGGGAAACATATAAAAATAGGGAATTCTAAGGGACAATTCACAAACTGTCAAACATACAATCTCATCTTAATCACCGGGAAATCATTTGCAAAGAAATGTTTTTATTAGGGAAACATGGATGATAATAACCAAGGGAAAGGATATACATGCTCAACAGGGGGTAAGGGACAACATGTATAACAGGGGTATGGGGCAGCATAGATCACTAGCATCAACAACTTGCTCTTTGATTTTGTCTTTTGACTGTACATTATAAGGCATACTCTGTTTTTCAAGGGATTCATGTACATTTGATGCTAAGGGAAACAAGGGATTCTTTTACATTTGTCATAGGGGAAGGAGGGCTTTATTTACATTTTTGTCAAAAGGGGAAAAGGGATTTCATTGACAACTTCAAAAGGGAAAAGAGTTGTATTGAAACAAGGATATTAGGGGATAGAAGGGAAAAGGGAAAACAGGGTTTGGTTTTGGGAGACACAGCAACATTATTTTTGTAATGAATACTCAAAGCAATATGTCTTTTTGATAAATATACACAGCAGCATTGTCTTTGTTTTTGCTTTGAATACACACAGCAATATGTTCTCTGTTTTGTAATGACTATGCACAGCCATATTGCCTTTCTCTTAGTTTTGTCATTTTGCCATCATATTGCCTTTTTCTTTTTGCACATCATTTTGTTTTTCTTGCATAGAAATTTGTTCTTTTGCTGTGTGTGTTTTTATATCACAATGGAGGGTATTAGGGTTTTGGGAATATGTTTAGGGAGGGATAGGTTTTGACATTTGGAGATGGGAAAATTTTAATTTCTTTGCAAATGACATATGATAGAGATGTATAATGACAATTGCGAAATCAATGGGAAAAAATGGAGGGAATATAAATGGGAATAAAAACCTTGAAAAAACACCAACCCTAGCACTATGCCTACATGAACAAGCAATAACTAAAATCCATTTCTCTTTACATTCTTGGTAGCAAAAATATATATAAGCACAAGCCCAACATCCTTGATTCAAGCATCCAACACGTTAAAAGACCCTACCTCGATTGATTTGGCAAGCACGAGGGCGATTGAGCAAATTTTGAAGCGGTTTTGTGAGTGACAGGTTGACGGGTCGCGCACAGGCTTTGACAGGTCGCGCACGGGCTGACAGGTCGTGCCCGTTATGTTTTTGCACTGCGGAGAGGCGCCTGACAGGTCGCGCACAGTCCCTGACAGGTCGCGCACCTGAAAAATGACCAATTTCTCTGCACTTCGCCTTCGTTCGCCTCTTCGCCCTATCTCTTTGCCTTGCAAGCTCTTAGATGCACAATGAGGGTGTTTTAGAGGGAATTTGACTCTTTATAGGCCCAATTTGAAAAAAATTACTTACCAAACCCACTTTCTAATGTTTTGTTTTGGCATTCACTTTTAACACTGATTTGAGTTTTCTTTGTCCTGAATTTGGCTCTTTGAGTGCTTTAACTCCGTTCTTTTTGCAGGTAGACCATCTGATGGACTCTGGCGAGAAGACCAGGGCTATTGCCAACATTTTGAAGAATTTTTGAAATTTCCTTATTTTTTGCAAAATTGACATGACCTTGGCTTTAAAAACAGGGTTTTTAAATCCAAGGTATAAATGAGCTGTACTTGATGAAAATATCAATGAAACATATTTACATACCTCCTTCTGGCTTGCTGGGGACTCATGGACTTTTGACTCATGACATTGCAAAGACTTTTGACCGAAACCCTAGACCTAAGACTTTGGACTTCAAGACAAAGCAAAACAAATGTGACACAAGCTCATTAACTGATATGACCTGATCCAGCAAAGCCAAGAAGGGAACAAGGACCAGCTCCTCCATCAGTTTTATGGCATGCCTAACGAAATGCAAAACTGACATTGATGAGACACCTACCTATGCATAATGCAAAGAGCTTTTGATCACCGATGGAGGGCATCATGACCGACACTAACACAACCCATTGTCATCTAACACCGCCTCCATCTTGTCTTTCCATGCAATATAGTTCGAGCTGCCTTCAAGAGCATACTCCAATCGCAATTCATTGAAAGACATTTCAACTTTGACACCAAGAAGACACTGTTGCAAATTCGAATTCCACCGGCTCAAAACTCAACTGCTTCTGATCTAAAATTCGTGAGAACAAAGTATTTCTCGTACAGAGATTGACTATATGGGCTTTTACCGGATATCTCACCTTCCAAAAGAATGATGAATCCAGAGGCTACCTGGCCCGATTACAGACTCTAACTGAAGAAATAAAATGTAAACACTTTCTGAATAATAGATCTGATGATCAACTCTCCTCTGATATCATGTAGAAATTTTGAATAATAAGACACTTATTCACAGAGATTATCCCGATTATACATTATTGCGGAATACATGCATAATACATAACCTCCTCTACGTTGATTATCAATTTTGTGGAATTAAAAACAATGAAACATCAATCGCATGCGCACATTAACACACTATGTAACCCGGGGAAAGCATACAGCTGAAAACCCCCAACTATCTGTATATTATATTGATTGAGAACGTGTAACAATACATAGTACAATACTCCTCACAAGTACTCAGTACTATCTCCACCTGTTACACACAAAACTAGCTCAGATCTGAATCAATCACAGGTTCAAATCTCCTCCAATGCTTGCATGCCTCCACTGCGCAATCCTGCATGAGAATAGATGAGTATGGCTGATCCAAACTCGTATTTCCCTTGGCTGAACCACACAATCCTCATTGGCAATACTCAATCCATGATTGTGCAAATCTCATGCACAACTATAGTCACAACTGACAACTGTCTTGCCCTTTCAGTCACCTCTAACACCTGTCTCCACTGAACTGTCCATGCACTGAGTTAACTGATGTATTCTTTAGTTGCTTTATGAGTTAGTAATTAGTGAATTAATTAATAATTAATTCACAGCACTCATCACTAGTGTATTCTGTAGTTAGACTAAATACAACTAGTTCAACCAAGTCAAATTGAACACAACTCCATCAACTCCTCAATCAACTCCACCAAACTCAATCACTTGAGATCTAACTGAAGTCCATCATGCAATAGCTCAACTGACTCATAAGAAAAGCGTATTTCCTTCTGACAGCTGCTTGTGCCACATCTGTAGCTCAAACTGAAGTGCTCCAAGAGGATAAGATAATGTTTATAGTCCAAATATTATTAAGAGCTAATAATATTCGATTGTTCTATTTTTAGCCTGGCAGTCTAAAAATAGAAACCGCCCATATGTCTAAAAATAGAAGTCCATCTATTTTTACCAACATGACCAATCATCCACAAATAGCATCCTGCAACTCATAGACCATGATCCATATGTCTAAAAATAGACTTTGCACCAAAAATAGCTCGCGGGCCCACTTAGTGGAGGCGACTCCTTTCCACTAAGCTCCATCATCTTGTTGCATTCTCAACATTCTGTAGGTCGGCGCCTACATACTAGTAAACCGTGTACAAGAGCTAGGGGGTTGTAGCTCTCTTCCAGTAGTAGCTAGATAACGAGAGAAGGTTGTAGCCTTCTGCAGGTGGGTGCCGGCGTACTAGTATGAGTTTGCACCAATACAAGATTGTAAATAGGTTTTTATTATATTAAAAGAAGATAGCAACAAGTGGTTTTTGTCCCGCATTGGGTTTCCACCTTAAATCTTGGTGTTTATGTGCGTTTCTTATGTATGATGGTTTGTTCTGTTATTACTGCACATGGTTATTGTTTATATGGTTAATGAAGTACTAATGCAGTGATTAAAGATCAACATATGATGAATTAACTGAATCATAAGTTTGTTGGATATACGTTGGTTGCCTTAAATACAGTTGCGTGTACACGCGAGTTACCTTTATTGAAGTAGCGTATATAAATCAGATTATGGAAATGAAAAAGTTATTGATTTGTATTATTTCCAACATTTGTATAGCTATAACTATTGCATGTGTTGGGCTCTGGGAGCATGGTTGGCCGTTTTGCGCTAGCAATTTGATACATTCCCCTGTGAATGACAAATCTGTTGGCTCTCTACTTTTCAATTCTCATGTTCTATGCTGGTACATACAATTTAGCTTATCGAATTCTCCCTCCCGGTGCTACATGATTAGCTTTAGCTTCCTTCCTCTTGCTCCAAATAAGCCTTGTCTAGACGCTTGGTGTATTTTCTCTTTAGGCAACATTCCTTGGCAGTGCATGAGAAGTCGTCAAGGAGGCAAAGGTTGCATCCCTCAAGGTTGCCATCGATTCCAACAACAGGCGTAGGAAGCCACATATATATTTCACTCAATTGTCCCCCCCCTGAACCTCGTAATGAAATTTGTCACCTTGAATCCTTTGTTGTTGTGGACCACCAAGTGTTTTCAGAATCAAAGATATTGGAGGAGGTCTCACACTTGGTTCCTAACCCTGGTCACACCATTGAAGAAGGAAGAAATACCTTAATTCCATTTCTTTACACCGACAGATGAGGACCCTCTTGGGCAGGGTCTTAAAAGAAAAAGAAGAGGAAAAATATGACATGTTTTATGCTTTAAATGATATTAAACGTGCTTGGCAGTATCAATGTGTTTGCCTAGAAATATTGGATGCCAAGATAGTACATTTAGAGAGCCACTTACGGTGTAATAATGATACTCCAGCTCCTTTAGGATCTAGCGCTAAAGATCATGTGTTAGTTACTTCTTTTGATTGCTTATTGTTTATAATGCTTGATAGCAACTTTTTGTAATGTAGCATGGTAGTAGATAGGCTAGTTTTATTGATGATTATTTTGGATAATTTTCTTATATTTTAGGCAGTTAAAAATATATGGTTTCCCTCGTGGCAAATTGGAACAGCCTACATTGAACTATGATCAATTGAACGATGTACTTTGATATTATGAGGTAATACAAATATTAATTCACAAAAAAAATATATATATTTATATAAATTTCACGCCTCTCTCTCTCTCTCTCTATATATATATATTATATATATATATATAATATTATTATTAAAATTGTGACAATAGATGTGTGCACGTGCTTGATATTTTCCTTTGACATGTTTTATAATTTTTATAATTTAAATTTTTAATGTAACATGTATAGCTTTAACTTTATATATATAGAAAGAGCACTTAGAAAATAGTTTAATGTTAATACTAATTTTTGTATATATTTATTAATTAAATTTAAATATGAATTTTTATAATATAATAATTACAAATATAAATTATTATTTTAACTTCTACAATAAAATGGATCTTAATTTATAACTATTATTATATTTATATATATCTCACATTTTTATATAGAGAAATATTCTTATTACTAATTATGTGTTTACTGATTAAATTTATTAAATGCTTATATGGTTATTAATTTATTTATTTTTGACAGTAATGACCCAATGACTAAGCAAGAGCCGAGATGTTCTATGTTGACCACGGACTAAGTGAAAACTCCCTGAGGCCACCCACTCCTTGAGCTTAATCAATATAGGTTAAGCATGTCATTCTAGGGAATAACACGAGTGGTGAGGGAGTTAACAACCCACCTCAACCACTCAGTCTACCCTTACTTGATGTTTATATGTTTATTAATTATATGTGTTGAAATATGGGTGGCGGGAGTGAGGGGGTGCTCTATCACCCAAGGATAATGGGAATACCCCTTCTCTTAGGGTCTAGGAATCGCCACAAATAACCAAGTAGAAGTATATGAGTTTCTACAAGGTCTCTCTCTAACTATAAAGAGACATTCAAGATCTCATTATCATTGGTAACTATATCATTCTTTTGTGGCACTGCATTAATGGCTTTCTTTTGTCTAACATCAAACTCTAAGTTTTTGTAAAAAGGATCTATCATATGCTAGGAAGCTTTCACTCCAAATCATTTGTTAGGGTCCCACCCTAACCCCCTTATTTATGTAATGGGATCGAGTCATAGTCAAGAGTCAATAAAGCCCATATTAATAATTGTAAGTGGTTAACCCGCAATTAATGACGGGACCACAGTTAGTTGCAAATGGGCCGTAGTATTAGATAGATGGTATTAATAAAACCCATGGTATTGATCCATGGTATTGCATGTATGAGTCATATATAAAGGATAGAGACTCCCTGCGAGGAGCATCGTGTCTTATTTTTGAATCGAGCTCTACTCTATTGGAGGTTGCCCCCTCGAAGAGGCCAGTGAACATTGATTTTTGAATAATAAAATATTTGTTGTTGTCTCTCACTATTCTATGTTTTGGGTATCTTTCTTCGCATATTCTGTATTTGGGTATCTTTTTGCAGGTTAAGAGCATAACAAGTGGTATCAGAGCACTTTCCAAGGCCGATGGGATCTCCATCCCTTAGCAATTTTTTTTTTTTTTGGCTAGAGACGTGTTCCGGCGTTTTTAAACCACGGGATCTGTCGTTGAGCGCATAAACCTGCGGATTTGGGTAGGCATGCACGCAGGAAATACAAGAGGTGGTCACGCTTGTCGGACTCCCTTGTAACCCCTGTGGGTACCCGTTCGAGTAGTAGCGCATTAGACAGAACCGCGTACGGACTGTCTTCCAAGTACCTTCTGGGTATATCGGAAGCCCCTTAGCTCCTTTGTAACCTCGCCATAGATGAACCGTCGCCGTCTTGCTGCTACAATACACCGAGAACAGCACTCAAAGAGATTACTCGCCCGTACGATAGGGTAGTCGGGTTGTACGGCTAAGGGTATGGTTGATCCTCCTTAGTTAGAGCACTGAAACATTGGGCCAAGTACTACTGTCAGACCCTTATGTATATTGCGATCTGTAGCACTTGACACTCCTCGAGACCATAGTTCCCTTTTCTATCTGGGGATCACACATCATCTCTGCTAGATCCGCTCGTGCAAAGGGGTGCAGCAGAAACAGACATCAGTCCCGTAGTTTCAAGTTAGCAGACCAGCCATTCCGATCTATTAGATCCATCAGATCCGCAACATCAGTCTATTCCGCCGCCCAAAGCTATCCAATCCGCCATTCAGATCTCTCAGATCCACTAGATCTGAGTAGTTGTGTGGGGTTCCTATACTGGGGCAGAATTTTCGCAGGACTTTTGGCAGCATTGACATTTTGAGGATTTGGCGACTGCAGTATTCATAAGGAAGGAGTAAAACTCCATTAGGAGTAAAAAAAAATGAAGAAGAAGAAGAAGAGTTTGAGATCTTCCGGGGCGCTTATTGGTGATCTAGCCCATCAGAATCAGGACGACGAGCTGAGCACAGTGGTACCATTCAATTCTTACTGAATTTTTTTATTTTATTTTATTTTATTTTTATTTTTATTTTTATTTTATTATTATTATTATTATTATTTTATTTTTTATTATTTTTTTTTTTTTTATTATTTATTTATTTTCTATTTTATTTTTATTTTTTATTTATTTATTATTATTATTATTATTATTTTTTATTTTTTATTTTTATTTATTTTTATTTTTTTTATTTTTTTTTTCCGGTGGTCCCAAATCTCAAGAACATCTGATCGGTGCATGGTAGAAACTAGAGCTCAAGCTATGGCCAATGAGAGGATTAACAAACTTGAACTAACCTTGCAATCCATCCAAAGTCAACTTGACAGACTATCTACCCTAATCTCGAAGGGCAAGGAGGAAGCCCACGAGGAGGCGTATAATGGCAATGGACATAGTGAGGGTGAGTCTAGCCACTCTCCTCACATCTGGGGCACCCACCAACAATCCCGTCAGTGACCTCCCAAGTTGGATATGCATAAATTTGACGGTTCTCACCCAGCAGCATGGATAGCACAAATGGAGCAGTATTTCAATCAGAATAACATCTTAGATAATGAGACTCAGCTTATGGTGGGGAGCATGTACTTGGACAATGAAAGGTGGCAATGGTGGGAATGGCATCAACGTTGCAATGGACCTTTTCTGGATTGGACAAACTTAAAAAAAGCTCTTACAGACCGCTTTGACCAGGAATCTTCTTTTTTGGGTCGTCTTACTAAGCTCCGACAGACTGGCATAGTGGATGAATATATTACAGCCTTTGAAGCCTTAGCCTTCCGCACTAGAGGTCTCTCAGATGTGTTCTACACGGAATGTTTTATCAGCAGTCTTAAAGAAGCCATAAAAGCCCAAGTTCTACTGCACCACCCTCCCACATGGATGAAGGCTTGCAAGGTAGCTCGTAACGTGGAACGTGCATTAGCAGCCCAGTACAGTCGCCCAAATTTCTTCGCTAAGGGTCGCCCCCCACAGGCTCACAACACGACTCAAACACTTAAGATCCAAAAGGTGTCACCTGCAGAAATGGCTGAAAGAAGAAAGCAAGGATTATGTTACTACTGTGATGAAAAATACTCCCCAGGTCATAAATGCAAGGAGCCCAATTTTTTTCAAATTGATGCCACTGACTACAGCTCATCAGAGGAAGATCCACCACTTGAGGAACATGAAGCGGTAGAAGAGGACAACCAAAAGGACAATGTCCCTGAAGAACCAGTTATTTCACTGCATGCTTTGGCAGGGATTTCTTCACCTCAAACTCTCAAAATCAAAGGTTTTATTAAACATTGCCTAGTAGTAGTCTTGATTGATAGTGGAAGTACACATAATTTCATCCATCACAAAGTCGCGGAAGCAGTGCATTGTTTGTACGAGCAGTTTCTAACTTCCAAGTCCAAATTGTGGATGGGGGCACAAGGAAATGTGAAGGCCGCTGTGAAAATGTCAAACTTCAAATGGGGGATTATCAGTTGAAGACCCACATGTTTGCCATACACATGGGAGGGTGTGACATTGTCCTCGGCGCTGAATGGCTCCGCACTCTTGGGCCAATCACAATGGATTTCCAGGAGTTATATATGAGTTTTAAGTAGAACAACTCCACACATACCCTCCGTGGACTCCAGGCGGGAGCTCCCTCTATCATTAGCTGACATAGGATGGAAAAATTGCTAAAAAGGGCCATCATGGAGTTATAGCTCAATTTAATGCTATCCAGGCAGTCGCAACCAAGTCTCTGCCGATTCATCCTGAGATGCAACAGATTTTAAATAACCATCTACCGGTCTTTGACAAGCCTCATGAGCTTCCACCCTCGAGAGGGGAACATGATCATCACATCACCTTGGTTCCAGGGGTCCAACCCCCAAATGTGTGCCCATACAGATATCCGTTCACCCAAAAGAATGAAATAGAAAAAATAATCAAGGAACTTTTGGAAGCAGGTGTCATTCATCCCAGCATTAGTCCTTATTCATCATCAGTGGTCATGGTGCTCAAGAAAGATGGGGGGTGGCGGATGTGTCCAGACTTTAGGGCCCTTAATAAGTTGACAGTCAAAGATAAATTTCCCATCCCGGTGGTTGATGATTTGCTAGATGAACTCAATGGGGCTCAATTCTTCACTAAGCTGGATCTATGCTCAGGCTACCACCAAATTCGCATGAAGGAAGTTGACATTCCAAAGACTACGTTCCGAACTCATGAAGGCCATTATGAGTTCCTGGTCATGCCATTCGGTCTTTGTAATGCCCCATCTACTTTTCAGAGCCTTATGAACCACCTTCTCAAACCATATCTCAGGAAATTTGTCCTTGTCTTCTTCGATGACATCCTCATCTATAGTTGCACTTGGGCCGCACATCTTTAGCATGTAGATCTACTCTTGCAACTGCTCCACAAGCATAAATTATTTGTTAAGATGTCCAAGTGTTCGTTTGGCATGGAAGAAGTTGAGTATTTGGGCCACATTGTGGGGCGTGAAGCTGTCAAGGTGGACCCCAATAAGATCCAGGCAATGCAGGATTGGCCTCAACCTAGGACCTTGAAGAGCCTGAGAGGATTTTTGGGTCTCATAGGCTATTATCGCAAATTTGTCCACAATTATGGTCGCATAGCGAAGCCCCTCACTCAACTCCTGAAGAAAAATTCATTCTTCTGGAATGAGGACGCACAACAGGCCTTTACAGCTCTAAAAAATGCCATGTGTTCCACTCCAGTCTTAGCACTACTTGATTTCACCAAATCTTTTATCATTGAATGTGATGCTTCAGGTAGGGGTATTGGGGCGGTCTTAATGCAGGAAGGACGACCTTTGGCCTTCACAAGCCAACAACTAAGTGGGAAGAATCTGGGCCAATCTACCTACGAGAAGGAAATGATGGCCATCTTACATGCAGTAGAGACCTGGCAACCTTACTTATTGGGGCGATGTTTCCAAATTCACACAGACCATCACAGTCTTAAATATTTTTTGGAGCAACGCCTATCCTCCCCACAACAAAATAAATGGCTTGCCAAAATGCTGGGATATGATTATGAGATCATTTATAAGAAAGGGAAAGACAATAGTGTAGCAGATGCATTACCTCGCCAGTTTGAGGAGGAAAGTACTCTGCTGGCCATTTCCCTCCCCATTCCAGAATGGATTGAAGAGGCTCGCAGGGAATGGTTTTCACATCCTGGGCTCTCCCAACTCATTTCTCAATTGTAGGCGGATCCAAATTCCACCAAGGGCTACTCGTGGCAGGATGAGATTCTTCACTACAGAGATAGAGTCGTAACATCACCAACATCCACTCTCAAAAGTCTCATTTTGGTAGAATTGAACTCATCCCCCATTGCAGGACATTCAGGCTTTCAGAAAGACGTATGCTCGCACCAGAAGATCATTTTTTTGGACAGGCATGAAAAAGGACATCCTTACTTTCGTAGCAGAATGCGATGTCTGTCAACGCCACAAAGGGGAGACCGTCAACGCACTAGGCACATTACAACCGTTGCCCATCCCGACATCAATATGGACGGAGGTTTCTATGGATTTCATTACAGGCCTTCCAAAGTTAGGAAACAAGTCAGTCATCATGGTGGTTGTGGACAGACTTTCGAAGTATGCTCATTTCTGCGCCCTACCCCACCCGTTTACACCGACTTTGGTCACTTAAACTTTCATGGATCAGATCTTCAAATTTCATGGCATGCCCACTTCTATTGTGTCCGATCGTGACCCAATCTTCACCAATAATTTTTGGCAGGAACTCTTCAGGCTACAAGGCACTCAACTAAAACTCAGTACTTCCTATCATCCACAAACGGATGGTCAAACTGAAGCCGTCAACAAATTTCTGGAAACCTACCTTAGGTGTTTCACTTCAGAAAAGCAACATCTTTGGGTATAGTGGTTACCTCTGGCTGAATGGTGGTATAACACCAACTATCATGCCACCACCAAAATGACTCCCTATGAAGCAGTATATGGTCAACTCCCTCCTTCCCCTACTTCTTATATCAAGGGGTGCTCAAAGGTACAAGCAATGGATCAACTCCTACAACATCGCGCAACCATGCTCGCCCATCTTAGAGAGAATCTTCATCAAGCTCAAAACTGCATGAAGCAACAGGTAGACCATCATCGCTCAGAGCACCAATTTCAGGAAGGGGATCAGGTCTTTTTGAGGCTGCAACCATATAAGAAAACATCACTCAAAGACAGGGGTTTTCAGAAACTATCTCCAAAATTCTACGGACCATATCAAGTAATTCAACACATTGGAGAAGTGGCTTACAAGTTGGCTTTGCCACCTACTGCAAAAATCCATCCAGTTTTCCATGTCTCATGCCTCAAGAAAGTGATTGGGAACAATTGCAGAATTCAAACCAGTCTACCTGAATTGGACGAAGAAGGGTCAATCTGGCTCCAACCTGAACAGGTCCTAGACACACGAGACAGGCACCTGCGGGGCCGCATGATTAGGGAAGTCCTCGTCAAGTGGAAAGACACCTCTTCGGAAGATGCAACTTGGGAACCAACCACTATTCTTCAGCAGTTTCCGCGGCTTCAGCCTTGAGGACAAGGCTAGTCTTAAGGGGGAGGGCATGTTAGGGTCCCACCCTAACCCCCTTATATATGTAATGGGATCGAGTCATAGTCAAGAGTCAATAAAGCCCATATTAATAATTGTAAGTGGTTAACCCGCAATTAATGATGGGACCACAGTTAGTTGCAAATGGGTCGTAGTATTAGATAGATGGTATTAATAAAACCCATGGATTGATCCATGGTATTGCATGTATGAGTCATATATAAAGGATAGAGACTCCCTGCGAGGAGCATTGTGTCTTATTTTTGAATCGAGCTCTGCTCTATTGGAGGTTGCCCCCTCGAAGAGGCCAGTGAACATTGCTTTCTGAATAATAAAATATTTGTTGTTGTCTCTCACTATTCTATGTTCTAGGTATCTTTCTTCGCATATTATGTATTTGGGTATCTTTTTGCAGGTTAAGGGCATAACATCATTTATGCATGCTCATATGCACAACAACAAGAAGGCGAACCTCCTTGTAAATGAGGGAGTCCATCTAGCAAAAGGAAACCTTAAAGTCAATGGTGTTCTAAGATTAACCCCAGTTCTTTAAGCTTGCCTATGTCAGTTTTTAGTTGGTCTTTTTTGGAGGATCTACAAGAAAGCAATTTTATAACACTATATTGCTCTTGTGCTTACTCCAAGGCATAGTTTTAGATCACAATTTAGAAATTTGTTGCTTACTACATTGTTGATCAATATGGACCAACAAGAAATGCTTATAGAGATTGTACAGTTGACACCAGCACAAATTTTATGAGATATAAATATATTTTTCAGTTCAAGCTAGAAATGTGTGTGTGTGTTGAAATATCATGGTTATGAATATGATTCATTATTATTTAAATTTAATTAGTGCAATATGCATATTATGGATTTTTCTCAAAAAATTTATCTGTGATTATATATATATATATATATATATATATAACTAAAACAGAAATCATGTATTAAGAAAAAATATGTTGTTGAAACGCGCAACTAAAGTACATTAGAATCAATACTATAGAGAGAAATTCTTCAATGGTTCTAAAAAAGCGAAAAACCCATCCTCCTCCCAAAAAAAGAAGGGGATATCCAACACTAGACCTTTTGAGACTTGAAACTATTGCTTATGGAGTACAAGAGAATATTCTTACAAATAGTTGGCACAAGATGATACAAAAACAAAACATTTCTAAGATCTAATTGAAATTGGGCCCCCATTAGAACCATGAGAGGCTAAAGAATGATGGGCACTAAATTTTGAATATTTCTTGCTTCTATTCTTGTTAATGGTGTAGATTTTTACTTGTAGATTCAACAGCTTATCTGATATGCTAAAACATAAGACAAGAATCTATTATACTCATCAACGGAAACAAAAATTGATCGATGAAAACACTAAGCAGAAAAGGAAGAATTTCAATCGCACATAACACAATATTTTTCTGGGGAAAGCAATTGCTCAAAAACCCCACAATCTATATTGCATCAACCAGAAGATCTAAGAAGAAAATACAATGCTTGTTCAACCTCGAACAATTCTTGCACAAGTACAATCTATCTCTACTTCACAAACTAGCTTAAGCCAACACTTAGCCAATTTTGCTGCCTGCCAAGCCCCTACTTCCTTGTGCAATTCCTGAGAGAATTAGCCCATATTTAACTGAGAAATTCCTCACTCATAACTGTGTAATCCATCATAGGCCCTAAACTAATTTCATGCATCATCTATACAACTCGTAAAATTATACAACTGATAGTACACTATCCCTAAACTCTAATCTCAACTGGGTCATTCTCGAAACTGACATGCATGAGTTATTTATGAGTGAATCTTTAGTTAACTGGTGCAGCAATGAAGTTGCACTAGTGCTTGTCCCCACTACTAGACCTCCTACTAGTTCCTCCAACTATTTGAACTAGTTTAACTAACTATAATCCAATTAGACTGAGTTACAACTCCAAAGAACTCAACCTTGACCCCTCAAATTTAGGAATCACTCTACATGACTCTAGATAGACTTCCAACTCGAATTTACTGAGCCAACTAAGTCAAACAATCTTAGTTAATTATTACAAGTTGCTATGAGAATAGAATTTCGATTTAAATCCTAATTTAATTCAAGGACAAATTAAATTAGGATTTCTTGTTGTTATTTTTAACACTTCCTCTCAACAAGAAAGGGATTATCTGCTACTCCAATCCTGCCTCTGTGAAACTCGAATTTTTATCTTGACAAGGCCTTTATCAAAATATATGCATCCTACTCCTCTGTGGGAATGTACTCCAACAACATAATTCTCCTTTGCACACAATCTTGAAGATGATGATATTAGATATCAATATGCTTGGACCAATCATGAAAAAGTGGATTCTCAGAGAGTTTGATACAACTTTGATTGTCACATTAAATCATTTTTGGATCCATCTGTTAACCAAGCAAACCAACAAGAATCTTCTTCACCCAAATAGCCTCATAAGTTGCTTGACTAGCAGCCATGTATTCTGCTTTTGCTGAACTGAGTGCAGCTGATCTCTATTTCATGTTGTACCAACAAATAATTGTTGACCCAATACTGAAGATCCCACCTAAGGTGCTCTTCCTGTCAGATGGACTCCCTGCCCAATCTGCATTGATGAAGCCTTGAAGATTCACTTCCTCTGTCCGTCTATACCAAATACCATATTGAGTAGTGCCTTTGAGCTATCTCAACACATGTTTGGTTGCTTTCCAATACAAATTGGTTGTCTTAACCATCACTTAATTAAGTTGGTTAACTACATAACACATGTCTGATCGTGTGTTCACCAAATACATGAGTGAACCCATAAGTTGCCAATAAATAGTAGCCTCCACTATTTCACCGAAAGTAGCATCCTCTTTCCTCCAGTTACCATCTAGAGGAGTCTCCATGGGTTTACTGCCCTCCATGTGGAACTTCTTGAGTATCTTGTTGACATACTTGCCTTGAGAGACAAACAGTTCCTCATCACCTTGCCATACTTCCACATAAAGTAGTGCATGAGCCCCAAGTCCTTCATTTTGAACTCTATTTCAAGATCCTCTTTGCAAGACTTGATCAGCTTATCAGCACCTGTAAGAATCAAATCATCAACATATAAAGCAATAATCAACAATTTACCTTCAACCACAATATGGTAAAGGTTCGTGTCTGCTTGAATTTTGATGAAGCCCAACCCGGTGAAATAGTTATCGATCCTAGTGTACCAAGAACAGGGAACTTGTTTTAGTCCATACATCACTCGCTTGAGTCGGCACGCATGCGACTCTTTGTTGAAGGTCTCAAATCCTTCAAGCTGCTCAATATACATCTCTTCCTCAATCATGTCGCTAAGGAATGTTGTATGTACATCCATCTGATGTATCTTCCATCCCATCTGCACTAACAATGCTAGAATGGATTTGATTGATGAGTACCTTGCAACAAGAGAAAAAAGTCTCATCGTAATCAATCCCCTCCACCTGAGAAAACTCTCTGGCCACAAATCTGGCTTTGTGTTTCTCCACACTACCATCTGCTGCTTGCTTTACCTTATAAAGCCATCTGGAACTCACCACTGACTTGTTTGTCGGTCTTGGAACCACATCTTAAACATTGTTCCTGACAATGGATTCATACTCCTCAACCATGGCATCAACCCAAGCTGGTTACTGCAATGCTTCCTCAAAAGAGGATGACTCAATCTCTACACATTTGCTCATTAGAGCCATGTAGCCAATGTACCTCTCTAGTGACATCCTCTGCCTGCGCTGTGATGTGGGTGCTCCCACATTCTCTCTAGCATCATGCAATAACTTGTCAACCTCTCTGGTGCGCATCTCTGGAAAACTCTGCATGAGTGGGTGTCTCCATTTCCCATTCCTCTGCATGTGGCTGCTCCACATCATCCCGAGGTTCCTCCTTTGGAGCTAAAAGCTCCTCAACTGCATGTAGCTAAAACTCCCTCTCAAGGGAACATCTCATGGCCTTCTCTTCATCAAACTTCACATCTATGTGAACCACCGTCATCCTGTTGGTTACCAGGTACACCCAATATTTGTGAGGTGTATCAGTGTACCCCACAAAAATGCCCAACTCAGTTGTTGGCTCAAGATTTTTTTGTGCATCTTTGGTAACATGGCAGTAGACTGATGAACCAAAGATCCTAAAGTGTGCCACATCTTGCTTCTTCCCTGAAAAATCCTCTTCTGGTGTACTCATCTTGAGAATTTAATGAGGTCTTATGTTCTGCAAATAAACATTTTGTTACATGATTCAACCCACAAGTGTAATGTTAGGCCCTGATCATGCAACATCGCTCGTGTCTCTCCTACAATACTTTTTTTCTTCCTTTCAGCCACCCCATTCTACTGTGGGTTATGAGGTGCTATCAACTCCTGTCGAATGCCTTCTAATGCACATAATTTTTTGAACTCATTCGACACATACTCTCCACCGTTATCGCTCCTAAGAGCTTTAACTTTCCTGCCATTATCTTTCTCGACAAGTGCTTTAAATTCACAAAATTTAGAAAAATTATGATCTTTCTTCTGCAGGAAGAATATCCAACACTTACGAGAAAAGTCATCAACGAATATCATATAATACCTGTGCTTGGTCGTGGATGTTGTCAAGAATGGTCCCCACACATCTGAGTGAACTTGATCGAGGATCGCCTATGCTCGATTGTCTTTGTCATGAAAGGAAGTTTTGGTGTACTTCCCCAATGTACACCCTTTGCATGTGTCTACCCGCTCTAGTGTACCCTTGGGAAGGCCAATAGAAATTTGTTGCATTATCTTCAAAGCACCATGGTGCAAGTGACCCAACCTCTTGTGCCGCAACTCACCGATGTCTCGGCTCTGCACCTTCTCTGGTTTAATGCTCAAGGTAGCACAATCTTCTACATCCAACTTATAGAGGTTCTTCACTCAAACCGATATCCTCTTTACTTGTCTTGTGGCTATGTGACGAAGGAATGCCTTTCCCTTACTAAATATCACATCATAGCCTTTACCCTCCAACATGGAAACATAAACCAAGTTCTTCTTCAAATCGAAAACATACATAACATCTCACAAAGTGAGGGGAGAACCAGAGTCCCTTTGAAAGGTAACTGTATCAATGTCGTTTGCGCTATACCTCCCATCATCTCCCATCTCGATATGCATCTGGAGATCCTTCTCCTCCAAGTTACTGGAGAGCTCTTTGTTACCGGTCATGTGGAAAGAAGCTTCACTGTCCAAGTAACCCACACTACCCATCATTGATGACACCATACAAGCAATTAGGGTAAAATCTAGTTTGAACTGTGAAGCAAGAGCCTCACTTGTCGCTCCTTCTGAGGGCTTCTTACTGGCCTTCTTATGAGGACACTTTGTGGAAAAATGTCCGAGCTCGTGACAATGAAAACACTTGATTTTTGGCATGTCCTTCTTCTTGTTGCCCTGACAAGAATATGATTTGGAATGGGATGACTTCCCCTTCCCTTTCTTTGCCTTACCAGCTAAGGCACAATTCTCCTCATCATCATGCTTTGATGAGGATTCGTCTCTGGTGTTCCACCGAATCTCTTCCTGTACCAAGTTAGACCATAATCGCTCCCACTCTGGTAGCTTCCCCCTCACATTAACTGAGTCTTGGTAATTTTGGCAACTCTTGTGAAGTCCTAGAAGTGTTAGGCTCACGGAATCGTTTTGGCAACAATAATCCCGACACTTCCAAGATCATCCCAACATTGGGTGAACTTGGTCGAGTATTTCAGAATATAGTTTACCTTATCCATCTTGATCTTTTTGAGTTTTTCCTTCAGTGCCAACTTCATGTGGTCACTGTTATTTTGAAACAGGTTTGTCAATGCCTTCCACATTGCAAATGGAGTTTCCTTTTCGTGGAGATTCGAGACAATGTGATATCAAACTCCTTCTAGGATAATCCTTCTCACCTTTGCCACACACTTTCTCCATTCAGCCAAATCTTTAGCATCTGATGTTGGAGGCTTTGGAATATCATGATCTATGAATTCCTTCAGCTCGTTGTCTTCCAACACTGCCTCCATCATGTCCTTCCAAGCTATGTAATTTGAGTTTCCCTCAAGGGCATGCTCAAGTCTCAAACCATAGAATGACATTCTGCTGACTTTGAAGTATGAACTGCAAATTTGATTTCACCTACACAACAAACTCGATTTTTCCTCTTCTATAATGTCTTCAGCTCTGATACCATGTAGATTTTTACTTGTAGATTCAATAGCTTATGTGATATGTTAAAACATAAGACAATAATCTATTATACTCATCAGCAGAAACAAAAATTGATCGATGAAAACACTAAGCAGAAAAGGAAGAATTTCAATCGCACATAACACAATATTTTTCTAGGGAAAGCAACTACTCAAAACCCTGACTATCTATATATCATTAACCAAAATATATGAGAATAAGATACAATGCTTGTTCAACATCGAACAATTCCTGCACAAGTACAATCTATCTCTCTACTTCACAAACCAGCTCAAGCCAACACTTACCCAATTATGTTTCCTGCCAAGCCCCTACTTTCTTGCGTAATTCCTAAGAGAATTAGCCCATATTTAATTGGGAAATTCCCCAGTCATAATTGCGCAATCCATCATAGGCCCTCAACTGATTGCATGCACAATCTGTACAACTCAAAAAATTATACAGTTGATAGTACATTGTCCTTGAACTCTAATCTCAACTGGGCCTTTCTTAGAACTGACATGCATGAGTTATTGATGAGTGAATCCTCAGTTAATTGGTGGAGCGGTGAAGCTGCACTGGTGCTTGTCCCCACTACTAGACCTCCTACTAGTTCCTCTAATTGTTTGAACTAGTTTAACTGACTATAACTATGTTAGAATGAGTTAATTAATTAAAACTCCAAAGAACTCAACCTAGACCCATGAAATTTAGGAATCACTCTACATGACTCTAGATAGACTTCCAACTCAAATTTACTGAACCAACTAAGTCAAATTAACTTAGTTAACTATTACAAGTCGATATGAGAATATAATTTCGATTTAATTCAAGGACAAATTAAATTAGGATTTCTTGTTGCTATTTTTAACAAATGGAGGAGAAGATCTTTGGTTTCTTTTTAGAACATCTGCAGAGGAAGTAGAAGAAGAGGAGAGATTGGTCTCCTTCTCTTCCTTTGAATTGACTACTTCTTCTTTATTATATGAAGGATAGGTTTTGTTAATATCCCTAGAAGTTATCACTTCCTTAGTGGGTGAACTAGTGTTTTTTGAAGGCACTTGATCTGGATATAGTTAATCTTCTTTAACTTCTACCTTTGAGGAATTCAAAGGTTCATATCTATTATTGGAAGGAGGATCTTGATGAGATTAACCTCTATGAGAATGAGATCTCTTAGACAAATGATTTGTGTGCTTCCTTAAAACTGGCTTGAATGCTTCATGTTCATCATCACTCTGAAAATATGGCAAATGGATAGAAGGACATTGAAACACTTGAGCTTTTGGATATATTTTTATAAAGTGCCCATATTCATGGAAAAATTTGCATTTAAAAGGAACCTACTTATAATCCAAAATTTAAAGGTTGGACTAGCATTCGAATTCAAGTTGAATCGTTTCAGGGAGTCCTTTTGCCAAATCAATTTCAACACAAATTTTGACATAAGAGAAGTTACTTTCCTTGCCCTGAGAATTAGTAATGTAGTAGCCAAATTCGTCACATTTGGATTTGGAAATACCATCATCGCAACAAAGAAGGGGACGATACAACAATATAATCCATATAGGCACCGAGGAGATTTCCATGGTAGGATTAAATTACAGAGTCTAATGGGTGAAAAACATTCCCTTGGAGCTCATCATATAGGACCCAAATGTAACTACCTTCTCCCATATTTACCCACTTTCACCGGTTTTCCCAGGGGAAACATGATCTGAGGGTCACTATGATAAGACTCAACCTCCTATATGACCTTAAGGAAATGAAGTTGACAACTTAAGACCTTACTGATTTCCCTCAAGTGCTACAACACCTCCATGAGCAAACCAACCCCTCTAGGTGTCCAACCCCTGAGCTAACTCTCTTTTCACTGACTTGGGCTCTCAATCGCTCCCTTGACAAGGCCTCCAAGTGACTGTAAGCCTCTACTTTCTCCCATAGGTATGCTTCCCAGCAACTATGGACCTTTCCAGTCTGTTATGTGCCAGCGACCCCGAATTCTAAGCCACTTTTCAAGGCTTGGATTTAGGCCTTTGCCTAGAACTCAATAAAACCTCGAGAAATGATGAATAACATAGAAACAAAGCTTCTAAACTAAGAACTTGAGCAAGGACTTGACCTGACCTCTCCCAACTAAGACAAACATTCCATCAAACACATGGTAAACATGTAATCTACAGGTCATGAATGCATATCTAAACATAAGGATCTAAAACTTATCTGAGGTTTAAAAAGAAGGACTAATGCCTTATCACAATAGTTTCCATAACACCAATTAGTTCATGCATTCATTAACCAAACATTCATTAATTAAAATGTGATAAGATCCATACTTAAATCTTTCATATAACCATGCTTACAATCAACATATAACTAGGTAGATAACAATGATAGAACATCCATTAAAGCCACATAAGAACAAGTATAATTACTCATCAAAGAGAAGAGAAACTTAGCTCTTAATAATCATATGCAAAATCCAACCAAGCCAGGTACTTCCACGTACCACCTGACCATAGATTGGCTTAATCAAATCTTTCTTTCAACCAATCACCCTCGTGCCATATTCCAAGCATGAATGTGGGATCTCATGGAATAAACCAATCCATAAACAACCAAGGGAATATAGAGATTAAACCACCTCCACCCTCTCCATACAATGATCTCACTTAAATTGGTCCCAAGATCACAAAACCAAACCGAGCTTGGATTCCTCAGAATTCCTTCACCATCCCTTGAGGAATTTTCTTGTCTCCACCCACCCATTGAGGGATTCCTGAAGAAAACCATCTCCACCCCCAACCCTTGGGATTTTCCTGAGACCACCTCACCTAGATCTAAAACCTTCCGGTAATCCAAAGCTCAACCAAGAAAGAATCCCATCACACCATGGTTATCCGGAAATGGCGATGCAAGGCTAAAACCACTATCTAAACCTAGCAAAACCCATGCCAATGAAAACAAGAGAACCAATTATACACATGCACATACCATGGATGTTAAAACCAACAAGTAAATCATGCTTGCAACCTGTTACCTGTAAGTATTCCTGCTGAAGCTACTTGATCCAACCTTTCCTTGCTTGATCTTTGCTTTCCTTATCCTCTTGGTGCTCTTCTCCTCTCTGACACTAATTCCAAAAGAAAAAATGTCAAAAAGCCCCAACCTTATGCTCTAATGTCTTTTTATTATTGATGCTCTAATTTCTTCATTTTCCTTAATTTTCCTTCAATGTCCTCCTCACATGAAACATGTGACCTTTCACCTCTTTTTTTCTCCTATTTTCCTTTATTTTCATAAATAAAATGCCAATTAATGCCTCTTTTCCTTTTCAAAGCCTTTTCCAATTTGCCCTTAGCTATAATAAACAACAAGTGATACCCACTAGGATATTTTGCCCAACATTCAACTTGGAATACATGTCCCATGACCTTGGTATTATTTTGCCTTTATTAACTTTATTACGTCAAATTTTAACCTGGGGTTGTTAGAGACCCCTCCCCTTAGGGGAACATCATCCTCGATGTTCTATGACACCGACAATTAGTAAAACCACTGAAAACCAAAACTTACTGCCCATGGAGCTTTATAACCTAGCTTGTTGCAATATTTACGATGAACAACCTCCTCAAAAGAAAAATCATCATGACAAACATGACAACCTAACAACCATACCACTTATTAGAGCTTTATAACATAGTTCATTGTGGTATTTACAATGCCAACCATACATAAATATATACCAAAAAACCATTTGCCTCCACCAACAAATAATCAAAGATACATAGCCCACATCTGATCAACCATCTCCCATGTAGCTTCATCAGGCCCAAAGTTCTTCCACTACACTTTAACCTGCTCGATTGCTCTGTTCTGGACCATGAGTTGTTTCTACTCTAACATGCACTGAGGTCCCGACTGGAATTATCTTTCTAGTTCCACCTACAATACAGACCGATCATTAACATGATCAACATCTTTCACATATCTTTTAAGCAACAAAACATGGAAAACATCATGGCCTTTCACTGTCAGAGGTAGTGCAAGTTTCCAAGCTACTGGTCCAATCCCCTCAAGGATCTCGAAAGGCCCGCAATACCATGGTGCCAACTTGGGACATGATCCAATAAACAAGGAGCTCTTCTTAGGCTTGATACACAACTACACATGCTCCCCCATCTGAAACTCCTTAAATTCCCCTTGCTGGTTTGCATAACTCTTTTACCGGTATTGTTTTGCCTTTTTATTCTTCTTTATAACCTTCATTTCTTGTTCCATTTTTGCCAACATGTCCGGTCCTATAAGTCTCCAGTTGATGGGAGTATTACAACTTTTCCCATACAGTGCCTTAAATGGACTCATCTTCAGTGACTCCTAATAACCATTGTTGTAAGCAAACTCGACCAATGGAAGGTACTCCTCCCATATCCTTTGCTAGTGCATGACGTACAACCTTAACATATCCTCCAGAATCTTATTGACCCTCTCTGCCTAACCATCTATCTGCGAATGATAAGTTGTACTTAAGGCCAACTCTATCCCCAAACCTGCAAACAACTGCTTCCAAAACTTGGAAATGAACTTAGCATCCCTATTTGACATAATCTTCTTTGAGAGACCATGCAACCTCACAATCTCCCTTATGAAGACTTATGCTACCTCACTAGTCGAATAAGTAGCCTTCACTGGAATGAAGTGAGCTACCTTGCTCAACTTATTGACCACAACCATGATAGAATCATGTTGCCTCGATGTCCTCGGAAGACCTAAAATGAAATCCATGGAAATGACCCCCCGTTTCCATTATGGAATCAAAATAAGCTGAAGCAACCCACCTGGATGCTTACACTCTACTTTCACCTCCTGACGGTCCAAATATCTAGCCACAAACTCTGTCACTTCCTTCTTTAGATTTGGCTAATAGTAGAAATTCTTCACTGCTATCAACGTCTTCGAATATCCTGGGTGACCTAAATATGGCTTGACATGAAACTCCCTCAAGATAAGCTTCGTGATCCCACTGTCATACGACACATAAATCCCATCCCTGAATCTCACCAAACCATCTGTCATTAGATGATAGTCCACATCCTGATCACTTGTACCCTGTTGTAACTTGTGCCTAAGCTCCATGTACCTGTCATCCTATGTCCTGCTTATAAGATCCGATCATGTAAATCTATCCCATATGAGCTCACCGTTGCAACATGGCTCATTTGCACTCTCCTAATGAGAGCATCTATAATCTTGTTCTCCTTACCCTTAATGTATATTGTTTCGAAGTCAAACTCACTTATTATGGCCAACCACCTAGCCTATCTGACATTCAGATTCAGTTGGTCAAGCAGATACCTCAACCCACTATAATTGCTCATCAACACAAACCTCCTACCAAGAATATAGTGCCTCCACATCTTCAAGGCATGAATGATAGTTTCCAACTCAAGATCATGAGTCACATAGTTCTACTTATGCTTATTCAGTTTCCTGGACTCATAGCACACCACTTGTCCCTCCTACATCATGACTCCACCAAGTCCTCTTTTGCAAGCATCTTTATAGATCATGAACTCTTTATTCGGATTTGCAATCTTAAGAACTAGAGCATTTGTCAACAACTGCTCAAAACTGGTTGCACATTCCTCTGTCCATTCAAATTTCTTACCTTTTCTTTGCAATGATGTAATAGAATATGAAATGCGTGAGAAGTTCTTGATGAACCTCATATAGTAACTTGCTAACCCCATCCACATTTATAGGAGCTTCCCACTCCATGATAGCTCTAATCCTTTTCGGGTCCACTGTTATGCCTTCCTTGCAAACAACATGTCTGTAACAGCCTTGGTAAAAAATCTGAGTAATAAAGTTAATAAAGGTAAAAAATAATAACCATGGTTATGGGACCCATATTCCAAGTTGAATGTTGGGCAAATACATAATGATGGGGATCACTTGTGATTAATTAATGGCTATGGAAATTGGCAAAGGCTTTGGAAAGGCATAAGGCATTAATTGGCATTTTATTTATGAAAATAATGGAAATTAGGATAAAAGGAAGGTGAAAGGTCACAGGTTGCATGTGAGGAGGAAAATGAAGGAAAATAATGGAAAATTGAAGAAATTAGAGACCTCATTAATAAAAAAGGTTATGAGGATCATCTTGTAGCTTTTTGTCAGTTTTAGCTTGGAGCTCTCTATTCTACTCTCTCTCGTACTCTTGGAAACTTAGAGTTTTCTTGGAGCACTCTAGGAGAAGTGTGGCATACTTGGGATTTTGGGGCAAGAAGGCAAAGGAAGATCAGGAAAGAACAAGGGGATATCGGGATCAATAGCTACAACAGGTTTTTCTTACATGTACCAAGTTGCATGTATGATTTCCTTGCTAGTTTTGGCATGCATGACACATGCATGTGGTTTCTTGGTTATGATATGTCATTGGCATGGAGGATTCCCTGGATTGATAGTGGATTTTATTAGCCTTTCCATTTCCTGGATAGCCATGGTGTTGTGGGTTTTATCTTTGTTTTTTGTATGTGTTTATGTCCTTTTGGTTGTGGGTTGAGATATTAGTTCTTGGAAGCCTTGGTTGGACGATTTCTCTGGAAGCCCTTGGTGAGTTGAGTTACTAGTCTAGGAAGCCCTGGTTGGACTAACACTCTGGAAGCCCGACAATAGTTGTGGGTTGAGTTACTAGTCTTGGAAGCCTTGGTTGGAACAAACACTCGGGAGCCCTGAACAACTTGGGTAGAGACCAATCTAGTGATGGTTAGTGATGTTCGACCATGAGGTGGAATCAGTGGTTGAGGGTTGAGGTGTTTTGGCCTATAGAAGCCCTGGTTTGGTTTTGCTTGAGTTGTTTTATGAGATCCCATATTCATGATTGGAAAATGGCACAGGGGTGATTGGCTTGAAGAAAGATTTGGTTAAGCCAATCTATGGTCGAGTGGTATGTGTAAGTCCCAGACTTGGTTGCATTTTGCATATGTTAATAAGAGATTCTTTCCTCTTGTATTTGATGGGTAAATATACTTGTTCATGTGTGGTTTTTATGGTTATAATATTCTTGTTATTTATGTTGGATATATGTTAGTTATGAGCATGTTTTATGACAAACTTGATGTATGGAGCCCATCATGTTTTGATTTTCAAATGAAAGAACAATGAATATATGACCTAATAGATGATAATGCAACTATTGTGATAAAGTATTAATGCTTCCTTATGATTCTTAGATAAGTATGAGACCCCTATGCTCAGATATATTTTTATGACCTCTAGAGTGTATATTTGTGACATGTTTGGCGAAATGCTTGTCATGTCTAGTAGGGTTCTAGTCAAGTCATTGATCAAGTGTTTGCATTAGTACCTTTGTTTCAATGTTGTTTATCATTTCTGAAAGTTTCATTAAGTTTTGGGTAGTGGCCTGAGTCCTAGCCTTGAAAAGTGGCACAAAATCAAGGGTCACTGGCTTTGAACTAGCTGAAAAAATCCACAATCAATGGCGTGCCCTTGCTGTGGGAGTGACTGGAAGGCCTCAGTCACATGCATGCCTTGTCATGGGAGTGGTTTGGGGTCCCGTTAAATGAAATGTCAAGTTTTCTCGGGGGTTGATCACTTGGAAAGGTTGGTTGGCTCTTGGAGGTTCTATAGCATGTGTGGAAGGTCATAATGGTTTGGTTTGGTCGGTTCCAATTCCTTAAATATACATGGGGAGTTGAATCAAAACATAGTAGCCTCTCATTACATGTTTATCCAAGCGGACTAGTTAACTTGGGTAAATGTGGGATGAGGGTGTTATAGAGTGGTATCAGAGGATGGTTCACCTCTTGGACTGGATAGGCGGTGTGTGTTGGTCGTGCATGCGTGTCGATTGCATATGTGTTCCTTATGATTGTGATCTATATGCTTGTTGCATATGCATGGCGTTGGTCATAGTTGTAGTGGTGTCACATTGTGAAAATTTGATGGTGTTGTTGTTGGATGTGGTCGTCGTGAGTGCATGTCGCTTGTGCATTGGTCATGCATGTCAATGTTTATATGTTGTTATGAATACATTGGCATGGTGATAGTTGTCGCCCATGAGGTCATGGTATGTGGTTGGTATGGTCATGCAAACTGGATAATGATTGAAATGTGGATATGATTATGTTCATATATGTATTGTGCTAATCTGGTTGGCCTTGCATACAACATATCCTCCCCGAACTACATTGAGGTACGTTGGTTTTTTTATGATTTCATTTAGTTGACATGATATACCTTACAGGAAAAGAAGATCAAATATGACTAGCAAGATGGTAAACTATAGCTCACAAGATTCTCCCTATGGATCAAATGAGCATCATGATGAGGGATATTCTACTAACATAACATACACTATGATAAGTTTGAAGGCAAAAATAAGGAGTTGCAGAGAAGATAACGACCGAATCATTCAATCACAATAGAGACTTGCTAGGGAATAGAAGAAATAAGCAAAGGTCAATGCAGTTATCCTTCAGAGCTTTTCGTACTTGTAGAGACAAGGAATGCTTAGAATCAGTCATGGAAAAGAGGATAGGACTAATGGGGCATATGGTAGTAAATCACATGGTGGGCACAGGTTGGATAGAGTTGACATGGCCAGAGATGGAATATTATTGGAGACACCTGATAGACGAGGCAGTGGATATGGGCTTTACTCTAGTTTTGGTTCAGACAGGTATCATGATCATCATCGTTATCATCCTTATAGGAGAAGTGAGAGGGGATATTTTCCGGATGAGTTCAAGAAAGAAAAGCTACCTACATTTGATGGGGAAATGAAGAAGTCACATGATGTTGAAGCATGGTTGCTTGGGATGAATAAGTTCTTTAGGTTGCATGATTACTCAACGAACATGAAGGCCATAATAACTAAATTTAGCCTTAAAGGTAAAGCAAATATCTGGGGGGAAGATGTAAATAATGTCAGAGGTATTCCTGAAGAGGAGTTGACTTGGAGTGAGTTTGAGAGAGTATTTAGGAAGAAGTATCTATCAAAGAGATACTATGACGACAGGGCAAAAGATTTCTATGAGTTGAATATGGGATCCATGACTGATGAGGAGTACACTAACATATTCTTGGAATTATCGAGGTACATGCCTTACTTAAAGTAGGAGAAGGTTAAGATCTAACGATTTATCAGTGGGTTTCAGGTAGCGTTCAAGGAAAGGATTGAGTTTGATGAGCCTAGATCATTGGAGGAGGCCATCCAGAAGCTAAAGCATTGTTATGAGTAATCAAAGCACAGATTTGAGACTAAGCCAAACTGGAAAAGTAATGCAAAGAATAATAGAAAATGGGACAAGAAGCAAACAAGACCTCAAGATATAAGTAACAAAGAGAATGTAACCCCACGTAAGAAGTTCAATGCATTTGATAGAGGATAGGGATTTCAGTATGAGGAGTATAAAAAGGGTGATTGTTGGAAGCCCTTGCAGTGTTGGACTTGTGGAGGAGAGCATCGCAGGAGGGTTTGTCCACTACATTAGGGTGGTAGACCACAGATCTATAGTGCTCAGGGGCGCAGATAGTGGGAGACGTTGGATAGAGTATTCCATAGATTTATGCAGCGTTGGAGAATAGACAAGAAGATCACTAGGCGTCTATTATCGAGATGAACCGTAAGCTTTGTGATCAAGTTGTTTCTATTTTGATTAACCTTGAATCTAATTATAGGTATGTTAATCCTGACCTAGTGGATAAGTGTGGTTTGAATAAAGAAGTGCATGCAAAATCTTGGTTAGTGCAGTTGGCTACAGGTACAAAGAAGAGAGTTCTTCACTAGGTAAGAGCTTGTGCATTTGAGTTGAATGGTATGCATACATCAACACATTTGAATGTATTGTTTTTGGGATCATACAATAGATTGTTAGGTATGGACCGATTGTATCTTCATAGGACCAAGGTAGATTGTTATGACAAGACTATCGAGTACCTGGATGACAATTGGGAACAAAGAGTCTTCCAGGGTAAGAAGAAGGAAACATTGATTAGAATGGTGATAGCTATGCAGGAGAAGCACAATCATAGGAAATGGTGTGTGTTATTCACAATGCATATTTCCAATGACAAAGGTAAGGAAGTTGAGGATGCAGATGTCTTAAGAAAGTACCTAGTTCTACAACAGATTCAGGATGTGTTTCCGACAGAGATTTTAGAGTGGCCGCCTTAGAGGGAAGTGGACTTTTCTATTGAGTTGGTACCAGGAGAAGCACCAACATCAAAGGCACCTTACAAGATGAGCACACTAAAGTAGTGGAATTGAAGTTGCAGTTGAAGGAAATGCTTGACAAGGGATACATTAGGCCAATTGTATCGCCTTTGGGTGCACCAATGTTGTTTGTGAAGAAGAAGGATGGCATTCTCAGTTTATGCATTGATTACAGGCAGTTGAACCAAGTGACCATCAAGAACAGGTATCCATTGCTGAAGATTGATGACTTGTTCGATCAGTTGAAGGGAGTAGTAGTGTTCTCAAAGATGGATCCGAGAGAAGGATACCATGAGGTACGCATTAAAGAAGAGGACATCTACAAGACTACTTTTTGGACTAGGTATGGGCACTATGAGTTTGTTGTAGTTCCATTTGGTTTGACTAATGCTCCAGCTACTTTTATGTGCTTGATGAATAATGTGTTGTGTCCTTATCTGGACAAGTTTGTTATTGTATTCATTGATGATATATTGGTATATTCTAATAATGAGGAAGAACATGCTGAACATTTAGCAATAGTATTGAGATTGTTAAGAGAGCGTCAGTTGTATGCTAAGCTCAGTAAGTGTAGTTTCTTTTAGATAGAGGTACATTACTTCAGACACGTGGTTTCCAAGGAAGGCATAACAGTAGATCTAGAAAAGGTAAGGGTTATCATGGAGTGGAAAACTCCTAGGAATGCGGATGAGGTAAGATCATTCATAGGGTTAGAAGGTTATTATAGGAGGTTCATCAATAATTTCTCATAGATTCTTATCCTATTACGTCATTGCAAAGGAAAGGTAAGAAATTTGGATGGAAAGAGGAATGTGCAACCAATTTTGAGTGGTTGAAGCAGTTTTTGACAAATGCTCCAGTTTTAAAGATTGTAGATCCAAACAAAGAGTTTATGGTATGTACAAATTCTTACAAGAGAAGGCTTGGTGGAGTCCTTATGCAGGAAGGACATGTAGTATGCTATGAGTCACAAAAATTGAATGAGCACGAGTAGAATTATATAACACATGATCTTGAGTTCGAAGCAATCATCCATGCTTTGAAGATGTGGAGGCATTATCTTCTTGGCAGGAGATTCATCTTGACGAGTGATCACAGTGGATTGAGGTATCTATTTGACCAACCAAATCTGAATGCTAGGTAAGCTAGATGGTTGGCTACAATCAATGAGTTCGACTTTGAGATTAAGTACATTAAAGTAAAGAGAACATGGTTGCAAATGATCTTAGTAGGAGGATACAAGTGAATCATATAGCAACTATGAGTTCCTATAAGACAGATTTATAGGATCAGATCTTGTAGGTAGGTAAGTAGGATGATAGGTACAAGGAGCTTATGCACAGGTTACAATAAGGTACAGGTGATTAGGATGTGGAATATCGTCTAATAGCAGATGGCTTGGTAAAATTTAGGGACAAGATATATGTGTTAGACATCAATGAGCTCAAGAAGCTTATCTTGAGTGAATTTCATGCTAAGACATATTTAGGTCACCCAGGATATCAGAAGATGTTGACAACAATGAATAAGTTTTATTATTGGCTGAATCTTAAGAGGGAAGTGGCAAAGTTTGTGGCTAGATGTTTGGACTCTTAGTAGGTGAAAGCAGAGTATAAGCATCCAGGTGGATTATTTCAGCCTATTCCAATTCTAGAGTGGAAGTGGGAGGTCATTTCCATGGATTTCATTACAGGTTTGCCAAGGACATCTAGTCAACATGATTCCATCATGGTTGTGGTTAAAAAATTGACAAAGGTAGTGCACTTCATTCCAGTGAAGTCTACATATTCAATTAATGATGTAGCATATGCCTTCATCAGAGATGTAGTGAGGTTGAATGGTGTACCAAAGAAGATTGTGTTAGACAAGGATGCCAAGTTCACCTCTAGATTCTGGAAAGAGTAATTTCCAGGTTTGGGTATAGAGTTGGCCTTAAACACAACTTATCATCGCAGACAGATGGACAGACGTAGAGGGTCAACGGGATATTGGAGGACATGTTGAGTATGTATGTGATGCATTAGCAACAAAAGTGGGAAGATATCTTCCATTGGTTGAGTTCGCTTGCAATAATGGATGTCAGGAATCTTTGAGGATGAGTCCATTTGAGGCATTGTATGGGTAGAGTTGTAATACTCCCATCAGTTGGAGTGATCCAGTGAACAAGGTGTTGATTGGACCGAACATGTTCTCAGAGATGGAACATGAAATGCAGGTACTCAAGAATAATATGAAGACAAAACATGATAGATAGAAGAGGTGTTCAGATTATAACATGATGTTTAAGGAGTTTCAGGTTAGGGAATAAGTGTACTTGTGCATCAAGCCCAAGAAGAGATCCTTGAGGATTGGATCATGTGCCAAGTTGACACCTCAGTTTGGGGACCCTTCAGGATTATTGAGAGGATTGGACTAGTAGCCTATCGACTTGTACTACCTCTGATAATAAAAAGTCCATGATGATTTCCATGTGTCATTACTTAAGAAGTATGTTAAAGATGTCGATCATGTGATTGACTGGTCTGTATTGTAGGTGGAACCAGAAGGAGAATTCCAACTGTAACCTCAGTGCATTTTGCAGAGAAATATTCTCATCCTATAGAACCGAGCAATCGAGCAGGTTAAAGTGCAATGGAAGCACTTTTGGCCTGATGAAGCTACATGGGAGATGGAAAATCAGATGTAGGCTATGTATCCTTCTCTATTTGTTGGTTGACCAAATGTTTTTGGCATATGTTTTGGCATATGTATATATGTATATGGATGTAAATACCACCATGAATTTTGTTATAAATCTCCAATAATCAGTATGGGTATCATGTCACTATGGTTCTCATGTGGTTATGTATCTCATGTTGGTTTGCTTCTCAACAAGATGATTGTTGTAAATACTGCAACAAGTTAAGTTATAAAGCTCCATGGGCAGTATGTTTTTCTTTTCAGCATCCTTGTTGGTCGTAGGTGTCATTGAACCCTGAGGACGGTGTTCCCCCAAGGGGGAGGGTTACGTAACAACCCTGGTAAAAAATACGTGTAATAAAGTTAATAAAGGCAAAAAATAATAACCATGGTTATGGGACACGTATTCCAAGTTGAATGTTGGGCAAAAACATAGTGATGGGGATCACTTGTGATTAATTAATGGCTATGGAAATTGGCAAAGGCAATTACAAGGTTTTGGAAAGGCAAGAGGCATTAATTAGGATTTTATTTAAGAAAATAATGGGAATCATGATAAAAAGAAGGTGAAAGGTCACAGGTTGCATGTGAGGAGAAAAATGAAGGAAAATAATGGAAAATTGCATAAATTAGAGGCCTCATTAACAAAAAGGCTTATGAGGATCAATTTGTAACCTTTTTTCAATTTTAGCTTGGAGTTGTCTATTCTACTCTCTCTCATACTCTTGGACATATAGATTTTTCTTGGAGCACTCTTGGAGAAGTGTGGCATACTTGGGATTTTGGAGTAAGAAGGCAAAGGAAGAGCAGGAAAGCACAAGAGGACATCAGGATAAAAAACTACAACGGGTTTTTCTTGCAAGTACCAAGTTGCATGTATGATTTCCTTACTAGTTTTGGCATGCATGACAAATGCATGTGGTTTCTTAGTTATGATCTGTCATTGGCATGGAGGATTGCCTGGATTGACAATGGATTTGCTTAGCCTTGCCATTTCCTGGATAGTCATGGTGTTGTGGGTTTTATATTTGTTTTCTGGTTGGTACTTTTGTTCCTTTGGTTCTGGTTTGAGTTATTAGTTCCTGGAAGCCTTGGTTGGATAAACGCTTTGGAAGCCCTATAACAACTTGGGTTTAATTACTAGTCCTGGAAGCCTTGGTTGGAAAAATGCTCTGGAAGCCCTTGGTGGGTTGAGTTACTAGTCCTAGAAGCCCTGGTTGGACAAATGCTCTAGAAGCCAGACAACCACTGTGGGTTGAGTTACTAGTCTTGGAATCCATAGTTGGAACAAACACTCTAGAGCCCTAGACAACTTGGGTTTAGACCAATCTCGTGATGGTTAGTGATGTATGACCATGAGGTGGAATCACTGGTTGAGGATTGAGATGGTTTGGCCTCTAGAAGCCTTGGTTTGGTTATGCTTGAGTTGTTTTAAGAGACCCCACATTCACGCTTGGAATATGGCACGAGGGTGATTGGCTAAAAGAAAGATTTGGTTAAGCCAATCTATGGTCGGGTGGTATGTGGAAGTCCCAGACCTAGTTTCATTTTGAATATGTTAATAAGGTATTATTTCCTCTTGTATTTTATGGGTAAATATACTTGTTCATATGTGGCTTTTTATGGTTATTATATCCTTGTTATTTTTGTTTGTTATATGCTAGTTATGAGCATGTTTTATAAACAGACTTGATGGATGGCTCCCATCATGTTTTGATTTGCAAATGAATGAACAATGAATATATGACCTAATATATGATAATGCAACTATTGTGATAAGGCATTAATGTTTCCTTACAATTCTCAGATAAGTATGAGACCCCTATGCTCAGATATGTTGTTATGACTTGTAAAATGTATATTTGTGACATGTTTTATGAGATTCCTATCATGGCTAGTAGGGGTGCAATCAAGTCATTGATCAAGTGTTTGCATTAGTACCTTTGTTTCGATGTTATTTATCATTTCTCAAAGTTTCATGAAGTTATGCGTAGTGGCTTGAGTCTTGGCCCTAAAAAGTGGCACAAAATCGGGGTCATTGGCTATGAACCTGCTGAAAAATCACTAGCATGCCCTTACTGTGGGAGCGACTGGAAGGCCTCAGTCGCATGAATGCCTTGTCATGGGAGTGGTTGGGGGTCTAGGGAAGTGAAATGTCAAGTTTTCTTAGGGGTTGATCACCAAGAAAGGTTGGTTGGCTCCTGGAGGTTGTGTAGCATGTGTGGAAGGTCATAATGATTTGGTTTGGTTGGTTCCACTTCCTTAACTGTACATGAGGTGTTGAATCACATCATAGTATCCTCTCATCACATGTTTACCCCAACAGACCGGTTAACTTGGGTAAATGTGGGAGGAGGGTGTTACAATGTCCCAAGTAATGTACGTCTGTCTAAAAGAAACTACAATTTCTAAGCTTGGCATACAATTGATGCTCTCTTAAAAATCTCGATACTATTGCTAAAAGTTCGACATGATTTTCCTCTTTCTTAGAATATATCAATATATCATCAACGAATATAATCACAAACCTGTTGAGATAAGGACACAATACACTATTCATCAAGCACATAAAAGTAGTTGGAGCATTAGTCAAACCAAAAGGAACCACAACAAACTCATAATGCCCATACTTGGTCCTGAAAGTAGTCTTGTATATGTCCTCTTCTTTGGTGCGTACCTAATGGTATCCTTATCTTAGATCAATCTTCGAGAACATTGCTGCTCCCTTCAACTAATAAAATAAGTCATCAATCCCCGACAGTGGGTACCTATTCTTAATCGTTTCCTTGTTTAGTTGCTTGTAATCAATGCACAACCTGAGAGTACCATCCTTCTTCTTCACGTACAAATATTGGTGCACCCTAAGGTGATACACTTGGCCTAATATATCCCTTATCAAGCATTTTCTTCTGTTGCAACTTCAACTCTATTAACTCTAGAGTGCTCATCCTGTAAGTTGCCTTTGATGCTGGGGCTACTCCTTGTATCGACTCAATGGAAAAGTCCATTTCCCTATGGGGAGGAAACATTGGAATCTCTGTTGGAAACACAAGTTGAAATTGTTGTAATACAGTGTACCTCTTGAGGATTTTTGCATCCTCAACATCCTTACCCTTATCACTTGAAATATGGACTTCAAACATTACACACCCTTTCTTGCAACTGTGCTTAGCCTCCATAGCTGTGACTATCCTAACTAATGTAGGCTTCATCTTTACATGCAAGATTCTCTTTTCCCCATTATCATCTAGGCACTAAATGTCCTTGTCACAAAAATCTACTCTGGTTCGGTGAAGGTACAACCAATCCATAACCAAAATCATACTATATAATCCCAATGGAAGTACATTCAGATGTGTTGCTATAGGAATACTAGTAAGCTCAAATGCACAAGCTCTTACCCAGTGATGAACTCTCTTCTTAGTACCTATAACCAACTGCACCAACTAAGACTCTGCACGCACTTCTTTTCTCAAGCCACACTTATCCATCAAGTAAAGATTAACATAACTATAATTAGATCCAGGATCATTCAAAATAGAAACAACTCGGCCTCAAAGCTTACTTTCCACCTCAATAATGGATTCCTAATGATCTTCCTATTTGTTGTCCACAACTGCATAAATTCAAGGAATTTTATGACCAACGTCCCCAATTTTCTGCACCTTCTGAGCGCTATAGATCTGAGGCCTGCTACCCTGGTACAATGGACAATCCTTCTTGCGATGATTTTTGCCACATATCCAACACTGCAATGGTCCCCTACCATAACCTCTGTTCTGTTTCTCTCCAGGTTGCAACCCATGTCCCTTCTCAACTGCATTGGACTTCTGCTAAGGAGAAACACTTTCTTTCTCACCTACATCTTGAGGTATTCCTCGCTTTCATGGCCACTTCCTTTTTAATTTATCATTCCCCTTTAATTCATGCTTAGGCTCAGCTTTGCGCTTTGACTGCTCATAATAATGTTTCAACTTCTAGATGACCTCCTCTAACGATCTAGGCTCATCAAACTCAATCTGGTCCCTATATGTCATTGGCAACCCACTGATGAATATATGAATCTTAAGCTTCTCATCCTTGCGGTAAGGCATATACCTCAATAGCTCCAGGAACCTTCTAGTATAGTCATCATCTGTCATAGAACCCATCTGCAACTCATAAAATTCCTTAGTTCTATCATCATAGTACCTCTCCAATAGGTAGTTCTTCTTGAAGAGTCTCTCGAACTCATCCCAAATAAACTCTTCTTCTCGAATTTCCTTGACATTATTCACATCTTCCCACCAAATGTTTGCTTTCCCTTTAAGACTGAAGGTGGTTATTTTAGCTTTCATGTTCTCTGAGTAGTTATGCAATCAAAAGAATTTCTTCATCCCAAGAAACCATGCCTCTGCATCTTATGACTTATTCATCTCTCCATTGAATGTAGGAGGCTTGAAATTCTTGAAATCCTCAGGAAATTACTCACTCCTCCTATAAGGATTATGATGGTGATGATGGTGATAATGTGTCCTAGATGAGGAACTAGAATGATGCCCATACATACCTATCCTCCTGTCAGGTGTATCCAGTGATTTGTCGCCTTTGACTGTATACCCTTTATCCAACCTATATCGGGACCGAGACTTGCTACCATAGTGTTGAGCCTCAACCTTGCACTCATTTACCTATCCTCCCAACAGCTTTTCCCTATTCACTTCTCTCTTCTGACATCATTTCCTCCATCAACTTGTTCAATTCATTGCATTCTATGTCTTTTTAACATGATTTGTTGACTGTGCTAATGATTGACTGTTGGCTTAGAATTTTGGTACATGTACAACAATTCCGCAGCTGTTCAGCAATTCTGCAGCTGTTCAGAGATTCCGCAGCCTTTTTGTTGTTTGCTATACTCCACGTGTCTTCTCAAGGAACGGGCCACATGGGCACGTTGGTATGGATGTATACATGGTTCGTATGCTATTAGTTGGGCCAAATCGGTCACATATGCCCCCGGTCAACGCAGGTGCATCCACGGTCAAACAGCAAAGTTCCAAACGGTGGCACGGCTCTGCGTGAGCAAATGAGACACAGAACCACAGCTGGCACTTCCTCCACGCCACGAAGACAACAAGGGACAGGATCTAACCATAGATTTACTCCCCATGATGACCGTTTCCTCCAAACGTGCACAGAGTTGCCTGCGTGTTGCTGCATAGTTAATTAGTCAAGACTGTAGTTGCTTAGTTTACGCAGAGGACAGTTTGTCCCTGTGCCTATAAATAAAGTGTTTGCCAACGCTTAGAGATTAGCTTTTTAGTATTGTAATTGCTGTAATTATTTTGGTTACCAAACTCTGTTTTAAAGACTGTTTTTACAGCACTTTTTCACTGTATTTTGACATGCTGATTTAATATAAGAAGACTATTCCTGTTCATCTCTACGTAGTTGATCTTTAGCTGGTTGAGTGGATGGAGGGCCCCCATCTGCCACAACCTATGTATAGTAGCATTTAACTTTATTTTCCTGCCTTTCTTTGTTTTCATTTTCACATGTACAATAATGTATAGTTTGATTTCTGCAGTTTTTCATTTCTTTGAACATGTATAATAATGTACAGTTTGATTTCATGCCTTTACATTTCCAGCACTTTTCAGAACTGATCAGTTTGTTTATGCAGGTGTGTTAGGAGCCCGGGATAGTGTGTTTTTATTTCTTTTTATCACTGATGGTATTTGAAGTTGTCTTGTCTTAGCTGCTGATTTTTACCTTGCTTACTTAGTTTCATTGCTAGTTTACTTTATCAAGTTTTTGACAAGTTGCTTACTAACCTTTTGATGGTCTTCTCATCATAATTGACTAACCTTTATTGGACCAAAATATCATTGAGTGGCAGGTTGGTTTGATTAGCTTTTGGACTCATATTACTGATTCCTTCTTAACTATTTTTCACATGAACAATTTCAGCTGGAGACAGAATGTTAAGGAAGAATGAAGTGTTATGATTTGTCATTTAAGTTTTGCAGTTAAAGTAGTGTTTTTCACTTTCCATTGAGTTAACATAGATGCTATTTTTTGTTCTTATCAACAGCATAGATAGTGGACTAGTGCCATTAGTCACTTTGTTTAATGCTTTGCTTTCATTTGAAGTTTCAATTCCATTGCAAGTCACTTTTCAAGCTTTCTCTTTAAAAAGTTCAAGAAGCATTTAGAAACCACCATATGCACACACACGCACTCATTTGTTTATAAATTCATCACTCCATCTTAAGAAGTTAAATCAACCACAAACATCATCCAAAAACGACAAAAAGAACTAGGAAAGGTTGCTTAAGTATATACTGTACAATTCACTTCATCAGCTTACGAGCCCCGGGTTGACAATTAATGATAGCAATTTAGACAACACTAAATTGACCAAACACATAGTCTTCATTAGTTTTCTCTTCTTGCTCTTGATTGATCCTCAACTATCCCTGTCTCTGCAAATCTCACAAGCTCTGAAGAATCACTACATTGAATTCTGCCTTCTTTTCCTGAGCCCTTGCAAGTATTTCGTGAGCCTCAACCAACTTGTCATTATTTGCATTGACACTTTTGATCTTTGCCCTTAAACTCCTCATTGTATCTACTATACCAGGAGGATACTCATCTCATTGTTACACAATTGATCTATAGGGAGAGTCACAAGAAATGTAGTCTACCATTTTTCTCTTCATATCAGATTCTCTTCTTCCTACAAGTAGGCCATGTCAGATAAACCAAATAGATACCAAAATCAAAACCAAACCTCAACGACATTCAGGGGAGGCTTGTTTCATCTGCAAAATCAGTCCACATTAGCATGATACATGTGTAATCATAATCATATGAATATGCCAACATCATGCATGACAATACCAATTGTATACCATAACCCCATGCATGACAACCATAACCTTGACAACATCAGATTTTACGCAAAGAGAGCACAACCCACTATGATACCACCCTATAACCACATCCTCCCACATTAACCCACTTTCACCGGTTTGCCCAGGGTAAACATGAGCCAAGGGTCACTATGATAATACTCAACCTCCTATATGACCTTAAGGAAATGGAGTCGAAAAATTAAGACTTTACCAACTTCCCTTAGGTGTTACAAGACCTTTAGGAGCTAACCAACCCCTCCAGGTGTCCAACCCCTAGCAAGGCCTCCAAGCGACTGTAAGCCTCCAGTTGCTCCCATAGTCCTGCTCCCTAATGACTATGGACTTTTACAATTAGTTCTTTGCCAGCGAACCCAAATTATTAGCCACTTTTTCAGGGCTAGGACTTAGGCCTTTGCCCATAACTCAATGAAACTTCCAAAAATGATGATACCATAGAAACAATGCTTCTAAACCAAGAACTTGAGCAAGGACTTGACTTGAACCCTCCCAAATAGGACAAAAATTTTGTTAAACACATGGTAAATATAGGTCATGAATGCATATCTAAACATAGGGATCTAAAACTTATCTGAGGTTTAAAAATAAGGATCAATGACTTCTCATAATAACTATCGTAACACGAATTGGGTCATGCATTCATTAAATAAACATTCATTAATTAAAATGTGATAAGAGGCATACTTAAATCTATCATATAAACATGCTTCTAACTAGCAAATAACTAGGTAGATAACAATGATAGAACAACCAATAAAGCCACATAATAACAAGTATATTTATTCATCAAAGATAAGAGAAACTTAACTCTTAGTAATCATATTCAAAATCCAACCAAGTGAGGGACTTCCACGTACCACTCAACCATAGATTGACTTAACCAAATATTTCTTTCATCCAATCACTCCCGTGCCATATTATAAGCATGAATATGGGATCTCATGGATAAACCAACCAAAAAACAACCAAGGGAATCCATAGGTTAAACCACCTCCACCCTCACGATACTGTGATATCACGTAAATTGGTCCTGAGATCACAAAACCAAACCGAGCTTGGATGCCTCAAAATTCCTTCACCATCCCTTGAGGAACTTTCCTGTCTCCACCCACCTGTTGAGGGCTTCCCGAAGAAAACCATATCCACCCTCAACCCTTGGAATTTTCCTGATACCACCTCACCCAGATCCAAAAACTTCTGACAATCCAAATCTCAACCAGGAAAGAATCCCATCGCACCATGGCTATCAGAAAATGGAAAGGAAAGGCTAAAACCGTTGTCAAAATCCGACAAAACCCATGCCAGTGACAACAAGAGAACCAAATATACACATGCACATATCATGCATGAAAAAAATAGGTAGGAAATCATACATGCAACATGTTACTTGCAAGTATTCTTGCTGAAGCTACTTGATCAAACCTTTCCTTGCTTTCCTTTGATTTCCTTGTCTTTCCTTTGCTTTCCTTGTCCTTCCTTTCCTTGCTTGCTTTCCTTCTCCTCTTGGTGCTATTTGCCTCTTTGAGACTAATTCCAAAACAAAACTGACAAAAGGGCCCAAACTAATGCTATGATGTCTTTTTATTATTGATGCCTCTAATTTCTTCGTTTTCCTTCATTTTCCTTCAATTTCCCCCTCACATGCAACCTATTACCTTTCACCTCCCTTTTCTTCTATTTTCCTTTATTTTCATAAATAAAACGTTAATTAATGCCTCTTTTCCCTTTTAAAGCCTTTTCCATTGCCTTTGCCAATTTCCCCTTAGCCATAATATACAAAAAGTGACGCCCACTAGGATATTTTGCCCAACATTTAGCTTGGAATATGTGTCCCATGACCTTCATCTTATTTTGCCTTTATTAACTTTATTACATGAACTTTTTAACCTGGGGTTGTTACACCAAATCTATAGATCAAATCCCTATCCTCTTTGTTATGCTCTTAACCTGCAAGACGATACAAGAATACTAAATATGCGCAGAAATATACCCAGAACATAGAACAATGAGAAATAACAACAGGTATTTTATGATTCAGAGAGGAATGTTCACTTCCCTCTTCGAGGGGGCAAACTCCAATAGAGCAGAGCTCGATTACAAAATAAGACACGATGCTCCTTGCAGGGAGTCTCTATCCTTTATATATGACTCATACATGCAATACCATGGAGCAATACCATGGTTCTTATTAATACCATCTATCTAATACCATGGCCCATTTGCAACTAACTGTGGTCCCGTCATTAAATGCGGGTTAACCACTTACAATTATTAATATGGGCTTTATTGATTTTTTACTTAACTATAACTATGACTCGATCCTACTACATAAATAAGGGGGTTAGGGTGGGACCCTAACATGCCCTCCCCCTTAAGAATAGCCTTGTCCTTAAGGCTGAAGCTGCGGAAACTGCTGAAGAATAGTGGCTGGTTCCCAGGTTGCATCTTCCAGAGAGGTGTCTTTCCACTTGACGAGGACTTCCTTGATCATGCGGCCACGCAGGTGCCGTTCTCGTGTGTCTAGGACCTGTTCAGGTTGGAGCCAGATTGACCCTTCTTCATCCAATTCAGGTAGACTGGTTTGAATGATGCAATTCTTCCCAATCACTTTCTTGAGGCATGAGACATGGAAAACTGGATGGATTTTTGCAGCGGGTGGCAAAGCTAGCTTGTAGGCCACTTCTCCAATGCGTCGAAGTACTCGATACGGTCCGTAGAATTTTGGAGATAGTTTTTGACAACCCTTGTCTTTGAGTGATGTTTGCTTATAAGGTTGTAGCCTCAAAAATACCTAATCCCCTTCTTGAAATTGGCGTTCTGAGAGATGCTGATCTACTTGTTGCTTCATGCGGTTTTGAGCTTGATGAAGATTCTCTCTAAGATGGGAAAGCATGGTTGTGCGGTTCTGTAGGAGTTGATCCACTGCTTGCACCTTTGATCACCCCTTGATATAAGAAGTAGGGGAAGGAGGGAGTTGACCATAAACTGCTTCATAGGGAGTCACTTTGGTGGTGGCATGATAGTTGGTGTTATACCACCATTCAGCTAGAGGTAACCACTGTACCCAAAGATGTTGCTTTTCTGAAGTGAAACACCTATGGTAGGTTTCCAGACATTTGTTGACTGCTTTAGTTTGACCATTCGTTTGTGGATGATAGGAAGTACTGAGTTTTAGTTGGGTACCTTGTAGCCTGAAGAGTTCCTGCCAAAAACTACTAGTGAAGATCGGGTCACGATCAGACACAATAGAAGTGGGCATGCCATGCAATTTGAAGATCTGATCCATGAAAGATTGAGCGACCAAAGTTGGTGTAAAAGGGTGGGGTAGGGCGCAAAAATGAGCATACTTAGAAATTCGGTCCACAACCACCATGATGACTGACTTGTTTCTTGACTTTGGAAGACCTGTAATGAAATCCATAGAAACCTTCGTCCATATTGATGTCGGGATGGACAATGGTTGTAATGTGCCTAGTGCTTTGACTGTCTCCCCTTTGTGGCGCTAACAGACATCGCATTCCGCTACAAAAGTAAGAATGTCCTTTTTCATGCCTGTCCAAAAAAATGATCTTCTAGTGCGAGCATACGTCTTCTGAAAACCTGAATGTCCTGCAGTGGGGGATGAGTGCAACTCCGCCAAAATGCGGCTTTTGAGGGTGGATGTTGGTGATATTACGACTCTGTCCTTGTAGCGAAGAATCTCATCCTGCCACGAGTAGCCCTTGGTGGAATTTGGATCTGCCTGCAATTGAGTAATGAGTTGGGAGAGCCTAGGATGTGAAAACCATTCCCTGCGAGCTTCTTCAATCCATTCTGGGATGGGAAGGGAAATTGCGAGCAGGGTACTTTCCTCCTCAAATTGGCGAGATAATGCATTTGCTACAATATTTTCGCGCCCTTTCTTGTAAATGATCTCATAATCATATCCTAGCATTTTTGCGAGCCATTTAGTTTGTTGTGGTGAGGATAGACGTTGCTCCAAAAAATATTTAAGACTGTGATGGTCTGTGCGGATTTGGAAATGTCGCCCCAATAAGTAAGGTCGCCAGGTATCTACTGCATGTAAGATGGCCATCATTTCCTTCTCATAGGTAGATTGTCCCAGGTTCTTCCCACTTAGTTGTTGGATTGTGAAGGCCAAGGGTCGACCTTCCTGCATTAAGACCGCCCCAATACCCGTAACCAAAGCATCACATTCAATGACAAAAGATTTGGTGAAGTCGGGTAGTGCTAAGATTGGAGTGGAACACATGGCATTTTTGAGAGTTATAAAGGCCTGTTGTGTTTCATCATTCCAGAGGAATGAATTTTTCTTGAGGAGTTGAGTGAGGGGCTTCGCAATGCGACCATAATTGCAAACAAATTTGTGATAGTAACTCGTGAGACCCAAAAATCCTCTCAGGCTCTTCAAGGTCTTAGGTTGAGACCAATCCTGCATTGCCTGGATCTTTTTGGGGTCCACCCTGACACCTTCGTGCCCCACAATGTGGCCCAAATACTCAACTTCTTCCATGCCAAAAGAACACTTGGACATCTTAACAAATAATTTATGCTTGCCTGTAGATGAGGATGTCATCGAAGAAAACAAGGACAAATTTTCTGAGATATGGTTTGAGGAGGAGGTTCATAAGGCTCTGAAAAGTAGATGGGGAATTACAAAGACCGAATGGCATGACCAGGAACTCATAATGGCCTTCATGAGTTCTGAAAGCAGTCATTTGAATGTCGACTTCTTTCATGCGGATTTGGTGGTAGCCTGAGCGAAGATCCAGCTTAGTGAAGAATTGAGGCCCATTTAGTTCATCCAGCAAATCATCAACAACCGGGATGGGAAATTTATCTTTGACTATCAACTTATTGAGGGCCCTGAAGTCTGGACACATACGCCATTCCCCATCTTTCTTGAGCACCATGACCATCGGTGATGAATAAGGACTAATGCTGGGACGAATGACGCCTGCTTCCAAAAGTTCCTTAATTATTTTTTCTATTTCATTCTTTTGTGCGAACATATATCTATATGGGCACACATTTGGTGGTTGGGCCCCTGGGACCAAAGTAATGCTATGATCATGTTCCCCTCTCGAGGGTGGAAGCTCATGAGGCTTGTCAAAGACTGGCAGATGGTTATTTAAAATCTGTTGCATCTTAGGATGAATCGGAAGAGAATTGGGTTCGACGGCCTGGATGGCATTAAATTGAGCTATAACTCCATGATGGCCCTTTTTTAACAATTTTTCCATCCTATGTGAGCTGATGATAGAGGGAGCTCCCGCCTGGAGTCCGCAGAGGGTATGTGTGTAGTCGTTCTGCTTAAAGCTCATATATAACTCCTGGAAATCCATTGTGATTGGCCCAAGTGTGCGAAGCCATTCAGCACCGAGGACAATGTCACACCCTCCCATGTGTATGGCAAACATGTGGGTCTTCAACTGATAATCACCCATTTGAAGTTTGACATTTTCATAGCGGCCGTCACATTTCATTGTTCCCCCATCCGCAATTTGGACTTGGAAGTTAGAAACTGCTCGTACAAAACAATGCACTGCTTCCGCGATTTTTTGATGGATAAAATTATGTGTACTTCCACTATCAATCAGGACTACTACTGGGCGATGCTTAATAAAACCTCTGATTTTGAGAGTTTGAGGTGAAGAAATCCCTGCCAAAGCATGCAGCGAAATAATTGGTTCGTCAGGGACATTGTCCTTCTGGTTGTCCTCTTCTTCCTCCTCAGGTTCCTCAAGTGGTGGGGCTTCCTCCGACGAGCTGTGATCAATGGCATCAATTTGAAAGAATGTGGGCTCCTTGCATTTATGATCGGGGGAGTGTTTTTCATCACAGTAGTAACATAATCCCTACTTTCGTCCTTCTGCCATTTCTACAGGTGACACCTTTTGAACATTAAGTGTTTGAGTAGTGTTGTGATCTTGTGGGGGGCGACCCTTGGAGGTGAAATTTGGGCGGTTGGACTGGGTTGCTAAAGCACATTCAACTTTACGAGCTACCTTGCAAGCCTCCGACCATGTGGGAGGGTGGTGTAGTCAGACATGAGCTTGTATGGCCTCTTTAAGACCATTGATAAAACATTCTATGTAGAACTTATCTTGGAGACCCATAGTGCGGAAAGCTAAGGCTTCAAAGGCTGTAATATATTCATCCATTGTGCCAGTCTGTTGGAGCTTAGTGAGACGACCCAAAAAAGCAGAGTCATGGTCAAAGCGCTCTATAAGATCTTTTTTGAAGGTGTCCCAAGTCAAGGGCCTTCCATTGCATCGTTGATGCCATTGCCACCATTGCCATCTTTCATTGTCCAAGTACATGCTCCCTACCATACGCTGAGTCTTGTTATCCAAGATGTAATTCGGATTGAAATACTGCTCCATTTGTGCTACCCAGGCTGCCGGTTTAGAACCATCTAATTTATGCATATCCAACTTGGGTGGTCGCGGACGGGATTGTTGGTGGGTGCCCCAGAGGTGAAGAGAGTGGCTAGACTCACCCTCACTGTGTTCATTGCCAATATACACCTCCTCGCGGGCTTTCACCTTGCCCTTAGAGAGTGTGTTAGTTATTGTCGTCAGCTGGTCTTGGATTTCTTTCAAGGATTGTTCAAGTTTATCGATCTTCTCATTGGCCATAGCTTGAGCTCTAGTTTCTACCATGCACCGATCCGATGTACTTGAAATTTGGGACCGCCTGAATTTTTTTGGCACTACAATTGAATGGTACCCTCTTGCTCAGCTCGTCGTCCTGATTCTTATGGGCTAAGTCACCAATAAGTGCTCCGGGGGTCTCAGACTACTGTTTTTTTCTCTGTTTTTTCTGAAAACTCCTAATGGAGTTTTACTCCTTGCTTAGGAATACTGCAGTTGCCGAATCTCCGAAATGTCAATGCTACCAAAAGTCCTGTGAAAATCACGCCCAGGTATAGGAACCCACACAACTACTCAAATCTGGATGGCAGATCTGATGGATCTAAGAGATCTGAATGGCTGATCGGAGAGATCTTGAACGACAGAATAGATTTCTGCTACAGATCTGATGGATCTAATAGATCTAAATGGCTTTCTGATAAATCTGAACGGCGGGACTGATTGCTGCTGCTGCTGTAAAACCCCCACTTGTGAGATCTGATCTGGCAGAGATTATGCGTGATCCAGAGATAGAGAAGGGAACTATGGTCTCGAGGAGTGTCAGGTGCTACAGATCGCAATATACATAAGGGTCTGACAGTAGTACTCGGCCCAATGTTTCAGGGCACTAATTAAGGAGGATCAACCGTACCATTAACCATATAACCCGACTACCCTATTGTACGGGCGAGTAATCTCTCGGAGTGCTGTTCTCAGTGCACTATAGCAGCAAGATGGCCGACAGTTTATCTATGGCGAGGTTGCAAAGGAGCTAGGGGGCTTCTGATATACCCAGAGGGTACTTGGAAGACAGTCCGTGTGCGGTTTTGTCTAATGCGCTACTACTCGAAGGGGTACCCACAGGGGTTACAAGGGAGTCCAACAAGCGTGACCACCTCTTGTATTTCCTGCGTGCATGCCTCCCCAAATCCACAGGTATATGCACTTAATGACAGAGCCCATGTTTTAAAGATGCCGGAACACGTCTCTAGCCAAAAAAAAAATTGCTAAGAAATGGAGATCCCACCGGCCTTGGAAAGCGCTCTGATACCACTTGTTATGTTCTTAATCTACAAGATGATACAAGAATACCAAATATGCACAGAAATATACCCAGAACATAGAACAATGAGAAATAACAACAGGTATTTTATTATTCAGAGAGCAATGTTCACTTGCCTCTTCGAGGGGGCAACCTCCAATAGAGCAGAGCTCGATTACAAAATAAGACACGATGCTCCTCGCAGGGAGTCTCTATCCTTTATATATGACTCATACATGCAATACCATGGTTCTTATTAATACCATCTATCTAATACCATGGCCCATTTGCAACTAACTGTGGTCCTGTCATTAAATGCGGGTTAACCACTTACAATTATTAATATGGGCTTTATTGACTCTTTACTTAACTATAACTATGACTCGATCCTACTACATAAATAAGGGGGTTAGGGTGGGACCCTAACACTCTTTACTTCAAAAAACAAAAGCAAAATAATTGTTTCCATAATAACAATGAGTTCATTGTTGTCAAGTCCCACTAGCACAATCGGTTAAGGATGGGCCTCGTTAGCAAGGTGACCCAGGATCAAACCTCATAGAGGCTATTGCACACGTGCTAGGGGGAGGAGACACGCTAAAATCCAATCAGCTTAGGGTTGGTGTGGCCCAGGCCTGGTGTGATTATAACACTGTCCTCCCACATCTACCCAAGTAACCGACCAACTAGGGTAAACATCTGACGAGAAGTTACTATGATATGATTTTACCTCCTAAATCACATTAAGGAAGTGGAACCGACAAAAACACACCATACATACCTTCCACAACAACAACAAGACCCTCAAGAACTATCCCAACCTCTCCGGTAACCAGCCCCTGAGTCCCACTGATTTTTTAGACCAATTAACCCCCGGACACTCCCATGATATGGGCATGCCTGCATCTAAAAGGCTCTGGATGCTCCCAAAACATGGTATGCCAGCATCAAGGGACTTATTTTCTCAGTGATGTGCCATTATCCTCGGGATTTGAGCCACGTTTTCAGGCATCGAGCCCAGGTGACTGCCCATAATTCAATGATACCTTCAAAACAGAAAGATAACAAGGGAATGATGATACAAATGCAATTACTTGAACAAGCCATTAACTAGACCCCTACTAGCCATGGCAGGCATTTCGTCAAACATATCACAAATATGTAATCTACAGGTGTAAACAAAAGATCTAAGCATAGGGGTCTCATACTCATCTAAGAATCACTAAGAAGCATTGATGCCTCAACACATTAGCTACAGTTTAATCCATTAGGCCATAGATACATTATTCATTCACATACAAGTAAAAACATGATGATAGCCATACATAGCCACTATCATAATACATATTCATAACTAGCATAATAACAACAAAAATACTAAGGAAACCACAACCATATAATCCACATATAAACCAATACAATACTCATAAAATAACAAGGAGAAATAACCTCATATTAATTATGCAAAAACCAACCAATTGTGGGACTTCCATGAACCACTCAACTCTAGACATGTCTGAGCCAAAACTCCCTTCAGCCAGTCACCCCCGTGCCATATTCTAAGCATGAATGTGGGATCTCATAAAAAACATCAATCAAAACCATCCAGGGCTTCCAAAGGCTAACCACCTCAACCCATCAACCAGTGATTCCACCTCATGGTCAGACATCACAAAACCATCATCAGATTTGTCTCTACCTAAGCCTTCCAGGGATCCAAAGCATTTGTTCCAATCAAGGCTTCCAGGACTAGTAACTCGACCCACAACTGGTACCGGGATTTTAGAGAGTTTGTCTAACAAGGGCTTCCAGGACTAGTAACTCAACCCACCAGCGGCTTCCAGAACATTTTTCCAAGCAAGGCTTCCAGGATTAGTAACTTAACCCAAGTTGTTACAGGGCTTCCAGAGCGTTTGTCCAACTACGGCTTCTAGGAACTAATAACTCAACCCAAGTTAAGGAAACATGAAAACCAACCAAAAAACAAAGAAATAAACCCACAACACCATGGATATCCAGGAAATGGCAAGGCTAGGCAAATCCATTGTCAATCCAAGCAATCCTCCATGCCAGTGATAGATCATGACCAATAAACCACATGCATATGCCATAAATGCCAAAACTAGTGTGGAAAACATACAGACAACTCGGTACCTGGAAGCAAAACCCACTGTAACTGCTGATGCGATGTCTTCTTGCACTTTCCTGCTCTTCCTTTGCCTTCTTGCTCCAAAATTCCAAGTATGGCACACTCCTCCAAGAGTGCTCCAAGAAACTCTAAGTGTTCAAGAGAGAGAGAGAGAGAGAGAGAGATAATAGAGAGAGAGCTCCAAAATTGAACTGACAAAAGTCTGTGTACTGATCCTCATAAGCCTTTTTTATTAATGAGGCCTCTATTTCCTTCATTTGCCATTATTTTCCTTCATTTTCCATTATTTTCTTTCATTTTCCTCCTCACATGCATCCTGTGACCTTTCACCTTCCTTTTCTCCTAATTTCCATTATTTTCGTAAAAAAATGTGCCAAAATTCCATTTTGCCTTTGCCATTTCCTTTGCCAATTTCCTTAGCCATTAATCAACCACAAGTGATCCCCATCACTATGATTTTACCCAACATCAAGCTTGGAATAAGTGTCCCATCAACCGTGGTTATTATTTTGCCTTTATTAACTTTTATTACATGGAAGTTTACAAAGGGCTGTTGCAAAACCCTCCCCCTTGGGGAACACTGTCCTTGGTGTTCAACAACACCTATAACCACAAGACTGCAATAAGCAAAACATATGTTGATGGAGCTTTATAACTTAGGTCATTGCAGTACTTGCAATGATCAACCTGCTGAGAAGCAAACCAACATGAAAACATAACAAGTATACCATCATAATGACATGACACCCATACCGCTTATTGGAGCTTTATAACATAGCTCATGGTGGTATTCACATCAATATGCATATGTGCATATACCAAACATCACCAAAACATGTACCAAAACATATACCAAAGACATATACCAAAACATCCACTCAACTAACGAATAAGGAAAGATACATAGCCCGCATTTGATCTGCCATTTCCCATGTAGCTTCATCGGGACCAGAGTGCTTCTATTGCACCTTAACCTGCTTGATTTCATGGTTTCGAAGCATGAGAATCTTTCTCTGCAAAAGGCATTGTGGTTCCGATTGGAATTCTCCTTATTGCTTGACCTGCAATACAATCCAATCAATCACATTTAATTTACTTCTTAGGTAATGACACATGGAAAAGATCATGGACTTTCACTGTTAGATGCAGTCCAAGTTGATAAGCTACTGACCCAATCCTCTCAATAATCCTGAAAGGTCCACAAAACCATGGTGCCATCTTGGCACATGATCCAATCCACAAAAAGCTCTTCTTTGGCTTGATGAGCAAGTACACCTATTCCCCAACTTTGAACTCCTTGAACAACCTTTTTCGATCTGCATAGCTCTTCTCCCTATCCCGTGATACTTTCAAATTCTTCTTGATTACTTGCATTTCCCACTCCATGTTTGCCAACATGTTTGGTCCAATCAACACTCAGTTCACTGGATCGCTCCAACTAATAGGAGTATTGAAACTTCGCCCATACAATGCCTCAAACAGACTCATCCTCAAGGATTCCTGATACCCATTGTTGTAAGCAAACTCTACCAGTGGAATATAATCTTCCCACTTCCATTGTTGATTCATCACATACATCATCAACATGTCCTACAATATCCTGTTGACCTTTTCTGTCTGTCCATCTGTTTGCAGATGATAAGCTATATTGAAGGCCAACTCTATGCGCAAACTTGCAAATAAAACCTTCCAATACTTGGAAGTGAACTTTGCATCCCTTTATAACACAATATTCTTCAGAACTCGATGTAATCTAATCACGTCCCTAATGAAGACTTGTGCTACATCACTCACTGAGAATGTATACTTTACTGGAATGAAGTGCGTTACCTTTGTCAACCTGTCCACCACTACCATGATGGAATCATGTTGTGTCACTGTCCTCGGAAAACTTGTGATAAATTACATGGAAATGACCTCCCATTTCCACTCTAGGATCACAATTTGTTGTAGCAGTCCACCTAGATTCTTACAATCTGCCTTCACCTGCTAACAATCCAAACACCTAGCCACAAACTCTGCTATGTCTCTCTTCAAATTCAACCAATAATAGAATTTCTTCACTATTGTCAATGTCTTCTAATAACATAGGTGACCTGATTATGGTTTCGCATGAAACTCCCTAAAGATCACCTTCTTGATCTCACTGTTATCTGACACATATATCCTGTCTCCAAATCTAACCAATCCATCTACCGTGAGATGATATTCCACATCTTGTGCACCTGCATCTGTACCTGTACCACTACCTATACTTGTACATGTACTACTACCTGTACTACTACTTGTACCACCACATGTACTTATACATATACTACTACATGTACCTATACCTATACTACTACATGTATCTGTACCTATACTACTACATATACTTGTACATGTACCACCACATGTACCTGTACCACTACCTGAACTCTGTTGTAACTTGTGCACAATCTCCATATACCTAACACCCAGTTGACCTTCCTACAAGATCCTATCTTATAAGTATGTCCTATAGGAGCTCATAGTTTCTAAGTGATTTACTTGTATCCACCGGCTAAGAGCATCTGCAACCCTATTCTCTTTACCTTTGATATACCTGATATCAAAGTCAAACTCATTGATCGTGGCCAACCACCAAGCCTGCCTGCCATTCATATTTGGTTGGTCAAATAGATACTACAAACCACTGTGACCACTCATCAGTACAATCCTCTTGCCAAGAAGATAATGCTTCCACATATTCAATGCATGTATGATCATTGCCAACTCAAGATCATGTGTGGGGTAGTTCTACTCGTGCTCATTCAGTTTTTATGATTCATAACATACCCCCTGTCCATCCTGCATAAGGACTCCACCAAGTCCTCTCTTGCAAGCATTTGTACATACTATAAACTCTTTGTACGGATTTGCAATCTTTAACATTGGTGCATGTGTCAACAACTGCTTGAGTTGTTCAAAACTATTTGCACACTCCTCTGTCCATTCAAACTTCTTACCTTTCCTTTGCAATGGTTTGATAGGATAAACAATTTGAATCTCCTGTAATAACTTGCTAACCCCATGAAATATATCACCTCGTACACATTGTTGGGAGCTGCCCATTCCATGATAGCCCTTATCTTTTCTAGTTCCGCTGCTATGCCATCCTTGGAAACCACATGTCCCAAGTATTGTACCTTTACTCTGAAAGAAATTGCACTTTTTGAGCTTAGCATACAACTGATGCTCTCTCAACAGTCTCAACACTGCTGCTAAATGATTAACATGCTCTTCTTCATTTTTAGAATATACCAATATGTCATCAATGAACATAATAACAAACTTGTACAAAGACAGATGCAACACACTACTCATCAAGCACATTAAGGTAGCTGGAGCATTAGTTAAAGTAAATGGAACTAGAAAAAATTCATAATACCCATACATGGTTCGGAAAGTTGTCTTATAGATGTTTTCTTCTTTAATGTGTACCTGGTGATATCTAGATCTTAGATCAATCTTCACGAACATTGTTGTTCCCTTCAACTGATCAAACATGTCATCAATCCTCGGCAATAGATACCTGTTCTTGATGGTCACTTTGTTCAACTGCTTGTATTCAATGCACAATTTGAGAGTACCATCCTTCTTCTTTACAAACAATATTGGTGTGTCTCATGGTGATACACTTGGCCTAATGTATCCCTTATCCAACATTTCCTTCAATTGCAGCTTCATCTCTACCAACTTAGGTGTACTCCTCTTGTAAGGTGCCTTTGATGCCAGAGCTACCCCTGGGACCAACTCAATAGAAAAGTCTACCTCCCTACGAGGTCGTAACTCTAAAATATCCTTAGGAAATACATCCTGAAACTCCTGTAGAACTGGGTACCTGCTCAAAAAATCTGCATCCTCAACTTCCTTAATTTTGTCACTAGAGATATGTACTGCAAATAACACACACCCTTTCCTGCAACTATGCTTTGTCTACATAGTTGTCACCATTCCAACTGATGTTGCTTTCTTCTTTTCCTATAAGACTCTTTGTTCCCCATTGTCATCCAAGCACTCAATGGCTTTGTCGTAACAATCCATCTTGGTTCTATGAAGGTACAACCAATCCATGCCCAAAAACATATTGTATGATCCCAATAATAATATATTGAAATGTGTTGCGGTAGGCATACCATTCAAATCAAATGCACAAGATCTTACCCAATGATGAACTCGCTTATTTGTACTTGTAGCCAACTACACTAACCAAGACTCTGCATGCATTTCTTTATTCAAGCCACACTTACCCACCAATGTAACACCCCCTCCTCCCAGGTCCACCCAAGTAACTAGCCAACCAGAGTAATGCGACGAGAGGCTACTATAGTTGGATTCGAGCTGCTATGTGACCTTAAGGAAGTCGAATCGACGGAACACATCAACCAACCTATCCACATCAGCAAGAAACCCTCAGGAGACATGTCATCCACTCAAACATCCTGTCCCTGGGTCCCACTAATGTTCTGGACATCTTAAGCCTCAGTTGCTCTCATGCTATAGGCATGACAATGTCCATAAACCAAAGTTTCTCTCACAGGCTTGCCTGCCAGCGTCCAGAGACCCAATTTGTCAGTTCTGTGCCAGCGTCACCAGGATTTGAGCCACTTTTTCAGGCCCAGAGCCCAGTTCACTGCCCATAATGGAATGATAGCTTAAGATCAGTCAAAGAACATGGAAACAATAATGTAAAAGCAATAAGTTAAACAAGACCTTAGTCAGACCCCTACTAGCCAAGACATGCATTTTATAAAACATATCATCAACATGTAACCTACATGTGTAAACAACATAATTAAGTGTAGGTATCCCATACTTATCTAAGAATCACTATGAACCATTATTCCCTCATGTCATTTACTACATTATCATCTATTAGACCATAGATACATTATCCATTCATTTACGAGTTAAACCATGATGAGAGCCATACATAGTTGCTGTCATAAAACACACATATAACCAACATAATAACAACACAAATACTAATGAAATTACATCCATATAAACCACATATGATCCATCAAAATGCCCATAGAAATACAAGGAGAAATAACCTTTTATTAATGATGCAGAAACCAAACCCGGGATGAGACTTCTGCATTCCACCTGACCATAGAATGGCTTAACCAAATCTCTCTTTAGCCATTCACCCCTCTGCCATATTCCAAGCATGAATGTGAGACTCAAACCAAAAGCATTGACCAGGGCATACCGAGGATAAAACACCTCACCCTCATCAATAGAAACTATGCTTTATCATAATCCATCTTGGATCACTAGGCCAACACAATGAACACATCATAACATGCTTTACCATGATCTCCACCCGATCACTAAGCCAAACAAGCATGGATGCCACCGGATTTCTCCACCTACATTGTGAGGAATTTTCTTGCCTCCGAGTCTCTCAGGCTTTACCATAATCCAAACTCGAATCATTAGGTCCTAAACCAAGTCCCACTCTCTAGGATTTACCACAAATCCAAAAACTGGGATTACTAAGCCAAATGGAGAGCAAACCACCTCTTGGCTTTACCATATATCCTGCTATTCACCAGCAAGGATTCCTAGGCCCACTGAGGTAGCACAATCTCGTCTTTACTGCAACCTAGAGTCTGGCTTAAGGGTCACTAGGCCAATGGCTTTACCGTGATCCACAGTCCGGTTTAGGGACCACTAGGCCATGTGCTCTATCATTCAGAGATCCATCCCACTCAGCTTCGAATCCATCTGACTATCTAGCTCAACCAAAACATGAGAACCCCATCACACCATGGCTATTCAGAAATGGCAAGGCTAGGTTGAAAACATTGTTACACCTAGAAAAACCCATGCCATAACAACAAATAACCACATGCAATACCATGCATGCCAAACTTAGCAAGGAAAATACACATGCAAATTGATACCTGCAAAGGATCCTATTGTAGCTACTTGATCCTGCCTTTCCTTGCTTGATCTTTGCTTCCTCTTGCCTTCTTTTCCTTTCTTGCTCCAATGCCAAAATGCTCCAAGAAAAATCTAAGTGTCCAAGAGTGAGAGATAGAGAGAGAGAGAATAAAGAGAGAGCCCCAAAACTCAATTGACAAAAGGTTACCAACTGATCCTCATAAGCATTTTTATGAATGAGGCCTCTATTTTCTTCACTTTCCATTATTTTCCTTCAATTTCCTCCTCACATGCAACATGTGACCTTTCACCTCCTTTTCTCCTAATTTCCATTATTTTCATAAATAAATGTGCTAAAAATGCCATTTTTGCTTTTCATGCCTTTGCCTTTGCCAATTTTCCTTAGCCAAAACACACATCAAGTGATGCCCACTAGGATGTCTTTGCCCAACATTTAGCTTGGAATACGTGTCCCTTTCATGTGGTCTTATTTTTCCTTTATTAAATACTATTACATTAACATTTCACCAGGGCTATTACATAACCCCCCCATCGGGGAACACTGTCCTTTGCGTTAAACCACACCAAGACTGCTGAAAAGAAAACATACTGCCCATGGATCTTTATAACTTAGCTCGTTGTAGTATTTACAATGAATGACTTCCTCAAAAGCAAAAACTCATGACAACATGACAATATAATAACCATACCACATATTGGAGCTTTATAACACAAGTCATTATGGTATTTACAATAACCACATATACACATATGCACATTTGCTAAACCAACAAATAAAATGATACGATACCCATATCAATCAACAAGGGAATCTAGAGGATCACACCTCCACCCTCGAAGTAGTACCAGGATTCACCTCCTTCCCAGGAAGTCTAGAATCCACTGCCATAGTCAAAGATGCATCCAATGTTCAATGCTACAATCCCGCACCACTTTTCCTCTCATTGAATAGTTACTAACTCATTTTTCCAGGGTGCACTCCCAATGTGCATCTGCTTCCATCTGGAAATGCTAATGACCAAAACAAATATATCTTCGACCTTCCCTTCACTGCTACACAGTGCCTCGGGAAATCCGTTCACTCTCTGTCGTGCATTCACTCACCTTCCAAGTTTCCCAGAATCCCCTAACCTGGGTGATCCATCCCTTGGAAAGGCTTCCTCGAATTGGAAGGTGCAAAAACCGAGGCATACACCTACCTCAAAACAATCATACCGGTCATAACATGTTCATGGAAATCCAAGGACACTATTGGGTACCAGTGTCCCACAATGGCCCTACTCCTGAAGTGCTCTACCAACATACTGCTGCATTTTCCAATTTCTTTGTTGTCGCTGCCAATTCTTGTAGTCAGTTTCGACTACTCAACCAGGCATGTTCATGCATTCCTGTTCCAAACACATAACTTCCATTAGATTTAAATAAATTGAAATAAATTCACATCATACCTCATTGGTAGCTCGTCAACAAGGTACACTTGTAATTCCGTTCGCTTCCTGTCACAACATGTCAAGCTAAGTGTTTGATCAAAACATCATGTATGAACATATCACATATGGTTAGCTCAAACATAACCATCATAGATCAACATCACAAATCGCATGTAACCATCATAAACCAGAATCATATATCATATATAATCATCATATACCATAGTCATAAATCACATGCACAATAAAAGTGAAATAAAATGTTGATACTTATCCTTTCATCAATACTTATCTTCTACCTTTATCTTTACTTCGTACACACTCTGGATCGGTTGCCACACTCGACAAACACCCAGTGCCTTCTCCTCAACCATGTACACATACACATAGTGTGCTTCACACACGACATACAACACCATGCAATACATGCACCTATCACTACGTACCTTCAACACAACATGTATGACATGCGCACAATACCACCGTACACGAGTACCATATGTACAAAGCACCACTTGCACAATGTGTGCACAACATCACATGTACACGACACCACCTGCACAATGTGTACATAACACTATATGTACACAATATCACATGTACACAGTACCACACGCATGACATGTACGCGACACCACATGTACACAACGCTACATGCACGACATGTGCACAACACCACATGTACACAACACCAATTGTATGATATGTACACAACACCACTTGTACAATTATGCACACAACACCATATGTACATAACGACACATGTACAACATGCACGCAACACCACATTACATAGCACTACATATCCAACATGTACATAGCATCATTTTCACACAACACCGCATATCCAACATGCACAAAGCACCATATGCACACAACACCGCATATACATCATGCACACAGCACAATATGTACATAGCACCACATATCCAACATCTACATGCACGTAACATCACATGCACAACAATAGTACCACACATCCAAAACCATACTGTCTCTTCCAAGCAACCTTGCTTCCAGTGTCTTATCCACGCTTGTCCCAGCATGTTGCAGACCACATTGCTTTCATTTCACTGCTGTATCCCTCGGTATAACCTGTCCATAACATAAGCATAGGCATAATACACACATATAATATAAATTCATATTCACATGATATTGACCTCATATATTTTTCATGACTACTCTTCCCACTTGATTCCTCATAGCCAGGAACCTCTTCCTGCCATTCACCTGCATAAGCAATCATTCCTCCACAAGGATGATTCCTGATGACCCTGTCAAACAGTGACATAGATACATGGATACATGCATACATATATATAAACACTAGCATGAAACAATCATGGTCTTTTCAGACAATGATATACATACATACATGTATACATATAAACATCGGCATAATCACGATCACAACAAAATTGCCAGATATTATAAGGTCTAGGTTAGAAAACTTCCTTATTTGTGCACAACATGCACAACATTGAGAACAATTGTTCCCAACTTAGTCAAACCATCTGACACCTCAGATCAATTTATTTTACCTTTTATGGTTACCCTTCTCATGTATGTATTGCCACTATCCATTTACCACAATGGACCCAACCGGTCCAACCGACTGCCACAGTCTTACTTCCATTGTGCTTACTCATGCACCGAGCTTCATCTAAGTCTTACATCACCTGTCGAGTACCACACAACTTTCCCCAAGCTCCATCAACTCTTCCTCTTCCCCAAACCAATTCCCAAGACTCAAAACATAAAAGGCAAGCCAAGAAACAAACAAGAAGAAAACCATGAAAACCAATAATGATACGACACCACAACAAAGTGGCATAGCTATGCACCAGACACATGCAAAATCGCAAATCAAGCGCAACAATCATAAAATACCAAAAGCACCAGACTAATAACAGACACCATGACTCAATCCCCATGGTTCCCAAGGAAATCTCAACCTGAGCCTTCTTCAAGATTCATGGCAATCTCTCTTGCCATGCAACTCCCTGCATCATACTGTCATAAACACATAATGTCAGCGCATAACTAAACAAAAGAATACACTAGTTACCTTACCTTGTTGTGCCAAGTATGTTGCCATGCAACTGAACACATCCACGCCATCTCTAAAGGGAATCCAATTCCCTTGACAATCCACCTGTAACTAGAGACTAGCTAAAATACCTGTCAATTACATGTTCATGAATATAGCACATATCCACATAATTTTAGACAAATTAGGGTTAAGAAGACTTCCTGTATGCAGAACACTCATTCGTTTCGAATCAGGGTTTCCAAACATAGCCAAAGGAATTCTTGTCAAATTCCTTCATTTTACCTTTTTACTTTGCTGCAATCGAGGCTTACTATGTACTATCACATCACCCAACTGTTAGTTATATAAACACATCAACTATTACCTTGTCACACTAATACCAAGCATGTTTCCTACAACTACTCACACATGTCAACCACATGTTCCAAATATCAAGACAATGATATCTATGAATTTGAAATGAACTTTTACAAATAATCATGTCATAACCCATGGTCAACTCATAGTCATTTGGCATAATGCTACAAGTGTCAACTACATTCAAGTACATATTAATTGTCTCAACATATATGTGTTAGTACAATCATCTTAAAACAAGACCATTGGTACGCATACTCATATTATGAAATTCATCAAACATTCAACCAACTTGCAAACATGCCATGTTAAATAAATCAACTAGATACCAAACACTCAAACAACAAATAGATGTCAAAATCAAACAGTCAAGCATAAGGTAGATGACATAAACAAGTTCATACCTTAATGTATCTCAAGGGAGGCAATTTTGTCTGCACAATCAACCTAGTTAGCATGATATAACTTCACGAGATACTAAATCAAACATAAATAAGATCATGATACCCAAAATAGTCACTAGCTAACATGTTTACATCATAACTCATACACAATTATCATTTATGCGTAGCAATCACATATGTACGATTGACCTAGATTAGTACGGCACCATATCACAAATATGTTGGTTCATACCTGAATGTTGTAACCCTAACCATATGCATAGGCCAATCCAATTTAGCATGATACATATAACATCAAGATATAAATGCTATAACCCTAATCATCAAGCTAACTATCATTTAATAATAACAAGTTAACCTATAAGATACTCCATCAATAACGTATAACAAAATCATCAGGTTATCTAATAAAAAACAACAATAACAATACATACAACTACATGTTACTATCATTCTTGACTATTCAACCCATGTGCATATAACTACACTAATCAACTAACATCTATCATGAATGTAACCATAACATCAAAAGACATGTACATAAACCTAATGTATATAAACCTAATGCATATAACAATCCTTGACTTACATACTTGCATGCCAAACATACAATACTTGTATGACGATCTTCTCTTACCCCAAAGTCCAATGCTGCAACCTCATTATGATGATTTGCATCTCCTGCTCTATCTCATCCAACACATTAGAATCATAACATCCCAATATCTCTCTGATGACCAAGACTTCACAAGGCATGTTTGACCTACTATTCATGCATAACTATAACCAATACCATACATGTATGACAACTACATATAGACATATAACACATGAGTACCAAACCATATATACATCATTCTAGCTAGAGTCCAGTCATCAATGCATGACCATATCAACTACACCAACCATGACCTCATGCATGACAACAACCATTACTCCATTGTACACATTGCCACAAGCAACCATCAACGTGCATAAGCAATTCCTAATCAACTACACATACACATGAATGCATGTAGTCGAGCATAAGCAATCTATTATTGTAACCAATCTACAAGACTGATACATGTAGTCAAACATAAAAGAATGCAACCTAACATACAAGGATGTAATCAATTTGCATATAATCATGTAACCAGTCGTATACTTCTAACGATACATTCCACAAAATCAAATCAATCTCCCAATGATAACCTTACTACAACCATGATCAACATGATACAATGCAACAGGCATATGGAATGCAAGTGTAAGAGATACACATGTAACTGAGATGCATGCATGACCGAGCACCTTCACCCAAGGAGAGTGCAAGCACACTCTGATACCAATCTGTGGTATCAGATATGACCTAAAGAGACCACAACCTGCTCTGATACTACTCTATAACACCCCTCCTCCCAAGTCCACCAAATTAACCACCAACATGGGTAAACATATGACGAGAGGCTACTATGATTGGATTCGACCTCCTATGTGACCTTAAGGAAGTGGAATCGACAGAACACATCAACCAACCTATCCACATCAACAGCAAAACCCTCAGTAGACATGTCAACCACTCATACATCCTGTCCTTGTGTCCCACTGATGTTTTGGACATATTAAGCCTCATTCACTCTCATGCTATAGGCATGACAACGTCTAGAAACCCAAATTCGTTGTCACAGGTTTGCATGCCAGCGTCCAGAGACCCAATTTGTCAATTTTGTGCCAACGTCCTTGGGATTTGAGCCACTTTTTCAGGCCTAGAGCCCAAGTCAGTGCCCATAATGGAATGATAGCTTAAGATCAGTCAAATAACAAGGAAACAATGATGCAAAAGCAATAAGTTAAACAAGACATTAATCAAACCCCTACTAGCCATGACAGGCATTTCGTCAAACATATCATCAACATGTAACCTACAGGTGTAAACAATATAATTAAGTGTAGGGATCTCATACTTATTTGAGAATCGCTATGAACCATTGTTCCCTCGTGTCATTTGCTGCATTATCACCTATTAGACCATAGATACATTATCCATTCATTTACAAGTAAAAACATGTTGAGAGCCATACATAGCTATTGTCATAAAACACACATATAACCAACATAATAAAAACAGAAATACTCATGAAAGTACAACAATATAAACCACATATGATCCATCAAAATTCTCATAGAAATACAAGGATAAATAACCTTTCATTAATGATGCAAAAACCAAACCTGGGATGGGACTTCCACGTTCCACTCGACCGTAGAATCGCTGAGCCAAATATCTCTTCATCCATTTACCCCCGTGCCATATTCCAAGTATGAATGTGGGACTCAAACCAAAAGAACCAACCAGGGCATACCAAGGCTAAACCACCTCACCCTCATCAACAGAAACCAGGCTTTACTGTAATCCAACCAGGATCACTAGGCCAACACAATGAACACATCATAATAGGCTTTACCATGATCTCCACCCAATTACTAGGCCAAACAAGCATGGATGCCACCGGATTTCTCCACCTACACCATGAGGAATTTTCCTGTCTCCCAGTCTCTCAAGATTTACCGCAATCTAAACCTGGATCGCTAGGCCCTAAAACGAGACCCACTCTCCAGGTTTTACCACATATCCCAAACCTGGGATTACTAGGCCCAACGAAGAGAAAACCACCTCTTGGATTTACCATATGACCTGCCATTCACCAAGAAGGATTCATATGCCCACCGAGGCAACACAATCTTGACTTTACCGCAACCCACAGTCTGGCTTAGGAGTCACTAGGCCAGTGGCTTTAACGTGATCCGTAGTTTGTTGGAAAATTAGAAAGGTAGTAAAGATTTTATAGATCTTGATAATTACTTGTGATGTTTCTTATTATTATGATTCTTTATCTTTAGTTCATCAAGCAATTACCAAAAGCAATAGTACATAAAACAATGGACACAAGATGTAGGCACATGCAAGGGAAAAACCTTCCTCGAGGGTAAAAACCAGTCAAAATAATTCTTCCTTTCAATAGTATTCTTTGAGACTCTTCACCCTAGACCAAGACCAAACCTTCCCTCCACACCAAAGTTAGCCTCCACAAGATCGACCCCTTCCCAACAACTTCGACTATGCAATAGTTAACAACTTCCGTTAGCAGTTCAACTTAGAAGACTTTGTTCTCCCAAGCCAAAACACGAAATAGAGAGAGACCACCACCAAAATTTCGATTTTCCTTGACTCCTTAAACTCTCCCAAACTTGCATTCACTTCGGCTTCCTGATAATAGACTTTCCCAGCTTCCTACTTCGCACTTCTGCCCAACAAACAGATTTTTGCACTTCTGCCCAGTAGAGAGAGAATGAGAAGTGATGCTCCAAATAAATTCAAAGTCCTTCCTTTTATAGGCTTCTTGTGGGGTCGAATGGGTCCTTAGGCCGACTTGATCTTCTCTTAGGCCAACATGGTGTGGAGGTTACATAATTCATATTTGACTCAATACTTAACCTTTTTACATGATTCAAAATCCCAAGAAGGGTATCTTTAAATGTACAATAATTCTATAGACTTAGAATAAATCCTAGAAGTCCTCAGTGGGGAATTTGACCTAAAAAAATGGTGATCGAAGCATGAAACCCATGCTTTAATAAGTCACAACAATAATAATAAAAACTATTTTCTTTATTCTTTTGACAAGTACATTACATAATGACTCAAGTACATTATTGAAGACCGAACATGGTTACTTTCTTGAACACTCCTTCTTAATTAGGGAGGTATTCATAATGTACATATACAATGGACGATCTAAAACTATATGATCCGTGAAGAACTTTAGGCACCGCAATGCCATGGACTAGATTCCTAACCAAGGCAATCTATCCAACCAGTGTAATGCCCTACTTAATCTTATCATGCTAATTTTTATTTGTGTTTAATTGACATGAAAATATTGATTTATAATTATCAAGAAATATTGGTATATACCTACATTGTGAAACTGTAATTTTATTTTACTGATATAAATTTTATTATTGTTATTATTCAATTCCCAACTTGTCTTATCAAATTTAATTTTGGATATGATATGGTATTCTCTAATTTATTCCAAATTAAATATCCATATCCCAAGGTATCTTTTCAAATCTAGTTTTGAGAAGATATGGTCTTCTCCAATTAATTTCCAAATTTAATATCCATATCCCAAGGTGTCATCTCAAATCTACTTTGAATAAAATATGGTAAGAAAAGTCAAGGATACTAAATGAAAGGATGAGGGGTAGTCATGACATTAATGATAGGTGGTTGAGGTGGATGGGAGGAAGAGACATAAAACGGGAAGATAATGAAAGGACAGGGGGAATCCTTGGTCTTGGTTTTGGTTTTGAGAATTTTTTTTTGGGGGAGGAATGTGGAGAAAGAGAAAGGAGGGAATGGAGAGATAAATGAGAGGATACAAACTTAGACCTAGAGAGTGTTTGTTTAACTTGGACACACTACATCTGGTTGGACTTGGGCTCAGAGGGCTAGAGAACCTGTGGAGGTTCTATGGGCTAGGAAATCATTCCTAGTTGGATGGGAGGAAAATTCAGTCGGGTAGTCGAGGGGAGCATCCCAACAAGTCAGGAGCATATTAACCAAGCTATTGGAACATATATTCTTCTGTTTATTGATTATTTATGTAAATGGTTGCAATGAAATTTTTACTTGTTTAATATGTTCTAAATCAATTTTAATTATATATTGTCATCAAATAAATGTTGATTTATAAATAAGTTATTTCCCTTCTTATTGTGTTTAAACTAAATAAATTTAGTTTTTAGTTAAAGGACCCTAGGATGGATCGTCACATGTGGTACCAGAGCCAGGTTCAAAATCTGGACCCAAAACCCACTAGACCCAAATCTCCGCTAAAAGAGTTTATAACCCTCATAATTACTTGTAAGCGTTTTTATTATAAAAATTATGTGGAACTGATTTCATTTAAGACTAATTTAATGATTTTTTTCCATTTTACCGGCAATTTAGAACTTCTTTTATCACTGCCATGTGTATCCTTAACTGCATCACTCGGATCTCTTGTTTGAAGCTCACAATATTCATTGTTATAAAGCTCATCAGTCTGCTTGGTTCTCTTTATTTTGCTTGGAATCATTCACTAGTAATAAACCTTCCATTACCAAGCCATTCCCATTTTCACCAATTTTCCTCATGTGATCATTGGTACTTTTACCCATATGATCATTTTTTTTAACTTATAACCCTTTCCTTCTTTAGCAGCTGATAAATGCGCAGTTTGATCACTGGCACATGAGTGAAGCTCTTGTTGCCCTGTTTGATCTTGCTTATTTCCTACATTCATAGAATCAAATGACTTGGATTTATCTCCTTTCCTCTTCCTCTTCTTGGAACATTTTTTCGTCAATATTTGGGCCTTTCTTGAATCAGGTGTAGTATCTTGCTTGTCATCGGTAGAACCCAAAAGCTCATCTTCCTCATGTTTAACCACTGTATGCTTCTCCTCACTCTGTCGGTGCACAACATTTGGTTGTTCCTTCAAGTGAAGGATACTTCCCTGATTACCAAGAGGAATGTTTCCGTTTGAAGATGGCTCAACATTTTGATTCGATATACTACTAGCCTAAAATGCTCTGGATTTTGATCTATGTTTCTTTACCTCTGAATGTAGTGACCAAGTTTCCCTGCTTGTGGTCTTCACATTGCAAAGACTGCAAGCCCAGGGAGGGCGAGTTGATAGCCCAACACTCAAATCAACATCAGCATTCTGACTTGCATTAGGTTTTTCATAGTAACAAAATTACCCCCATTCATTGTACTGCAAAGCACAAAATGATCCATGTGGAATTCAAACCCTTGGGCGCGAGATTAACAAGCCATTTAAATTGAAATCTATGGGATTTGAACCCACGCCCTTTTGGGCCAGAGCCTAAATCTGGCACCTTAGACCACTCAGCGAAACTGTCATTAAAAATTCAAGCTAACGCCATTCAACCCAAGAAATTCTTTCACATTTTCAGCTGAATCTGAGATTACCAAACCTGGGATGAGAGGGCGAGAAACTGCAAAAAGAAAAAAATAAAAAAAGAAGAAGAGACTTACGTTCTGTTGGTATCGATGTGGGAATTGATCCAACTTGCCCAGGTAGTCATTCCTTTCCGGTAAGATACCCATGAAATCCATGCTCGTGTATAAAGTATTCCCTTCCTGCAGGTAATCCCAACTGTTTTTTTTAAACCCAAACAAAGTGTCAGCTATTCAGTCCGCCATTAAAGATTACAGTGTGATAAAAGATCACAGTATAAATCTAACAACTATCATTAATGGCTTGCATAAAAGTACCCTCTGAGATTGCCTGTGTGAGTCCACTAATGGTCGGAGTTAAAAACAAGAATATCGGCTCCCCTCCATCCTCTGCCATTACTCTTGGCAGAGTCCAGACGAAGCACCACTTTCTGTTGTCCTTGAACTGTAGTGGTCACCATATCCACCAGGTACGGAGCTCAATAAAACTACATTGTAACTCAGTAATCCTACCAATACCCAAATCATAACAATTTAGATTAACATAATAACATCAAAGAGATCATATTATCTAAGCATCCAGTACCCACCATGGATCAATGAGTGGGGAAGGATGTAAGTAAAATCATTCATCTGCAATTTCTGAAGAGGGAAGAGCCATAACAGAGAAAGCCAAAACCCTCTTCAGCACTTGCAGCCAAACATAAATAAAAATGAGGAAATGAAAACAAAATAAGTCACCCAACCAAGTGAAAACCTAGTCTACTCAGGCCGTCAGATTTCCTTGGAAGATCCTGACCGTCTGGCTGGGTGAAAGCGATGAGATGACACTTTGATTGCAAGCCCATATGACACGATCATGTGCCCAACCAAGATAATAGCCTTGTGTGTCATTCGAACATGATTATCAATAAGGTTGTCAAGTCAAAAATTTAATTGCTAGATGTTTATATGAATAAAATAACAAGCTTGTTGGTCCAAGCATTGATGGCGAGTGTCCTCTTCCAGCTTGATGACCTTTGTCTATGACATGTCGAACAGGATCGGAGGTGATTTCCTTATTAATTTGAGGACCTTCCGGGTCATCCGCAACTTGTTTTACTTCGCCCTTGTCACCTTCCTCCTTCTTGGCCTTTAATGGCAATGCTCGGATCAATAAAAACAAAAGCGCCAATAATCAAAATTAATGGCAGGGTAAACAGATAGATATATTACCTTGGTGAGGACTGCATAACTCCTTGTGAAGATAAATGGGGCATCTGAATGTGGATGCCATAATGGGAGAATGTTTGCCTCGTCCTGCTATTGGAATTTGCATCCATGCACTAAGCTGACAGGGGTTGAGACATTAAAGGGCCAGTTGTGCCTTCTGTGTTGATTTAAAATAGTTGCAAATCTACTACAACGCCGTACCCAGATGCCCATTTCTACTATCTTCTTCATGTCATCACATCAATACTACAATGCTAAAACCACGAACCATGATCAAATTGGAAGCGTTTTGGACCCTTGACAGTCCATTTTGTTTATCGAAGAAATTAAGAGGATTTAACGATAACGTTGAGCTATTGAACGCTGCAATATGTTCAACACTGCAATATTTACTAGTGCGAAGAACAATGGTTCTACTTTGCTCTTTAACTTTAAGCCCGATAGTTTGCTCTTTAAATGGTAAATCTCATCTTAAAACAAACCAATTGCCTTATATATGGTAAATCCCTTTTCGTTGTAACGATATAAATAAATGTATTATTTAAATATTATTAATTATATAGTTACAACAAGAAGAGATTTCTATGGTAGAAATGTACTATTTTATCCAAAAATCAAATTATATATAAAAAGAATAAAATAAAAAATAAAATTAATTTCAATACCATGGGCTAAACCCTCTAAGTTGAAATGCTTTGAACTTTAGATTTCAAATGGACTTGTATATGTCTCGAAAATTTTACCATGCCATGTAAAATGTAGAACTGTGTTTCTTAATCCAAAGTTTCATCTTCTTGCATTTTTTTTGCAAACCATTATACATTATTACAGAAAACAACTACTGCGTGAGAGACAATTTCTATGCATAAAAGATTACGCTGTAGGAAATACTACTATTTTGTGTGACACGTATTATCACTTGAACTTGTAACACTCCACTTACAAACTATATCATGATACATTGTAGTTTCTTTTTTTAGTTATTTTATTTTAATATAGATTTGTGTGTGTTTTTTTTTTAAGATATTCTAATATAGATTTATAATCTTGGAACGACTTTAATCCCTTTTATATATATTATGCATTTGAACTTATACACATTATACAATGAAATGACAAATTAATCTTTAAAAATAACTCCACTTACAAACTATATCATGATACATTGTGGTTTCTTTTTTTAGTTATTTTAATATACATTTGTGGGCTTTTTTTAAAGATATTTCAATATATATTTATAATCTTGAAACGACTTTAATCCCTTTTAGATATATTATACATTTAAACTTATACATATTATACATTGAAACACCAATTTTGAAGGTTAATTTGAATATTTATTAATTTCAATATAATTACATATCTATTCTGAAACACCAATTTTGAAGGTTAATTTGAATATTTATTAATTTCAATATAATTACATATCTATTCATAAAGGGACAACGACCCTTGCAATGGGGTTATGGTTCATGCACGAATATATATCATATGTAATGAAGGTTAACAATTCGTTACTTGTTTGGTTTAGGGTTGGATTCAAAATAACCTCCCAGAGTCAACGATGTTTAATTCGTCTTCCCATAGTATATATCTAACAATAATGTCTAAAATGAGTTAATGTCAAAATTGAGTTGATTGAGACAGCTAGGGGTCTACTTTGAAAACTAATCTAGCATTGTTGATGGAATTTCAAGAGGAAACCTAGTTATAATAATGTGATTAAAAAAGGTAATTTAATGTTCATGTGAATGCTCAAAACATATAAGATGGATTTAGGATGATTGTTTAGGGATATCTAAAGATATTTGAGGGTGACTAGTAGTGCGTCGTAGCACTTGCTTAGATAGAAATGGGAGAGGATTTGGTAGATCCTTGGGAATCTACTCAGTATTAATAATGCTTGTTTACGAGCATAGTAAAAGAAAAACTTATGACTATCACTATATACATGTGTGCGAGTCAGCTAAGAGTGGACAAGTCCTAAGTTGAATGAATAAGTCTCGCGTATTATACAAATATTTGAACAAATGGTGAGGACATGAAGAAATCAAGGTCAAGGAGGGTCATCACAAGGACCTCCTACAAATAACCCATTACCATCACCGGAGTTGGCTCTCATCTTGTGTTCCCTAGAAGCAATTAACGAGACTTTAAGAGGGTGCCAAACAATTGAAGTGGAAGTGGAGCACCCTCCATTAGGGTTGGGCAATCTCGAGGGATCAAGAGACTTTGATAGAGCACCTCCAATCGAGGACATTACTAGGGAGCTCCAAAAGATTAAGTTCCTAGAGTTTGCTGGAGGTCGTGCCAGCGAATGCGCAGAAGCCTGGTTAGAAGGACAGAGAAGGTGCTTTGCACTAAGGGATTATAATTCCATTTCAAAAGCTAAAATAATAATATTCCAACTCAGAGATAATGCTATGAATTGGTGGGGTAACATAGAGTGTTAACTACACCTCACTCCGAACACAATTACTTGGGAGTTATTTGAGGAGAGATTCAAGAAAAAGTACCTACCAGCATATTATGAAGAACAATAGGTAGGAGCCTTCCATGCTTTGGTACAGGGAAATCGTATGGTAGAAGAATATGAGATTAGATTCATGGAATTGGTCAAGTATGTCTCCTACATGGATACTGATCAGCGCTAAGCAGATAATTTCATTTATGGATTCAACCCTAATATTAGGGCAATGGTGCGGATGTGCAAACCATCCTCAGTTGCAGAAGCTGTAGAACATGCTCGTTATGTTGAAGAGCACTTAGACTTAAAGGGTGGAAACAAAACCATTTTTCCACAACAACCAAGGTTTATGGGGAAGGCCCCTCGTACCTTCCCCAAGGGAGGAAGTTTAAGGCCACTGCCATATGGAAACAGGGTTGTACCCATAGCACCGACAATGGGGATTTCAATGGTTACTAGTGCAACTTCACCCGCAGCTTCAAGGATTTGTGCAAATCAAGGTCATACATGAGGAGCAACAAGTAGGGGCAGGGGTACCAGGGGAAGGAACTCTTTCCAAAGAACTCCATAACATTCTGTTCAAAGTCTACAACACATCACTTGTTGGGGATGCGGGGGACCTCATTACCAGCGTGATTTTTTTGAGTTACAAATTGGTAATAACGGTAGAGAAGGAAAAGCACCAATTGGGGGAGAAAGTGACCACAATTGAATCTATGCAGCAATTGATAACCATCAAGTTGAACACCAATTTTCCATGGTAGGAACCTCAAGTATGATAAACAAAGTAAAAGTAAAAGTTTTGTTTGATTCAGGTGCTACAGATAGTTCCATTTCACCAGTTGCATTAGAAAAATGTGGGTTGGCAGCCTATGAGTACGATGACTTTAAGCAAGTTGAGATGGCTTCTGGGATAAAACAAGCAGTAGGACCTAGTGTTGACCAATGCTAAGTAAACCTCGAGGTGTGTATAACTAAGTTGAAGGCATACGTCACAACATTGGGGACGTACGATGTAATTATTTGAATGGATTGGCTAGAAGCTCATCGATCTTTGGTAGAATGTTTCAAGAAGAAGGTGATTTTCTTAGATGATGAAGGTAGGTCAATTGAGATTTGTGGAATAAAGAGAGGAGTGTCACTACAATTCATATCCATGATGAAGGTAAAACGTTGTCTCTGACAAGGTTGCAAACTATATGTGGTCGAGGCTGTAAGTGACCAGAAAGGACCCTCCCTAGATCAACACCCAATTTTGTCAGAATTCAAGGATGTTTTTCCTAAGGAATTGCCTGGATTACCTCCTGTAAGGGAGATTGATTTCACAATCGACCTAAAACCTGGTGCAGAACCAATATCTAAGACACCCTATAGGATGACAACTCCAGAACTTTGTGAGTTGCAGATGCAGTTAAAAGAGCTTTTAGACTTGGGATTTATCAAACCTAGTATTTCACCTTGGGGTGCACCAGTGATTTTTGTCAAGAAGAAGGATGGTTCCTTAAGGCTATGCATAGATTATAGGGACTTGAATAGAGCCACAATAAAGAATAGGTACCCGATACCTAGAATAGATGACCTATTTGATCAAATGAAGGGAGCAACGGTTTTCTCAAAGATCGATCTATGATCTGGATACCACCAATTGAGGATTAAGGAAGGTGACATCTCAAAAAATTCATTTTGAACTCGGTTTGGGCACTACGAGTTCGTAGTTGTTCCATTTGGTTTGACCAATGCACCAACAGTGTTCATGAGCCTCATGAATAGTGTGTTCAAGAAGTATTTGGACGAATTTGTGCAAGTCTTTCTGGATGACATTTTTGTGTATTCCAAGAATGAAAAAGAGAATGGAAAGCACCTAAGGGTTGTATTGACTTGCTTAAGGGAAAATCAATTGTATGGAAAATTGTCAAAATGTTCCTTCTTTTAGAAGAAAGTTCATTATCTTGGGCACATCATTTCAGGAGAAGGGATTTCAGTTGACCCGGAAAAGGTAAAGGCCATAATGGATTGGCCAATACCGAAAAATGCTCATGAGGTACATAGTTTTATGGGGCTAGCAGGTTATTATCGCAGGTTTGTGGAATGGTTTTCGAGGATTGCAAAACCCATCACCACATTACAGTGAAAAGGGGTCAGGTATGAATGGACATATGAATGTGACATTGCATTCACTGAACTAAAGAGGTTATTAACTAGTGCACTGATCCTTCGAGTACCGGACATGGAAAAATACTTCACTGTCTGCACCGATGCTTCGAAGCAAGGATTGGGAATGGTATTGATGTAAGAAGGTGGAGTAATAACTTGCACATCTAGAAAATTGAAGAAACATGAAGAGTTGCATGCTACCCATGACTTAGAGTTAGCAACAGTGATGTTAGCTTTGAAACTATGGAGACACTACCTCATTGGGAGAAGATTTTAGTTAAGAACAGATCATCAAAGCCTAAAGCATCTCTTCACTCAAAGGGATTTGAATGCTAGACAAAGGCGGTGGAGCGAATTCATGAGTGAGTATGATTTTGAGATCTCATACATTAAGGGAAAGGAGAATGTGGTGGCTGATGCACTAAGTAGGAGGCCATGAACCTTCTCCCTAGTGGTCTTGAGGGTCAATTTGAGGGAACGTGTGTTGGAGAAACTCTTTGAAGATAGTTGGTATCTAAAGATTATATCAACACTCCAGAGTGGGAAGCAGATAGAACCAAAGTTTGAGGGATATGTCCTTGAACCAGATGGACTATTGATATTTAAAGGGAGAATGTACATACCTAAGGAAGGGGGTATAAGAAGAACCATCCTCGAAGAGTCACATAGAGCACTCTATTGTGCACATCTTGGAGTGAAGATGTATGCGAACATGAAGAAACTCTTATTTTGGGCAGGCATGAAGCACGACATAGTCTAGTTTGTCACCAAATGTCTTGAATGTTAATGAATGAAGGTTGATCATCACCATCTAGCATGACTCCTACAACCACATGACATTCCTATGTCTAAATGGGAGTTAATTTTTATGGATTTTGTTTTGGGTTTGCCACTCACATCGCAGATGTACAATGCTATATTGGTCGTAGTTGATAAATTGAGCAAAAGTGCCCATTTCATCCCAGTAAGAGACACTTACGATGTTACTGATGTGGCATGAGTTTTTATAAGTGAATTTATTTGACTACATGGGACCCACAAAAATCATTTCTGATAGAGACTCCCAATTTACATCTAGGTTTTGGACAAGTTCACAATTAACACTAGGGACTCAGTTGAACCTGATCATTGCATATCATCCAGAAATAGATGGGCAAACTGAAAGAGTAAATCAGATTATGGAAGACATGCTTAGAATGCACGTCATGGATAATCAGACTCAGTGGTAAAGGTAGTTACCATGGTAGAGTTTTCCTATAATAACAGTTACCATAGTTCAATTGAGATGCCTCCTTACCAAGCTCTATATGGGAGGCCATGTAGGACGTCATTGAGTTGGGAAAAGTTGGAGGACTGTGTAATAGTTGGGCCAAAATTAGTTCAAGAAATGGAGGAACAAGTAAGACAAATTTGACAAATGTTAAAGGAAGCACAAGATAGACAGAGAGTTATATTGATTCACATATGACTGATCGAAGTTATGGAGGAGGAGACCAAGTTTTTATTCGTATCTGACCCAACAAAAGCACCATTTGGTTTGGGAAAGGGACAAAGTTGTCACCTCAATTTATAGGACCTTTTAGGATCAAGGAGAAGATTGGACTAGTTGCCTATCGTCTTGTACTGCCACCCAATTTGCATAAAACTCATGATGTTTTTCGTGTGTCTATTTTACGACATTATGTTTATGATGAATCTCACAAATTGGATTGGAGGGAATTGTAGATCTAGGACATGGGAACCATAATGGTCGAACCATTACGCATATTGGACCGTAGGGTTCGACAGCTCAGACGTTTCATGGTGGACTAGATCAAGGTCCAGTTGGACAAGTATAACCCTGGATCTGCTACCTGAGAGGATGCAGAGACTATACGTCGTGACTACCCCTCACTGTTTGAGCATCTGTGATGCCCATTTTGACTTAGATAGCTACCTATGCTAAGGCTCTATTTGCAGTTCCATGTTATTTATTTATGAACGCTATGTAATATTAATGCATTTAGTTGGACAGGTGAAACTACTTATATAAATCATTAGATGGATTAGGTATTGATGATTGAAATGTTTGATGTATGACCTAATGTATGACTTACTTGGTTATGATTTATCTAATGCATGACTCATCGGAGTTATTGTTGTTTCATGTGTGGCTTAAGTGGATATGATTTATCTAATGAATGACTTAGTGAAATTATAATGTAAGATTTATTTCTAGCATGAACTACAAAATTGACACGTGGATACTAGACTTAATAACATGATGTTTAAGATCACTTATCTATATATATTTTGTTGTTATACATATGCATGAATGAGAACTAACCTGTAGATTGGAAAGAAATATATGATAACCAAGATCTACCCTTCCATTGGGGAAGGTCAAGACATCTAATGAGGAAAGGTATGATGTACATTGTTCTATTACATTTTTTGTCTACTTGATATGCAATCTTATGACATTGGTAAAATGTAAATGGCAGGCGACAAGACTACATGACTGGATTATTCGATGACAAGTATCCAACCAGCACTGTAGTGTGGTCCATATTAGGGTGTTGACCTTAGTTGTGAGGAGGGGTGGAGGTATTTCCCATTGTGTAACCTCCAAACCTGGAATCGTGGGAGGGCAGTGATGGACACGCTCCCCTAGACATGTGATGACGATTGTCAGTTGCCTGCTGGGGAAGTTAGGTCGATTTAGTCGATGCTTCTGCCATATTGGTTTTATTAGTGGTTAGATTGGTATAGCTGTTGCCATAATATATAGCAACATAGGATGGATAGGGTGGGAACAGAAGTAGGTTAGGAAGGATAGGAGGATATAGATAAGTTGGAGACTCTTGATGGGAAATGGTGTCATTGTTTGACTTACTTAATTTTTACTACTATAACTCTCTCTATTTTGTTATGCCTTATTGTCAAACTTCTTTCAACTCCTTGTATCTTTTTCACTCTAACTTTGGGATGAATTTTTCTGAAGGAGGGCGGTATGTAATGCCCTACTTAATCTTATCATGCTAATTTTTATTAGTGTTTAATTGACCTGAAAATATTGACTTATAACTATCAAGAAATATTGGTATATACCTACATTGTGAAACTGTAATTTTATTTTACTGATATAAATTTTATTATTGTTATTATTCAATTCCCAACTTGTCTTATCAAATTTAATTTTGGATAGGATATGGTATCCTCTAATTTATTCCAAATTAAATATCCATATCCCAAGGTGTGTTTTCAAATCTAGTTTTGAGAAGATATGGTTTTCTCCAATTAATTTCCAAATTTAATATCCATATCCCAAGGTGTCATCTCAAATCTACTTTGAATAAAATATGGTAAGAAAAGTCAAGGATACTAAATGAAAGGATGAGGGGGTAGTCATGACATTAATGAAAGGTGGTTGAGGTGGATGGGAGGAAGAGACATAAAAGGGGAAGGATGATGAGAGGAGGGGGGGAATCCTTGGTCTTGGTTTTGGTTTGGAGGATTTTGTTTTGGGGGAGGAATGTGGAGAAAGAGAAAGGAGGGAATGGAGAGATAAACAAGAGAAGACAAACTTGGATCTGGAGAGTGTTTGTTTAACTTGGACACACTACATTTGGTTGGACTTGTGCTCGGAGGGCTAGGGAACCTGTGGAGGTTCTCTAGGCTAGGAAATCATTCCTAGTTGGCTGGGAGGAAAATTCAGTCGGGAAGTCGAGGGGAGCATCCCAACAAGTCAGGAGCATCTTAACCAAGCTATTGGAACATATATTCTTTTGTTTATTGATTACATATGTAAATGGTTGCAATGAAATTTTTACTTGTTTAATATGTTGTAGATAAATTTTAATTGTATGTTGTCATCAAATAAATGTTGATTTATAAATAAGTTATTTCCCTTCTTATTGTGTTTAAATTAAATAAATTTAGTTTTTAGTTAGAGGACCCTAGGATGGATCCTCACAACCAGTCAATTAATTTAGGCACTACAATGCCATGGACTAGATTCCTGACTAGGGCAATCTATCCAACCAGTCACTCAATAGTTGAGGCACTGCAATGTCATGGACTAGATTCCTGACCAGGGCAATCTATCCAAGTGGGACTAAGATGGACTTAAGCTTTCAGCCCCTCTAGGTACCATCAGGCTTACTTGCTAACCATCAACCCAAAAATCCAAGTGTGTATCCAAAACATATCTCAATGATCAACACCACCTTTCCAACTTCTAGACACCAACACAATGTGTTGACCAGATGTCCTACGAGGAAATGTTTCACTTACAAAGCCTCAACAACCCTTTGATCTAGTAGATCAAGAATGACAAATCTCTCCTAATCAAATTGATTGGTAATAAACATGATTTCTTTTGAGAGATTCATCTGTACAAACACAACCCCAATCCATAATATACTTTTTCATGTACATAACCAAATACAAACCTCCGGGGCCTTCAGGAAACAGATGTTGCTTCTCAACTTTCCATAGCAAGGCTCTCAACCGAATCTTTGATAGAATATTCCTCAATCATACATTTTTATTTCTACTTCATAAGTAGAAACATATTCTTCATTCAGATCCTGCTTTCCTTCTTTTAGCAGCACTTCAAAATTCATTCTCCAATTTATTTTTCCTGTTCATGGCCTTCACTTAGACTTATGATTGTTAGTCCTGGTCTACTGCATGACACATGAAGTAGAGAACCATATATGCCACTCCCTCTCAATAAGGAAACACCTCTTTATACAGACTCCCTCTTAATATTTGGGAGATCTCTTCTATTCATGCTTCCTCCGGGAGATCAACTTCTTCATTTTTCGACATAATAGAATATTTTCATGGCTTCCAACCATTTCATCAGAGTTTTCATCAACCTCGTCATGCTTGTCACATCGAGCATTTTCACCAAGTTGAAGATTGTGTACCAGCACAACTTTCTTGTCACATAGAGCATGTTCACCAAGTTGAATATTGTGTACTTGCACAACTTGCTTGTCACATTGAGCATCTTCACCAAGTTGAAGATTATGTACCCGCACAACTTAGATAGCAAGTACAAACAAACTATAGAAGCATAATGCTAGCCATATCAAAAACATGAAAGAATTTCAAATTTATTCATATCAGATACCCAGACTTAATTATAAACAAGAAACATATACTCTTCAACATCTTGCCAGGGACTTTGTCATACACCCTAGACTACTTCATGACAAAACTCATTCCATATAGGATTTCAATGTCTTCCAAAGGTATGACATACCTTACTACAATAAATAGCAAACCCTAGAAACCATTCACACAAATATGGATCTACAAATCATCTAACAACCTTCCAAAATACATGTGTTAGAATTCTCACTAGGGATTCATACAAATCCTAGATTTCATACAAAAGAACCAATCAAGTCAATCACAACATAGTCATTAACCTAACTAGATTCCACTAGGGTTAGTTCCAAACCCCTAGATTTTCAATCCACCATCAATCAGTCACTAACATGACCAACTACTACTAAGGTTAGTGGCAAACCCTAGCTTTCCGAGCAATCATCGTAGTCAACCAAAAAATTCAGATTTCAACAATTTCTTCACAAATCTCAAATTATCATATAGTCAACATTCATCGGAGATTTCTACTTCGACTAAGGTTCGACACTAAAACCCTATAATTCCATTTTCACAAATTCAACAATCTTATACAAATCTCAAATCATCATATTCTAGAGATTTTACTTTGACTAAGGTTTAATTCCAAAACCTTAGATTTCCAATCTCAACAATCATTACATGCATAAATCTCAGATTGTTATATTTCACACTAGATAGTGTCACTACTAGGGTTTGACTTCCAAACCCTAGATTTTCATTTTTCAAGAATCATCTAATAGATTTCAGATTGTTATATCACACATACTAAACAACTTTTAATTTCACTAGGGTTTAGCTATAACACCGTAGATTTCCAAACATTAACATCCTAGAATCTCAGACAAGGACTTCATTAAATCCTAAGATTCATGACCATCAATGACTAGGTCAACACACATATCTAGGAATTCATAACCATACATAAGCATATCATGTGTCCAATAACATTAATACATCTGAACTAGACCAAGCTATGGATTCAACCAAAAGGACATATCTCTATATGCTTAGATTTCATCACCATTCAAATACATTTCATATCGTGAGATAATCAAACCCAACTTCACAAATATCAATAAGAGTTAGACACACAAACATATTGATTATACTAGGGTTTGATCAGATAACACACACATACCAAGAAAATCAATTCTAAGACAATATAAGGGTCTTGCTCACACATTCCACCAAACCCTAGTGAGCTAGGGTTCCAATGTAGAACACACATTCCACCAAACCCCAATGATCTAGGGTTCTAATGTGGAAACATAGAAAACCCTATATTACCAAAACTTCAAGGATTTTGAGATTTTAGATCTTATCATTCCATCCTAACAAGTTAGGATTTCCCGATCATACCAAAATCCCAAATATGAAATCAACAATAAAGACTTCAACTATAATTTCACAATATCCCTAATTAGTTTAGGGTTTCAGACATTGAAAACATCATACCCTTTAGTTAGGGTGTTTTGGAACTTGTCTAGGGTTCTACCAAATTAGATAAGAGTGGGGTGGGTAGATTTTTCAAGAGATGAATCACCCAAACAAAAATCACTTGGATTCAATATTGCTAGTCATAACAAGGTTAGTAATAGATCATCAAATGAATAATAATAATGAATTCAAAGCCTACCTTTGTTTCTTGACTAACCTTGTCTTGAGAGATCCTCCTTGCAAATGTTTTCCTTAATCAAGACAATAGAATGAGAATGGTGATTAGTATTTGACATAATGAAAACTAAATGAACGCATGAGCCCAAAACTGAAAAGACATGAGACACTTATCGTTTTCCGGAACAATCTCATTAATGGCCAGGAGATCATCCCTGAGTCTAGCTATCTTCACAAAGAAGGTTTCCACAGTATCTTATTTAGTCATCTTCGTAGTTCTCAGCTCATTCTTCAAACTTGCTACTTGACCAATGTTCTTAATAGTGAGCAAGTTCAACAAGGCTTCATACATCTCTTAAGCATGATAGATGTTAGCTATGAATGGGACAATATTTTCTTTTATCCCTTCTACCATCAGATTCATAGACACCAATTCTAGATCCCTGAATCTCGCTTTGTTGGCATCACTAGCTTCTTCTGTAGGCTTCTTTACATTTCCTTTAACCAAGTCTAGCACCTTGTTGTTCTCGAGGATTAGGTTAATTCTCTTCTTCCAGGATCTGAAGTTAGATGCTCCTTCAAGCTTGATCTCCCCCTTGATAGAGTTAGACATCTCCTTGAATATGATAGTCTCCTTCCCTGAGATAGTGCCTATGAATGGATCTGCCTTTTTCTTCTTTCTTCACCAAGGCTCTGATACCATGTTGTAAAATAAAAAAGGCAGTAAATATTTTCTAAATGTTGATAATTATTTGTGATGTTTCCTATTATTACGATTCTTTATATCTTCTTTATTTATTTCATCAAGCAATTACCAAAAGCAATAGTACATAAAACAATGGACACAAGATATAGGCACATGCCAGGGAAAAACCCCCCTCGAGGGAAAACCTAGTCAAAGTAATTCTTCCTTTCAGTAGTATTCTTTGAGAATCTTCACCCTAGACCAAGGCTAGACCTTCCCTCCACACCAAGTCAACCTCCAGAAGTTTGAACTCTTCCCAACAACTTCAACTATGCAACAACTTACAGTAGCTAACAGATTCCGACAATATTCTAACTTGGAAGACTTCGTTCTCCCAATCCAGAACATGAAATAGAGAGAGACCACTACCAAAATTTAGTTTTTCCTTGACTCCTTAGAGTCCCCCAAACTTACATTCACTTCGTCTTCCTGGAAATAAACTTTCCTAGCTTCCTACTTCGCACTTCTGCCTAGTAGAGAGAGAATGATAAGTGATGCTCCAAATGAATTTGAATTCCTTCCTTTTATAGGCTTCTCATGAGGTCGAATGGGTCCTTAGGCCGAATTGATATTCTCTTAGGCCGATGTGATGTGGAGGTTACATACTTCATATTTGACTCAATACTTAACCTTTTTACATGATTCAAAAGCCCAAGAAGGGTCTCTTTAAATGTATAATAATTCTATAGACTCAGAATAAATCCTAGAAGTCCTCAATGGGGACTTTGACCTAAAACATGGTGACCCAAGCATGAAACCTATGCTTTAATAAGTCACAACAATAATAATAAAAGATCTTTTCTTTATTCTTTTGACAAGAACATCACATAATGGCTCAAGTACATTATTGAAGACCGAACATAGTTACTTTTTCCAACACGGTTCAAGGACCACCAGGCCATGTGCTCTATCATTCGGAGATCCACCCCACTCAGCTTTGAAAATCCATCCAAAAATTCATCTCAACCAAAACAGAGAACCCCATCACACCATGGCTATTCAGAAATGGCAAGGCTTGGTTGAAAACACTATGACACCTGGAAAAACCCATGCCACAACAAAAAAGAACCACATGCAATACCTTGCATGCCAAATATAGCAAGGAAAATACACAAGCAAATTGATACCTACAAAGAATCTTGTTGTAGTTGCTTGATCTTGCCTTTGCCTGCTTGATCTTTGCTTCCTCTTGCCTTCTTTTCCTTTCTTGCTCTAATGCCAAAATTCTAAAAGAAAAATCTAAGTGTCCAAGAGTGATAAAGAGAGAGAGATAATAATGAGAGAGCTCCAAAACTCAACTGACAAAAGGTTACCAACTGATCCTCATAAGCCTTTTTATGAATGAGGCCTCTATTTTTTGCATGTTCCATTATTTTCCTTCAATTTCCTCCTCACATGCAACCTCTGACCTTTCACCTCATTTTTCTCCTAATTTCCATTATTTTCAGAAATAAATGTACTAAAAATGCCATTTTCCTTTTAATTCCTTTGCCAATTTTCCTTAGCTAAAACACACATCCAGTGATTCCCATTGGGATATCTTTGCCCAACATTAATCTTGGAGTACGTGTCCCTTTCCCTTGGTCTTATTTTGCCTTTATTAAATTTTATTACATGAATTTTTCACCAGGGATGTTACAACCAAGTCAGGACTAACATATCTATAATTAGATCCAGGTTCAATCAAAATAGAAACAACTTGATCACAAAGCTTACCGTCCATCTCAATGATAGATGCCTAATGGTTTGTCTGTATGTTATCTAGCACTGCATAGATACGAGGAATACTCTGGCCAACATCCCCAACAATATGTGCCTCCTGTGCACTATATATCTTAGGCCTACCACCCTGATTCTACGGACAATCTCTCCTGCGATGATTTTTTCCACAAGTCCAACACTTTATAGGCTTCCAACATGCATCCTTGTTCTGCTCCTCAGGTTGAAATCCCTGTCCTCTGTAATATGCATTGAACTTCTTAGATGGCACTTCATTCTCTTTATTACCTTTAGTTGAAGCTCTTGATTGCTTCTTGTCCCATTTTCCTTTGTTCTTTATGTTACCTTTCTAGTCTGACTTAGTCTCAGATATGCGCTTTGATTGTTCATATCAATGCTTTAGCTTTCGGATGGCCTCCTCCAATGATCTAGGCTCATCAAACTCAATTCGGTCTTTGAATGCAATCAATAATCCACTAATGAATCTCTGAATCTTGTCTTTATCCTCCTTGAGGTAAGGCACATACCTTAGTAGCTCTAAGAACCTTCTAGTGTACTCCTCGTCAGTCATTGATCCCATATTTAACTTATAAAACTCTTTTTCCCTATGATCAAAGTATCTCTCTCATAGGTATTTCTTCTTGACTAGTCTCTCGAACTCACTCCAAGTCAATTCCTCCTCATGACTACCTTTGACATTCTTCACATCTTCCCACCGAATGTCTGATTTACCTTTGAGACTGAATGTAGTTATTCTGGATTTCATGTTCTCTGAATAATCACGCAACTTGAAGAACTTCCTCATGCAAAGAAACCATTCCTCTGAATCCTGTGATTTCTTCATCTCTCCATCAAAATTAGGTGGCTTTGTTTTCTTAAACTCATTTGGCAAGTATCCCTTGTCACTTCTCCTGTAAGGATGATAAAAATGACGATCATAGTGTCTGTCTGAACCAAAACTATAATAGTACCTGTGTCCATCACCTCTCCTATCCAGAGTGTCCAACAACCTACCATATCTCACTGTGTCATCTCTATCTAATCTGCGACCACAATGATACCTACTACCATACGCCCCATTAGTTTTGTCCTCCTACTCATGACTGATCTAAAGTGGTCCTTGTCGCTGCAATTCTGATAAACTCTTAAGTATCAATGCATTTACCTATGCTTGTTTCTCCTGTCCTTGTATGTTTTTGTCATTCTCTGCCTTACAAATCCTTATTTCTGCCTTTAAGCCTCTCAATGTGTCTGTCAAATCAAAAGAGTTCCCAACACCACGCTGCTCATCGAATCCATAAGGAGAGTCTCAGGAACTATAGTCTACCATCTTTCTAGTCATCTTTGATATTCCTCCCTGCAAGGTATATCATGTTAGCTAAACCAAATCACAAAAAACCAATGTACCTTAGCATAACTCGAGGAGGATACCTCATTTGCAAGATCAACAAATCAATGTAATACATGTATAACATAATCATGACATCATATATAAATATAGAAAATCCAAGTATCCTGCTCTTCCTTTAACCATCTTGCTCCAAGAATCCAAGTATGCCACACCCTCCAGGAGTGCTCCAAGAAAAATCTAAGTATCCAAGAGTATGAGAGAGAGATAATAATGAGAGAGCTCCAACACTGAACTGAAAAAAGGTTACCAACTCATCCTTTGAAGACTTTTTATGAATGAGGCCTCTATTTTCTTCATTTTCCATTATTTTCTTCATTTTCCTCCTCACATGAAACTTGTGACCTTTCATCTCCCTTCTCTCCTAATTTCCATTATTTTCATAAATAAATGTGCCAAAATGCCATTTTTCCTTTCCAAAGCCTTTGGCATTGCCTTTGCCAATTTCCTTAGCCATTAATCAACCACAAGTGATCCCCATCACTATGATTTTGCCCAACATTCAACTTAGAATAAGTGTCCATCAACCATGGTTATTATTTTGCCTTTATTATCTTTTATTACATGGAATTTTCACCAAGGATGTTACAACGATCCCCGAGTGAATTTGACAGCTTAGATGCCCCTGGGTCACAATTCCTCAAGCCAAAAGTCAAGCCTTGAGGAACATAGATAACTTGAAACATAAAAAAAAAGCAACGAGCTCATTGTTTGCCTAATTGTTAGAGATCCATTCTAAATCATAGCTATAACTAGGCCAAAATCCCATGCACTTACCAATAAACCCTCATTCCTTAAGGGTTTAAACGTTCTTCTTCACAAAGGCAACAACCCCCAAATCAAGAGAAGGACTTGTATCCACCCTTTGTATAAATCTACCTTGGGGTAAAGAGGCATGACCATCAACACCAAGGTTGGAAAGACTACCCATTGTACAAGCAATGAATTTAATAAAACTAACTGAGAGAATATATCAACCAAGCTAATACACAAGTCAGGGCAACAAAAAACCAAGTTTGAAACCCAAAATCAACAACATAAACTCTTGATTTATTGTGATGACTAAAACATTCTGCATGTAGCCACTACAAACCCCAAACCTATAACCAAATATGATGTGCATATCTGTAGCAAGCGAGGAAGAGTCGTGGCGGCTAGGAAACCTTAGTCACTCACTCCCTCAACACATCCATCCTTTTTCCAATTTTTTATAACTTTATTAATACCAACCTAGATCCTTATTAACTTTAAATCTATCAAGTGTCAATAGGAATCAAATATCTCAAGGTGGAAATATTTTTTTTGAGTGAAAAACTTGAGGAAAGGTTTTTGCCTCAAGAGATTTGATCCCTCACGATTCTTAATAGATCTAGATTTAAGATGGATGTAAACTGGTTTAAAATAAAGTTATAATTTACTTGATTATATGATTTTTTAAAATCTTGGTAATGTGGATATTATGAGGTAATTGTTTTGATGCATATCAATGTTTATCAACCATTTTTATGGAAGTAAACTTTGTATTGAGTTTGAATTTTATTATTGAAATTCAACATAGTAACATTCTCTCATTTTTAGATGCTCTCATCATCAATTTGATGGTGCTCTTATCCACCAAAATTATAATGAAAATACTCCAATAGATACCTTCATACTTAATCTCACTATCACCCCAAATTCATAATGAAAAAATTTAACCAATCTCACTATCACCTAGTCCACAAATTTATCATTTAACAAACTAATTATTCAAACATTTCAAGTCGTTGTCTTTAGAAATTTGGTCATGATCCACACTAAAACGTTATCATTTTAAAATGTCTCAATACTTAACAATCTTTAAATTGTCATCCCTCCATTGTTTTCATTTCCCCACCCCAAGACCTGCCTATTAAATCATATTTTACAAATTTAATCATGGTTTTTTTTTTAAACCAACAAAACTTTGAAATGTTATTACAAACTTGCCATATCCAATACTTAGACAAAAAATTACCAAATTCCTTGTGATTATAGTAAATCATACATGGAATAAAATAATAAATTTCCTCTTTAAAAATATTGAGTGGATAAAATACTAAAATCACCCATCGTGCATAAGATTCCTACCATTTTAAATTAACATGGTAAATGAAATTTTAATATGGTTAAATTCTAAAAGTATATATACAAAAATAATATTGTTATAAAGATTTATACCAAGATATTTCACCAAAATCCATAATTTATATTTTAAATTAAATCATATAAAAGAAAAAGAAAACCTTCATAAAAAAAGTGATACCCAAGTTATTTCACCAAAATCTATCATTTATATTTAGTTTTAAATTTACATTTAAAGTAATTCAAAAAATAACTAGGTTATGAATATTGATATCTAGGATATTCCACCAAAATTCATATTTTACATTTTAAAAAATTCAAAAATTAATAATTTTATATATGGCGCTAAATTAAATATATTAAAAATATATAACTCTAAAATTAAAAAAGAAAAAAATAACATAATCAACAAACAAGGCATATAGGTTTAGTGTAATAAATAAATAAAATTAAAATTAAAAAAAAGGATAAAACCTTTCCTAAAAATTATAAACATTTAGAATATTCAACCAAAATCCACAATTTATATTTTTGTTTTCCAAAAAATGATGCACGTGAGGGTATTCCACAAAAATTTGCCATTTAAAATTTAACTTATTGATCTTATACACTGGAAGATCCTTATTCATGAAAACAAAAATGTATCCCAAAGATAACCATCAACACCTTCCAATGTGCCAGACAACTTACTTATCCTATATTCAAAATCCATTTTACTTCCTTGTTGACAATTTACTCAGTAACTTTAATCACAATGCTCAGACCCTCCCCTTTAATCATGTAATCAAATTCCTTTTTCATTTACTCGGTCACTTTAATCACAGTTCTCAGACCCTCTCCTTTAATGATGTAATGAAAAGCTTTGTTGATATCCACAAAAGAAACATGATGGGTAATAAATTTATCCAATTCAAGCATCTGCAAAGAAACAAGGAATGATCAATTAAGAACTTAATTACTTCCAACTTAGTTCAAGATTCCGCAAAAATCAAGCACAAATCTATTAAAAACCTAAATTACATCTGGTAGGTAGAGACTAGTGTTGTCACATACATTGACAAACCAACAAATATCTTTCTATGATAATTGGCAGAGGAATTTCTAGCAAGGAAATCTAACAAAAGAAATGAATGCATCATTGAATAATAATTGAAGTCTTACCTTATTCAAGTACAACTCTACAAAGCTTAGAAAATATGAATGAGGTTTATAGTTTCCAAATAGGATTCCTTTCAACATCCTCTCGGTCAGAAAATTCACAGGATTCGTTGCAAACATTGCCCCTGAATGAGGGACACCCACCAAAACAACTACACCTCAAACTTGAAAATACAAAATTATGATATCAAATTCCCTTTCACCAATCAACATATTCATTAAAGGTGTTTGCTTAGAAAGGAAGCAATCAAATTTAATTATTTTTTGAATCACTAATATCGTTAAACGAAAAGGAGCTATGAGCAATTATGCCACGACAGGCTGGAAAGGCTTAAATCATCACCTTATTGTTTCTTGTGAATTTGATACTGTTGTCAATTCCGTCAACTCCTCCATCAGTTCTTTGTGCAATTATATATCTATATCTATATATATATATATGACAATTATAAGTTCTCGACATTTAAATTTTTACTGAAAGTATACATCAACTCAACAACCTATTAGAATTTTTAGATAATTGTAACATGATTTCTTTGGAAGAAAGAAAAATTAGTTGGAATTTTATGTCTTTAAATAAGCTACATTAGAGAAGAATACCATTGTAAAAACCATGGGTTGTCAAAACCTATGTAACTAATTAAAAAATTATGTTTTCATATTTCCGAGTTTATATTCCCGAGCCCAAAAACCTCCAACTGTAAATTGACTATTTTACCTCAATTTCATCTTAAATAATATTATTATAATTGTTATTATTAGTATGTATTCGATAGAGTCAAAACGTTTAGATAACACAACATAACAATAAAATAATAGGACATGGCATTACAACATCTCTCATCTCTTCCATATTGTGTTGGACAAAAATTACAATATAACAAATTGAATTGGATCCATTTATTATTTTCATTACTTGTTACTTTACATTACTTTTTCAATTGAGCCAACGTTATTATTATTATTTGATTTAATGTTTCATTTTACAGGCCACTACATATATCCCCCATATTGAGTTGTAGAATGCCTTTTGACGTAATAAAATTTATGTTTAAGCTATTTGCAACATGTAATTATGTAACCAAGTTATTTTAGGCATAAGAGGTTAAATTGTAAGCCATAGTCTAAATGTTTTGACTTTTGGTTTTTTCTAGGTCAAATTTGTTTGGAATCTATCCAGAATTTATTGGAATTGCAAGTTTGAGTTATGTAATTAGCATAATTCGAGTACCTCAATTTTTTTTTAGAGAATTGAATTTATTTGTGCATTTCAAAAACACAATTTAAATAATAAAAAATTACAATTTCAGCAAAAATTATATCACCAAATTTCAACAAAGGGTCAAAACTTGCAATAGTGAAACTAAATGACCAGGATTAAATGCTTCTTGCCTAACTTGTGTCCTGGATACCAGAATGAATGATTTTAATGATGCATTGTTGGGAGGTTTCTAGAGTCCTCTTAATAATGGTCCTATCTGGTCTTCTGTAATTCCCAGATATCAAGTTTCTTTGAATGACCCATATATAAATGAGTTTCTGAATGCCTATATTTAGTTCAATGGTTTCAATGTCACCCCAAAAACTTTAATCGCTCAACTTCATTCTTCTATTTGTCTTCGATTTGTTTCCAACACAATGCCTCCACTCAATCCAAAATTGTGTTCAAGAGCTTTGAAAGAAGGAGTAATAGTTGGTCCCGGTGATACTGCCCCCTTATAGATAGGATTTGCAGAATGCACTCTACCTGATGAATGGAATAGTACTTACATTCCATTATCACAAAAATATCCTCAACTGCAAACATCAAAAGAACCTAGACAATTGTCTATTGTCAAACATTCTGATGGTTCTTCTGGTCTCAAATTCACAAGCCCCCGTCTTGTCAGATCTATGACTATCTTAGATAGATCTTCATTTTTAGGAAGCAGAGACAGTACAAAAGCAGTAATACCTCCTCCAGTTATACCTTTATCAGTTCCAGTTCCACCATCATATTCTGTTCCCAAAAGAGACCAAAAGAAACCTCTGTCCCATAAATCTAATGACTGCCAATTTTGTGTATCGGGTCCATCTTCAAGTTTCCAACTAGAAGATCAAAAGCATGAAACAGTCTTGCCTGATATCAAAAGCTTTAGTCTTCCCAGAGCTCAATATGATCTGACAACAAAGATTAATGAAAGATATTTAGAGCCTGCAAACTCTAGAAAAACTTTCAAGAATGGTACTCTAAAGTCAGATTTCCAATGGATACAGATGAAAAACATGTCAGATGCGGATCAGAGTGAAACAGAGAAAATGCATAATTATACAAACTATCAGATTGTTTGTATGCTGCAAAATATAGATGACATAGCCAAAGATGTGCTAGAAATTAAAGAACATATAAAGAAAATGCACAATGGTTATAATGAATGTTTGGGAATACAGAATGAGCATACACAGAAATTGAATGATATCAATTCCAACATGGGAATTATTTCCAGGTCCCTTGAACATTTAAGAGATGCATTACCACAACCTACTTCTCCACCTCATTATAGAGAAGTAGATCTTTCAAGTTCAAAATTGAAGTTTTCTTCCAGTTCAGATGAACTAAAAGATGGTCTTAGAAGTATTTTGTTCAAAAGCATTAATAACATAGATACTGCTAAGATTGAGAAGGTACAAAAGGGAATAATGTTAGCCAGAGAAAAAATAGATTTGATGAGAGAGAGGCTAACCACTTTTCCTACTGTTGAAAGCTTGAGATTACCAAAGGGTTATGTCAGTCTTAAAACCCTTGTAGAAAATGGCCAACCATCTGCTCCACAAATTTTGGCCATGTCTGGTGTTACCTCTCATACTCCTGGAGAACCCACTCAAGGAGAAACTAGTTCTAAAAGAGATAGAGGTGATACATTTACATTCACACATAAAGGAATGAAAGGTGAAAAGGATACTTTTGCACATGAAGCATCTGCAGATAGTCCTTTTTCTAGATATAGAGACAATTTGGAAAGTGTCCCTGCCAAATTTGAAAATCCATCAGCTAAAGGATTTGGCAATACACTTTTGGTAAATATTGATTGCATGGAAACTGAAGAAGTTATAACAGTTTTGCATAATGTCCATGCTTGGGCACTACATCGAAGAGCTGAAACTAAAGCATCATGGTCTGATATAGTCACACAAATGGTTTGGTCTTTTACTGGTGCTTTAAAACAATGGTGGGATAAGTTGTATGAAGAGGAAATGTACAATATCATTGAACATCCAATAGATCCCCTGAAAGCTATTTTTGATGCCTTAACACATGAGTTTGTGGGGGTAGTACTAGACAATTCAGTACATCATGGTCAACTCTTTTTATCTCAAAGACTGTGTAACATAGATTATCTGCATGATTATTATTGTGTTATGCAAAAATTTCTTTATCAAGCAACAGATCCCCACAATGTTGTTTATTTGAGGTATTACATAGCTTCAATGCCAGGAAAAATTCCAGATTTGATTAACCAGTATATTGAGACCAACAAAGTAAAAATTGAGAATTCTTCATTTGCTGCAATACATCAGATGATAGTTTCTATTTTGCAAAAAGAATGTGCATCAGAAAAAGCTAAAAAGAATTTTAAGAAGCAGATGCATTTCAGTACAAAGTTGTGTAATAATTTTGCAGAAACTTATGATTTTGGATGTAGTAGCAAATCAAAAAAGAAAGTGCCAAAAGTTTCATGCTCATGCAAGACAGACAAGTATACTCCTAAGAAAAAATGTTATCCTTCTAAATTTTCCTAAAAGAAGAGGATAGTATTCAGAAAAAGAGCAAAGCCTTCTAAAAAGGTAACATGTTTTATATAAGGCCATTACGCTAATACCTGCAAAGAGAAAATGAATAAGAAACAGTTAAAGATCATGGATGTTTTTACTACAGTTCATAAGCCAGAAGATTGGGACCTCATTTCCCACTCAGATGGTGAATATTTTGAAATTTCCAGTGACTCCTCTACTTCAGATAATGATGATTTACCTAATATCAGAAGAATAAGTTTGGAATCTGATTCTTCTGACTCTGATGAAACTTTTATTACTGATATTAAAATGTTTTACTTCAACAAAACAGACAATTTGTAGAATCAAATTGATGAGGTCAAGACACAGCTAGCACGGCTGGAACCGTCCCAGTTAACAGTTAGAAGAGGATTGAAAGAAAAGCTGGAAAGTTTGGAAAAACAATTACCTTCCAAAAGAATAATTGATGATGATGATTTTATCGAAAGAGAGTTTGATTCAATGTTCAAACCATTGCATATTACAGAAGCTTCTCAATGTACATGTATGGATGAAATCAATACTCTCAAGAAGAAAATTAGCAGTTTGGAATCATCTATTAAACTAACAAGATCAGAAATATTGCAATTATCAGCTAAAATTCAAAGTATTATTTCTGATTATGATGATGCTAATTCCAAATTGACAAGAATTCTGATGAAGGATATGCCAGAAGAAATGCCCATGAAATCTAAAGAAGTAGATTTGGTAAATATCATGGGAATAGGAGATAAAGTGGTAATTCCTTTGAAGATAAGATTACCAAATTTAAAGGAATACATTTTAGATGCACAAATTGATTCTGGAGCTATGTGTAGTTGCTGCAAATTTGGTGCAATTCCTTCTTATTATTGGTAGCCTACTAAATTATCCTTCAAAGCTGTGAATAAAGAATTAATGGAGATTAACCATATATCTCCCGATTTTCCAGTTTATTTGAACCATGTACAGACATATGTTACTTTGTACAGTTTTGATACAGGATCATATGTCCTATTGGGGCAAGATTTTTTGAAGAGATTTATTCCAGTCACCTTTGGCAAAGACTCAGTCACATTCACTACTGTTGAAGGACAAGTTATGATTCCTGCAAAGAATGATTACTAGCTTAAAGTCAAGCCCAGTGATGAAGACAATTTGCAGAATACCATGCAAGATCTTACCAAAATCCAAAAGATTGTCAAGAATGCAGAAATACATGGCTAAAAGACATTGCAAGCAATCTCAGATAAGCTGCACCAAGATTGCACAGCAAGCAAGCCAGACGCTTTCTGGACCAGGGAAAAATATTTTGTAGCATTACCTTATAAAGAAGGGTATGTTCCTAAACCACAAAAAGCAAGTGCTAATCATATGTCACCTATTGAACATGCTTTGTGCAAATAGGAGATCCAGCAGTTGCTTGAACAAAACCTGATTGACCCGTGAAAAAACCCTTGGGCATGTCCGACCTTTTATGTTAACAAACATAGTGAGTAGAAATGTGGAAAGAAGAGGTTAGTAATTAACTACAAAGCTTTGAATGAGGCTCTAATGCCTATCAGGTATCCCCTTCCCAATAAAAATTGTTGCTTGCTAAAATCGCCAATGCCAATGTCTTTAGCAAATTTGATCTTAAAAGCGGTTTCTGGAAAATTGGTATCATTCCAGATGACAGATATAAACCAGCCTTCACAGTTCCACATGGCCAATACCAATGGACAACAATGCCATTTGGTTTGAAGAATGCTCCTTCCGAGTTTCAAAAGCGGATGGAAGATATTTTTGGAGGGGTAGAGTATGTGATTGTATATATATTGATGATCTTCTTGTATTTAGTAAAGATTTAAATACTCATAATATGCATTTAGAAAAATTCTATGAAATACTGTACACGCATGGTTTAGTTCTATCTGACTCTTAGGAAAAGTTCCAAATTGGAAAAGTTAGAATAGACTATTTAGGATTAAATATTGAACAGGGTCACATAGAGCTTCAACCTCATATCCTTCTTCATCTTCTGAAATTTCCTGATATTTTCCTTGATGTAAAGATGCTTCAGAGATTTTTAGGTTGCTTGAATTACATCCGTCAGTTCTATGAAAAGCAATCTGAAGATACTAAGATTTTGCAGAAAAGGCTGAAGAAAGAAAAAGTTGAATGGTCTAATGAGATGACTATGGCAGTAAGGAACATAAAAAGAAAAATCAGAGAGCTTCCCAAGTTAAGACTGCCTGACACTGATCTCCCATTTATTCTTGAAACAGATGCATCTGATCATACATGGGCTACAGTGTTATTACAGAAACATGGAAGGAAAGAACTTGTTTGTGCATACGCCTCTGGTACTTTTGATGACACAAAAACTAAGTATTCATCTTCCCACAAAGAGATACTGGCTGTCAAAAGAGGAATTCAAAGATTCAGATTGTTGTTAAAAAGTGTCAGATTTTTAGTTAGAACTGATCTGAAACATATGAAAGGTATTTTGTCCAATAAGAAATTGTTAGAACAAGGAAATACCAGGGTTCTAATATGGGCTCTCTCGCTAGAAGGTTTTGATTTCGATATTGTCTATAAATCAGGTGCAGAAAATTATTTAGCAGACATGTTGACAAGAGAAGGAGCTCCAGATATCAAAGACATCAAGATGTTCAGACCCCTATACAAAGGAGAAAGTTCTTCAAGTAAAAGTCCAGTCTAGTCTAGTGACCATCAGTCCAGAAAATGTTCAGTATTAGTTTGTGGTTAGTGTAAATATGGATTCTGTTGGGATTGTTTTGTTTTAAGAGTCAAGTCATTACCTACAAAAGTATTACAAATTGTGTTGCAGAAGTGGTTTGATTCAGAGCCATGCATGTTTACATACAGAAGGAATTACCTTATAGAGATAGGCCTTGGAGAGTCTTTTATGCATTATCCCGAGAACCTATTCCCATTTATTTTGGTTTTGTCCAAAGTACAGATTGGACCTGGCAAGATTATTTTACCATTCACCAAAGGGCTAGAATACATGGTTATGTCAGAGTCATTTTTTATGCTACACAGGTAGATAGTGCTGTAAATTGGTGGAGTCCTTGGTTTAAATTGTTTCTGTTCAAATATATGCCTAGAGTCACTTGGATGTGTGACAGTGATTTTCTAGACACGATCAACACACTTGTTTGGGAAATCCACATTGCTGCACAAAATGATTAGACTGTAGAATTCGAATTCATCCATGAGGATACAGTTGTAGTCCAGAATGACAACAATCACCATGGACCATAATTTAAATTATTTATCAGTTTTCGAGAAGAAATATCTGTGGATCCAAGGCACTGGCCTCCAAATGTTTTCTCATTGCCTTTCTGTTGTTGCTTCTGAGAAGAAGCACCCCCATGGTTAGATGATTCATTAGCACTAGAAATATTTGCTCCTGACATTGAGCAATTATTAGAAAGAGAACAAATTGATAGATATGAACAAGATCATGATGATTCTGACGAAGAATGGAATAACAATGACTAATGTATATGATCACTCTTTTGATATCATATACAATTTATGTAAATATTTAAGTTTTCGTGGGTTTTCTTTAAAATATCCACTTTGTAATTATTATGAGCTGATGTCCTAGATTTCGGCCGTCTTGTCTATAGATCACATAATCTTGATTTTTAGGTAGTGTTAGATTCAGTCCCCATATGGCTCTACCTTTAAGGGACGAGATAACAGGTGGTAGTACCCACTTGCCCGAATATTTTAAGTACACATTACTGTTAGTCCTTCGGATATGATTTCCTGCGTGATATTCATACCGAAAGTAGATTCCATCTGTTACAAGTTTCCGGTAAAAGTTTTAACCGGTTAACTGGCTAGGATATTATAAATACTAGCATTGTAAGATGGAGAGGCATTTAGAGTTCTGGAGTCATTTGTATTTTTGAGTTGAGTCTGAGTTTGAGCTCCCTGCTTTGCATCTACGAGAAATTTCTCGATATGCTTGCATCACGGAGATCTAACTCTCAGTTCTTAGGAAAATGTCATTGCAGTCGATCTCTGGAATGTAATATCATTTTGAAATCTTAATAGAAAGTTCCTGTTGTTCTGATTCTAGTATTTAGAATTGGTATCAGAGCCATCTGGTTCTTTGTCCAAGCAGTTTTCATAATTATCTAGTTCTCCCATTGAGTTGTATTTGTCCCTGCCTTTGTTTATGAGTTGAAGTCGGTGATAAGGCTTTGGTTGAGAGCGTTTGAGGTGACAGACTGTCGTGTTTGCTTTCCTGGAGCACAAAGATTTTTTTCTCCTCTGTTTAGGTGCATACTTATATTTAATCTCAATGGCTGGTTCTTTGAATGAATTTGTTCTTCAAACACCCGAGGATAGGAAAATTGCTAAGCAAAAGAGATGGTCTTTTATGAATAAGTACATGAACAAAACTTTTGAAGAAAAATTATATGATGAAAAAGTCTTAGTTCAAGAATTTGAGCCACAGCCAAATTGGACATTGCCAGAGATAGAAGTAAAAAAGTTATATAAGATCCCTGCTTTTTAGTTCAGAGAAACTCAGTTATTTCGCTTTACTTTTGTAAATATTCCTATTTCCACTGATCAAAAAGTCTACCAGGTTCCTTTAATTAAAAGAGAAGATATAGAATGGGGTTTGGAACATGGGTTCAAATATATTCATATAGGCATGATTCAGCTCGGGATTAATCTTCTTATCAGACCAAGATTAAATGCTTCTTTCCTAACTTGTGTCCTGGATACCAGAATGAATGATTTTAATGATGCATTGTTGGGAGGTTTCCAGAGTCCTCTTAATAATGGTCCTGTCTGGTCTTCTGTAATTCCCAGATATCAAGTTTCTTTGAATGACCCATATATAAATGAGTTTCTGAATGCCTATATTCAGTTCAATGGTTTCAATGTCGCCCCACAAACTTTAATCGCTCAGCTTCATTCTTCTATTTGTCTTCGATTTGTTTCCAGCACAATGCCTCCACTCAATCCAAAATTGTGTTCAAGAGCTTTGAAAGAAGGAGTAATAGTTGGTCCCGGTAATACTGCCCCCTTACAGATAGGATTTGCAGAATGCACTCTACCTGATGAATGGAATAGTACTTACATTCCATTATCACAAAAATATCCTCAACTGCAAACATCAAAAGAACCTAGACAATTGTCTATTGTCAAACATTTTGATGGTTCTTCTGGTCTCAAATTCACAAGCCCCCATCTTGTCAGATCTATGACTATCTTAGATAGATCTTCATTTTTAGGAAGCAGAGACAGTACAAAAGCAGTAATACCTCCTCTGAGTTATACCTTTATCAGTTCTAGTTCCACCATCATATTCTGTTCCCAAAAGAGACCAAAAGAAACCTCTGTCCCATAAATCTAATGACTGCCAATTCTGTGTATCGGGTCCATCTTCAAGTTTCCAACTAGAAGATCAAAAGGGGGGAAGGAAGGGAAGGGTAACATTTGGAGGCAAGATGGCCTCCTGTCCATAGACGAGAAAGTATGGGGAGTTTCCTAAGGCCACTTTAGGGGTGACCCCATCGGCCCAAAGGGCATTTGTTAGGGTGTTGTGCTAGTTCCTCTCGTTGTCAGTGATGGACTTGCGGATTATGCAGATAAGGTTTTTATTTGAAGACTCTGCAACTCTATTTCCCTGGGGGTAATAGTTTGCTGCATACCTTATGTGGATTGATTTATCAATAGAAAACTTAGTCAATTTCAATGATGAAAAGTAGGAAGCGTTATCAAATATGAGAGTGTCAGGGATGCCATACCTGTTGATAATGAATTTCTCAATGAATGATATTACCTCATCTTCGTTCACCTTCCGAAGCGGGATGGCTTCGGTCCATCTGGTGAAGTAATCAGTCGCTGTGAGTATATACTTATGCTGCTGTGAAGAGTTTGGAGTGATCTTGCCTATAACGTCTAGGCCCCATTGCTAGAACGGTCGATAAATCATAATAGGCCTGAGGAGAAAAACAAGTTTTCTTTCTCATCCTGCGACGGTCTGACACACCTTGCATTTATGAGCGTGGGTATGTGAGTCTCTGAACACTGTGGGCCAATAATACCCAGTTCTTAATATTTTTTGAGCAGTGGTCTCTCCGTCGTAGTGACAGCCTGCTGGGTCATCGTGCATTTCTTTCAATACATAGTCAGCATCATCCTTCTCCAAACACCTCAGCTAGATTCCATCATGATTTTTTCTATATAAGATGCTGTTAGCCAAATGATACTGATTGGATTTCAATCTGAGTGCTCTCCTCTGTGATGCATCCATGTGTTCAAGACACGATCCCCTCACTAGATAGAAACGTATGTCGTAGTACCACAACTCAGGGTCCAAAAAGGCTTCCGACGTCTCTCACTCATACATCAATGCTTCGTTAATCCATAAGGGCTCTTCCTTGAGCTCCATTTATGCATATTGCATGCTCAACGTTTCTGGTTCTTTGGACACCCCTTCTTTGTCCACCAAGGCTTTTGCCGCTAGCCTGCAAAGTCCCTGCCCTAGAACTATCTGTGCTGGCTTTATCTCAAGGTCGAACTCTTGAAGAGCGGTTATCCAGTTCCCTCTTCGTTAATCCATTTCCTTCTGCACGAAGAGGGCTCTTACAGAAGGATGGGGAACTATGACTTTGGTCCTGGTCTTCAGTAAATAAGGGTGGAAATGTTTTAGCATAACTCTGTTTCTCCACATTTGGGTAGTTGAGTTCTACCCCTTGGAGATTAGATCTCATATAAGAAATAGGGACTTCATTGCATTTGTTGTTTTTCTAAGTGAGTATGGCGGCATATGAAACATCAGAAGCAAAAGTGTACAAGAAGAATTCCTTGCTGAAATCGGGGCTGAACAATGCAGAAGCTTCAACGATGGCTTCCTTGATTCGCCGAAACGCTTTCTTGGCTTCATCGCTCCACTTATACACAACGTATTTCTTCATCATCAACTACATGGGGTGCACTATTTTTGCGAAGCTTGAGACAAATTTTCTAGCGAAATTAATCCTCCCGAAGAAAGATTGCATGGCTTTTTTATTGGCAGGGGGTTGTATTCTCATGATGGTCTCTATTCTTTCAGGATCAATAACAATCCCTTCTTTAGAGAGGATATGACCCAGTAGTTTCCCCTCTGTGACTGCAAAAATGCTCTTCTTGGGATTCAATGAAATTCCATACCTTCGCATCTTTCGAAAATCTGTCTCAGGTGATAAATATGATCCCTTTTGTGATATGAATACACAGTGATGTCATCCATGTAAACCACTATTGATATGTTAATCAACCCTCGGAAAGCTATGTCCATAGCTCTCTAGAATGTGGTGCCCGCGTTAATGAGTCCAAAAGGCATTTTACGATATGCATAGGTACCCCATTTAGTGTTGAAGGTTGTCTTAAGCTGATCCCCATGAGATACCAATACTTGATTATATCCTGAAAACCCATCTAATAGGGACAACATTTCAGACCCAGAAACACACTAAAGGATGTGTTCCATAGAAGGGACAAGATAGTTATCCTTTTGAGATGATTTGTTCAGGTTTCTGAAATCAATACACAGCCTGATGTCTCCATTTTTCTTTCTTACTGGCACGAGATTGGCTACCCAGTGGGTGTGTCTGACCGGGAAGATGATTTTTGCATCCAGCATCTTGTTTAGTTCTTTCTTCACCAATGGTTCTAGGCTTGGATGCATCTTACGTAGTTTTTGTTGGTAGGCCTGGCCTCCTTTTCCAAAGGGATTACATGTTGCATAACACTAGTATCAAAGGTTTTTAGGTCTTCATACGTCCACGCAAATACATCCTTGTATTCTTTAAATAGCATGACAAATGCAACCTTTTCCTGTGGAGAGCACCCCAAGCCCAGATTGACATTTTTCGGGTCTTCTTTGGTCCCAAGGTTGACTGATTCATACTTTATGGATGAGATATGCATTTTGTAGTTAGTCAGCTTCTTGAATTTATCATGCAAGTCATACAAGTGCTCCATCTTAACAACTGACTTGGGAATCACATTGGGCTGACCCTTTTTCTCACCTTCCCTCTCATTCATAAGCTTGTCATGCTCCTCTTCGTCAATGACTGCATTTTTGAATGTCTTCTCACAGTGAAAGAGCTCAAGGATTTTCTCATCATCTTTGAACACCTGCCAATTCGAGATGTTATTAGGCACGGATGGTCTGAAAATCAATTCAACATAACATTTATTTTTCTTCAATCTAAAATCAGGCAAAAGTTGAGCAGCGATATTAGCCATTAGATCAGTATCTTGGTTTTTCCCTCGAGGTATGTATGTGATATTAAAAGGATCAAAACTGTCAATTAAGTTCCATACCTCATGCTGGTACCTTACCAGGTGTGGTGAATTGCAATGTATCCTTTTCCTTACCTAATCCACGATTATCTGTGAGTCACCAAAAACTTTAAAATTTTTTACATTCATATCAATGGCCTTCTTCAGGCCTTGCAGCAAGCCTTCATATTCTGCTATTGTTGGTGCATGCAAACTCCAACCGGCTGGCCATGAAATGTTGGTTCCCTTGTGGGTCAATGAGAATACTCCCAACACTTGCACCTTCAAGGAAGTTAGAGCCATCAAAATAGAGTGTCCAGAATATAGAATCTAATGTTAGAAAAATTGAACTACTACCTAAGAAATTAGTCCTATCATCTACTATATTGTAGGATAGTTCATCAGTTGGATTATGGGAGCGAATTTCCAACTGTGTGTATGTCAAAGTTTCATCAATTGTTTCTGCATGGAATTCTCCAAAATAGGTTTCTGTGGCACAAACATTGAAACTATAATTCCCAAGGATGGAGTTGGTAAACATTACAGGCTCATTGGGATCATTTAGTTCCGTTACCACATACTTCATGTATCTTTCTCGATCAAATCTCAACATATCACCTTTTCCCTTCTAAGGCAACAATAGATGGGACCAATCAGTTGAGAAATATCCAATGAGTTTTGTTGACCAATCCCTACTAAGCAGCATTCCATAAGCCTTGGGTATATCGACTACCACTATATCAACGACTTGTGTTTACTATGGTTTAGCAGCCATCCGAATCTACACACCTTTTAGTCCCCCAATCACTTTCACATTTGTCCTATCTTATTGCATAATTCGAGTCCCAGTTTTCTTAGGTATAGCATGCAGTCTTTTGGAACCAGCATAAGGCATTACAGTGGACGAGGCACCGGAATCTACCAGGCAATTGTGTATGTTCATCTTGAGGATTTCAAATGTGATAAGGAAAGGTGGGGTCATGGATTTTGATTTTCTCCCTGTCATGGCTGCACTAACATCTTGGGGTTTTCGATTCATTTTGGACAGAGTGGCTTCCATAGCTGATGGCATTTGGGTTGCAATGGAGGTGTTGACAAGTTTGGACATTGGCTTCATGGTTTGGCTGCTTGGAACGATGGGAGTTTTGGAATTTCTCTCATTCATGGCTTTCAAGAGAAAATCTATTTGCTGCGTTAATTTCAACAAATCAAAGTATGTGACATTAGTCTTAGATTTCTTAAGATCATCCACAATATTGTAATCAATGTTATAAACAGGATAGGGCAGAGTAAACATACTGGTTTTTCCATTCTTAGGTGGGGGTTTACCATCTTGAGTAGCCTTTGTTGGTGTGGGAGATGCATTTTCTTTCTTTGGATGGTTTGCAACAGGGGTATTCTTGGATTGACCACTAGGTCTACTCTTCTCAACAGGAACTTTGGGAGCAGGTGCCTTCACAGGGCGGGCATCTTTCTTGATCTGATCTACAGGCTTCACCACGCCTGCAAGTGGCCCTTTGCTTCGTGTGTGGATTTCTGCCATACTGTCTCCTTGGTCATCATCGTTCTCATTTGTATAGAAATCCCACAGTACGTTGATTTGGGATTCTTCTTCCAAGGGCTCTTCTACTTGGTATTCTTCCTCATCTTCTTGTTTTGGCTCTAGCTCCACTATAGGTTCTTCTTGGTTGAGGAACGATCCGATAAGAGCCAACTATTCTGAGTTTAAATTCCCTTCATTGGGTGGAGCAGGCAGTGCAAGTGGACCATGACTGCCTTCTGTCTTCTTACGATGGAAAGGTTTGAAGGGTTTTCTATTATTATACTCTCCTCCACTCCCACTCGTACTCTCTCCAGAATTCCTTTTCATATCGACCGTATTTGTCAGCTTCTTAATGATCTGATGCAAACCCTCTACATCTGTGGTATCCTTTTCCTTGGTTTCAACAACTTTGTTATCACTCCCATTGTTCTTCTTAGATGCTTGAGAGGCTTTCTTTTCTTCGGTTGTAGGGTGGCATGCTGTGACTCTCAGCATTTCATTCTCGACTTTTACTGCTTCATCGATAGCACCTTGTAAGGTCTGTATGTTACTCCTTTTGACCCACATCGCAGTAGGGATAGGGAGAGCAGTGATGTAGAATTCCATGAGCACCTCTTCTATAGGCCTGGTAGTGGCTGTGATTCTATTGAACAAGGCGTTGGATCTGATATTAAAATCCTTAACCTTTTCTTTGGTTTCCATTTTCAAGCGGGATAGTTCTAGGACTAAGGTAGCAGGGGTTTTCTCATTGCCATACTTGTCTAAAAATGCCTGTTGAAAGGTAGCCCATGAGGTGATCGATCCAGTTCTCAAGCTAAAGTACCATGTGGAAGCTGCACTAGTTAGGGTAAAAGGGAATAGGCGACAGACTATATCTTCATTAGCTACCCCCAGCATGCGCACGACCAGGAAGAACGAATTGATATGGCTTTCAACGATGTCTCCCCAATCAGGGTCAAATTTAGGTAGTACCTTTTCTGCATTCTTGGGTAAGGGATGCTGCTGCCCAGGTATCACCACGACATCCTGAGCGAGCCAGGGAGGCAGTGCTCCTGGAGGAGGTGGTGGAGGCTGATTTCCACCTGGAGGAGGGGGAAGTAGAGGTTGATTCCCACCTGGAGGAGGAACGTTAGCCATGTTATGGATATGGAGATTTTGGTTGAGGGTCTCTTTGCTAGGATTTTCCAAATCAGGCCAGGGATTGCCTTCAGACAGGGGATCCTCAGGGATTTCTTCCTAAGGAGAGTTGATACTCTGTAAAGAATCAAGCACAATATCTTCAAGAGAAGGGGCTGCAGATGTCTCTTCATTTATGTGATAGACCCTTGGTTTTCTTTTGCCGTTAGAGGTAAGGATTGAAAGATATGGAGCTGTGATGGGGAACGAGCATAAGCCCGAGTAAGTCTTCTGACTGGTTGTTCCTGAGTGACATGATACTCCCACAATGTCTCTTCTTCGAAATGAAGCTTTTCCGAATGAGAGGAAGGGCCTTTTTGACCTTCAAAATCCATACATTAATCCTTTTGAATCCACGTGTGGCACTTATAGATGAAATCTTGAAAAGTTGTGGATGGCCGTTCAAGCCCTCCTTCTAGCGCTAATTTGTTGACATGGTGAATGTTCGCTATACCAACAAGGGGAACTAACCCGATCACAGACCTCAATTAGGCCTGCTTTCGTTTGGGATGGCTAGTTCCAACGGGTTTTAAGGGACCCCGTGAACTGTAATAGAGGTTGAAAGATTGTTTCTGGGCAGAAGGCTTCAATTAAATCAACAGACTAAAACAGCTAACCACTATGTACTAAATCCTATATACACTTCCTTTAACTACTCTAGTCTATGTCCTAACTATCCTAATCTATACTGCAGGAGCATGACAAAGGGAGGTTACACATCATATATGAATTCCAAGTCTAAATGAATCAATTACTGGTTCATACAAGAACAAGGCTGCATTAACACTTAATTACGATCCAATCATTCCTACAGGAATACACATTTCGTTTATGGAAAAGGAGCTTGCAACTAATGTCCAATAAAGTTTTGGGTTAGCAACCTTTCATGTTTTAACCATGATATTGAATCACATTCAAGTAACCCAGCATAACCTTGAACTGTAAGTCATCAATATGCACAATACAAATATACATTTGCATTTATACCAGCGACAACGTTCTGATCAAAACACATGATAAAAAAAAGAAGGAAAATCCATCTAAAACATAGGCTCTTTATTGAGCTAAACAATCTTTCTTTATTCATAATAATTAAAGTTGTCCTTCCCAAACCAAAAATCCCCTTCTCATCTTCGGAGGTAATACTTATTCAAAAGCCCACGACTTTCGATATACAAATTGAGTATACAGAGATAGGATCGTCAGCGTAACCGCTGACACGTATAAAGCATATCTGTTGGAGCTTCGTTTCCCGAGGAAGTGAACAGATGTTGATAAAAGGGGTGACTGTGTGTCACCTCCCCATAATGAAAACCGGGACAACTTTGCTTTCAGAATGCACAGGCAACTCATGGGATTTCGACTTGGAATGCCTAAGGGCGGATCTTTAAACACAATGCTTCTGCATACATGACTCTTCGAATCCACTCCTGCGTCCTTTACTTCTTGCCTGCAGAGATAGTTATCATTAGCTTCATGATTGTGAACAATATAACAAAAATGTTCAAACAAAACCAAAGCGTTTCCTTCATTAACTTTTATAAAACTATGTGGAACCAGTGTGAAAGAAAAGGATTTATGCACAAAACACACATAATAAACAATTTTCCCACTTAATCCATACGCTTGGCACGATTTTTGAGGGCTTCACTTAATCCCAATCGGGTATCGACCCCTCCGCAGGTCGTAGTACCCATCCCTTCCACTTCCCCGATGTGCGATTACACTATCGGGACTCCACAGGCACGCCTTTTACACTAAAAACCCGTTCCCTTTGTTATATCGGGAATTTTGGAAAACACGGGAATACAAAGAAAATCCCGCTCCGATCACTTAGGCCGGACCTCAAATTTTATGTATCGGGGCCTATAAATATCGTCTGGTCTGGCATATTGCATATCTTAATATACACAAGCATGGGGCTCCACTGATTGCAATATTCGATATGCCCCCCGACCCGAATATATATATATATATATATATATATATATATATATATATATATATATATATATATATATATATATATATATATATAGATATCATATTTGATAAGCTCGATAGGTCCGCCATATCGCCGCACACATTGTGTATAAGGCCCGGGTTCCGCCGATATGCGATATGCGATATGGCCTCGGACCCGACATACGTATGAAGTATGGTTAATAGTGTCGTCGAGTCCGGAGTATAGTGATGCACCTTATATATAAGCCTTAGACCTTGGCTGATTGCGATATGTGACGGGGCTTCACACTCGACATATATATATTGCGGTTTATAATGCCGTCAGGTCAGGTGCCTTATGGTATGCGTTATGTGCCAAGGTTGAGTGTGATAAGTGAAAAAGGGAAGATTTATGCATGTTAGTGAAGTCTTTCATTGCAAAGAGTTATGGGAATGAGGTGCGAGAGAAGGATTTGTACACAAACGACTATAGTGAGGGTGGGGTGATTATGCGTGCGGGCATAAATGTACTATGGATGCTTATGAGGATTTGAAAAATCCTGATGAAGGGAATGAATGATGGGCTAGGCTGGGTTATGAATGAACCATGCAGTCGAGATTTATTCAAGGGGCTCAACCCTTAGGAATTGAAAATTTGACTCGTGATAGAGTTAAAATCACTAGGATGAAAATAGATCATTCAGAGAGCTGAGAGATCAGATTTCTAGGGGACCCATTCAAAATTGCTACTAGGGCAAGTTTTAATAGGGTGGTGATTGTGGCCACAACAAATGGCGAACCGCAGGGCGAACCAATTATCTCTGTTTCCAAATAAAACTTGGACCAATAACACATCAGGGTATTAAGATAAACTTGAAATGCAAACTGTACAGATGGACAGGCATGGGTTCTACTTCAACATTAATTGCTTCAGGTGGGATAAATACAAATAGCTTCTACCGATTTATGGGGTTTTGATAGGCATTCTCTAATGGTAGTATTATGGGATTTATTGACCTTCCCTTACCTGTTTCCAACTTTCAAAATACTTTTAGGGCCATCACTGGTCTGCCAATACCTGTTTTAGGTGTGTACCTCAGCTCTTTATGTAGATATGTTTATCTGCACTTTGTATAAGAATTTCAGTGCTATATTTTCATATGATTGAATGGGGCACAGTCATGGATCATGCCATATTTTTAAACCGCTTAAGCAAGGTTGGGCTTGCTGTGTCAACCGGTACTCCGAGCCTGGCAACAGTCCCTACTCTAACCAGCTTCCCAAACAAACTGTCCTTCCAGATTGGCACAAGGACTTGACATTTCATTTTCCTTTAAATAATTCCTTCTAGTTTCAGGCACAAGAACTAGAGCACAATTGGATTTGCTACAGGTTGTATGATAGTGAGATTAGCACATGAAAGGAGGTATACTTGTAGATGACAGGTATTGGAGAATTTAGTGTGGTGGATGGGACCAATGGAGAATAATTGCAAACCTTACAGGTGATTATAGGCTAGGTTTGAGTGTGATTAAAAATGCGCGTTCCTCCATGCCAGTCCAGCTGTAGTTACACATTTTGTTTTATAAAGATTCCCTTGCACGCTCCCAATATCCAAGTTATCAACAGATCTTACCCAGTTCTCAACAGATGCCAATGAGTGGCTTTGGTTTGAACTTCACAGCTGATTTTCAAGTTCTCATGGGCTGATTAAAAATTTGTTTGATTTGCAAGGTAATGATGGGTTTAGAAACAACATAATTATCAGCAAGTTAATGAGGGAAGGAAAGGTTGAATGTGGTGAATGAGGGAAAATCTGAGAGGTAAAACGAGGCTAGAGGACTAAAATTAGTTGGGTGAGAAAGGACTGTAATTCAAAACAACAGGAAAATAAACTTTGTAGAAAACAAAAAGAAAAGACAGAAATACAACTAAACTAATAGCAGAATGAAATGAACTCTAACCTACTCAGGAGGTAGGCACTAGTCAGGGAAGAGGGAATAGGCGACAGACTATATCTTCATCAGCTACCCCCAGCATGTGCACGGCCAGGAAGAATGAGTTGATATGGTTTTCAGCGATGTCTCCCCGCTCAGGGTCAAATTTAGGCATTACCTTTTCTGCATTCTTGGGTAAGGGATGTTGCTGCCCAGGTATCGCCACGACATATTAAACGAGCTAGGGAGGCAGTGCTCTCGGAGGAGGTGGTGGAGGCTGATTTCCACCTGGAGGAGGGGGAAGTAGAGGTTGATTCCCACCTTGAGGAGGAACGTTAGCCATGTTATGGATATGGAGATTCTGGTTGAGGGTCTCTTCGTTAGGATTTTCCAAATCAGGCCAGGGATTGCCTTCAGACGGGGGATCCTCAGGGATTTCTTCCTAAGGAGAGTTGAGATTCTGTAAAGAATCAAGCACAATATATTAAAGAGAGGGGCTGTAGATGTCTCTTTGTTTATGTGATAGACCCTTGGTTTTCTTTTTGCCGTCAGAGGTAAATATTGAAAGATATGGTGTTGTGATAGGGAACGAGCATAAGCCCGAGTAAATCTTCTGACTGGTTATTCCTGAGTGACAGGATACTCCCACGATGTCTCTTCTTTAAAACGAAGCTTTTCTGAATGAGAGGAAGGATCTTTTCGACCTTCACAATCCATGCATTATTCCTTTTGAATCCATGCGTGGCACTTATAGATGAAATCTTGAAAAGTTGTGGACGACGGTTCAGGCCCTCCTTCTAGTGCCAATTTGTTGACATGGCAAATGTTCGCTATACGAATAAGGGGAACTAACCCGATCACAGACCCCAATTAGGCCTGCTTTCGTTTGGGATGGCTAGTTCCAACGGGTTTTAAGGGACCTCGTGAATTGTAATAGAGGTTGAAAGATTGCTTCTGGGTAGAAGGCTTCAATTAAATCAACAGACTAAAACTGCTAACCACTTTGTACTAAATCCTATCTACACTTCCTTTAACTACTCTAGTCTATGTCCTAACTATCCTAATCTATACTGCAGGAGCATGATAAAGGGAGGTTACACATCATATATGAATTCCAAGTCTAAATGAATCAATTACTGGTTCATACAAGAACAAGGCTGCATTAACACTTAATTATGATCTAATCATTCCTATAGGAATACACATTCCGTTTATGGAAGAGGAGCTTGCAACTAATGTCCAACAGAGTTTTGAGTCAGCAACCTTTCATGTTTTAACCATGATATTGAATCACATTCAAGTAACCAGGCATAACCATGAACTGTAAGTCATCAATATGCACAATACAAATATACATTTGCATTTATACCAACGACAACATTCTGATCAAAACACATGATAAAAAAGGAAAATCCATCTAAAACACAGGCTCTTTATTGAGCTAAATAGTCTTTCTTTATTCACAATAATCAAAGCTGTCCTTCCCAAACCAAAAATCTACTTCTCATCTTCGGAGGTAATACTTATGCAAAAGCCCATGACTTTCGATCTTCACTACCTATTCATCTCCCCCCACTGTTTTCGATATACAAATTTAGTATACAGAGATAGGATCGTCAGTGTAACCGCTAACACGTATAAAGCATATATGCTGGAGCACTTCATTTCCTGAGGAAGTGAACAAATGTTGATAAAAGGGGTCACTGTGTGTCGCCTCCCCATGATGAAAACTGGGACAACTTTGCTTTCGAAATGCACAGGCAACGCGTGGGATTCTGACCTGGAACGCCTAAGGCCAGATCTTTAAACACAACGCTTCTGCATACATGACTCTTCGAATCCACTCTTGTGTCCTTTACTTCTCGCCTGCAGAGATAGTTATCATTAGCTTCATGATTGTGAACAATATAACAGAAATGTTCAAACAAAACAAAAACACTGCCTTCATTAAATTTTATAAAATTACAAGGAACCAGTGTGAAAGAAAAGGATTTACGCACAAAACACACATAATACACAATTTTCCTGCTTAATCCATAGGCTTGGCACGGTTTTCAAGGGCTTAATTTAATCGCAATCCTGTATCGGCCCCTCCACGGGTTGCAGTACCCATGCCTTCCACTTCCCGATTTGCGATTACATTATCGGGACTCCACAAGCGCGCCTTTTACACTAAAAACCCGCTCCCTTTGTTATATCGGGAATTTTTGAAAACATGAGAATACAAAGAAAATCTCGCTCCTGTCACTTAGGCCAAACCTCAAATTTTATGTATCGGGGCCTATAAATATCGTCTGGTCCGGCATATCAGATATCGCAATATACACAAGCGTGGGGCTCCGCCGATTGCAATATGTGATATGCCCCCGAACCCGAATATATATATATATATATATATATATATATATATATATATATATAGATATATATATATATATATATATATATATATATATATATATATATATATATTTGATAAGCTCGGCGTGTTCGCCATATCGCCGCACACATTGTGTATAAGGCCCGGGTTCCGCCGATATGCGATATGGTCCTGGACCTGACATACGTATGAAGTACGGTTAATAGTGCCGTCGGGTCCGGAGTATAGTGGCACACCTTATATATATAAGTCTTAGACCTTGGCTGATTGTGGTATGCGACGGGGCTTCGGACCTGACCTATATATATATATGTATATATCTATATCTATATCTATATATATATATATATATATATATATATATAGATATATATATATATATATATATATAATATATATATAATATATATATAATGCCGTCGAGTCTAGTCCCTTATTGTATGTGTTATGTGCCAAGGTTGAGTGCGATAAGCGAAAAAGGGAAGATTTATGCATGTTAGGGAAGTATTTCATTGCAAAGAGTTAAAATGGGAATGAGGTGCGATAGAAGGTTTCAACCATTAGGAATTGAAAATTTGACTCGTGATAGGGTTAAAATCACTGGGATGAAAACAGATCATTCGGAGAGATGAGAGATCAGATTTCTAGGGGACCCTTTCAAAATTGCTACCAGGGCAAGTTTTAATAGGGTGGTGGTTGTGGCCACAACATACGGAAACTGGGAGATTTATATTGAATTAGAAAAAATGCACCCAAAAGGATGCTACTTGTATACGAAATTATGTCATGTCCATAAAAGAGACCATACCCAAGTGGTAGGCTCCAAATTCTTGTCTGGCTTATCAGGAACAAGTAGCTTGAAGAAAATTACAGTGGTTTTGGTAGTATGAAGCTTGATAAAAAATCCCAACACCATAAAACAAAAACAATACATATACCATGGACATGTAGGAGGAGAGTTGCTAGTTGAATTGGGTTGCCTAGAAAATCCATTAGGGATTAAGGTTGTAACATCCCTTCGTAAACCCTCTGTAAAAGCACATAGAATTATAATTTTTTTGTGGAATTTACCAACATGTAACTTTCCGAATTACTATTCCATACTCCTTCATTGAACATTATATAAGATCTTCATCATTACACATAGTATCTTTAGTAAAGGAATAGTGATTTACATAACATAACATCTACTGTTATAACATATTATCATAAGGTCCTTGTTGAAGTCTTACATCATGATCATTATTCATTTCATTAAGCTAGTTAATCATATGTTTGATTATGTACGTGTGAACGTCAAACAAGGAAGCAACATCATTAGAATAGCACAATAGACAAACACATCATTGGACACTTATATACCTTGGAAACCTTGTAGGGAAAACCAACAATTTTTTTATTAAATGTTTCGTGAGTGTGTTCACCCCTCACTAAATGGCTGCAAGGGATTCCAACCCTTGACCATTATTATAAAATCTTACAAGGAAATATCATTGTAAATACAACATAACTAGCTAAAAGTCATTACAATAATCATGATATCATTTACCCACAAATCCTCGAATGCTATCACTTTGTTGCCTGGTTCTTCCCATCAGTGGATTATACCGTAATTGACATTCCTTCAATTTGCATGGACCACTAGTTCTTTACCCACCATAATGTTAAAGATACGCCATATTTTGCATACATCACAATATTTTCCTCCAACTGCTACTGTCAGCAAACTTTGATATCATGATTAGATAAAATATTAATCAAACCAATAATAAATCTTTATTAGTAATACTTCAAACATCTATTCATGTGCATACATAAAATGTAAACAAAATATCATGACATGCCTCTTTTAACAACACTGCACATGCATTAATTAAAAGCACATAACTATCAAAGCATGTATATTTATCTTTACATGTGTATGGTTATGACACATGTCTGTCCATCCATAACTCACATGTATAAGGTAAAATACATAAAGATTACCAAGACATGTTCACTTGTCCCTATTTCACATGTATCACGAGAAGGGAACAATTACATTCTACTTCTACCCGCAAACAACATGGTAATATTAAAGAACCTCCATGGTTATTACCATCTCTTTGCGTAAGAAGAGGGATAATCTTCCCAAGATAAATACCACATTAACTATTTTCCCCTCACTGTTAGAAAATTATATATTACAGAGCAATGGAGCACATAAAATATTGCAGAAACACAAACAAAGAAAATGCATAAAACAAGAGAGACACAAATATATGCGGTTCACCCAACCCAGGTTATGTCCATGGAGAAATAGCCAGTCCTTCCTTTTATATTATCCAATAAAATGAAGAGATACAACCTACAACAAATTTGTTGTAATTTCCTCTTTGCTCTCACACAGTCTCCTCTCTTTCTTGCCCATAATACACATATACACAACCGCAATACAATTCCATCATATAAATCGAGGGGTTGCCTTCTAGGGTAGAAAACCCTAAATTAAACACAACTTCTACCATCAGATCATCCACCTAATGAACAATTCAGAGTGACTACGAAATCACAATATTTTACAAGGCAAAATTTCATTGATTTTTAGCTTTAGGGGTACTTCCCCCAAACCCTTGCTAAGGGGGTTCATAAAATTGTTGTCACCCCCCTGAAACTGATTAAATGGGTGACAAATCGGGTCCAACATGACGATACCTCTGAATAAAGAGATAATCAAGCTCCATACCCAACACTGACACAAGCACACTTTTTTTTTCCAAAAGAAAACCACTACAACTATCCATATTCTTTTAAAGGATACTAGCACATTAGCAATGATCTTTGTGTATGTAGTTATATAAACTTTATTCAAAAGAAACTAGCCCCTTAACTATTTTCTTCGTGCATGCAAATACGTAAAAGAAAGCTAATAGAATAAGTATTATTCTTATGCATGCAAATGCATTTTCTTTTCCAAAAAAAATCTAACATAACAACCATTACTGTTGTTTATGTGCATATAAACATATGTTGTTTTCTAAAAATCACTAACACAATAACTAATCTTTTCATGTATATAAACACATATTTTCTTCAAGAGAACTAACATCATGGCTATTGTTTTGTGCATCTCAATAAATATTCTTTTCCAAAAGAAATCTAGCCCAATAGTTATTTATCTTTGTGCATATAAGCACATGTTTTTTCCTCACGGAAACTATCATAATAGTTGTTGTCTATGGGCTTGAAAATGTTAATCAAACTACATGCCCATTATAAAGAATAAGAAATAAAACACTTTTACCATCAAGCTCAAAACAAAATATAAATAATGAAATATTCATAGATTAAAGGTCGAGAATATTCAACTAATCTATGGACCTCAACCTAATTTCTTAAAGAAAGTGTTTATCAAAAGACATGTGTCTTTTTCCATGAACAAACTAAGTGAGAGCATCATTATTGAATGTCAAAACTTGTAATATTGCATCTTTTTATGTGAATTATAATTAAAAGGTAAACCACCACAACTTATTTCTTTGCTCGTGAAAATGCATGGAAGTCTTCAGAGAAAATTATCTTGATTCGATCATTTAATACACAAATTCATATGAAATATTTCAATCAAATAAACTTGATTCTCATTATTTCATGCACAAGATGCAAATGCAATAGTTTTCAAAAGAGCATGGTTACTTATCTATGTGGCCATTATAACCGACGAGCCCAATCCAAAATTGATTTGATTGTGTTATAATAGTAGAGCTTTGGGTGACACGACTAGATATGTGTCGAAGTAGATCTAGAAGTGGGACTACCGGAGGCTATAAAGATAAATGTAGGAAGATGGAATCATGTGCAAACACTTGACTATGAGTAGCTTCCTTTCAAGTGCTGCAAGTGCCAGGAATACAAACATTTTGCCAAGAACTACACAAAAATGAAGAGGCGGTGCAAGGAAAGGAAGAAGTATGGAAGCAGGTCAAAAGGTCAAGGGCTAACCCTAAACTCTTGAACCCTCCTGGAGCTACAAAAGGAAAAGGGCTGCAGCCTTCTTCTAGTGGCCAACCAAAGGCATAAGAGAATGCGTTCACCCCTCTTTCCTCTACCTCAATCGAAATTCATGAAACAGAACAACAACAGAAGGAGGAAAATGAGAAAGAGATCCTTGAAAATTCCAAGCAAGGTGAGAGCACAGCAGTAAGCCCTAAGGAAAAGGCTACAGATATGGAAGAGGAAGACCTAGATTTCGAAGAATCTGAGGAGGAATGAGAAATAGGAGACTCACAAACATTGTCCTGTAGATCGACAAGAGGAAGGAAAACTGATCGAGAAAAAAGAGAGCGAGAAACATATAAAGACAAACTCCAAGGCAACCAGCCAACGTTGGAGAAGCTGCTAGCAAAGACATCGAAGATTACAAGAAGCCATGGACAGGGGCCCAAAGGGTCCACCCATTCTCAAAAAGGTAAATAATGAATATTGTCTCCTGGAATTGCAAGGGGTTGGGGAGCAAGCAAAAATAAGAAGCAATGAGAAGTTTGATTAGAATAGAAACCTCAGATATCCTTCTGATCCAGGAGACTAAGTTGGAGGAGAAGAGCTGCCTCCAAATAAGCAGGACCCTATGGAGAAAAAGTGGAGGGAAGGCTGTCTCAGCCCGAGGTGCATTGAGAGGGCTGGGAGCTCTCTGGAATGAAGACAAGTTGGATTTGGTCAATGGAAAGCAGAATACACACTGGTAGTTTATGCAACTCATAAGCTGAGAAACAAGGGAGGCCTTTAGCCTCTTTAATGTGTATGTGCTAGTAAATGCATGGGAAAAGAAGCAGTGTTGGGACTCAATCAAACTCATGGTTGAGGAAGAAACGTTGAGAAATATTATTATCGCAGGGGATCTGAATATAACCCTAAGCTCCTGGTGGGCTCCAGTATTGTAGCAATAATGCTACAACTCCTGGAGCTCCCTTCTTTAATTTTATCAACCCAGTAGTTCGTAACAAACTTGGAAGCGACGGTGCTGTATGCACAAGTACTAGCTCTTGCCGCAGCTGTCACTTGGTCAGCTGGCACAAGTCCGCTAGGGGCTCAAGCCAACTTCTATGAGCTCTTAGAAGAAGTTTTTTAACTGATGGACGAAAGCTAACTCAAAGGAAGCTAATCTACTTGCGGAAAGAAACTGAAAGCCAAAAAGAAACACAAACCCTAGCAAACCCTAATTCTACTAGCTAGTCCTACTGATGCAAAGGAGAGAATGCAAACTACGAAAAGAGATGTCATTACTTCTAGGAAGGTAAAATGCATGTGTCTAAGTTATCACTATCTGAAGAAAACATCTTTTTGTATTTTTGTTTAAGTTATTAGAATCATCATGCATGTGCTTTTAACTGGCGTTTCACTGTGCAGGGGTGGATCAAGGAGGAGAAATGCTTGGAAAAGGTTGGGAAGACTCGGAGAGGGTCTAAGGGATCCCTATCATCCTTTCAGAGAGTTTCATAAAGTCAGGATGCCATGCAACCGTGTTTATGAACTTCTACTGGAAGTCTGCAGGGGTTTCTACAGGAAGTTCTGTAATTCTTCTACAGGATGTTTCGTGATTGGGTTTTTGACTGATAGGTGAGTGGGAGAGAATGCATGAATGGGTAGGGAGGTAGGGTAGGGGCCTGGAATGACCCAATGACTGAGGGATGAGGTGATGAGAGGGTGTGGAAGTCTAGCTTGCATCAAAGAAGGTTTAGGCAATGGAAAGGCAAGAAGGTAGGGTTACGTGGCAAAAGAGCAGATGGGAGATGAGGAAACAGACTTGGTGATGGAGGAGCTGATCTGGACGAGGCTCAGATGAACGAGGAGGTGATGAAGGTGCCCTGCATAGTGTTTACCTGATCAAACCAACTACGTCTTGCATACAATCAAAATATTAGATGATCTATCTAACAGTTTAATGAGATCAGTGAACAACAACCTTATTCATGACAAGAATCACGTACAGCATGTGAACAAAACATTATCAAAGAGATATAAACACATGACTAACTCCTACCAATCCATCCTAAACATAAAAAGCTACTTCAACCATCAAAAACAACCTAAGTAACAAAGCACGAATTAAATCTAAAGAACAGACTTTATTTTAAGAATGCAGCGAACACACATAAAGATAAACAAGGGAGGTACTGGGCGCTTGAGATGGGCCCAACCCCAAGAGCTAGAGAATCCCAAGAGAGATTTAGAGCTGGTGCAAAGCTGGATTCATCTTTATTAATCAAGAATGAAGAGTTACATCAAAACTGTCCACAAGGAGAGCTTGAGAATGAGCTGAAAGCAAAGCTAATCTATTGCCTACAAATCAAATTACAAAATGACTACAACAAGGCTATGAAATGACTAACTACTAGCTACTATCTACTGGCTAACTAGCTAACATCCACTGGCTAACCCAAATGAGGTCCTAAGCCTTCTTATTTATACAAATTGAGGACCCAACAGTCCTCCTAAACTTTAGGGACTCGGCTGCCCAAAACTTGGAGTTAACAACAATCCTACTTGACTTGCTTGGCTTTGTGCTGATTGATTCAGTGGCCCTTGAACTCCGAGCTAATGATGGATAATTCGAGGTAAGGGCCCATAAATGAAGGGGACACCTTCCTACAAATCCTCTAGCTTGTTCTCCCACGAATTTGGCTGCCAAGTGCTCATTAAGACCTTCAATTTTGTCTCCAAGTTGACCAAAAAGGCTACACAAAGCACCCATTAGACTTGTTGGCATAATGACTAACCAAATTCACTCTATTAACATAAATATAATCAAAAACATGCAATAAACTAATGAGAATGGTGGATTAAGTCAAATTAGGAGGTTGAATGAGCCCAAATAATTGTCCATTTTTGGGGCTCATCATCAGCCCCCTACTGAAAGTGTTGCTCATCCTCTGAGCAACCAATCTCTCTCCTCATCTTTGATGGCCCTGGTGGTCTCCTTGGCTAAAATCTCGGCCGATTTCTCCTTTGGCTTCCCTCTTTTCAAACTTCCTGTAGAAACAGTTCGCTGGCTTTCTGTAGAAACAGTCCTCTGTCTTCCTGTAGAAACAGTCTGCTAACTTCCTGTAGAACCAATTTTCTCTGACTTTGCTTGCTTGGCTGGGGGTGCCTTCTCCTTGAACTGTGCTGCTGCCTGAAAGCTGACGAATCCAACACAAATGGCAAGTCTAATGTATTATAAAAGCACACAAGTACAATGAACTGCCCGAGAATAGATATTGCATGCCAAAGCTGGATGGGAAAAAGTGTTTCCAGGCCTTTAACTGAATCAAATGGCATTCTTAATCTTAGATTTGAACTCTGCTAAGAATTGATAACAGAAGCAGAACAGAACATAAGATAGATCAAGGGCAGAGAAAATATGACTTGCTCACATATCACTGCTATGAATCAACATTTCCCTTCAATCTGAAATTGCTTCAAAACAGGCCAAAAATGAGAATTCCCAAGTTTTGTTTCAAGCTGCTGTATAACCAGGAGTAGAGCAAAACTTCATACCGAATCACACTTTTAAGAATTCTTTCACATGGAATAATGTGGCTATTGCAAAAGACCTTGTGAACCCCTTGGAAAGTATTGAAATAAACAAATCTAACCAGAACAACACCAGAACTTTCCAGTTTGTTTCATGGTAGATTCACTTCATGCAAAATCACTGTTTTTCCATTAGTTAACTTTAATTCAAATTTCTCTTCCTAACATGACAATACTTTCCGACTGCGGCAGCTTTCTCTTCTTCATTTGAAGATGTTGAAATAAGTTTTGCTAAACATTTCATATATTTTTCTCCAAGATGTTCTGCTAATTTTCTTTTATCTCCATCTTGAGACAAGATAAACAACAGTTTCACAGCATAAGCTCGCATTTCAGAGTATGTAGCTTCACAAAAAGGGAAGAAATACTTGAATTGCTCCTCCCTCTCTTAAATTTGTCCTTGCCTCAACAGCTGCTGGTACACAACAAATGGCATGGAATGCTCGAACAATGCTTCCATGTATTGAAGGTGGTGTCAAATTTATTAAAGATAATAGCTGGTATATGATCTCATCAGATTCCAATAATGCAGCTGTTGTGTCATTTGTTCTTTGGGGCAATGCTGTAGACATAGCAAGGTTTGCATAGGTATTAGCAGCTTTTTCTCTCAAAGCCAATACAGTTGACAGTGGTGTGCATAGAAGGTCCAAGATGGGTCGGACCACCCCATCTTTGATCATTTGTAAAGCATTCTCAGGTAAACTTGAAAGATTCTGAAGTGCCCCAATGGCTGCTAATTTTGACTTCAAATTAGCATTTGAAATCATTTCAAGAAGTGGAAATACAACTCCCTCTTTGAGCAATGCAGCGTTGTTTTGATCTGTTAAACCTATCTCTGACAACTTACTTGCCATAACAATTTTCATTGTGTTAGACCCTTCTCTCAGGTTCTGTATCAAAGGCTTGAAATAGTTCGCCTGTGCCATTTGCACTACATTATGCTCACTAGATGGGAGATTCTCCAGAACTTCGTTTGCATCCTTAGCAGCTTTAGGATTGTCACTATTTGAAATTGTTACAAGGAGGAGGATACAACTTTGTACCTTGCCAATCTGTTCACACACAACCATATCCTTTGAAAGCTCTAAAAGCAATTCCACGACTTTCATACCCTCTGCAATATCACGTGCAAGTGAACGAACAATAAAATCAATAGCATGATCCACCTCAGCAATTTTCACCTTTCTTCAAGCTCCAAACTTGATGAAGAAAAACTCAGGCTTCTCTGCTCTGGAAGGCTCTGCTGTATTTTCCTGTAAAACGTCTTCCTGTAGAATGCTAGCCGGATGCCATAGGATGTCTCTGCGCCTCTGCACAATCTTGGTATGCTGGAGAATTTTGAACAGGCCAAAACAATCAGCGAAGGATGATAGGTTAATCATTTTGAGGAAGCAGAGGATGTATACTTCAGTTGAACATGATGCAAGTGCAAGTTAACAACAGTCTATGAGTTTCGGCTGAGCGCTCATTAATTCTGCGTGATTTTTGGTGGAGTGAGGTGGCAAAAACGTGTGCTGGCCCATATGAACTGCTGTGCTCTCATGAACTGCATGTCTTCTTCTATTTGTTAATCAATTGATGCCCTGTGCACTGAAGTTCAACAAATCTTCCATTGCCTGTGTTTCTCAACTTCCACGTGAATGACTATCCACGCATGCTGCGTGATTTTCTCGTGAGTGCTAGAGAACTGGGTATCTTGCTACATTCATGGCTTAATTTCACCATTCCATTCGTTCATTCAATGCTTAGACTAGATTCATGCAATAGATGAACAAGGTTTAGTCACGTACCTGAAGTCAAACGGTTGCTTGTGAAGCTTTTTGCTGCTGCATGCTCATGTTCTGCTGCTACATGCTTGGATCCTTTGGTAATGAGGGCTTGACTGATGATTTTTGATTTCTTTTCCTTATGCAGGTGTCCTCTAACCAGATCTAAGCTGCATGCATTTGTTTCCACGTTCAAATCTGCACCTTCAAGCTGCTGCTGCTGCAATGTCACAGAACCAGAACTTGTTTTCGCCATTTCTCCCAAACGGTAAAGCGGATTGATCTGAAACTTTCTGAGCATGTTTCTATCATCATGATGCATCTCCCGTAGCAAAATCGTAATCAATGGATGCACGGATTTCGAGAAAAATGGAAAATGGCTGAAGATTTCAGAGATCAATTTCTCGGAAACCGTGCATCGGAATCGGCTGAAACTGCTTGGGTTGGTTACCATCACTCATATGCATATCCCCATGAAACAGGTTTTGAAACGGATGCACGGATATGGAGAAAATGCAAAAATGGCTGATGGTGATGGAGACTGATTTCTTGGAAACCGTGCATCGGAATTGGCTGAAACTGCTCAAGCATGTTGCCATCACCCTTGTACAATTCCCCATAAAACGGTTTGTCAAATGGATGCATGGTTTTCAAGTTATGGCAAAAACAAATTTTGTTCCATGTGTTTTTTCTTCAAGGAATTTTGCAAGTGTTTGCATGGAAGGGAAAATTGAGCTTGGGCTGTGATGCAGGTATGGAGATGATGGAGGAGGAGTTGGAAGATTGCATGAGGGCTTCTGAACCCTTGAGGAAGCTACCATGTTCGGCAAACCACTTTTTGAAATCCATGTCTAGTTTCCCACAATTTATACAGGAAGTTCATGTAGAAGCACAATGAGAAGCACAATGAGGTGGAAAAAATGATGGAGAAAGGCAAGGGATGGACAAACAAGTGCTTGTAGGCCTAATCAACAGATTCCCACCATCATATTCCATTTTAGACTTGAATTTGGTTCGTCCAAAGGTTCTACAGGATGTTTCCTGTAGAAATACAGAGCTTCCTGTAGAAGGCACAAGAAAAATTCCTTTAACCTTGATTTGAGTGCTCCTCCTGTCATGAAACGTCCTTCTTGCAACCTGCAATTAGCCAATGGAATTAGTTTTATTTTTCTTTTTCTTTTTCTCTTTTGTTTTTTTTTTGAAAAACAACTAGGGCGCCTCATGGAGGTTTTCACCCTAATTGCCTGCCTTGGGCGCCTCCAAGGGAGGTTTTCACCCAAAGATCTTATTCCCTTTTATTTTCTCTTTTTTTTTCAACCCATTGACCGCCTCATGGAGGTTTTCAATCAATGAGCCAATCTAAGGCGCCTCCGAGGAGGTTTTCACCTTAGATTTCTATTTTCCTCTTTTTCATTTTTTTCTTTTTCTTTTTCTCTTTTCCTTTTTCTACCCTACCCTACTTGAAAAAAAAAATCGTTCTCAAGTATAAGAATACTTCCAATGGAGCCATTTGCACATCGAGATTAGAGACAAAATGATGTGAAGGGTCAAAATGCATGCTTTGACAGGTATCCAGATCTCAGAGACCAAATGATTTGGCTTTGAAGGGATCAAACATAGCTGAGGAAGAGAGTACCGCTGCAACTTAGTGACCTTCTGAAACCATATCTCAATATAGCTTTGATATCCTTGGTCATCTTGCTGATTTGGATCATTCTTCATGTCACCTTCTATCATGACCTTCTGATCTTCCTCTTTTTGTTGATTTTTCTCTTGAGTACATGGAGGATTTGATGATAACCATGAGGGAACTCTCTCGCTCTCTGATTTTGATCTCTTCTCTCCATCAAGTGCAGCCCATGGTTCTCTGATCTCTTCTTTGGAATCTTCTTTTTCCCTTGGTCCTTCAATGTTGTCAATATAATCTCCGTTTTGCAACACTCTTCCTGAGCTTTGGTGAACATCATTGAGCTCAAGAGGAGTCATTTGCACATGTTGTGCCTCAGCTTTGCAATTGGGTTGAGCTACTCCAATGTATGGCTTTGGAAATGGTATGGGTAGTTGAGTGGAGGTGTGAAATTGAGATGGAGATGGAGGGCATTGTGGTTGGGTAGGCATTTGGGGTTGCCTTGGTGGAGGAGGAGGCGATGGTTGCGGTTGAGCAGGTGGTGGAGGAGAATGAGCGGGATGAGAGTTGTACTGGGGCCTCCACCCCTGATAAGGTGCATTCCACTGAGGCTGTGGCTGAGCATAAGGGTGAAATGAATGAGCAACTGGTTGGGCATAATATGGATCTGTGAAGGAACAAGGAGGAGGTGTGAACCAGGAAGGATGAGCAGGGGGACCCCAAGGAGGCATGAAAGTGGCTTGATAGGGGTCATAATAGGTCTCAGGTGTCCCTTGCAGTTCCTGCTGGTAAGATCTAGGTCCATGCAGCCTCCTTTGGTTTATATGATAGAGTGGTTCAGTGGCTCCTTTGGCTCTCTGGTATGCAGCTTTGAGTCCAGGCAAGGAAGGGCACTGATTCGTAGGATGGTATTCTTCACAGATGAAACACACTTCTAGAGAGTGCATTGGACATTCGTTCCTAGGATGCTTTCTAGTGCACCTAGGACAAAAAATGGCCAAAGCTCTCTTGGCTTCCTCTTGCTTCTTTTGGATCCGCAAGGTATCCAGTTGCATGGCAAGAAACTGCCTCATATCACTCTTGAAATCTTCGATCTCATTTTCAAATTCATCTTTGGACAAGGTGCTGCTCCCAACGTTTCTGCTTGTAGCCATTCACTCCAGAGGAATGTTTTCTTCTTCTTCTCCCCTAGAGGTTCTTTAAATATGCCTTGATTTCCACCCAGGGGTTCTTTAATCACAGCCATCGAAGAAGAGATAACGTTGGCTGTGTGAAGCAGTGGGGGGTTGTGCAATCATTTTTCTAACTTATCTCTACTCCTACAAGGCATGAAATGAAATCTTTTTGGTTGATTTTTTCTTTTTTCTACTTCTACCTACAAAACTGAAATAGATTGAACTGCAACTAACTATCTTGCTAGAATGAAAATGCGGAATTGAAATGAAAGCATGAAAGGACTAATCTATTTTGCTCAAATCAAATTGCAGGAATGAAATGCTAGTCTACGCTTGCGGAATTGAAATGCTAGTCTACGCTTGCAGAAATGAAATTGCGGAATTGAAATGCTAATCTACGCTTGCAGAAATGAAATTGCGGAATTGAAATGCTAATATATGAAAGTGGGAAATGCTAATCTACTTTTGCATAAACGAAATTGCATAATGGAAATGAAATAAACTACTTAGCAGAAGATTGTAGTGGAAAATAGAAGAAAAGCGACAATCACCAATACTCTGACGCGTCCCCGACAACGGCGCCAAATAGATGGTGGGCTCCAGTATTGTAGCAATAATGCTACAACTCCTGGAGCTCCCTTCTTTAATTTTATCAACCCTGTAGTTCGTAACAAACTTGGAAGCGACGGTGCTGTATGCACAAGTACTAGCTCTTGCCGCAGCTGTCACTTGGTCAGCTGGCACAAGTCCGCTAGGGGCTCAAGCCAACTTCTATGAGCTCTTAGAAGAAGCTTTTTAACTGATGGACGAAAGCTAACTCAAAGGAAGCTAATCTACTTTCGGAAAGAAACTAAAAGCCAAAAAGAAACACAAACCCTAGCAAACCCTAATTCTACCAGCTAGTCCAACTGATGCAAAGGAGAGAATGCAAACTACGAAAAGAGATGTCATTACTTCTAGGAAGGTAAAATGCATGTGTCTAAGTTATCACTATCTGAAGAAAACATCTTTTTGTATTTTTGTTTAAGTTATTAGAATCATCATGCATGTGCTTTTAACTGGCGTTTCACTGTGCAGGGGTGGATCAAGGAGGAGAAATGCTTGGAAAAGGTTAGGAAGACTCGGAGAGGGTCTAAGGGATCCCTATCATCCTTTCAGAGAGTTTCGCAAAGTCAGGATGCCATGCAACCGTGTTTATGAACTTCTACAGGAAGTCTGCAGGGGTTTCTACAGGAAGTTTTGTAATTCTTCTACAGGATGTTTCGTGATTGGGTTTTTGAATGATAGGTGAGTGGGAGAGAATGCATGAATGGGTAGGGAGGTAGGGTAGGGGCCTGGAATGACCCAATGACTGAGGGATGAGGTGATGAGAGGGTGTGGAAGTCTAGCTTGCATCAAATAAGGTTTAGGCAATGGAAAGGCAAGAAGGTAGGGTTACGTGGCAAAAGAGCAGATGGGAGATGAGGAAACAGACTTGGTGATGGAGGAGCTGATCTGGACGAGGCTCAGATGAACGAGGAGGTGATGAAGGTGCCCTGCATAGTGTTTACCTGATCAAACCAACTACGTCTTGCATACAATCAAAATATTAGATGATCTATCTAACAATTTAATGAGATCAGTGAACAACAACCTTATTCATGACAAGAATCACGTACAGCATGTGAACAAAACATTATCAAAGAGATATAAACGAATGACTAACTCCTACCAATCCATCCTAAACATAAAAAGCTACTTCAACCATCAAAAGCAACCTAAGTAACAAAGCACGAATTAAATCTAAAGAGCAGACTTTATTTTAAGAATGCAGCGAACACACATAAAGATAAACAAGGGAGGTACTGGGCGCTTGAGATGGGCCCAATCCCAAGAGCTAGAGCCTCCCAAGAGAGATTTAGAGCTGGTGCAAAGCTGGATTCATCTTTATTAATCAAGAATGAAGAGTTACATCAAAACGGTCCACAAGGAGAGCTTGAGAATGAGCTGAAAGCAAAGCTAATCTATTGCCTACAAATCGAATTACAAAATGACTACAACAAGGCTATGAAATGACTAACTACTAGCTACTATCTACTGGCTAACTAGCTAACATCCACTGGCTAACCCAAATGAGGCCCTAAGCCTTCTTATTTATACAAATTGAGGACCCAACAGTCCTCCTAAACTTTAGGGACTCGGCTGCCCAAAACTTGGAGTTAACAACAGTCCTACTTGACTTGCTTGGCTTTGTGCTGATTGATTCGGTGGCCCTTGAACTCCGAGCTGATGGTGGAGAATTCGAGGTAAGGGCCCATAAATGAAGGGGACACCTTCCTACAAATCCTCTAGCTTGTTCTCCCACGAATTTGGCTGCCAAGTGCTCATTAAGACCTTCAATTTTGTGTCCAAGTTGACCAAAAAGGCTACACAAAACACCCATTAGACTTGTTGGCATAATGACTAACCAAATTCACTCTATTAACATAAATATAATAAAAAACATGCAATAAACTAATGAGAATGGTGGATTAAGTCAAATTAGGAGGTTGAATGAGCCCAAATAATTGTCCATTTTTGGGGCTCATCATCACCCCCCTACTGAAAGTGTTGCTCATCCTCTGAGCAACCAATCTCTCTCCTCATCTTTGATGGCCCTGGTGGCCTCCTTGGCTAAAATCTCGGCCGATTTCTCCTTTGGCTTCCCTCTTTTCAAACTTCCTGTAGAAACAGTTCGCTGGCTTCCTGTAGAAACAGTCCTCTGTCTTCCTGTAGAAACAGTCTGCTAACTTCCTGTAGAACCAATTTTCTCTGACTTTGCTTGCTTGGCTGGGGGTGCCTTCTCCTTGAACTGTGCTGCTGCCTGAAAGCTGACGAATCCAACACAAATGGCAAGTCTAATGTATTATAAAAGCACACAAGTACAATGAACTGCCCGAGAATAGATATTGCATGCCAAAGCTGGTTGGGAAAAAGTGTTTCCAGGCCTTTAACTAAATCAAATGGCATTCTTAATCTTAGATTTGAACTCTGCTAAGAATTGATAACAGAAGCAGAACAGAACATAAGATAGATCAAGGGCAGAGAAAATATGACTTGCTCACATATCACTGCTATGAATCAACATTTCCCTTCAATCTGAAATTGCTTCAAAACAGGCCAAAAATGAGAATTCCCAAGTTTTGTTTCAAGCTGCTGTATAACCAGGAGTAGAGCAAAACTTCATACCGAATCACACTTTTAAGAATTCTTTCACATGGAATAATGTGGCTATTGCAAAAGACCTTGTGAACCCCTTGGAAAGTATTGAAATAAACAAATCTAACCAGAACAACACCAGAACTTTCCAGTTTGTTTCATGGTAGATTCACTTCATGCAAAATCACTGTTTTTCCATTAGTTAACTTTAATTCAAATTTCTGTTCCTAACATGACAATACTTTCCGACTGCGGCAGCTTTCTCTTCTTCATTTGAAGATGTTGAAATAAGTTTTGCTAAACATTTCATATATTTTTCTCCAAGATGTTCTGCTAATTTTCTTTTATCTCCATCTTGAGACAAGATAAACAACAGTTTCACAGCATAAGCTCGCATTTCAGAGTATGTAGCTTCACAAAAAGGGAAGCAATACTTGAATTGCTCCTCCCTCTCTTAAATTTGTCCTTGCCTCAACAGCCGCTGGTACACAACAAATGGCATGGAATGCTCGAACAATGCTTCCATGTATTGAAGGTGGTGTCAAATTTATTAAAGATAATAGCTGGTATATGATCTCATCAGATTCCAATAATGCAGCTGTTGTGTCATTTGTTCTTTGGGGCAATGCTGTAGACATAGCAAGGTTTGCATAGGTATTAGCAACTTTTTCTCTCAAAGCCAATACAGTTGACAGTGGTGTGCATAGAAGGTCCAAGATGGGTCGGACCACCCCATCTTTGATCATTTGTAAAGCATTCTCAGGTAAACTTGAAAGATTCTGAAGTGCCCCAATGGCTGCTAATTTTGACTTCAAATTAGCATTTGAAATCATTTCAAGAAGTGGAAATACAACTCCCTCTTTGAGCAATGCAGCGTTGTTTTGATCTGTTAAACCTATCTTTGACAACTTACTTGCCATAACAATTTTCATTGTGTCAGACCCTTCTCTCAGGTTCTGTATCAAAGGCTTGAAATAGTTCGCCTGTGCCATTTGCACTACATTATGCTCACTGTATGGGAGATTCTCCAGAACTTCGTTTGCATCCTTAGCAGCTTTAGGATTGTCACTATTTGAAATTGTTACAAGGAGGAGGATACAACTTTGTACCTTGCCAATCTGTTCACACACAGCCATATCCTTTGAAAGCTCTAAAAGCAATTCCACGGCTTTCATACCCTCTGCAATATCACGTGCAAGTGAACGAACAATAAAATCAATAGCATGATCCACCTCAGCTATTTTCACCTTTCTTCAAGCTCCAAACTTGATGAAGAAAAACTCAGGCTTCTCTGCTCTGGAAGGCTCTGCTGTATTTTCTTATAAAATGTCTTCCTGTAGAATGCTAGCCGGATGCCATAGGATGTCTTTGCGCCTTTGCACAATCTTGGTATGCTGGAGAATTTTGAACAGGCCAAAACAATCAGCGAAGGATGATAGGTTAATCATTTTGAGGAAGCAGAGGATGTATACTTCAGTTGAACATGATGCAAGTGCAAGTTAACAACAGTCTATGAGTTTCGGCTGAGCGCTCATTAATTCTGCGTGATTTTTGGTGGAGTGAGGTGGCAAAAATGTGTGCTGGCCCATATGAACTGCTGTGCTCTCATGAACTGCATGTCTTCTTCTATTTGTTAATCAATTGATGCCCTGTGCACTGAAGTTCAACAAATCTTCCATTGCCTGTGTTTCTCAACTTCCACGTGAATGACTATCCACGCATGCTGTGTGATTTTCTCGTGAGTGCTAGAGAATTGGGTGTCTTGCTACATTCATGGCTTAATTTCACCATTCCATTCGTTCATGCAATGCTTAGACTAGATTCATGCAATAGATGAACAAGGTTTAGTCACGTACCTAAAGTCAAACGACTGCTTGTGAAGCTTTTTGCTGCTGCATGCTCATGTTCTGCTGCTGCATGCTTGGATCCTTTGGTAATGAGGGCTTGGCTGATGATTTTTGATTACTTTTCCTTGTGCAGGTGTCCTCTGACCAGATCTAAGCTGCATGCATTTGTTTCCACGTTCAAATCTGCACCTTCAAGCTGCTGCTGCTGCAATGTCACAGAACCAGAACTTGTTTTCGCCATTTCTCCCAAACGGTAAAGCGGATTGATCTGAAACTTTCTGATCATGTTTCTATCATCATGATGCATCTCCCATAGCCAAATCGTGATCAATGGATGCACGGATTTCGAGAAAAATGGAAAATGGCTGAAGATTTCAGAGATCAATTTCTCGGAAACCGTGCATCGGAATCGGCTGAAACTGCTTGGGTTGGTTACCATCACTCATATGCATATCCCCATGAAACAGGTTTTGAAACAGATGCACGATATGGAGAAAATGCAAAAATGGATGATGGTGATGGAGGCTGATTTCTTGGAAACCGTGCACCGGAATTGGCTGAAACTGCTCAAGCATGTTGCCATCACCCTTGTACAATTCCCCATAAAACGGTTTGTCAAATGGATGCATGGTTTTCAAGTTATGGCAAAAACAAATTTTGTTCCATGTGTTTTTTCTTCAAGGCATTTTGCAAGTGTTTGCATGGAAGGGAAAATTGAGCTTGGGCTGTGATGCAGGTATGGAGATGATGGAGGAGGAGTTGGAAGATTGCATGAGGGCTTCTGAACCCTTGAGGAAGCTACCATGTTCGCCAAACCACTTTTTGAAATCCATGTCTAGTTTCCCACAATTTCTACAGGAAGTTCATGTAGAAGCACAATGAGAAGCACAATGAGGTGGAAAAAATGATGGAGAAAGGCAAGGGATGGACACACAAGTGCTTGTAGGCCTAATCAACAGATTCCCACCATCAGATTCCATTTTAGACTTGAATTTGGTTCGTTCAAAGGTTCTACAGGATGTTTCCTATAGAAATACAGAGCTTCCTGTAGAAGGCACAAGAAAAATTCCTTTAACCTTGATTTGAGTGCTCCTCCTGTCATGAAACGTCCTTCTTGCAACCTGCAATTAGCCAATGGAATTAGTTTTATTTTTATTTTTCTTTTTCTCTTTTGTTTTTTTTTTTGAAAAACAACTAGGGCGCCTCATGGAGGTTTTCACCCTAATTGCCTGCCTTGGGCGCCTCCAAGGGAGGTTTTCACCCAAAGATCTTATTCCCTTTTATTTTCTCTTTTTTTTTTCAACCCATTGACTGCCTCATGGAGGTTTTCAATCAATGAGCCAATCTAAGGCGCCTCCGAGGAGGTTTTCACCTTAGATTTCTATTTTCCTCTTTTTTCATTTTTTTCTTTTTCTTTTTTCTCTTTTTTTCTTTTTTCCTTTTTCTACCCTACCCTACTTGAAAAACAAAATCGTTCTCAAGTATAAGAATACTTCCAATGGAGCCATTTGCACATCGAGATTAGAGACAAAATGATGTGAAGGCTCAAAATGCATGCTTTGACAGGTATCCAGATCTCAGAGACCAAATGATCTGGCTTTGAAGGGATCAAACATAGTTGAGGAAGAGAGTACCGCTGCAACTTAGTGACCTTCTGAAACCATATCTCAATATAGCTTTGATATCCTTGGTCATCTTGCTGATTTGGATCATTCTTCATGTCACCTTCTATCATGACCTTCTGATCTTCCTCTTTTTGTTGATTTTTCTCTTGAGTACATGGAGGATTTGATGATAACCATGAGGGAACTCTCTCGCTCTCTGATTTTGATCTCTTCTCTCCATCAAGTGCAGCCCATGGTTCTCTGATCTCTTCTTTGGAATCTTCTTTTTCCCTTGGTCCTTCAATGTTGTCAATATAATCTCCGTTTTGCAACACTCTTCCTGAGCTTTGGTGAACATCATTGAGCTCAAGAGGAGTCATTTGCACATGTTGTGCCTCAGCTTTGCAATTGGGTTGAGCTACTCCAATGTATGGCTTTGGAAATTGTATGGGTAGTTGAGTGGAGGTGTGAAATTGAGATGGAGATGGAGAGCATTGTGGTTGGGTAGGCATTTGGGGTTGCCTTGGTGGAGGAGGAGGCGATGGTTGCGGTTGAGCAGGTGGTGGAGGAGAATGAGCGGGATGAGAGTTGTACTGGGGCCTCCACCCCTGATAAGGTGCCTTCCACTGAGGCTGTGGCTGAGCATAAGGGTGAAATGAATGAGCAACTGGTTGGGCATAATATGGATCTGTGAAGGAACAAGGAGGAGGTGTGAACCAGGAAGGATGAGTAGGGGGACCCCAAGGAGGCTTCCTCTTGCTTCTTTTGGATCCGCAAGGTATCCAGTTGCATGGCAAGAAACTGCCTCATATCACTCTTGAAATCTTCGATCTGATTTTCAAATTCATCTTTGGACAAGGTGCTGCTCCCAACGTTTCTGCTTGTAGCCATTCGCTCCAGAGGAATGTTTTCTTCTTCTTCTCCCCTAGAGGTTCTTTAAATATGCCTTGATGTCCACCCAGGGGTTCTTTAATCACAGCCATCGAAGAAGAGATAACGTTGGCTGTGTGAAGCAGTGGGGGGTTGTGCAATCATTTTTCTAACTTATCTCTACTCCTACAAGGCATGAAATGAAATCTTTTTGGTTGATTTTTTCTTTTTTCTACTTCTACCTACAAAACTGAAATAGATTGAACTGCAACTAACTATCTTGCTAGAATGAAAATGCGGAATTGAAATGAAAGCATGAAAGGACTAATCTATTTTGCTCAAATCAAATTGCAGGAATGAAATGCTAGTCTACGCTTGCGGAATTGAAATGCTAGTCTACGCTTGCAGAAATGAAATTGCGGAATTGAAATGCTAATCTACGCTTGCAGAAATGAAATTGCGGAATTGAAATGCTAATATATGAAAGTGGGAAATGCTAATCTACTTTTGCATAAACGAAATTGCATAATGGAAATGAAATAAACTACTTAGCAGAAGATTGTAGTGGAAAATAGAAGAAAAGCGACAATCACCAATACTTTGACGCGTCCCCGGCAATGGCGCCAAATAGATGGTGGGCTCCAGTATTGTAGCAATAATGCTACAACTCCTGGAGCTCCCTTCTTTAATTTTATCAACCCGGTAGTTCGTAACAAACTTGGAAGCGACGGTGCTGTATGCACAAGTACTAGCTCTTGCCGCAGCTGTCACTTGGTCAGCTGGCACAAGTGCGCTAGGGGCTCAAGCCAACTTCTATGAGCTCTTAGAAGAAGCTTTTTAACTGATGGACGAAAGCTAACTCAAAGGAAGCTAATCTACTTTTGGAAAGAAACTGAAAGCCAAAAAGAAACACAAACCCTAGCAAACCCTAATTCTACCAGCTAGTCCTACTGATGCAAAGGAGAGAATGCAAACTACGAAAAGAGATGTCATTACTTCTAGGAAGGTAAAATGCATGTGTCTAAGTTATCACTATCTGAAGAAAACATCTTTTTGTATTTTTGTTTAAGTTATTAGAATCATCATGCATGTGCTTTTAACTGGCGTTTCACTGTGCAGGGGTGGATCAAGGAGGAGAAATGCTTGGAAAAGGTTAGGAAGACTCGAAGAGGGTTTAAGGGATCCCTATCATCCTTTCAGAGAGTTTCGCAAAGTCAGGATGCCATGCAACCGTGTTTATGAACTTCTACAGGAAGTCTGCAGGGGTTTCTACAGGAAGTTCTGTAATTCTTCTACAGGATGTTTCGTGATTGGGTTTTTGACTGATAGGTGAGTGGGAGAGAATGCATGAATGGGTAGGGAGGTAGGGTAGGGGCCTGGAATGACCCAATGACTGAGGGATGAGGTGATGAGAGGGTGTGGAAGTCTAGCTTGCATCAAAGAAGGTTTAGGCAATGGAAAGGCAAGAAGGTAGGGTTACGTGGCAAAAGAGCAGATGGGAGATGAGGAAACAGACTTGGTGATGGAAGAGCTGATCTGGACGAGGCTCAGATGAACGAGGAGGTGATGAAGGTGCCCTGCATAGTGTTTACCTGATCAAACCAACTACGTCTTGCATACAATCAAAATATTAGATGATCTATCTAACAATTTAATGAGATCAGTGAACAACAACCTTATTCATGACAAGAATCACGTACAGCATGTGAAAAAAACATTATCAAAGAGATATAAACGCATGACTAACTCCTACCAATCCATCCTAAACATAAAAAGCTACTTCAACCATCAAAAGCAACCTAAGTAACAAAGCACGAATTAAATCTAAAGAGCAGACTTTATTTTAAGAATGCAGCGAACACACATAAAGATAAACAAGGGACGTACTGGGCGCTTGAGATGGGCCCAACCCCAAGAGATACAGCCTCCCAAGAGAGATTTAGAGCTGGTGCAAAGCTGGATTCATCTTTATTAATCAAGAATGAAGAGTTACAACAAAACTGTCCACAAGGAGAGCTTGAGAATGAGCTGAAAGCAAAGCTAATCTATTGCCTACAAATCGAATTACAAAATGACTACAACAAGGCTATGAAATGACTAACTACTAGCTACTATCTACTGGCTAACTAGCTAACATCCACTGGCTAACCCAAATGAGGCCCTAAGCCTTCTTATTTATACAAATTGAGGACCCAACAGTCCTCCTAAACTCTAGGGACTTGGCTGCCCAAAACTTGGAGTTAACAACAGTCCTACTTGACTTGCTTGGCTGCCCTTGTGCTGATTGATTCGGTGGCCCTTGAACTTCGAGCTGATGGTGGAGAATTCGAGGTAAGGGCCCATAAATGAAGGGGACACCTTCCTACAAATCCTCTAGCTTGTTCTCCCACGAATTTGGCTGCCAAGTGCTCATTAAGACCTTCAATTTTGTCTCCAAGTTGACCAAAAAGGCTACACAAAGCACCCATTAGACTTGTTGGCATAATGACTAACCAAATTCACTCTATTAACATAAATATAATCAAAAACATGCAATAAACTAATGAGAATGGTGGATTAAGTCAAATTAGAAGGTTGAATGAGCCCAAATAATTGTCCATTTTTGGGGCTCATCATCACCCCCCTACTGAAAGTGTTGCTCATCCTCTGAGCAACCAATCTCTCTCCTCATCTTTGATGGCCTTGGTGGCCTCCTTGGCTAAAATCTCGGCCGATTTCTCCTTTGGCTTCCCTCTTTTCAAACTTCCTGTAGAAACAGTTCGCTGGCTTCCTGTAGAAACAGTCCTCTGTCTTCCTGTAGAAACAGTCTGCTAACTTCCTGTAGAACCAATTTTCTCTGACTTTGCTTGCTTGGCTGGGGGTGCCTTCTCCTTGAACTGTGCTGCTGCCTGAAAGCTGACGAATCCAACACAAATGGCAAGTCTAATGTATTATAAAAGCACACAAGTACAATGAACTGCCCAAGAATAGATATTGCATGCCAAAGCTGGTTGGGAAAAAGTGTTTCCAGGCCTTTAACTGAATCAAATGGCATTCTTAATCTTAGATTTGAACTCTGCTAAGAATTGATAACAGAAGCAGAACAGAACATAAGATAGATCAAGGGCAGAGAAAATATGACTTGCTCACATATCACTGCTATGAATCAACATTTCCCTTCAATCTGAAATTGCTTCAAAACAGGCCAAAAATGAGAATTCCCAAGTTTTGTTTCAAGCTGCTGTATAACCAGGAGTAGAGCAAAACTTCATACCGAATCACACTTTTAAGAATTCTTTCACATGGAATAATGTGGCTATTGCAAAAGACCTTGTGAACCCCTTGGAAAGTATTGAAATAAACAAATCTAACCAGAACAACACCAGAACTTTCCAGTTTGTTTCATGGTAGATTCACTTCATGCAAAATCACTGTTTTTCCATTAGTTAACTTTAATTCAAATTTCTCTTCCTAACATGACAATACTTTCCGACTGCGGCAGCTTTCTCTTCTTCATTTGAAGATGTTGAAATAAGTTTTGCTAAACATTTCATATATTTTTCTCCAAGATGTTCTGCTAATTTTCTTTTATCTCCATCTTGAGACAAGATAAACAACAGTTTCACAGCATAAGCTCGCATTTCAGAGTATGTAGCTTCACAAAAAGGGAAGCAATACTTGAATTTCTCCTCCCTCTCTTAAATTTGTCCTTGCCTCAACAGCCGCTGGTACACAACAAATGGCATGGAATGCTCGAACAATGCTTCCATGTATTGAAGGTGGTGTCAAATTTATTAAAGATAATAGCTGGTATATGATCTCATCAGATTCCAATAATGCAGCTGTTGTGTCATTTGTTCTTTGGGGCAATGCTGTAGACATAGCAAGGTTTGCATAGGTATTAGCAACTTTTTCTCTCAAAGCCAATACAGTTGACAGTGGTGTGCATAGAAGGTCCAAGATGGGTCGGACCACCCCATCTTTGATCATTTGTAAAGCATTCTCAGGTAAACTTGAAAGATTCTGAAGTGCCCCAATGGCTGCTAATTTTGACTTCAAATTAGCATTTGAAATCATTTCAAGAAGTGGAAATACAACTCCCTCTTTGAGCAATGCAGCGTTGTTTTGATCTGTTAAACCTATCTCTGACAACTTACTTGCCATAACAATTTTCATTGTGTCAGACCCTTCTCTCAGGTTCTGTATCAAAGGCTTGAAATAGTTCGCCTGTGCCATTTGCACTACATTATGCTCACTGTATGGGAGATTCTCCAGAACTTCGTTTGCATCCTTAGCAGCTTTAGGATTGTCACTATTTGAAATTGTTACAAGGAGGAGGATACAACTTTGTACCTTGCCAATCTGTTCACACACAACCATATCCTTTGAAAGCTCTAAAAGCAATTCCACGGCTTTCATACCCTCTGCAATATCACGTGCAAGTGAACGAACAATAAAATCAATAGCATGATCCACCTCAGCTATTTTCACCTTTCTTCAAGCTCCAAACTTGATGAAGAAAAACTCAGGCTTCTCTGCTCTGGAAGGCTCTGCTGTATTTTCTTATAAAATGTCTTCCTGTAGAATGCTAGCCGGATGCCATAGGATGTCTTTGCGCCTCTGCACAATCTTGGTATGCTGGAGAATTTTGAACAGGCCAAAACAATCAGCGAAGGATGATAGGTTAATCATTTTGATGAAGCAGAGGATGTATACTTCAGTTGAACATGATGCAAGTGCAAGTTAACAACAATCTATGAGTTTCGGCTGAGCGCTCATTAATTCTGCGTGATTTTTGGTGGAGTGAGGTGGCAAAAACGTGTGCTGGCCCATATGAACTGCTGTGCTCTCATGAACTGCATGTCTTCTTCTATTTGTTAATCAATTGATGCCCTGTGCACTGAAGTTCAACAAATCTTCCATTGCCTGTGTTTCTCAACTTCCACGTGAATGACTATCCACGCATGCTGCGTGATTTTCTCGTGAGTGCTAGAGAATTGGGTGTCTTGCTACATTCATGGCTTAATTTCACCATTCCATTCGTTCATGCAATGCTTAGACTAGATTCATGCAATAGATGAACAAGGTTTAGTCACGTACCTAAAGTCAAACGACTGCTTGTGAAGCTTTTTGCTGCTGCATGCTCATGTTCTGCTGCTGCATGCTTGGATCCTTTGGTAATGAGGGCTTGGCTGATGATTTTTGATTGCTTTTCCTTGTGCAGGTGTCCTCTGACCAGATCTAAGCTGCATGCATTTGTTTCCACGTTCAAATCTGCACCTTCAAGCTGCTGCTGCTGCAATGTCACAGAACCAGAACTTGTTTTCGCCATTTCTCCCAAACGGTAAAGCGGATTGATCTGAAACTTTCTGATCATGTTTCTATCATCATGATGCATCTCCCATAGCAAAATCATGATCAATGGATGCACGGATTTCGAGAAAAATGGAAAATGGCTGAAGATTTCAGAGATCAATTTCTCGGAAACCGTGCATCGGAATCAGCTGAAACTGCTTGGTTGGTTACCATCACTCATATGCATATCCCCATGAAACAGGTTTTGAAACGGATGCACGGATATGGAGAAAATGCAAAAATGGCTGATGGTGATGGAGGCTGATTTCTTGGAAACCGTGCACCAGAATTGGCTGAAACTGCTCAAGCATGTTGCCATCACCCTTGTACAATTCCCCATAAAACGGTTTGTCAAATGGATGCATGGTTTTCAAGTTATGGCAAAAACTAATTTTGTTCCATGTGTTTTTTCTTCAAGGCATTTTGCAAGTGTTTGCATGGAAGGGAAAATTGAGCTTGGGCTGTGATGCAGGTATGGAGATGATGGAGGAGGAGTTGGAAGATTGCATGAGGGCTTCTGAACCCTTGAGGAAGCTACCATGTTCGGCAAACCACTTTTTGAAATCCATGTCTAGTTTCCCACAATTTCTACAGGAAGTTCATGTAGAAGCACAATGAGAAGCACAATGAGGTGGAAAAAATGATGGAGAAAGGCAAGGGATGGACACACAAGTGCTTGTAGGCCTAATCAACAGATTCCCACCATCAGATTCCATTTTAGACTTGAATTTGGTTCGTCCAAAGGTTCTACAGGATGTTTCCTATAGAAATACAGAGCTTCCTGTAGAAGGCACAAGAAAAATTCCTTTAACCTTGATTTGAGTGCTCCTCCTGTCATGAAACGTCCTTCTTGCAACCTGCAATTAGCCAATGCAATTAGTTTTATTTTTCTTTTTCTTTTTCTCTTTTGTTTTTTTTTTGAAAAACAACTAGGGCGCCTCATGGAGGTTTTCACCCTAATTCCCTGCCTTGGGCGCCTCCAAGGGAGGTTTTCACCCAAAGATCTTATTCCCTTTTATTTTCTCTTTTTTTTTCAACCCATTGACCGCCTCATGGAGGTTTTCAATCAATGAGCCAATCTAAGGCGCCTCCGAGGAGGTTTTCACCTTAGATTTCTATTTTCCTCTTTTTTCATTTTTTTCTTTTTCTTTTTTCTCTTTTCCTTTTTCTACCCTACCCTACTTGAAAAACAAAATCGTTCTCAAGTATAAGAATACTTCCAATGGAGCCATTTGCACATCGAGATTAGAGACAAAATGATGTGAAGGCTCAAAATGCATGCTTTGACAGGTATCCAGATCTCAGAGACCAAATGATCTGGCTTTGAAGGGATCAAACATAGCTGAGGAAGAGAGTACCGCTGCAACTTAGTGACCTTCTGAAACCATATCTCAATATAGCTTTGATATCCTTGGTCATCTTGTTGATTTGGATCATTCTTCATGTCACCTTCTATCATGACCTTCTGATCTTCCTCTTTTTGTTGATTTTTCTCTTGAGTACATGGAGGATTTGATGATAACCATGAGGGAACTCTCTCGCTCTCTGATTTTGATCTCTTCTCTCCATCAAGTGCAGCCCATGGTTCTCTGATCTCTTCTTTGGAATCTTCTTTTTCCCTTGGTCCTTCAATGTTGTCAATATAATCTTTGTTTTGCAACACTCTTCCTGAGCTTTGGTGAACATCATTGAGCTCAAGAGGAGTCATTTGCACATGTTGTGCCTCAGCTTTGCAATTGGGTTGAGCTACTCCAATGTATGGCTTTGGAAATGGTATGGGTAGTTGAGTGGAGGTGTGAAATTGAGATGGAGATGGAGGGCATTGTGGTTGGGTAGGCATTTGGGGTTGCCTTGGTAGAGGAGGAGGCGATGGTTGCGGTTGAGCAGGTGGTGGAGGAGAATGAGCGGGATGAGAGTTGTACTGGGGCCTCCACCCCTGATAAGGTGCATTCCACTGAGGCTGTGGCTGAGCATAAGGGTGAAATGAATGAGCAACTGGTTGGGCATAATATGGATCTGTGAAGGAACAAGGAGGAGGTGTGAACCAGGAAGGATGAGCAGGGGGACCCCAAGGAGGCATGAAAGTGGCTTGATAGGGGTCATAATAGGTCTCAGGTGTCCCTTGCAGTTCCTGCTGGTAAGATCTAGGTCCATGCAGCCTCCTTTGGTTTATATGATAGAGTGGTTCAGTGGCTCCTTTGGCTCTCTGGTATGCAGCTTTGAGTCCAGGCAAGGAAGGGCACTGATTCGTAGGATGGTATTCTTCACAGATGAAACACACTTCTAGAGAGTGCATTGGACATTCGTTCCTAGGATGCTTTCTAGTGCACCTAGGACAAAAAATGGCCAAAGCTCTCTTGGCTTCCTCTTGCTTCTTTTGGATCCGCAAGGTATCCAGTTGCATGGCAAGAAACTGCCTCATATCACTCTTGAAATCTTCGATCTGATTTTCAAATTCATCTTTGGACAAGGTGCTGCTCCCAACGTTTCTGCTTGTAGCCATTCGCTCCAGAGGAATGTTTTCTTCTTCTTCTCCCCTAGAGGTTCTTTAAATATGCCTTGATGTCCACCCAGGGGTTCTTTAATCACAACCATCGAAGAAGAGATAACGTTGGCTGTGTGAAGCAGTGGGGGGTTGTGCAATCATTTTTCTAACTTATCTCTACTCCTACAAGGCATGAAATGAAATCTTTTTGGTTGATTTTTTCTTTTTTCTACTTCTACCTACAAAACTGAAATAGATTGAACTGCAACTAACTATCTTGCTAGAATGAAAATGCGGAATTGAAATGAAAGCATGAAAGGACTAATCTATTTTGCTCAAATCAAATTGCAGGAATGAAATGCTAGTCTACGCTTGCGGAATTGAAATGCTAGTCTATGCTTGCAGAAATGAAATTGCGGAATTGAAATGCTAATCTACGCTTGCAGAAATGAAATTGCGGAATTGAAATGCTAATCTATGAAAGCGGGAAATGCTAATCTACTTTTGCATAAACGAAATTGCATAATGGAAATGAAATAAACTACTTAGCAGAAGATTGTAGTGGAAAATAGAAGAAAAGCGACAATCACCAATACTCTGACGCGTCCCCGGCAATGGCGCCAAAAAGATGGTGGGCTCCAGTATTGTAGCAATAATGCTACAACTCCTGGAGCTCCCTTCTTTAATTTTATCAACCCGGTAGTTCGTAACAAACTTGGAAGCGACGGTGCTGTATGCACAAGTACTAGCTCTTGCCGCAGCTGTCACTTGGTCAGCTGGCACAAGTCCGCTAGGGGCTCAAGCCAACTTCTATGAGCTCTTAGAAGAAGCTTTTTAACTGATGGACGGAAGCTAACTCAAAGGAAGCTAATCTACTTTCGGAAAGAAACTAAAAGCCAAAAAGAAACACAAACCCTAGCAAACCCTAATTCTACCAGCTAGTCCTACTGATGCAAAGGAGAGAATGCAAACTATGAAAAGAGATGTCATTACTTCTAGGAAGGTAAAATGCATGTGTCTAAGTTATCACTATCTGAAGAAAACATCTTTTTGTATTTTTGTTTAAGTTATTAGAATCATCATGCATGTGCTTTTAACTGGCGTTTCACTGTGCAGGGGTGGATCAAGGAGGAGAAATGCTTGGAAAAGGTTGGGAAGACTCGGAGAGGGTCTAAGGGATCCCTATCATCCTTTCAGAGAGTTTCACAAAGTCAGGATGCCATGCAACCGTGTTTATGAACTTCTACTGGAAGTCTGCAGGGGTTTCTACAGGAAGTTCTGTAATTCTTCTACAGGATGTTTCGTGATTGGGTTTTTGACTGATAGGTCAGTGGGAGAGAATGCATGAATGGGTAGGGAGGTAGGGTAGGGGCCTGGAATGACCCAATGACTGAGGGATGAGGTGATGAGAGGGTGTGGAAGTCTAGCTTGCATCAAAGAAGGTTTAGGCAATGGAAAGGCAAGAAGGTAGGGTTACGTGGCAAAAGAGCAGATGGGAGATGAGGAAGCAGAATTGGTGATGGAGGAGCTGATCTGGACGAGGCTCAGATGAATGAGGAGGTGATGAAGGTGCCCTGTATAGTGTTTACCTGATCAAACCAACTACTTCTTGCATACAATCAAAATATTAGATGATCTATCTAACAGTTTAATGAGATCAGTGAACAACAACCTTATTCATGACAAGAATCACGTACAGCATGTGAACAAAACATTATCAAAGAGATATAAACGCATGAATAACTCCTACCAATCCATCCTAAACATAAAAAGCTACTTCAACCATCAAAAGCAACCTAAGTAACAAAGCACGAATTAAATCTAAAGAGCAGACTTTATTTTAAGAATGTAGCGAACACACATAAAGATAAACAAGGGAGGTACTGGGCGCTTGAGATGGGCCCAACCCCAAGAGCTACAGCATCCCAAGAGAGATTTAGAGCTGGTGCAAAGCTGGATTCATCTTTATTAATCAAGAATGAAGAGTTACATCAAAACTGTCCACAAGGAGAGCTTGAGAATGAGCTGAAAGCAAAGCTAATCTATTGCCTACAAATCAAATTACAAAATGACTACAACAAGGCTATGAAATGACTAACTACTAGCTACTATCTACTGGCTAACTAGCTAACATCCACTGGCTAACCCAAATGAGGCCCTAAGCCTTCTTATTTATACAAATTGAGGACCCAACAGTCCTCCTAAACTTTAGGGACTCGGTTGCCCAAAACTTGGAGTTAACAACAGTCCTACTTTACTTGCTTGGCTGCCCTTGTGCTGATTGATTCGGTGGCCCTTGAACTCCGAGCTGATGGTGGAGAATTCGAGGTAAGGGCCCATAAATGAAGGGGACACCTTCCTACAAATCCTCTAGCTTGTTCTCCCACGAATTTGGCTGCCAAGTGCTCATTAAGACCTTCAATTTTGTCTCCAAGTTGACCAAAAAGGCTACACAAAGCACCCATTAGACTTGTTGGCATAATGACTAACCAAATTCACTCTATTAACATAAATATAATAAAAAACATGCAATAAAATAATGAGAATGGTGGATTAAGTCAAATTAGGAGGTTGAATGAGCCCAAATAATTGTCCATTTTTGGGGCTCATCAGCTCCTCCAAGAAGAGAGGTGGCAACATAGTAAGAGACCCAACGAGAGAATGGGTGGAGGATATCATGCAAGATTGGGATCTGCTCGAAATCAAACCTCTGAAAGGTAAGTATACTTGGTCAAATAAAAGAATTGGCCCTGGCCATATTGCTCCGATATTAGATAGATTTCTTATTCAAAGTTCCTATCTACTCCTTGGTTTAGAAGCTAGGATGCTCATCCTGCCATTCATAAACCCATAAAGCTGGAACTCTCAGCACACATAAATTTTTGGCCCATTCCTTTTCGTTTCAGTGCTCTATGGATAAGGTATCCAGACTTTATGGATAAGGTTAAAGAGAGATAGAATCGGCCTGTCAGAGGGTCCCCTTTCTTTGTTTGGGAAGAAAAATTAAGAAGAGTAAAGGTTGCATTGAAAAGTTGGGCTAAAATTCTTCCAAATCTGGCTGATGAAAGGAGGATGGCCCATGCCTCCCTCGAGAAGCACCAACTGCAGATGGAAGAGGAGGAACCCACGGAGGAATCGACAATCATAGAAGGAAATCTGCAACAAAAATTCCACAAAGCTTGTCTGCAAGAGGAAGAATATTGGAGGCAGAAATCCCGTAGCCTGTGGTTGAAAGCGGGAGACAGGAATACCTCCTTCTTCCATAAATAGGCCCAAGCTAGAAGGTCCTTCAACACAATTTCTGAAATAAAAGAAGATCATGTTACCCATAAGGACTTTACAAGCATCAAAGGGGCTGCCTTCTCCCACTTTGAGAAACTATATAGTGAAGTCGAGGGAACGAGCCAGGACACTATATTCTTGGATGTTGTCCCCTCCAAGATCTCTTCAAATATGAATTAACAACTGGAGCTAAAGTCACCAGAAAAGAGATAAAGGTTGCGCTCTATGAAATGGAGCCAGACAAAGCCCCGGGTTCGGATGGCTTCATTGCCAAATTCATTCAAGTCTGTTGGAAAATAATGAAGAAGGATCTACACAGAATGGTATCCAAATCTCAGTGCTGCCAGAAAATTGGAGGAAGCACGAATTCCGCCTTTCTCGCCCTCATTCCAAAGGAGAAGGTAGCCAACACCTTTAACATGTTTCGTTCGATTTCGTTATGCAACATTGGCTACAAGCTCATAACAAAAGTGATTTCCAACAGATTGAAGGTCCTCTTGCCCTCCATTATTCCCGAAAACCAAGGGGGTTTCATTTAGGGTAGGCAAGTCGTGGAAAACATAATCCTTGTGCAAGAGGCGATTCATTCTAGCTTGCAGTGGAAAGAAAAAGGTATGGTGATCAAGCTGGACCTTGCTAATGCATTTGACTGAGTTCGTCACAAGTTTCTCTTTGGTGTGATGCACAAGTTTGGATTTGGTCAGGAGTTTATCAGATGGGTCCGGGCTTGCATCTTTGAACCCTAGATTGCCCCTCGTGAATGGAAGAGCAACAGAATTCTTTAAAGCCTCTAGAGGGTTGCGCCAGGGTTGTCCTCTTTCCCCTCTTCTTTTTGTTTTGTAAGCTTCATTTCTGAGTTTTTATTTAGAAAAGTGCCATATAGACCAAGAAATTAGGGGTCTTAGGATTGCTCGAGGTGTCAAGGATATCAAACATGCGTTGTTCACTGATGATTCTCTTTTGTTGGGTGCTACCTCTGTATACTCTGCCTCCAGATTCAGAAAAGTGTTGGAAGATTTCTGCAGGACTTCGGGCAACAAACTAAATGAAGGAAAATGCCATTTTTATGGTTGGAATATCTCTAACAACGAGCTCTCCTCAATTTCTAGATGTATGGGTTTCGCTGACTCTGCTTCTTGGAATTCCTTCATCTATTTGGGCCTTCTTATCTTCCAAAGGAGGCACTCCAGTAACGATTGGCTCCAAATTGTCGAGAAATTTAAGAAAAAAATCCAGTCTTGGGGCTTCTCATGGTTGAATCTTGCAGGGAAAACAATGCTTATTAAGTCTGTCCTATCTAGCTTGCCCATCTTCCAATTCTCGGACATGTTGGCTCCCTCCAGCATCATAAAGAAGGTGGAGGAATGGATTCGAAGGTTCTTTTGGAAAGGAGGCAAGAAAAATGACAGGAAGATCCCCCTTTTCAGTTGGGACAAAGTTGCCAAACCTCTGCTAGAAGGAGGTCTGAATTTCAAGGACCCGAGGACTCAAAATATTGCTATGGGGGCTAAGATTCTGTGGAGACAAATAGCTCCGAAACCGGGCTGGGCCCAAAAGGCGTTATGGAAGAAATATTTCAGGGGTCAGAGGCTACGAAGCTTGGATGACCTCACCCACACCAGCAAAGGCTCTCAAATTCACAGGCTTTGCATGCAGGCCTTACCACTGATACAAAAGCATTCCTATTGGATCCTGGGTAATGGCAAGCTCATTAATATTTGGACTGATAAAATCATGAGCGAAGAACCTTTGGGTGAAGTCCAAGAGCTCTCTGAGCTTTGAAACTGGACGTTAAACAGTGGCATCAAAACATTGTGGGATATTTCTTGCTAGAAGGATAATTCGTGGGTAGGCTGGAAGAAGCCTCAAATGTGGGATGCTCTAGATTAGGCATGGTCATTCTTGCTGACTAAGCTGAAGGGAATGAGCCTGATGAGCATTAGGAAACAAGACAAGAGAGGATGGGGCTCTCTAACTGGTTCTTATACTATTGCACAAGGCTATGCATAGCTCAAAAAAATTCCCCATGTCCCTTGCTGCCCAGCGACTTGGCGAGGACTCTAGAGGCAGAAATGTGTGACAAAAATCGATTTTTTTTCAGCTGGATGTTGTGCGACAACAACATTTTAACTGAGGATACACTAAAAAAGAGAGGCTTCTTGGGCCCTTCTAGATGTAATCTTTGTCTGGAAAATGAGGAAAATGCCACTCATTTATTGATTGAATGCAGGTTCGCCAAGAGTATTTGGGCTAATGCGTTTTCCTCATGGGGATCCTCTGTTCATCTGCAAAACTCAATTGCTGTATACTTTGTTGATTGGGCTCATCTCTATCCCGGAAAACTCCCCAATAACAACTGGTTCAAGGCAGCTTGGATGGTTTATCCAAAATTCATTTTCTGGCAAATATGGATTGAGCACAACCACAAAATTTTTCAAGAAAAAGCGCAAAAGTGTAACCTTGTTTTTTCAAAAGCCAACGGCCTGCTCAAGGAATTTCTCGGTGAGAAATCTGAGAAGTTGGGAAAAATAACTTAAATCCTCAAGAACTGGCGTGGGGAACAAGCTTGGCCTTCAGTTTTATGAGGATAAGAGACAATTCCAAACTACGAAAAACTGGCAGATCAGGCTTGCTGAGGGCGATTTTCGCATTTGGCTCCATAATTGTGACAATTCTTCTTTGTTTTTTGATGGGGCTGCCAAAGGAAATCTAGGAACTGCTAGGGCTGGAGGTGTCATCAGGAATGCAAATGGCTGCCTAGAGAACAGGTATGCTTGGGGCCTGGGTCACAATACAAACATGCAAGTTGAGGCCATGGCTTTATTGCAGGGTCTTAAGCATTTACAAGTTCTTGGTATTGAGAAAGCCAATATTCTTGGTGACTCCCAATCCTTGATTCGAATTCTTGTGGATAACACGTCCCTGAGGGACTTTCGGCTAGCAAGAGTGGTTGCCAGAATAAGGAAGCTAGTTGGTTCCTTTCTTCAGGTGAATTTTTTCCACATTCTTTGGCAGAATAATAACGAAGCCGATGCAGAAGCCAACAAAGCAGTCCTCCTTCCTGCAGGCACCCGGATAAGAGATGGGATTGAAGATTGGGATCCAATCCCTTAATTCTGTTTCTCATGTATTACTATCTTTTACTTCAACAGTTTGTCTGTATTCACAAGCATGGGGAAATTAGGGAAATAGGCTTGACTAATGGAGTTAAGAAGATTCAGAACATTAAGGTTAAGAAGTCAGTTTTTCTATATGTTGAGGATAGCTGGTTCATGGGCATCCTAAATGTAACTGGCCAACAGGCTTTGGATTTATTTTAATATAAAATATATCCGTTTTCGTTAAAAAAAATAAAAAAAAATGGTAACAATCCAAACGACCCAATTCCAATAGTGTATCGTCACCAATAGACCAACAACATGAAGTGAACTTCCATAATCACTTTGTTTACAGATTGTAATAATATTTAATCAAAATGGATTCTTGCATATAAGTTTAATAGTTAGTCATGCAAAAATAATCAATCTTACCAACTAGCTTAATTTCAATTAGAATCCATGACAGGACTCAATCGTCATTTAACCATTACAGTCAAGTCTTATCATTTGACCCATTGTTTATCTTTAACATCTAAGGGGCTCTTTCAATGTCTTTTAAAACATCCTATTGTCCTCTTCGACGACAACCCCCACCTTTTTACATTCTTTCGTTATCACATAGAACAATACATGCATTCATTCTTTATAAACAATGCATTGTAACTAAATCATTTTTCTTTAAATGCACCATTAAGCGTTACTATAAAATTATGTATGTAAAGGTTGGTAGTTAATCCACACTATCACTAGTGAGTGTTCAGGGTTTTTCATAAATGCAATAGAATTTTATTTTCTTTTATCCACATTAATATTCAAATGTCATGAGCACACATTTTCACTTACTATTTTTAAATGAGGTTATTAACATGCATCATGAATCTTATGTCAACTATAGTCTACTGCATACATCATTATGTAATTTTGTTAGAATCATACCTAAGCTGATGTCCACTAGCATCATACCTGTACTTCCTTTCCGCTTACCGATTCCCAAAAGGCGTAAGTGCTACAACCTTTTGTTCTTATACCACTTGCGACATCCCTAATTTGAACTTAAACCAAAACACAACAAATTACAAATATAACCATAAATAAAACGATGCAACAAAAATAACACTTCATTTCATTAATATCAAAATATTGAAATATACTTACAAACAGAATGGAAATAAACTAGCTCGGGCAATGGTAGCTTATCTCTGAGAAGAGATGTGGTGGCTACATGCCTCTGAACTATGTTATAATGAGGCTCAAGGGCTTATTTGTTATTGAACAATAAGAGAAAACCCTAAAAAACCAAAACCCTAACCCCAGGAGATGTAACACCAAGAGTTTGTGGGCCCGTTGGGGTTAGTTGGGCAGCCAACTTCTCGAGGTCATAACTTGGTCATATTATCTCCGTTTGGCGTGTACGATACCTTGTTGGAAAGGTCTCTCCAAGTATTACATTATTTGTAGAAAGTCCTTGCTTATGGCAATTGGCCTACTGTAGACCTAAAAAAATGTCGTTTAGGGGGTTAAAACTACTCTCGAAGTTTAGGACTTGAAAAATCGCTAAAAATAGTAAATCCTTAAATAAGCAAGGAAACAGATGAAACCCACTGGAGGTCTAGGTGGAATAGGCAGGTGGCCACCAATATCCACCTAGATGAATCCCTCGGTAAACCTCGTGTAAAAACACATAGAATTAGAGATTTTTTTAATGGAATTTACCAACATGTAACTTTTCGAATTACTATTCCATACTCATTCATTGACCATTAGATAAAATCTTTATTATTACATAGAGGATCTTTAGTAAAGGAATAGTAATTTATATAACATAACATCCACTGTTATAACATATTATCATAAGCTCCCTATTGAAATCTTACATCATTATCATTATTCATTTCATTAAGCCAATTAATCACATGTTTGATGATGTAAGTGTTAATGTGAAACTAGGAAGAAACATAATTAGAATGACACAAGAGGCAAACACATCATTAGTCATTGATATACCCTAGAAACCCCGTAGGGAAAACCATCAAACTTTTAATTTTATTAAACGTCTTGTGAGGGTATTCGCCCCTCACTCAATGGTTGTAAGAGAGTCCATCCCTTGACCATTGTCACAAAATCTTACAAGGAAATATCATCGTAAATACAACATAACTAGCTAGAAGATATTACAATAATTATGTTATCATTTACCCACAAATCCTCAAACATTATGACTTTGTGGCATAGTTCTTCCCATCAATGGATTATTCCATAATTGACATTCCTTCAATATGCATCTACTACTAGTTCTTTTCCTGCCACAATGTTAAAAATAATCCATCTTTCGCATATGTCACAATCTTTACCTGCAACTGCTACTTCAACAAGCATTGATATCATGATTAAGTAAAACATTAATCAAAACAATAATAAATATTTATTAGTGATGCTTCAAACATCTATTCATGTGCATACATAAAATGTAAACAAAATATAGTGACATGCCTCTTTTAAAAACATTGCACATGCTTTAATTAAAAGCACATAACTATAAAACAATGTATATTTATCTTTACATGTCTATGGTTATGACACATGTCTGTCCATCCATAACTCGCATGTATAAGGTAAAATACATAAATATTACCTAGACATGTTCACTTGTCCCTATTTCACATCTATCACGAGACAGGAACAATTACATTCTACTTCTACTCACAAACAACATGATAATACTAAAGAACCTTCACGGTTATCACCCTCTCTTCACATAAGAAGAGGGAAAATATTCCCAAGATAAATACCACATTAACTATTATTCCCCTCGCACAAGCACACATTCTTTTCCAAAATAAAACCACCACAACTATCCATATTCTTTTAAAGGATACTAGCACATTAACTATGATCTTTGTGCATGTAATTATATAAACTTTATTCAAAATAAACTAGCCCTTTAGTGATTTTATTTTTGCATTCAAATATGTAAAATAAAGCTAACACAATATGTACTAACATACCACCGGAGCAAGGGAAGGTAACACCAAAGAGGAAGAGGTTAAATTTTGATTATATGTAAATGTATTGACGATAAATTTCATGCATGAATAATGCAACAATATCTGAAAATTATGGGATAAAATATGTTAGACATTTATCCACATGGCATAATATTATGTAAAGGCTGTAATAAGACCTTCAAGTTATGGTCCAATCAAATATTTAAAAAAATAATTTTTGAACAATATTGAAAAAAATATTTATTTCTCAAAGTTAAACATTATAAATTGCATTGGTCAATTTCAAACTAATTGCGATCAACGTTATTTTTAAACATATTTTCATTTTTTAAATTATATCAAATCTAATAATATTTATTTTAAATTTAATATTTATTTTTAAAATTCAGATTGTTAACAGAATGCATATACTTCCTATGTCATAAGTAATATTTTAAATCTAAGTGTTTCACCAATTTAAAAAAAATAAAATAAAAAATAAATCTATATGTACCATACTTTTTAAAAGTGAAACATTGGAAGACATTTTGATTTCATATGGTGACATTTCGACTTATGTTTATCATATATAGTCTTACTTTTGCTCAGGGAGCTTTTAACTATTTTGTTTTTCCAGTTTTTAGCTATTTTATTTCCCATAATAACATTAACATAATTTTGCATTTTTGACTTGGGATTGCTTAATTCCACACTCAATACCTGTCAAATTGGTATCACTCCATTTGAATTTGAAAATTTCAAGGAAGCAATTTTTAGACAATAAACCAAACATACCTTTTGGTAGTAGTGAAAACTATTCAATTTAATTAATCTTAATATAATTTAATAGTTTTATCTTATTGCGCTGTAAGGCATTTCCCTTTGAGAAAAACTCCCCAATTTTCACTCTACACTGGTTTGCAGCATTGGATTGAAGTGTTAGACGATTGAAGAATGGTGTGCCGCTGGATTAAGTGTACCAACAAAAACTAAGAGTTAACCCCCAAAAAACAAAAAGAGTAGCGGTTAGGACAAAAACGCTGCCTATTCTGGGACTAAGCGGAGCCGAGTATTAGGAAAAAAAACGTTGGTTCTCTGGCGAATTGGTGTTCATAACTGTCTTTCGAGGGTTTTGAAGTGCTCAAAACTGCATGTACCGCTGACAATTGCAGCAAGAATGAGTTTGAATCTTTTCTTGAGTAAGATGTTGGCGATTTCATGCTAATCACTGTCTTTCGAGGGTTTTTCCAATGCTCATAACTATAGGTACCGCTGACAATTGGAGCAAGAGTGAGTTTGAATCTTTTCTCTAGTTGGATGTTGGAAAAAAATTCAAGGGAGGATTCATGTATATCCTAGAGAGCATCAACATTTTTAAAGGTTCTTCAATCTTTTTCTTCTATACTAACACATAGTCCTATCCTTTGTAGGTATTGACGTCTCGCTACCCGCTTCATAGAGGTTTAGGAAATCAGAGGAAAGTGTCAAGGAATTTGAGATCCATTTGCAGGGGTTACACAATATTTTTCTGACCAAACTTCAGTAATGAAATTCTCATCAACCTCCCACCTCACAGATTGCAACATATCATGTGTTTTCATTGTGATGTAATTCAGCCTTTTGAATAACACATTGATTTGGTTCACCTATGTCTTCCCTTTGGCTATGTAAATCTCTTGGTTAGATAATAGTTTAAGTGTACTACAGTGACTTGGTTAGCTTTAGTTCAATTACTTTGATTTCTGATTCACTCAAAGCATACATTCCCTCATTTGAATCGTTTTTGTTCATTGTTATAATTGTCTCATAGATATAATTTCAACTGCATAGAATATAACTAAGAATTTACCCTTGCTCTTGACTACTTATAAGCATCTCAAGAGTAAGTTTTTGTGTGTTGATTAGTTGTACTATTTAAGCAGATTTACTTGTTTGAGAACTGAATACAACCCCAAGGGACATCCCCCTGAGACTGCAAAAGCACTAGTTGAACCAGAGAGACATCCAGAGAGGGTTTAGTTGTCTGGAGTTGGTCCACAACTCTGTCCGCTATCTTTCATATTGAGGTCTCTCTACTCGCTTTGTAGAGGTTCACGAAATAGGAGGAAAGTGGGGAGTTATCTAGAGATGAAGCCCTTATTTATGTTGCTCTAAAAAATGATAGTTCTACCCAAATAAGACAGGGAAAGCTATTTTACTCTATTTTATGTACTGTTCTGAAGTAAAGAGAAATTTCCATCTCTTGGAGCCCTCCTCTCGTAAACATGTACCAACTCAGCGTTTTGTTGAATTTAAACCGTATAGATTGTAACACAGGGATATATGCAATGGATGTCTCTCAAAACGTACTTTCAATGAAGGTGATGTCTAACCAACATTGAATTTGTATTGAGCACATCCCCAATATATTTTTCCATCAAGTTAATATCCTCGCATAAATTCTCTATGGAATAATTTAAGGCTATTATTCCCTCCTCCTCCCAAAATGTTGTTGCTCAGAAGTTATCCTAACTCGATGTTCATGGGTTATGTGTTTTCCCATTCTGAGTCCATCAAGGGGAGTTTCCGAACATAACTGGATCCACCCATTTAGAATTAGGAAAGATATATATAGCACATTTCAATATATGCCAATTCCAATCCCCATCCACACCTCATGGATGGCCCAAATGGAGTGCCATTGTTCTGCACATCGAGGGGTTGCACAGTTTCCCATGTGTCTAGAAGCAAGTATATGAGTAAAGGCTCTGGCATTAAAAGAAAAGGAGGAGATTGTGAAGCAGACGATGATCAAAATTCTAAGAACAACATATATATGTATTGTCAAACTTTATTGGAAGCAAATCCTGACAACCCACTTCTTCTTAGCAACTATGCCAAGTTTCTGCATGAGGTTACCAATTTTGATTTATGGTTCAGATGATGTTTTATTTGTTCCAGTTACAATTATATGCATGGAACATTTATTTGTATTAGTCATGAGATAATTAGCATTAAGTTATCATTTTTCTAGTATATTTTGAGAAACATGGGTTGAAATATTAGATTTTATTTATTTATCGGTGTGATTATTTTGAATTGTATGTATAATTGGTGCAACATAATATGGAGAAAGCTAAGGAATACTATAAAATGGCCATATTGGCAAGCCCTAGAGATGCAAAAACTGTCTCACTCCATGAAAATTTCATATGGGAAACACATAAGGGTGCAGCTAGGGCCGAAGCTTACTTCATTCAAGCACTGAACTTGGCTTCCTCTAATGACTGATAAGATTTTAGTTTCACTTCCACTTTATTTTTATTTTTTTTACTTTGAATAAAAGCACTGGAATTCTTAATTACTTCCTCAAATTTCATGGATTGTAAACCCAATAAACCATGGGCCTTGATTATGATACCTCTCCCAAGAGAATCAAATATAATCTAACCTTTGATCAACAACAACTAGCCACAATATCAAATAACACCACTAATCTATTATAGTCTCGTGTTGTTGGCTTAGGTTGGGTTGACCCAGGTTCAAACTTTACGACACACCAACAAAACCCTCAATCACTGGCCTTTCAGAAACGACCTGCAAACAAGTCGTAGTCTCACCCGAAGTGACTGTGGGAGGTTATAGAACTAGGTTTCTGCAGCCTTGAGAGATACTGCGATGTGGCAATTATTTATTTTCTTATGATTTAACACTTATAAATTACTTCGCATTCATGAACTACTTCACACTTATATATTACTTCGCAAAATCACATTCATCGCTTAAACATATCATAAACACACATAAGCTTCACAGTACTGAAATAAAGTGTAGACAATAAGCAAAACACATGAAGACACAAATTTTATCGTGGTTCATCCCAATGTGGGACTACGTCCACAAGAAATGTTTCTTACAATAGAGAATTTGGTACAACAAACTGTTCTTTCCCTGCGGACATAGCTGCAGGTTGTTTGTGCACTAAGCTGCAGACGGTCTGCGCACTAAGCTGCAGACCTAGGCCTCTGCACACTCAGCTGCTGAGCCTCGCCCCTTTCTCTGAAGTACAAATCATAGAGATACAACCATAAAACGCATATATGGAATAATAGTTGTCTTCCTTCTTTATTATTCATCCCTATATATACTATTACATTGAGGGATTACATCGCTACATTACCATGGACCCGATACCATGGTTTCCAAAATACCATGGTCCTAAACCATTCAATTTTTACAATATTATATTCCTTTACAAAAAGTGAGGGCTTCATCAGGAAGCCCCTATACTGTGCAGTGAGTTTGATGCGCGGTCTTCATTGTGCTCCGCTGTTGTGCTGTCCTGTCCACTTTTCATTCCGCGATATCCTTTGTACTGTGCACTCCACAAAATTCGGAATCCTTGCCTGAAAGATAGAAAAGTTGGGTTGCACCCAACAGACCCCCAACACTCACATGTGACTCATCCCAAGTCACTCAGCTGGTTTACCTCTGATTTTGTCTACAATGTTGTTGTATGCCTTGTTGAATTGTTACAGAATCTTTGCTAACTGCTTTTCCTCGCCACACACTTCTTCTAATAGTGCTTATGTGACATGCTTTGTAGCCCTCTTTGTCAATTATGTCTCCCTCTATCAAAGTGGTTGAATATTTTCACTGATCGCCTGTGATATATGAAGAGCCTCATCTTGCTAAGGCTAAGTCCTTTCTATCAAGATTTTCTCCTCCTTATTCATCTCTTCGATCTTCTTTTGCAACTCCTTTGACTCACTAATTTTTGCGAGCCTCTGCAAGATTGGAAAAGTCTTTGTAGCCACCCAACTCTCTTCCAACTGATGTTGCTTTTGCTGCATCTCCTCCTACAGTTTCTGAACATTTTGATCTTCCTGCAGCAAAGTCCAAATTTGCATGTTCTCATCCAACAATTTTCCACAGTCTTCCAATGTTGCGAAGATGCTAGCCATCACACTCTTTAAGTTAATCTCCCTCTGCTCGCTCACTTCTAGTGGCATGGTTGGTTGCAACTTCATTTTCAACTCAATGATCTTCATCTCATACTTAAATTACACTACAAAATTTTATCCTTCTGCTCCTTAACTGCAAGGCCGAGCTTCGCGACTGTTATCACCTGGATTGAACCTCACGCTGAAAGAAGGCAATGCCAGGGTAACTACAAACCATGCTTAGCTAAGTAGCTAGCCCTACTAGGCTGGGAGACGGCTCTCTCTGTAAGGATCTCAGCCAAGATGACTGGATCAGGTAAAGGATATTATGCTAGGTATAGTAGCACAAAGATTTGATTGGATTTTGAAGGAGTTTTGCTGGATCAGGAGGAGCTGGACAGTTTAGGGCTAGAAAATTAGGTCAGAATTGTAGGGTGTTCAATGGGGCAAGGTAGGCATAAGGTTTAGCACTCTAGGGCTTGATGAGTGAGGTGTTTTAAGATTGGTGAGAGGCTAAGAAGAGCATGTGATTACCATGGATCGTTCCCAAACTGTAGAAAACATGAAATGGTGAATATTTTCCCAAAGTAGAGCACTGATGTAATGAATTCTGCCTATCAACTTGAAAGCATTCACTTAACATACTAACGGAATACACAAAACATATGATCACAAGAGAAGAAACTGTACTAAAACTCCATACCACATGGATCCCATAAAATAGCTACAATTCTTATTAATCTCTTGCTAAACTACTACAAAATGATGTACAATCAAGGGTTGAGCATCCAACTGAGTCCAACCCTTTACAATGAGAAAGAAGAAGAATATATAGGCCTTGTTTCAACCTCCTCCAATCCTCAGGGGTAGAATCGCTAAGATGAGGAGCTAATATAACTAATACTGAACAAGAAAACAAGCATATAGGCATCTTAACAACTTACCTCTAAAAGTGAAAAACTGATTCATTTGAGCTCAAATTGACTTTTAATGCAATGAATCTACCCTCTACTACTAATTATCCATCATATTTACATGCCAAGTCATCATTTACAATGGTAAAACATCCTCCATGAGAGAAAATCCATGAACACAGTAAAAAATGGAAAACTAGCCACCCTGTGCAAAATTTGCCCTACGCGCAGCGCCACTGGCCTAACGTGCAGTGCCACTTTCAGGTCCCTTTTGGAGGCCTTCCCAGAATCCAAATTGAGCTAAGGATATCTCATTGAAAATGTCTTCAAGTCTACTTTCCAAAACACCTAGAATTTCTGCATTTGAAGCTCATTTGACCCCTCAAAACTTGATTCTCCCAAGACTGCTTATGTGTGTCCAAAAAGTGGCAGAAAGGTCATTTTTAGGGTGTTTTTTGAGCTTTTAGTGGACCAGTTCTTCCCCAAAAACTTAGAAAATCCATAGGGTGCATGTATTCATCACTATGAATCGAAAAATGCAAACCATTTGTGCATTGGGTGCCCCAAGGAAAAGCGCAGCGCCAGTGGCACTGCGCGTTTAGGCAGTTTTTCTATGTGTAAAATTTCAATGGCGCTGAATGTTTAGGCAGTTTTTCTGTGTGTAAAATTTCAAAATATGAAAATGACAAAAATTCTTCCAAACTTGCCCAAAATTGGTGAGAAGCACCATCATCAAGTATCCTAATGAGCCAAGGAAGCTTCAACAAGAAACCTAAGCCTATCCTCCTTTTTGCCTTTTAGAGCCTGCCTTAGCCTAGCTTTCATCTTTTTGACCCTCATGTTGCAAATTTTGTTTTGGGTCCTGTAATGGTAGGCCATGTGCCTGATCATCTGATTATCTCTATTGGACTTCTGCAACAGCTTCTCAAGGTGCAAATTGACTCTCTCAAGCCAAGTCTCTCTATCATCTTCAATCTCCTTCTCAATAGGAGTAAAATTGACCTGTGCCTCTTTGTCACTTTGTCGTTTTACCTTGAGCAGTTCCAGCTCCATGAGGACTTGCTTGTCACTCAACTGCTTGTTTGCTTGTTCCATATATGCGATGACATACTTGGCCCTCTCCAAATTGTCCATCAAAGCTTGGACTTGAGCCTCCTTTTCTTGTATGATAATGTCCTTTATTGTTTCTTCGTCCTGAGCCTCTAAGTCAATTATTTCCATGCCATGATGAGTATAATGCTGCTCTAGCTCATCATGATCCGTCAAATCAAAGTCCCTCTCTTCCTCCTCATCATCAAGACTTTCCTCCAGCATCTTTTCCTTCCCTTTGTGCAGTTGCTGCACCTGTACCTGCTGTGCTGATGAAGTAGGCAAAGCCGCTTCCACATCCTGTGGAGCTAGCATTTTCCTATGGGTTGATGAAGAAGTCAAGGTCCCTTCCACATCTCGTGGAGCAAACACTTGCCTATCAACTGCAAACAATCTCCTTATGCCCCTCTGATATGTCATGTATGTCCCGGGCACCTCAGTAGTTCTAGTCTCTTTGGCCTCCTCATCTGTTTTCACCTGAGCACTGCTAGAAGGTCCCCCTGCTTCTTGAGACACTGGTGGAGGAATTTGAGGACCCCTGAAGATGTCATGAGTAATAAATGTCTCCCAAGAGATGTTGAGGAGGCTAAGATGATGAAGCACAATCATCTTGATAAGGGAATAATGATAGAGATTGATCATCTGTTGAGGGTATGGATTTCCCGAAAAAATGAGCCATCTTCTCAATATTCCTGAACAAGAAATAAGGGAGGTTAACATCCTCACCTTGGTAAAATGCATGAGAAGCCTGATGTGATAGGTGTACAGCCTGGAAAATCTGCCCTCACAAGTGAAATATTTCATGATGATTTTCAATGGAGACATACTTGTCTTCAAGAAATCTGAAACGAAAAAGTCTCTTCACCTCATTTCTGTACTAGGGTTTGATATAAGGCTCATAATAGTGTTCATCCAGGTCCTGGGCCTTGTACCACTTCTCCCCTACATTTGGAATCCTGGTTTCATCTGCAATGATGGAGGGTGTGACTGTGAATGTTACCCCAACAAGAGTCACCTTGTTGTCCTGAAGATGGGATACAAAACGTTTGGTGAGCTCAGGGTGACGTTGAACTCTCTCTACCTGCTCACAGAATTCATAGCAGCCAAGATATCTGAAACAAGTGACAGCCAACTAAGAGGCCTACAATTCTCTGAGGTTTGGTGGCTCTTCTCTGATAATTATGCCTCCCTTGTGTGGTTTTCTCTGATGCCTAGCTCTATCTGCTGAGGTGTCACTGCCTGTGTTTTCCTCATCCTCATAGTCTCGGTCCTCTCTGTCCATGTTTGTAAGGCTTGAGGTTGTATGAAGGGAATGAGTGAGGGTGATTTAGGAATGAGGGGATGGGAGATGACCTTATGGGTTAGAAAATGAATGAGGGAGTAAGAATCATAAAAATGAGAGGGAGGGCTTGGTTTGTTTAAGATATTTCTTTTTGGGAAGAGGGATAAAGAGATGTGGAAGTTATGGAATAGGGATAAAGGGATAAAGGGAAATAGTTTAGAGTTGTAGTGATAGGTGATATAAGGAATAATTGGGGTTTAGGGTTTAGGTATAACCAAGGAATAAATTTATGGTTTCACACTTTCCATGGGAAATGATGTTTAAAAGTTTGAAATGCAAACCAAAACTATAGTATGGGAGGTCAACTTACTTGCATTGAATGGAAGAGAGGGCAATCTTGAAGTTTCGTGAAGTTTTGAGGCCTTTTTGGCCCTTATGCTCAACAAGCAGCGCCACCTCCAGAAGTGCAGCGCAGTGTAAAATTACACTGTGAAAATCGCCAGATGCACAACACCAAGCTCTCAACGTGCAACGCCACTCCTCCTGGCCGAAACGCGCAACGCCACTTCACCACTGCTCCAAACGCGTAGCGCCACCCTCTAGAAGCGCAACGCCACTTCTCCTTTGCCCAAAACTCGCTCAACCTTTCCTCTTCTCCTCACTTTTTGACTCCTTGCTTGCCAAATGAGAATGATGAACTTGAAAATGAAATGTGAGACCTTATATAGGAGTAAATTTTGATTTTTCACTTGAAAAACCCACTTTCTAATGTTTCTTGACCTTCTTCAAAACCCTATTTTTAATGCCTTTTCTTCTTTGTTTCTTTTCAGGTGGATAATGCTCACCTTGAACTGATTTTTGCAGTGTTTCTTTGTCTTGTAGCAAGGAGAGCTGCTTTGGTGCAGCCAGGATCATTTATTACATAAAGTGACTTAAAATTACATATGAAATACAAATTAACTCAAAATGCTCTATTTTCACCTCAAAAACATGTTTTTGAGGTGAAAATTACATTAGTTTAAAAGATAATTATATAGTGACTATGACCTACAAGCCATCATGCTTGACTTATTTATCATCCTCACACCCTTGCTGCCCTTTATTTACACTTTTAAATCATGCTCTTGACCTTGGTAATGAAGCCCTAAGATCTAATGAAACATGCCCTATGACCTAATGAAAGCATGATTGCAAATTGACCATGAAACCATAAATGAGTACAACCTAAAGAAGGGTCAGCAAGTATACTCTATGAGGCAGAAATTAGATTTTCTAAAGAGAAGAGAACCATCAGTGAATCAGTTTGACATGACCTAATGAAACGATGTAAAAATTTCAGTATGGGACCCCTAAAATGAAAATGCAAAGTGCAAATTTTGATCACTGATGGAAGTATGCAGATACTGAAACTAACATTGGCCTTATTGGGGATGGCAGCTCCTTGGAGGTGTCAAGAACACCGTAGACCAAGTGCCTCATCCATTGGGCAATACGGTCAAACAAACAAAAAAGTGAAAAATGACTCAATACAAACTGAAAACCGACTCACAACCGACTCTAAACTTGACTATAAACCAAATCAACCAAACTTGACACTAATCGTTCAAACTTTATAGCCTTCACTTCGGGCCCCAAGCTTAGATGATAGTGTACTTGAAACCTTGTAAGGAACAATGAAGGTGAAGTAATTTAAGGGAACAACCTCAAAAGTAGTAGTGTTTTAGGAGCCTACCATTCACTGGCCCTCTTGAACATTCCTGACCATCCATTTCCTTAAACAAAAATGCATTTTGTCCTCGATAAGCTGAGATTTTATACGGTCCTTTCCATAAATTGTCAAACTTACCATGATTTCCTTTTTCCTCATTCCGTGCATCCCACTGCAACGCTACATCTTCCAGCTGAAACTTTTCTACTTTGGTTTTGCGGTCATAAATTTTCTTTATCTTCTCTTGCAACCGGAAAGTGTTTTGGGAAGCCTCTTCCCGTGTTTGCTAAAGATGAATCATTTGATTAATTCTGCGCTGAATATCATCCTTTTCGTTGCCAGGTTCCTGTAACAATCTCATGACCGGGACTGCAAGTGATGTAGGAAATACTGTATCAGTACCATAAACCAACTCAAAAGGTGACATACCTATTGATTTCTTGCTGCTCACTCTATCGGCCCACAAGGCATTAACAAGCTTTCGATGCCAATTCTTCTTGTTTTCCTCCAACATTTTCTTGATAATATTCACCAAGGATTTATTTGATGACTCAGCCAATCCATTGCCCTACAGGTAGTATGTCATGGAATGACCCAATGTAATATTGTACTTATTGCAAAACTCAACCATCCTCTTGGACTTAAATGTTGCTGCATTATCTGTTATAATCTTGTGAGGGAAACCAAAACGAGACAAGATATTAGATTCTAAAAATTGGATAATTACCGTGTCTATGGTTTGCCTTGTTGGAATGGCCTCAATCCACTTGGTGAAGTAATCGGTACCTATCAAAATCCATATGTATTGTGCTAATGATGTAGGATGGATTTCCCCTATGAAATCAAGTCCCCACTGCTGGAAATATGCATTTACTTCAACTGGATTCAAAGGAAGAGGAAGCAACTTCCCTTTTCCTTGAAAAACTTGGCATTCATGGCAACCCATCACTATCTTATATAAATCTAAAAACAAAGTTGGCCAATAATATCCCGCTCTCAACACTTTGTTAGCTATTGTTTTCCAAAACAAATGACCACCACAATCACCTCTATGAAAATCATTCATTACCTACTGAGCTTCATCTTCAACCAAACAATTAAGAAGAATTCCTCCTGGATCTTTCAAATATAAAGCACTATTTAAAATGCAGAATTTTGCAGACTTTAGTTTTAGTGATTTACCTTTACTTCTTAACATTCCAGGAGGTGGTGAAAGATGTTGAAGAACATAAACTATATCAGAATACCAAGGTGATTTGAGAAACATTTCTGATACTTGAATGAGTGAGCCACCATCTTCATCCTCTGACATTGCTGCAATAAGATTTATGTTTAGAGCATGCAGATTTGATTTAGCCATTAATTTTGCCAAGCCTTGTCCTTTGATCAATTTGGTAGGTTTAATCTCAAGACCATACTCCAACATTGCTGCTATCCACTTACCTCTTCTTCCCTCCAGATCAGTTTGCATGACAACATCTTTGACTGCTGCATTAGGAACATATGCTATAGTATGTGAATGCAGAATGTATACTCTGAAATCCTTCAATGCTTTTATAAGAGCTAGTGCTTGTTTTTCAATGATATTGTAACGCAAGGCAACATCTCGAATAGTCCTACTAAAAAAAGCAATGGGTTGCTCCACCTGATCCCTCTTTTGCATCAATATCGCAGCCATGGTGTGCTTGGATGAAAATGAAAATATAATAAAATCATGAGTATAATCAAGACAAATCAAGACTGGGGCTGTGGTCAAAGCAAAATTTACCAAGTTGAATGATTTCATGGCATCCTCGGTCCATTTCATAGTGCTGTCCTTTTTCAACATATTAGTTATTTCACGTCAATGCTTAGCCAAATTTGGTATAAATCTGCGTAAGAAACTCATCTTACCATTGAAAGCCTGAATCTCCTTTTTGTTGCGCGGAAAGTCTATATACTGGATTGCTTCCACCCTTGGAGGATCAATGCGAATACTATCTTTAGAAATTATATGACCAAGGAGCCTACCCTTGTCCATGGAAAAAAGACTCTTTTTCGGGTTTAGAGAAATCCTGAACTTCCTACATTTCTGAAAGACAATCTTTAAGTGGTGCAAATGCTCATCATCAAAACCAGAAAATATCGTCAGATCATCTAAATAAACTACCAATAAAACATCCTTCTCATTAGCAAAAGCTATGTCCATTGCCCGCTGAAAAGTGGCTTCGGCATTCTTCAACCCAAATGGCATTTTGGCATACTAAAAAGTTCCCCAAGGTGTTGTGAAGGCAGTTTTGTGTTGGTCTTTTTCATGCACCAAGATCTGATTATAGCTTGAGTAACCATCTAGTAGTGACATCCGTGATGCTCCAACTACTCTTTGCAGAATATGGTCCATCTTAGGAAGAGGGTAAGTATCCTTTAAGGACACTTTGTTGAGGTTTCGAAAATCTATGCAGAACCTTATTTCTTCGGTCTTCTTTCGTACCGGGACCAAATTTGAAATCCAATCAGAAAATCTAATTGGAACAATGATGCCAGCTTTAAACAATCTATTTACCTCTTTCTCGATGGATGACAGTAGCTTGGGATTGATTCTTCTCAACTTCTGTCTAAAAGGTTTTTGATCTGGCTTGATAAGAATAGTATGTTGAATGATATCCTTGTCATACACTTTCAAATTTGAATAATCCCATGCAAAAACATCAGAAAATTCAGAAAGTAATCTAACATACTTAGCCTTTACTTTGGGAGACAATCTTTTTGATAACTTTACAAGCTTGGGCTGGTCAGCTGTTCCAAGATTTACATCTTCAACTCCTTTGTTCGTAGGAACCAAGCTCGGTTTTCTTGCCACATCATCCTGATAAAAAAACTCCTCTAAAGGTATGAGACCTCTAGGAATAATATTATCCTTCAACTGTAAAACCTCCATCTGATTTAACTCAATGTCTTGTTCATCGGAATCACAAACATCATCAATGGAAGCATTCTTAAACTTTCCTTCATTCTGCAAAAAGGCATTAATTTCATTGTCATCCCAAAAAACTTGTCAATACCTCAAAGTATCAGGAACAATAGGCCTATGTTTGACATGAATTTCAAATTTGTTGCTAGAATTCATTAGAATCTTCAAATTGCTGGCCATAGTGGCTAGTGAATTTGCAATGATGTTTTGAGTCGGGGGGACCGTTGTCAAGGTATATTCTGGAAACATCCTCAAAATATCCAGAACTGCATTTCTGTAGGCTTTCATCCACGGATGTTTTGCTTGATATTCTCCTTTTACTTGTTTAATCACCAACTTTGAATCACCATAAATAGAAATCCTTTTCGCATCCAGTTTTTTCAAAATTTTAAGACCTGTAATCAAAGCCTCATACTCCACTTCATTATTAGAGCGATCAAAATCTAACTTGTAGGAACATACTCTAATATTACTTGGGACTTTGGCAGGCTGGAAAGCAGGGCTTCGAATCCAAATTCCAATACCAACACCGTCCTTACCCATAGTGCCATCGAAGTCCATGCTCCAAAGGTTGGCTTCATCTTCTAGATGCTGAATTATGTTTCTTTCTAAACCTTACCTTTGCTGATTACTTCATTTTTCCGCTCTTCACTAATCTTTTGCTGATGTGTAGGTTGCTCAGAAGAAATTTCTATTTTTTCTTTTTCTTGATTAAGAACTGCTCTAAAAGTCTCGAAAATTTCTGGTACATCATCTACTTCTACAAGCTGAATATATACATCATTCAATCCATTATCAGAGTACAAAACAAAGGACTCTAAATCAGTGTGTACAACATTTATCGGATGATTCATAAGCTTCTCTTTACTAGTGATCATATACTTCATTTTCTTTTCCCGGTACAACTTCCTCAATTGACCGAAAACAGGGATGGTAGCATAAGAGAAGTAAAGCTGTAAAATGCCTTTGAGTTTAGCACCCCACGATCTAGATAAGAGCATACCAAATCGAGGCGGTATATCAGCAACTACCACATCCATCAAGACATTTTTGGCTGGGATTTGATCTAAAGAAACCACCAAATATTTGATGAGACCAATGCAACGAACTCTACCAGAGTCAAAGGAGTACAAATCATGATATTTCCGGGTGATATCCAGGCCCAAATTTTCCATAATGGCTTTAGGCATCAAATTATGAGAAGCTCCGGAATCTAACATAGCATTATGGAGAATATACTCATGCAGTTTAAGACTTAGATAAAAGGGAGGGACTTCGCTATCTTCAGGCTGACCTTCTATGGCTAGACCAAAAATGAGTTCAGGATGATCATCCTCGACATTCAACATGTCTGATAAAGGATCTATTTGCAATATTCTAGATACATGGTGTTTATAATTGTTATTCTTAACAAGCTCAGTCAAATGGATGGACACTTTTAATTTAGCAATTTCACTTTCGAAATTAAAGGATGAAACTTTTTCTACCTCTTTGACACCAATGTCCTTATCTGCTTCCTATTTCATTGCACTATCTTTTTGCTGATTGTTATTCTCATTTACAGTGATACTTGTTGATGGTACCTTGCTGGCATTTGGATCAACAAGCTCTTTCCCTTTCTTCTGAGTGTTTGAGGAATCATTCTTTGATTGCACATCTTTTCTTTTCTGAATGGGATTGACTGGTACATCTCTGCTCCTTAAAGAGTACTACCTCTGCTGTGTAGTCAAAGCATTCATATAACCATGCTGATAATCATCAGATTTAGCCTCCAAAACCACATCATTTGCTAAGATGTAATCCTCATCCCTTTGAATGTCTGGAACTTCTGTGTATTCTTCATCTTCGGTTAGAAATATAGGCATACCATCAGTAGTGAAAAAGTGATTTGTTTCAATTACCAGATCTTCGTCATCTTCTTCTTCAATTCCTTGAACATAATTATGCTGTAAGGGAGTTCTGATTTGTTGTTGTTGCACTGGTTTCTCTAGTGCCTTTTGTTCTCTCTGCTTGATTCAGAATTGGGGCTGTTGTTGTCCTCTAAAATTTGGATTCTGGATTGGTGGTTCAGGTCTATCTGTGATGGATAACTGGTAAACCATCCTTTCCATTATTTGAATCAATGAATCCATATTTACATCTGAAGTAGATGCTTCTTCTTTCATGGTCACTCTTTTCTCAGATCTCATTCTTGCTCTTTTGACTAGCAAGTTTGCTTCTACACTCACAACATTCTTTTGCATGTCTTCTAGTGTGGTAGGATCATGTTCTCGCAACTGATATGCCATATCAACATCGAAACCGTCTGGAAACTTGAGCAAAGCCAATCCCTCTGGTGGTTTAATGTTGGCAGGAATAGCATTATATATTGCATTAAACCTCACACAATAGTCTTTCACACTCTCGCCGACATTTCTCTTGATTTTCTCATAATCGAACAAAATCTGAAGTGGATTCTTCTTCATCTCCCATCGATCCAAGAACTGCCTATGGAGGATTGGTAAAGTGGTGATAGAAGCGGTTGGTAAATCTCTGAACCATTTTTGAACTTCACCTCTAAAGCTTTGTACAAACAATCTCATCGTCACATGTTCAATCTCTACTTCATGGAGGTCAAAGAAATCATTCATTTTATCAACATGTTGTTGAGCTGTAATGGTTTGAGTGGCATCAAAGAAAGGTATTTTGGTTTGATAATTAGCGGGCATGGCACCAATATTCTGTGGTAAAACAAGGGGTGCATACTGGGCAACCATAACTCGAGGTGGATTTAAAGCAAGGATTGGGCTACTAGGAATTGATGTAGTAGTTGATGGAGAACTGGGAGTAATAGGTGATTGATGGGGAATGATAGGTTGATAGGGAAGTGAAGGTATAAATGGAGGTGGGGAATGAACTTTAGAGGTGGAAGGGAATAATGATGAACTAAGGGTAGTGGACACTGGTTCAGAAAGCTCAGGGATCTTAGCAGTAGTGAGGGATGATTAAGGGGAATTTAGAATATGCTCATCAATTGACTGGTTTGCCTTTTGGACTTCGATATTTGTAATAAACTCTAGATCTAGAACTATGTCGTCAAGTGCACTTTTAGACATGGTTATAAATAGGGAAAGATCAAACAATAGATCAAAGGGAAGGTCTTCTAAAAACAAGCACTCATCAGGGCAGAAATATACTTTTATTGAAGGTGTGGGACTAACTGAACTTTCTTGTCTTTTGAGTCTTCTCGAAATCAGATTGGGATTATCCACTACTGGGGCAGGGTTTGGATCTAGATTGGCCCTAGTGTACTTTCTCGAAGCCAGTGTGCTCAAATTTTGAAATTTGATTTATTTCTTTACAACTTTCCAATTCAGCCTAGTAAATTCTAAAACTCATCATCCATAAGTTTAAGAATTCAAATGAAAGATGCTATTGGGGTGATTAATCTTTTTCTCCCCAGTATGGTCGCCACTATGTTATCACTTGGATTGAACCTTAGACTGAAAGAAGGCAATGCCAGGGTAACCACAAACCATACTTAGCCAAGTAGCTAGCCCTACTAGGCCGGGAGAGGGCTCTCTCTGTAAGGATCTCAGCCAAGATGACTAGATCAAGTAAAGGATATTAGGTTAGGTATAGTAGCACGAATATTTGATTGGATTTTTAAGGAGTTTTGCTGGATCAAGAGGAGCTAGACAGTTTAGGGCTAGGGAATTAGGTTTGAATTGTAGGGTGTTCAATGGGGCAAGGCAGGCATAAGGTTTAGAACTCTAGGGCTTGATGGGAGAGGTGTTTTAAGACTGGTGAGAGGTTAGGAAGAGCATGTGATTGCCATGGATCATTCCCAAACTATAGAAAACATGAAATGGTGAATATTTTCCCAAAGTAGATCACTCATGTAATGAATTCTGCCTATCAACTTGAAATCATTCACTTAGAAGCAATGAAATGATTAACAAAGTACACAAAACATACTAACATATGATCACAAGAGAAGAAATTTTACTAAAACTCTATACCACATGGATCCCATAAAAATAGCTGCAATTCTTATTAATCTCCTGCTAAACTACTACAAAATGATGTACAATCAAGGTTTGAGCATCCAGCTGAGTCCAACCCTTTACAATGAGAAAAAAGAAGAAGATATAGGCATTGTTTCTACCTCCTCCCATCCTCAGGGTTCAAATCCCTAAGATGAGGAGCGAATCTAGCTAATACTGAACAAGAAAACAGGAATATAGGCATCTTAAAACTTGCCTCTAAAAGTGAAAAACTGATTCATTTGACCTGAAATTGAATTATAATGCAATGAATCTACCCTATACTACTAATTATCCATCATTTAACATGCCAAGTCATCATTTACAATGGTAAAACATCCTCCATGAGTGAAAATCCATGAACATAGTCAAAAAATGGAAAACTAGCCACCCTGTGCAAAATTTGCCCTACGCGCAGTGCCACTGGCGCAACGTGCAGCGCCACTTTCAGGTCCCTTTTGGAGGTCTTCCTAACATCCAAATTGAGCTCATGGTAGCTCATTGGAAAGGTCTTCAAGTCTATTTCCAAAAAATCTAGAATTTCTACATTTGAAGCTCATTTGAACACTCAAAAATTGATTCTCCCAAGACTACTTCTGTGTGTCGAAAAATTGGCAGAAAGGTTATTTTTAGGGTGTTTTTTGACCTTTTGGTGGATCAGTTCTACTCCAAAAACTTAGCAAATCCAGAGGGTGCATGTACTCATCGCTCTAGATCTAAGAATGCAATTCATTTGTGCATTGGGTGCCCCTGGGAAAAGCACAGTGCCAGTGGTGCTACGCATTTAGGTAGTTTTTATGTGTGTAAAATTTCAAAATTTGCAAATGACAAAAATTCTTTCAAACTTGCCCAAAATTGGTGAGAAGCACCATCATCAAGTATCCTGATGAGCCAAGGAAGCTTCAGCAAGAAATCTAAGCCTATCCTCCTCCTTTCTGCCTTTTAGAGCCCGCCTTAACCTAGCTTTCATCTTTTTGACCCTCATGTTGCAAATTTTGTTTCGGGTCATGTAATTGTAGGCCATGTGCCTGATCATCTGATTGTCTCTATTGGACTTCTGCAACAGCTTCTCAAGGTGAAAATTGACTCTCTCAAGCCAAGTCTCTCTATCATCTTCAATCTCCTTCTCAATAGGAGTCAAAGTGACCTATGCCTCTTTGTCATTTTACCTTGAGCAGTTCCAGCTCCATGAGGAATTTCTTGTCACTCAACTGCTTGTTTTCTTGTTCCAAATATGTGATGACATACTTGGCCCTCTCCAAATTTTCCATCAAAGCTTGGACTTGAGCCTCCTTTTCTTGTATGATGATGTCCTTTTTTGTTTCTTCGTCCTGAGCCTCTAAGTCAAGTATTTCCATGCCATGATGAGTATAACCCTGGTCCGACTCATCATGCTCTATCAAATCAAAGTCCCTCTCTTCCTCCTCATCATCAAGACTTTCCTCTGACATATTTTCCTTCCCTTTGTGCAACTGTTGCATCTGTACCTGTTGTGCTGATGAAGAAGGCAAAGCCCCTTCCACATCCTGTGGAGCTAGCATTTGCCTATGGGTTGATGAAGAAGGAAAGGTCCCTTCCACATCCCGTGGAGCAAACATTTTCCTATCAACTGCCAAAAATCTCCTTGTGCCCCTCTGATATGTCATGTAAGTCCTGGGCACCTCAGTAGTTCTAGTCTCTTTTGCCTCCTCATCTGTTTTCACCTGAGCACTGCTAGAAGGTCCCCCTGCTTCTTGAGACATTGGTGGAGGAATTTGTGGACCCCTGAAGATGTCATGAGAAATAAATGTCTCCCAAGAGATGTTGAGGAGGTTAGGATGATGAAGCTCAATCATCTTGATTAGGGAATAATGATAGAGACTGCTCATCTGTTGAGGGTATGGCTTCTTCTGGACAATTTGAGCCATCTTCTCAATATTCTTGAACAAGAAATAAGGGAGGTTTAACATCCTCACCCTGGTAAAATGCATGAGAATCCTGATGTGATAGGTGTATAGCCTGGAAAATCTGCCCTCATAAGGGAAATATTTCATGATGATTTTTATCATGGGGACATACTTGTCTTCAAGAAATGCGAAATGAAAAAGTCTATTCACCTCATTTCTATACCAGGGTTTGATATAAGGTTCACAATAGTGTTCATCCAGGTCTTGGGCCTTGTACCACTTATCCCCTACATTTGGAATCTTGGTTGCATTTGCAATTATGGAGGGTGAGACTATGAATGTTACCCCAGCAAGAGTCACCTTGTTGTCTTGAAGATGGGCTACAAAAAGTTTGGTGAACTCAAGGTGATTTTGAACTCTCTCTACCTACTCACAGAACTCATAGCAGACAAGATATCTTAAAGAAGTGACAACCAACTGAGAGGCCTACAATTCTCTGAGGTTTGATGGCTCTTCTCTGATAATTCTGCCTCCCTTGTGTGGTTTTCTCTGATGCCTAGCTCTATCTGCTGAGGTGTCACTGCTTGTGTTTTCCTCCTCCTCATAGTCTCAGTCCTCTCTATCCATGTTTGCAAGGCTTGAGGTTGTATGAAGGGAATGAGTGAGAGTGATTTAGGAATGAGGGGATGGGAGATGACCTTATGGGCTAGAAAATGAATGAGGGAGTAGGAATCATAAAAATGAGAGGGAGGGCTTGGTTTGTTTGAGATATTGCTTTTTGGGAAGAGGGATAAAGGGATGTGGATGTTATGGAATAGGGATAAAGGGATAAAGGGATAGGGAAAGAGTTTAGAGTTGTAGTGATAGGTGATATAAGGAATAATTGGGGTTTAGGGTTTAGGCATAACCAAGGAAGAAATTTAGGGTTTCACACTTGCCATGGGGAATGATGTTTAAAAGTTTGAAATGCAAACCAGAACTGTAGTATGGTAGCATTGAAGGGAAGAGAGGGAAATCTTGAAGTTTCTTGAAGTTTTGAGGCCTTTCTGACCCTTCTGCTCAATGTGCAACGCCACCGCACAAACGCGCATCGCCACCTCCAGAAGCGCAACGCAGTGTAAAATTACACTGTGAAAATCGCTAGACGCGCAGCGCCGGGCCCAGACGTGCAACACCAAGCCTCCTGCCTGAAACGTGCAATGCCAGTCTGCATACGCGCAACGCCACTTCACGAATGCTCCAAACGCGTAGCGCCACCCTCCAGAAGTGCAACGCCACTTCTCCTTTGCCCAAAACTCGCTCAACCTTTCCTCTTCTCGTCACTTTTTGACTCCTTACTTGCCAAATGAGAATGATGAACTTGAAAATGAAATGTGAGACCTTATATAGGAGTAAATTTTGGTTTTTCACTTGAAAAACCCACTTTCTAATGTTTCTTGACCTTCTTCAAAACTCTGTTTTTAATGCCTTTTCTTCTTTGTTTCTTTTCAGGTGGATAATGCTCAACTTGAACTAATTTTTGCAGTGTTTCTTTGTCTTGTAGCAAGGAGAGCTGCTTTGGTGCAGTCGGGATCATTTATTACATAAAGTGACTTCAAATTACATATGAAATACAAATTAACTCGAAATGCTCTGTTTTCACCTCAAAAACTTGTTTTTGAGGTGAAAATTACATTAGTTTAAAAGATAATTATATAGTGACTATGACCTACAAGGCATCATGCTTGACTTATTTATCATCCTCATACCCTTGCTGCCCTTTATTTACACTTTTAAATCATGCTCTTGACCTTGGTAATGAAACCCTAAGACCTAATGAAACATGCCCTATGACCTAATGAAAGCATGATTGCAAATTGACCATGAAACCATAACTGAAGACAACTTGAAGAAGGGTCAACAAGTATACTCTATGAGGGAGAAATTAGATTTTTTGAAGAGAAGACAACCATTTGTGGATCAGTTTGACATGACCTAATGAAATGATGTAAAAATTTTAGTATGGGACCCCTAAAATGAAAATGAAAAGAGCAAATTTTGATCCCTGATGGAAGTATACAGATACTGACACTAACACCGACCTTGTCTTCTGTTAATTCATCCTCGTGGACATCCATGTCCGTAATTTCCTTGCAAGTGGCTTCGCCAACCTCCTTTAGTCTGTGTTGTTGTTTCCCTGCTTGTTCCTTGTCCTTGATGGCCTGGTTGAGCTGTTTCTTCAGTGCAACACATTCATGTTCTATCTGAATATTTAAGTGTGAGGTGTGTTTTTCTTACTCCTTGAGCTCATTTGTTATACCTTGATGAAATTCATGTAGGACCAGAGTGGGTAGTGCTGCCATGTTCATATTGACATGGTACCACCCTTTTGCCAGTTGCTTGACTTCGACAGAGTTGAATTGTAAAGCTTCGACAGGTATCTGCATTATCCTCATCCCGAATGTTGTTTCTATCTGCCTTTCTCAATGGAGTCCTTGGCCTATCTGCGCTGGTGGTTTGGATGTTTGCACCCAAATCTTAAGCTTTGTAATACTTTTCTGCAAACCTTTGATAAGCTCACCATAGTGATCTTCCACCCTATTCCAGGATTCCATGGTTATATCTTGAACCTTGTCTCAGATTTGATCCAGGTCACCTTTAGTGAGAACCATTGCATATTTATTTTGATTTATCTGCCTTATGTTTCTTTCTGCTCTTAATAGTAGCTTTGCCTTGGCTCTTCCTTTTCTCCATGACAATTTTCTTATTTTTGCCTTTTCTTTCTCCTTAGTCGTATCCTCACCTAATTGAGGATCCTCCTCATGGTGTTCTTCTTCCTCTTCCTCTTCCCCTGCTTCCTTCTCCTTGTCTTTTCCACTGGCTTTGCCATGGTGCAAAGTGTCCAATTCTTCTTCTTCTGTTGCATTGTCTCCTGCTTCCTCTAGCAGAGTTATCCATTCTACATGCCATGTCTTTATTACTTCTATGAGATCGTCTTCTTTGACCATTTATGGCAATGCATTCCATTCCTTCTTCGTGTCTCTGCGAGCCTATATGTACAATTTATGAAAATCCGCCTTGAACCTCACCACAGGGTTGTACTATTTTCAAACTCGGCAAAAGGCGTGGATTTTGGTTTACCAAAATGTGTAGGTCCATTTAATATAATATAAAAAATATCTTATTCTCCTACACTCACGATGGTTGAGTGGTATGCCATAGCGAGGCATACCTCGCGACCTCACATACATCTTCTTTTATCGGAGGAAACTGTGTATCCTCCAACTTCTTCCAGGCCAACATAGCAATAATCAAAATTAACCAAACGTAATGGAAAGATGTATCTTTCTCCTGGACCTCGCAGAAATTGTCCAGGAATTCCTTGCATAAATATCCAACCCAATTATACTGAACTCCATTTGTGCACTACGTGGCTAAAGACACCATCGACGCATGAACTTCCTCATGACCTTGCCAACCAAAATATGTGCGGTGAAGTGAACTACTTGATCGCTGATGGAGTTTATGTCGTAGCCCTTATTTCCTTTGACCAATCCATACTTTCTTCATATTCTCCTCCACAACATGGTCCCAATCCTTTCCCATGAACTCCTCTGTGGGGTTTCACCATTGGTAAGGTAATCTAGTGATCCTCCATATCAACATTTGGTCTATGGGGATCTTATTCCCCATCCACATGTTTCTATAATGTATTAATACCAATAATTGTAGCACGCACGTTGTGTTTGCTGAACTTCTGCCGAAGTGCGACACATTCAACATGTTGAGAAACCTTGACTGCTCGAACCCATTCACCCATCATTGTGGTTATAATCTTGTCACTTCGCTATCTCGGTAGTGAACCTGCTACAGTTACTAGTCTGGTGCGAATTGAGGGTACTTATTTGGGTCATTAAATTCATAGTCTGTAAATTTTAATTGTGGGATTTTCTCTAAAATATCTCCTAAAAATGACATAGCTTCCGGTAGTATTGGTGTGAATGTCCCATACTTTGCATCCTTGGAATCCTTTACTTGTTTGACATTTGGCTTCCTCGGTGGGATGTATGAGGGAAGAGGTGAGATGAATGCTATGCCACCTTCCTCCGCCTATTATTTCCTCCACTTCTTCTTCAATATCAACTTGCTGAGGTTTCACAGGTTAGGAAAGATTCTTGTCTTGCTTTTTCTTGGTTCTTTCTTCCTTGGTTTACTTCTGCCTTTGTGATATCCGTGACTTCTATGGTGATGGTGTTGCTACTGTGGGTGTTTCAACTGTTGGCACGGACATATCTGCGGCTTCCATGACTCCACAAAATCCATGCTCACGAAAATTCTGCACAATCTTCACCCAAGATGGCTTAGTTGACATACATACTGGAGTCTCTTGCAACTTCTTCGCACTATTAATTACTCAATCTCTCGATTCAACAAATTTCTTAATATAAGTGGGAATGAGCTATTTATAACAATTTCGGCCTTCGAACCTTATCATTAGATTTTATTTTGTCCCGATTCTGTTCAGATTTCATCATTAAATGCGTATCTATCCTTAAATTATACCAACCTGTCGTCTTAAATTCCACTTTGGGCGTGTCTTTTCCATTTTAATTATCATATTTATAATTTTCCAGTGAACTTCGAAACGTCCCCTATTGTAGCACACCTCAATCTTACATCGCGAATTCCTGTGAATTTTGACATATTCCTGACTGTAGCGAAGTACTTTCCTCGTCGAAGCTCTTTCTGCAGCGTAGTTTATAGTCCAGTGTCCACTTTCAACTACATGTTACACTAAGGCTTTCCTTCTTTCTTTATTTAGGGCAATGTTGTAGGGGCATGGTTGTCCCTGTACAACTTCAACCTACTGCCATTTACTTTTCCCTGAATTAATTCTCCATAGAGCTTTGCTAACTGCACTGCGCCTCCATCATTAATATACTTAATAACATATGGGCCTAACCAATGAATTTTGAATTTCACTGGGAATTTCAAACTTATTGTTGTAGAGGAGAACAAGGTTTCATATTTGGAACTTCTTTTGCTTAATGTGCCTGTCATGCCAAGCCTTTTCTCTTGATTTCTGTACTTGTTGATGAAATCATGCTATAAACCTGTCTTCTTCCAGAGCAAGTAACTACGACATCCTTTCTTCCATTATTTGTAAAGCTACAATTATTAGGCTAGGGACAATGTATTCCATCGGCATCACAACTTCTTGCCCATAAACCAACCTAAAGCATGTCTGACCTGTCAACTTTTTGCATGGAGTCCTATAAGCCCACAATACTATTGGAATCCTAAGATCCTAGTCATCCTTGTTTACATTACATACCTTGGTCAGTGCATTCTCCAAAATTTTATTGAATGCTTCCACAATTCCATTTGCCTGGGGATGATAAGGAGTGATCTTTTGGTGGCAAACTTGAAATTCCTCAGTTAATGCTTCAATGGACTTATTCAATAAATGCGACCCTTGGTGACTCATCGATATATTTGGACACCCAAATCTGGATAGTATGTATTCAAAGATGAACTTCACAACAGTTTCTGTGCTACAATACTTCACTAGCTGTGCTTCAACCCACCTTGTCAAATAATCAGTCGTAGTGATTATATACCTCACACCAGTTCTTTTTTCTAGTGGATTAATAGGTCCAACAAAATCAAGAGCCCATTTATCAAAAGCCTACAATGTTACTTGTGTTACTAGTGGCATTTCATCTCTTCTTCAATGTTTTCCTATTCTTTGGCAGACATCACAAGCCTGAAAATACTCCTTTGCATCTTTGTGTAGTGTAGGCCACCATAATCCTGTTCTTAATTTTTTTGTGCAGTAGCTTTCCCTGCATAATGTCCACCAGTTGCACCACTATGAGCTTCTATTAAAATTATCTGTCTTTTGTGCTTAGGAACATACCTGCGCAGTATTTCATCTGGTCCCATCTTATACAAATGTCCTGCTATTAGTGAAAAATCTGTTGCCTTAACCACCAATTCTTTCTTCTGCTGTGTAGTGTATTCTGAAGGGGTCATTCCTGTGGTTAAGAACTGAATAATATCAGTGAAGTGATCATCTGCAATCCTGATTGCAAACAGTTGCACATTGGGAAGGTTATGTTCTATATTCATTGGTTCTTCCCCTGTTTCCTACCTTGAGAAATGATTAGGTCCAACACTTAGTCTTCCTGGCTTAATGACAAATTTAAAGTCATACTCCTGAAACAATAATAGCCATCTGCAAATATTTCCTCCTAAGAAAGGCTTATTGACCAAATATTTTAGTGCAGAGTGATATGTGAACATCTTGAAATGTGATCCCAACAAATAATGTCTAAACTTCTGTAAAGCATATACCATAGCCAATTCTTCCCTTTCTGTAGTTGTATAGTTCTTATCTGCTTTAGACAATTTGTACTTGTACAAGCTATAGGGTGATCGATTTCTCCTACACTAGCCTATGCCAATACCACCCCTAAAGCTATGCATAAAGCATCCACATGAACATGAAATTCCTTATTCCAATATGGGAATACCAATATAGGAGCAATTACCATCTTTTATTTTAGTGTGTTGAGGATCTTTTTACATTCTTCATTCCATATGAATGTTACATCTTTCTTCAACAATTTTTCCATATGCGCAATGATCTGTGCATATCCCTTAATAAATACTCTGTAATATTTTGTATGTCCTAATATGGTGCAAAGATGTCTTACTGTCTTTGGTGGAGATAAATTCACAATAATAGAAATCTTCATAGGATCCACCATAAATCCTTGCTTATAAACAATATGTCCTAGTAATATACCAAAAGTTACACAAAATATGCATTTTTTGATATTCAGAGAAATCTAATACTGCGTGCATGTGTCGAGCATCAGTCTTAAGCTCACAACATATTTCTTTAATAACCTAAATATTGTCCAACCATCGAAGTATACTTCTGAAAACTTGTGAATATATTCTTTGAAAGCTGCAACCACCACTCTTGAAAATATGGCAAGGGCATTCTTCAGTCCAAAAGGCATCATTGTATACTGATATGAACCCCATTTTGTAGCGAAGGTGGTCTTATGTTGATCCTATGGTGCAATTCTAATATGATGGTATCTTGAAAATCCATTTGTATATGAATAGGCTTCCTCACCTCCTACATTGTCCAATACATCACCAGTAAAAGGAGTAGGGAATGGGTCATGTAGACATGTACCATTTAACTTCCTTAAATCAACACAAATCCCGATTTATCCTTGTGTTTTCTTTTCCTGCACTACCATAGGACTTAACCACTCTAATTATTCCATAGATTCAATGATTCCAGCTGCTATCATTTTTTCAAGTTCTTTATTCACTTTTTCTTTGTACTTTGGATTCAGTTTATAAGGCCTTTGCTTAACTGGCTTCACATAAGGCTTTAGAGGAATATTCATAACTCATAAATCTCATACTATGCCCTTCATATTTGAAAACTTAGTGGGGAATAACTCCTGGTATTCATGCAAAAGATCTGTCACTTTGCTGATTGTTTCTTCATTCCAATAATCTCCTATAGTTTCAAACTTCGACTCCTCTTCTGATCCTATATTCACCTTCTTTGTCTTCAATGGCTTTGTTATATCAAGCATTTCTAACTCAGGTCCATTCACTTCACGGTAGCCTTCAAATTATGCTATGTCAATATTGTGAGGATCTTCATCTTCTTCTGCAGCGATGTTGTAGCATTCTAATACATTCTGTAGCTGCACAACCCAATCAGGCTACCAAGTGAGTGGAATTTCATTCTCAAAAATCTTCTTTTTAACTATCTAAAGGGCTGAATCTATACATGGACAATCATATTCAAAGCTAAATGTCAATATAAACCCATCAACCATCTCTACCCAGTTCACAGTACCATGTCGAAGTTCTGTTTCCAAGTACCAGTTTTGAGGAATTGTCTCTAATGTATGGATGAACCCATGCACCCATTCTTCTTGTGGAATCTCCTTCCATGTTATCATGTAGAGATGGATGTGCTCTCTAGGATCAATTTGACCATCATATTTATCTACCAACTTTGTTTCTACCTGACCAAACCTTATCCATATCAACCTTCAACATTCTTGCCAAGTTCGTATATTCTTCTTATGTGTACCCCACCATCTAGCAGGAGTAGCTCTTAGGGCTATATCCAGAGCTAACAATATTTGACACTCTGGTACCTGTTCTTCATATTCTTCAAGAAAATTATTTATATCACCCAAACCATCATAAAAAAGGTAATTCACTTACCTCGGTTGTCATACAACAAATTGCTTTAGTGACTCTTGCACATCGCCTTGTAGATACTTCATGTAACCTGTTTTTCCAATTTTCCAATTATTCTTTTGAATCTAAAGCACATGAACTGTCATGCTCCCAACTCAAATTGCCTTCAGTACGGTTAACACAATCTTGTTCTTTTGCTATCATCTGATAGATGTTATCTATATTAACTGTGTTGTACTCCTCCTTAACTGGTTCAATATTCCTTTCTCCTTCTGATGGATCCAAGGGAACGATCACTCTAATATTTTTGATTTAAAATATCATTTGCTTCTTCTTTATGTTGATTATAGCCATGTTGGAAAATGCCCAATCCAGTCCAAGTAATGCAGGATAGGGGTTATTGTCATCCACAATTTCTAACACTTCAAAATCAGTATTAGTGCATACCCCTTCAATGTACACTGTAATGAATGATAGTCTTCGTAGAGGAACAATCTTTTGTTGATTCACCATTCTTAGCTGAATAAGTGACCATTACAACTTCAGTTTACCCATGAACTCCCATGTTTGTTTTGTGAGGACATTAGCTTCAGATCCCAGATCTAAAATAACTTGGTCCATGTCATATTCTCATATTTTTTTCACTAAGCCTCATTTCCTTTCTAGTTCTCTTCTATCTATGTAAGTTGTTAACTTCACACATTTCACTCCACGGTACTTCTTTAGATGTGTAGGAATTTATCAATTCTTGAAGTCCTTCTACAACTCTTTTTTCTTGCAAAAATTTCATACAAGAAAGATTTTAAAGTATCCACCTTGCTGCATCATGTTCTTGTATTGTCAGAGCTTGGCTTTGTATCGAAGATGAAACACCACAATTATTCTTCTGTTTCTGTTGGATGCTAGATGTTGAAGCTCCTAAATCCATAAAGCTTCGCTTCACTTCCATACACACTACTTTTTCCTTTTGAATATAAAACACATGGGCTTTTTCAGTAGTCTTTCTAACCCATGTAGCTTCAGTTTCCTTCTTTCCATATGCTTTATCATTTCTAGTCACAACTCCACTCCTTGTTACAATATTAATGTGAGGTTCATTGGTCCCTGGTTCTGCAATCATCTCCCGAATTTTTTGTGTCGACTGTTGATTTTTATTTTCTTGCATTTTTTCCATAAGTACCAAACACTCCTCAATTACGTGATCAAATGACTTGCAATACTTAAATGTCATAGTAGGATTCTGACAATATCTTGCAAAGTGACCTGCCTAGCCACAGTTGTAACAAATAATCTGTCCATGACCTCGACCAGCTCTGCCACCTCAAACTCTTCCTTGATAGCTACCTCGACCACCGTGCCTAACCTCTTCCTTCCTGTCCATGTTCTTCAACTTTCATTCTACAGGCATCGGTACTGCGCTCCATCATCAATTCATAAGCTCGACAATTGTTCTCATCATGCCCTACTGATTTCCAAAATTTTAAATCTAAGTTTCTTGGAGTCTGGACATAGTTCTGCAATAGGTAGCAATATTTTGTGCGATGTTCACCTCTAGTTTTACATATCTCACATCATAAGCTAGATTTGACATTCAAAGGACTAGGTGCTCCACTAGCCATGTAATTTATGGAGAGAGGACATTGTTCCTTAGAGTGATATTATGATTTTCACTTTGTACACCACACTTCTTCGCGAACTTCCTTACTTTTCTTCAGATCTTGTATCAACAAAGTCAAATTTTCCAGCTGACTCTAGATCTGCTGCATACCTGCATTGGTATCCCCTATAGGCGAAGCTTCTAATTTCATTATAAGTTCTAAAGCTTCGGCTTTAGTTTCTATCTTATATTGTGACAAAGGTAATCTTATATGTGGGGTCAGCGCAACTATAAAACATTATTTATGTTGTTACGGAGCTATTTCGAAGCTCACCTGATGCAGTAATATCTTGAATGTTTGGTCAAATTCCCACACAGACTTAGTAGGATTCTGTTTGATTTCTTGTAGCTCTATGATGCATTGTGACTCAGACTTTGGCTTCTTAACTTCTTTTGCCAACATTTTTTTGATGTCAGCAAATGATCTGATATGATTGCTCAAATACTTCATGTACCATGTCAGTGCTCTATCTCAGAATGTTGTGACAAGCTACTCTTACTTTGTAGTTTCGTCATGGACCTACTTCGCTGTCCATACTGCTCCGAATAAAATCCAGAACTTCTCTGGATCTTATGATCTAGTCCCTTTAAAGATAGGTAGCTTAATATCATCGACCATAGTTCTTCTTGGAGGGGGAGGGGGTGGGGGATTCATAAGGGGAGGGGTAGGGGGACAAGGAAAACCAAGAGCACCCTAATTACTACTTGATTTTGTCTTTGACGAACTTTCAAGCTAGAAGGGTGAATATTGCAGAGTTCCTTCAGGCTTCTCAAGGCAGTTTTCTTCACTTTCAGACTCACTTAACAGACAGTTATAGTCAGTTTCTACAAAAGTCTTCGGACCTTGGCCATGAGCTCTCTTCCTAGTGTCTATTCTATATATTTTTCCACTTCGTATTGTTCCATTTTCTTCTTCGAATCTTCTCCCAAACATAAGTAACTAATAATCTGACTAAATTTTTAAAATTCCCCTTTCGCACAAAAGCATCTTAATCCAAAGTTTTAGAGATTTCAAGAACTTACCTTGCGGTCCTTTGTAAAAATTATGTTATGCTTTGTTATAGGACACAATCAAGTCTACTGCAAACTCAATAATGAATCCACCCAAGATGTTGTCAATCCACAAGTCAACAACCCTTGAGATCCTATTGTCAATGTTCTTGAGTCATTGTATTAGTTTAGGAGTCCACTCCTTACGTTCGTGTCCTTTAAAACAATCTTTTCTCTCAGTCAAACTTGATATCTACTCGTATAGCTCCACATGCAACGAGATGAAGGATATTTCGTATTGATCTTCAAAAACATACCTCTCCAATCATCTCCTAGTTGACAGACGAAGGCTTCTATTTTCTTGTTCTGCAAATTCTTGTTCCTTCTGTTCTACACAATATTGAATTTCTTTCTTCGACATATGCCACATAAACATCCCTAAAAAAGATCTCGATCCCCACAAGGGCACCATTTGTTGGCTTAGGTTGGGTTGACCCAGGTTCAGGCTTTACGGTGCACCAAAAAAACTCTCAATCACTGGCCCTTTCGGCAACGACCTGCAGCAATTCACTATCTCACCCAAAGTGACTATGGGAGGTTGCAGAACCAGGTTTCTGTAGCCTTGAGGGATACTGCGATGTGGAAATTCTATATTTTCTTATGCGTTAACACTTATAAATCACTTCACATTCATGAATTACTTCACACTTATATATTACTTCGCAAAATTACATTCATCACTTAAAGATATCATAAACATACATAGGTTTCACAGTATTGAAATAAAGTGTAGATAATAAGAATAACACATGAAGACATAGATTTTATTGTGGTTCATCCCAATGTGGGACTACGTCCACAAGAACTATTGCTTATAATAAAAAATTTGGTACAACAAACAGTTCTTTCCCTGTGCGCATAGTTGTAGGTTGTCTATGCACTAAGCTGCAAATGGTCTGTACACTAAGCTACAGACCCAGGCCTCCGCGCACTCAGTTGTGGAGCCTCGCCCCTTTCTTCGAAGTACAACTCACAAAGATACAACCATAAAACACATATGTGGAATAATAGTTGTCTTATTTATTTATTATTCATCCCTATATATACTATTACATTGAGGTATTACATCACTACATTACCATGGACCCGATACCATGGTTTCCAAAATACTATGGTCCAAAACCATTCAACTTTTAAAATATTATATTCTTTTACAAAAACTGAGGGGCTTCGCCATGAATCCCCTATACTGCATGGTGAGTTTTCTACACAGTCTTTGTTGTGCTCTATTGTGTGTTCCACTTCACATTCGGCGACATCCTTTGTACTGCGCTCAAGAAAATTCAAAATCCTTGCCCAAAATCTTCCCAAAATTTGGCCAAGTTGGGTTGTGCCCAACATGTGTCCAAGCCTAATTTTATGGGTGCTACTTTATATAACACCACCACTCTATTATAGTCCTACCTTCAAGCCTAATTTTATGGCTGCTACTTTCTTGTTGGTTCCATTGCATCGTGTTAGATCATGGTGAGTCTCCACCTCATATGTTAAATTCAAGTTCACCAACTCTGTCTTCATTTTTGTAGCTATATTCTTGTATCTTATGCTATTTTGTTATGGAATTCCAAAGAGGTGGAGGATTAAAAAGATGGCATTGTTGATTTGCAGAGTGTAGTATCAACACTTGAGTTCAATCTGTATCTGCTACTACTTGAGGTTATACGATTTATAAATAATGAAGCAATAACATGAAGAATTTATTTTGAGTTTTATATGTTGTTCGAGTATGGAGGTTAAAATATCCAACTTATAAAGATGATGATTGTGCAATTGTTTTCCCTTTCACTCAATAATTCTTTACCATATGAGCCAAAATAAAAAACTCCAGTGGCACAGGGCCCTAGTAGTCAAGCAGTGCCACAAGAGATCACTTCAGTGTTAGCTACAAATTCACGCAAGGATTTGGACAAGAACACAAAATACTTTAATGAGATAGATATCCCCACACTAGAGCGTGCAAACACAACCAAGAATGCTAATGATCTGAATGATGCATCTCAAAATTTAAACAGAGTCAAGAGATCCTAGGAACTGAAGGGCCTAAAGAGAACACAATCCCAAAGAAAACTTGATCAATGTATTTCCACTGGTGATGATGAGGAATGGTATGCTCTTGATGGTGTTACAAAGATGAACTCTCTTCTTAATCTTACCAAGTTTTTGATAGGAGACAACAAGGTTGGAGTACTGAGGAAGTGGCTTTGAATCCTCTTAGATAAATATAAGGTTTGGGAGCCTCAATGGGCTCAGATTGTTAGTTTTTTAATCGTGTATCCAACTTGCTTTTGTTGGACTTGGATGGTATCTTATATAAGAATTCTTTTGAACAATTCCTTTGTAAGAAAAAATATAGTTCCATCTCTTACTCTAGGAAAATCAGTGGAAAGAATAATGACACAACTTTTTTATTACTTTAGGTTCTATGTTGTTTTGAATTATGATTAAGGAGTAACGGAGCATGGAATGCCTGAAAATGTTATTTCACTACATGGACAAGTGGGCTTCAGTTACAAGCTACTAAACTTTATGACTATCAATATTAGAAAGCCCTAGAGATAGCAAAAATTGTCTCACTCTACAAAAATTTCATATGGGAAACACATAAGGACGAAGCTAGGGCCGAAGCTTACTTCGTTCAAGCACTGAACATGGCTTCCTCTTATGACTAGTAAGATTCTAGATTCCCTTCAACTTTATTATTATTTTTTTACTTGGAATAAAAGCATTGGAATCCTTGAGTACTTCTTCACATTTCAAGGATTGTAAACCCGTTAAACCATGGGCCTTGATTATGATACCTCCCCCAAAAGAATCAAAGATAATCTAACCCATGATCAACAACAACTAGCCATAATATCAAATAACACCACTAATCTATTATAGTCGTGTGTCCAAGCCTAATTTTATGGGTGCTACTTTCTATAATACCACCACTCTATTATAGTCCCGCACTCAAGCCTAATTTTATGGCTACTAATTTCTTGTTGGTTTCATTGCATCATATTAGATCATGGTGAGTATCGACCTCATATGTTAAAAACAAGTTGACCAACTCTGTCTTCAGTTTTTCAGCTATATACTTGCATCTTATGCTCATTTCTTAAGGATGCTAAGGAGGAGGAGGATACAAAAAATGGCGCTGCTAATTTTCAGAGCATAGTAGCAACGAATTGTGTTCGATATGTATCTGTTTCTGCTTGAGGTTACACGGTCTATAAATAATGAAGCAATAACATGAAGAAGTTACTTTTGAGTTCTCTATGCTATTCAAGCATGGAGGTTAAAATATCCAACTTCCAAAGTGGATGATTGTGCAGTGTTCTGTCTTTTCTTCAATAATTCTCTATCTTATGGGCCAACATAAAAAAATCTAGTGGCATAGGGCCCTAGTAGTCAAGAAGTGCCACAAGAGATCACTTCAGTGTCAACTACAAATTCATGCAAAGATTTGGACAAGAACACAAAAGACTTCAGTCAGACAAATATCCTCACATTAGAGCGTGCAAACACAATCGGGAATGCTAATGTTCTGAGTGATGCATCTCAAAATTTAAATAGAGTCAAGAGCTCCAAGGAACCGAAGGGCCCAAAGAAAAATTGTTGAGTGTATTTCCACTGGTGATGATGAAGAATGCTATTCTCTTTATGGTGCTACAAAGGTGAAATCTATTCTTATTCCTCCCACATTGTTGACATGAGACAAAAAGGTTGGAGTACTAAGGAAGTGGCTTTGAATCCTCTCAAATAAGTATCAGGTTTGGGAGCCTCAATGGGCTCAAATTGTCAGTTTTTTAATCGTCTGTCCAACTTGATTTTGTTGGACTCAGATGATATCTTATATAATAATTTGTTGTGAACAAGGTCTTTGTAAGAAAAAAATATAGTTCCATCTCTTACTCTAGGAAAACCAGCGGAAAAACTAATGACACTACCCATTTATTACTTCAGGTTCTGTGTTGTTTTTAGTTATGATTAAGGAGTAACATAGCAGGGATTTCCTGCATATTTTATTTCACTACATAGACAATTGGATTTCATATATAATCTACTAAAATTTCTAACTGTCATGGTCCTAGAAATTATTGTTTCCCTATCTCGACTAGTTGATTCAAAACATGTTATCCTACTAGCTTGACGAGGATGCAAATACTAAATTCAAAATCATACCAGGTCTAATTTCTTATGAGTACTGAGGAGAATTGACCATGACCTCTCTATAGGTTAAATGATTAACCAAACCAAAGGAACCCAAACAACTAAGTTATCCCTGAAATTTGTTAAAATATAAATAAATTTAGATATCAAATGATATTTTTTTTATGGGTTTGTAGGGTTCAATTAGTCAAGTAAACTATAAATTTTTCTTCTAGACACAAATGTGAGATCAATTTACAAATCTCTAAGGAATCAAGTCAACGATCTACAATATTTCAATTAGCATGCTAGTACGAAGCTGTGTGAAATGGGAGGCGAGTTTCTAAACCTTGATTTTTGCAAGCCCATTGGTGTGACATAAAGGAGCAGCCATAGACTTTGGTCACATATGGCACATCACATGAAGGAATCGATCGTCAAAGTATGGGTTGGTATCGATTGTGGCCCTTTGCATCCATCATTTCTTCCCCATGTCAATATAACATCTAGGCAATTACCCTGTAAAAGCTTTATGGGGAAACACAAATTTCAAGGAAGGTGATGTCTAACCATCATTGCATTTGTATTGAGCACATCACCAATTTATTTATCCATCAAGATAATATCCTCACATCAATTCTTTATGGAATAATTTAAGGCTATCATTCCATCCTCCTCCAAAAACGTTGCTGCTCAGAAGCTATCCTAACTCGCTATTCATGGGTTCTGCTTTTTCCCATTCAGAGTTCATCAAGGGAAGCGTCTGAATAGAACTGTATCCAACTATTTGGAATTAGGAGAGTGTTATGAAACTAGCTCAAGGAAAGATAGAAAAGATAGATCAACACCTTAGAATTCAGCCTCTTCGAGGGGGCAACCTCCTTTACATTACATAAATGAACAATTCTTCGATGATTCAAATGACAAAACCTCCTTTCTATATATAGGAGTCTAAGGAGTCACAATATAATCCAGCCGACCTAACAATAATAATATAAAGCCACAAAAAATAACAATAGAGGGATTCTATGGGCACATTAATAACAATATGGGGGCAATGGGGGCACAACAATATAAATAAGGGGTATAACTACAATAGTAATGGGGTAATCACTAGTATTATAGGGACCCAACATGCCCCTCGCCTTCCAAAAAAGTGTTGTCCTCAACGCTTGAGTAGTTCTAGATACTTCTGCATAAAATTCTCATCCTCCCATGTGGAATCTTCAGCAGATAAGTTCTTCCACTTGATAAGGTACTTTGAAATTGATCGATTTCGTAGCTGTCGAGTTCTTGTTTCTATAACTGCTTCCGGTTCCAATATAATTTTTCCTTCCTCGTCAAGTTCTGGCAATATTTTTTGAACTGGGAGCTTGTCACCTATAACCTTCTTTAAGCATGAAACATGGAAAACTGGGTGCAATCGAGAAGCTGCAGGAAGCTCCAATTTGTATGCCATAGTACCAATCTTTTGCAACACCTTGTACGGACCATAATACTTTGGTGATAATTTATTATCCTTCTTAGCTTGCTTGAGGGACATTTTCTTATATGGTTGTAGCCGTAGGAATACCCAATCACCTACATCAAAACTTCTTTCACTGCGATGTTGATCTGCCTGTTGTTTCATTCTATTCTGTGCCAACACGAGGTTATCCTTTAAGAGTTGGAGGACTTGTTGTTGATGTTCGATGTGATGTTCCACTGCCTGAACCTTAGAATTTTCTCTTAAATATGATGTGATGGATGGTGGTTGATACCCATAAAGTGCCATAAATGGGGTCATTTTTGTTGCTGTATGAAAGGAAGTGTTATACCACCATTCAGCCAGAGGCAACCATTTGACCCATTGTGTCTGTTTATCAGATACAAAGCAACGAAGATATCCTTCCAAACATTTGTTTACTATCTCAGTTTGCCCATCAAATTGAGGATGATAAGATGAGCTATGAGCTAACTGAGTACCAAGACAAGAAAATAATTTTGTCCAAAAATTTCCAGTGAAAATGGGATCTCTGTCACTTACAATAATCTTTGGGTTTCCATGTAGCTTTTGAATTGTTTCCATAAATGCAGTAGAAACTGTACTGGCTTTAAATGGATGTGATAATGCACAAAACTGTGCATACTTGGTAAGTCTGTCAACTACCACCATGATGACACTCTTTCCCTCAGACTTGGGTAAACCTGTGATAAAATCCATTGATACCTCCTCCCAATGTTGGCTTGGAATGGATAAAGGTTGTAATAGACCCGGTGTCTTAATTGTTTCAACTTTATTTTGTTGGCAAACAAAACATTCTGCCACAAACTTTTGAATATCTGATTTAAGGTCATCCCAAAAAAAGTCCTTCTTAACCTTGTGGTAAGTTTTTAAAAATCCAGAGTGCCCTCCTAAGGGAGAAGTGTGCAATTCCATAAGAATCTTTTGTTTTAGCTGGGAATTCTTACAGAGGTATAAGCGATCTTTGTACCATAACGAATCATTTTGACAGCTAAATGTATTAGACATACTGGAATCTTGTTGTAGCTTTCAAATAAGTGCCCACACTTCTTCGTCATTCTTCCATTCCTCCCTTGCTTCATTTATCCAATCTAGTTGGATGATAGAAATAGCGCACAACAATGCTTCCACATCCTCATCCTTTCTTGAGAGTGCATCTGCCACCACATTTTTCTTCCCTTTTTTGTAGATGATTTCAAAGTCATAACCCAACATCTTTGTGACCCACTTTTGTTGCTCTTTAGAGGATAATATTTGTTCTAAAAAGTATTTAAGGCTATCATGATCCGTTTTACCTTGAAGTGTCTTCCCATTAGGTAGGGTCGCCATTTCTTAAGTGTATGGAGTATTGCCAACATTTCCTTCTCATAAATAGCTTCGCTTAAAAACTTTCCCTTGATTGGACGACTTTCAAAAGCAAAGGGTCTTTCATCTTGCATTAGAACAACACCAATTCCATTTCCTGAAGCATCACATTCCACAATAAAGGTTTTTGTGAAGTCCGGTGTAGCTAAGACCGGTGCTTGGCACATTGCCTCTTTAAGATGTTCAAAGGCCTTTGTTGCTTCCGGAGTCCATGAAAATGCATCTTTCTTCAATAATGTTGTTAGAGGTGCTGCTATTCTCCCATAATTATTAACAAACTTGCGATAATACCCTGTCAACCCAAGAAATCCGTGCAGATGCTTTATGGATGTGGGGATTTTCCATTCCTTAATGGCTTTAATTTTGCTAGGGTCTACCTTAACTCCTTCATGAGATACAATATGACCCAAATATTCCACCTCCTGGACTCCAAAGAAACATTTGGATCTTTTTGCATATAATTGTTTCTCCTCCAATAGTTGTAGCACCCTGTCAACATGTTCAACATGATCCTTCCAAGACTTGTTGTAGATAAGTATATCATCAAAAAATACTAACACAAATTTTCTAAGGAATGGTTTGAAAATTGAATTCATCAAACCTTGAAATGTTGAAGGTGCATTGGTAAGGCCAAAAGGCATGACCAAAAATTCATAATGACCCTCATGAGTTCTAAATGCCGTTTTTGGAATGTCTTCAATCTTCATTCTGATTTGATGATATCCTGAACGAAGATCCAACTTGGTGAAGTAAATTGATCCATGCAATTCATCCAGTAATTCATCAATGACAGGAATGGGGAACTTATCTTTAATAGTGAGCTTGTTGAGCTCCCTATAATCCAGACACATGCACCATGATCCATCCTTCTTGTGCACCAATACTACTGGAGCAGAGAAAGAACTTTGACTCGGTTGAATTATACCACCCTCTAGCATTTCTGCAACCATACATTCAATTTCACTTTTTTGGACATAGGGATATCTGTATGGCCTGATGTTTGGAGGAACACTTCCTGTAATCAGATGCATAGCATGATCATGATCATGCATATGTGGGAGACCTTTGGGAGTCTCAAATACCTTGGAATGATTGTCCAGGACTTTTTGGAGATCTAGAGAAATAGATGATTCTAATGTGGAAACATCTAGCGAATATAATTGTGCAATTACACCCCTTTGCTCCTTTTTTAGAAGCTTTGTCATACCATTAGAGCTGATTATCTTTCATGGTTTCCCTGCAATACCCCTTAATTCAACTTCCTTTCCTTCTGTAGAAAATTTGATGAAAAGTTCTTGAAAATTAAAAGCTATTGTACCCAAGGATTGTAGCCATTGGACTACTAGTACAACATCAGCACCTCCCATTGGAATGGAAAGCATTGGGCTAGTCAATACATATTCTCCCATGGATAGCTTGATATTATGGCACTTTCAAGAGAAATTTATTGTTCCTCCATTTGCAATCATCACTTGACACCTTGGTGCTGGATATAAGAAGCAATTCAATTCTTTTGCTACCCCACAGTGAATAAAATTGTGGGTGCTTCCTGAATCAATCAACACTATTACCTTTTTCTTCTTGATTTGTCCTTCTATCTTTATGGTTTGAGGAGTGGTAATTCCCGCCAATGCATTAAAAGATATGGTCGGATTTATTTGTTCTTCATCTAGGCTTTGTTCCTGGAGCATATCCTCTTGTTTTGACCTTTCTTGCTCCTTTTCTTCTTCCTCTTCACAATCTATGTAGAATAATTTCTTCTCAGCACACTTATGACCTTTAGTGTATTTGCTATCACAACTATAACAAAGCCCTTTTGCTCTTTTTTCTTCCAATTGTTGTGGTGTCAACCTTATAGGTTGTGGAAGACTAGGGGCAACTGCACTTCCGTCTTTATAGTTGTGAGTGGTATGCTTCCTGGTTGCCATAATTTTGCTTTCCATTTTTCTTGCTAACCTGAATGTATTCTCTAATGAATCAGGTTCCCAAAGGCGAACATCATGTTGGATATTATCATTTAAATACCCTATGAACACATCAATCCTATGCTCCTCTGGAATATCTTTTACCCTTATGTTCAATTTTTGGAACTCCTCAATGTGCTCCATTATTGAACCCTTTTGTTTGAGACTTATCAATTGGCTAAAAAAAGTGTTGCTTTTTGTATCCTCATAATGTGCTATCAATTCTTCCGTAAAAATTGCCCAAGTGATAAATTGTTTATGAGAGAAAAGCCATTGATACCATACAAATTGATTTGGTTCCAAATATAAAGTTTCCATACGTACCTTTTGTGTGTTTTGCACATTATTGAGATCGAAGAACTGCTCCATCTGTAATATCCATGTGGCGGGATCCTTGCCATCAAACTTCCTCATATCGATTTTTGGAATATGGTGGGTCTTCGATCCAACATTAGAGTCTATGGAATCATGATTAACATTTCTTTTGTTCACATCATGAGTTTCCTTTACAACCTTTTCACCATTAGTAAGTATTTCTTGTAGAAAATTTGTTAAATCTGTCTTCAAATCTGCCATGTCTGTCTTCAAATCATCCATCTTAGCTTCCATGCCCTTTATCTTAGATTCCAGGCCATTTATCTTAGATTCCACGCCATTTATCTTAGCTTCTGTTAGTTTTGTGAGCGTGACATTTGTTGCACTTGTTCTTGTAATTTTGATATATCATGTAGCATTTCTTCCTCTTCTTCATGAGTCATGCTAGAGCTTTAAGGTTCCTTACTAGGTGTTTGAATTTTCTTTCCTTGGGGCATCAGTTACCGATAATAATGCTTTACTATGCCCTTTGAATTCCTTCAAACCAAGCTTATGCAACAATTTAAAAAAAAAAACTACACACCTTTTTTCACTTTGTAGAAGCCTGACATTGAATCTGATGTATCTCTGTAATTTCGGTTCATCCAGTTCTGAAATTTTGACCTATAGTAGCCTTCTGAGTCCTCTTTCCAATGCCACAAGTCTGACCCAAATTGGTTTCTCCAAGGAAGAGTTATATGGAATCTCCCACAATGACTTGCTTATAGACTAGTTCAGTAGAGCAAACTTGTACGACGTGCCATGAGTCATTGTTTCGACCTAGGGATTTGAAAAATGCATACAAGAAACTACAGTATGTCCTCTTTCTGTAACTTCTTACGGAATTTCTATCCGATCCTCAGAGGAAAGTTATGACGATTTTCCCCAGGTCACCTGTTTTGAATGTAATTCAGGAGTCTGTAAAAAGACCAACTTCCTCATATCATATCTCCGAAAATATCGCGCGAAAAGCTCTGAAATTCGGACCCAAGGTTCAATGCGATTTCTTCTCAAATGGGTTTTTTTTGTGACTTCTGAAACGTCACAGAAAAAATTTATAGCGAAAATGCCACGATGACCTATTTGGAGCAGCAAAACCCTAGAATCCAAAGCTCCGATACCAAATGTTATGAAACCAGCTCAAGAAAAGATAGAAAAGATAGATCAACGCCTTAGAATTCAGCCTCTTCAAGGGGGAAACCTCCTTTACATTACATAAATGAACAATTCTTCGATGATTCAAATGACAAAACCTCCTTTCTATATATAGGAGTGTTACACAGTAATTTGTAACCATTGGTCACCGTCCCTGTTACCCCTTTCCCGCACTTTGGAGGACTCATTTCGGGACCTGTGAGAAGTGACATGGCTTGAAAACACCTGCATTATGTTCCCCTAAGTATGGACTTCATATGCCTTGAAGACATCTCCTGCAGATTATCCTTAAAAAGTCTCCTTTTTACATTAGCGCGGATCCACAGTGTATCACCCGCGCCAATGGGGGAAATTCTCCAAAGAGGGCGCGCCCATTGGCGCTCTGTCTCAGAATTTTACCCGCGCCAACCAATTTTGGGAAAGATTTTTAACAAATGCACGCTCGAGAGTTTTTTCCTTTCGACTCATGAGGCTTTTCAAGGATAATGCGAATCTCATGGATGTCGAGATTCATTGTATCTCTATCAATAATAGCTTTTCAAGGATAATGCTTATCCCATGGATGTCTGGATTCATTGTATCTTTTCCTCCTCCTCCATCTATAAAAGCTTGTTCTGGTGCATTTGACAAGCTAGTTTTGAGCATAGGGAGATTGATACTGTCAGAAGTCTGAGAGATTGTTGAGTCTTCTTTGCATTCATAATCAAAGAGAGAGAGAGGCTCGTTCTTGATCCCGACAAGCTTTGCAAGACATATGTAGCTGATCACCCAACCAAAGGAGGATTTGACGTCAGAACTTCGGTTGTATACTCCTTTGTTGATTATCAATAATAGATGACTATCATTATGGTTCCATTCTTGCTGTTCATTATGATGATGATTGAATTATATCTTTTCTGACCGATATATAATTGCATTCCAACGCTAGTGTTGTAGAAGAGTTGACACTCCCGTTCCTTTGCTCCGGTCGGTCACGATCCTCACGATCTCCGTGAATGGACACCTGCACATGCAAATAATGACACGAATACAAGCATAAAATCCAATAGATACAATTATATATCGGTAAGAAAAGATATAATTCAATCATCATCATAATGAACAACAAGAATGGAACCATAATGATAGTCATCTATTGTTGATAATCAACAAAGGAGTATACAACCGAAGTTCTGACGTCAAATCCTCCTTTGGCTGGGTGATCAACTACATATGTCTTGCAAAGCTTGTCGGGATCAGGAACAAGCCTCTCTCTCTCTTTGATTATGAATGCAAAGAAGACTAAACAATCTCTCAGACTTCTGACAGTATCATTCTCCCTATGCTCAAAACTAGCTTGTCAAATGCACCAGAACAAGCTTTTATAGATGGAGGAGGAGGAAAAGATACAATGAATCCAGACATCCATGGGATAAGCATTATCCTTGAAAAGCTATTATGGATAGAGATATGATGAATCTCGACATCCATGAGATTGGCATTATCCTTGAAAAGCCTCATGAGTCGAAAGGAAAAAACTCTCGGGCGTGCGTTTGTTAAAAAGCTTTCCCAAAATTGGTTGGCGCAGGTAAGATTCTGAGACAGAGTGCCAATGGGCGCGCCCTCTTTGGAGAATTTCCCCCATTGGCGTGGGTGATACACTGTGGATCCGCGCTAATGGAAAAAGGGGACTTTTTAAGGATAATCTGCAGGAGATGTCTTCAAGGCATATGAAGTCCATACTTAGGGGAACATAATGCAGGTGTTTTCAAGCCATGTCACTTTTGACAGGTCCCGGAATGAGTCCTCCAAAGTGCGGGAAAGGGGTAACAGGGACGGTGACCAATGGTGACAAATTACTGTGTAACAGATGCCCCCTAAAGCATGAGGCCCGAGAGAGAGAGAGGGGTGAAATGCTTTACAAGAACACATGCAGCTGCCGCCGGAGAATCTGCATACAACTGATAGCTCAAGTACATGATATATGTGGTACGGGCGCAACTATCCATAACATAGTACATAATAATCTAGATCCATGGTATGGACGCAGCCATCCGGTGAGGATCGATGAATAGACTCAGGCATGGTCGTAGCCATCCAGTGAATGAGTCATGTAACAATAATCCACAAAACCGCAGCCTAGATTCCAACAGACAAAATCCAGGGTCTTGCGCTCCATCTCGACTTGAACAAAAGTACAAGTTCAAGCATGTGAATATATGAGTTGAATTCGAACATGCATGAACATCGTCTGATTACCAGTCAATAATGAAAACTGTTAACAGACGCGAGAGGTACCACCAATAATGACAATGGCCCTCAAGGTACTATAGGTACAATCTACGCCGTGTGAATCAATGAGCTGGCGTCGAACACCCGTAGAATCATTCGATCAAAGGCCAATGATGAAAACCTCACGTCGAACACGAAGAAACTGCCATTGAGGCATGCAGGCTCCAAGGCACCGGAAGGGAGTCTCTAGATCAGCTTCTTGGATAATGAGCTGAAGTCGACAGGAAGTGACCTTGATCGAAGGTGGGCCATAGTGTTTCCCACATCATCGACATGAGATTGAGAATGTTTTGGTGAATCAGAATTATGTGAGCTATCAGAAGGAGGTTGTTATTATGTGCAGAGGTCAACATCTCCTGAACATATAGGCGGCACGACAGTGGAATTGACAGTATTTGACATCAATGGATCAAAGGTCATGGTGACGAGGCAATGAGCAGATGAGAGGTCAAACATGATTACCCAAATCCACGGAGGAAAGTGAAAAACGAGATGAGATGTCCCCACCCAGACACGAAAGCAGAGAAGTGCCATGTTCAAGAGCGACATACTGCCGACACGACAATAATTATGGTTCCATTTTTCCCCACCATTTCTGGCGAGTACCCCAGTTATTTTTATTAACAAGCTTGACGGGGATAGCATATGCTTGTAATGTCATCTCGACGGACTCCAATGTCATCAAGTTTTAATGAGTCTTACAAAGGAAGAACTCGACGTCTTTTCATGTTTAGAGAGTTTGAAAAGACAGCGGAAAAGAAAACTCCAAGGGTGTCCTTTTTCGTAAAGTTGTGTCTCTCGAGCCCGAAAAAGTATAAAACAATGCTCGAAAGAACCGCTCGACCATTACGATCGAGGAGTAATTTTCATGAGTAGTGATTTCGACTTGAAAAAGTAAAAAAGCGATCGAAACCACGTCGCTTCGTAACCGTTAACAAACCTGAATGGACAGTCGGTTCCAGGTAAGAGGCGCTTCCCTTAGCTCCATTTCCATACATTTTTTATGCATTTTGGCTTCCTGATTGATCTCTGCAAGAGTTAATTAAACAATTTAGGGCTTCGCCCATTAGCGCGGGTATCCGGCATGGACCCACGCTAATGGGGCGATTTTTCTAAAGGGGTCGCGCTTTAGAAACAGTCGCGCCAACTGCGCAACTTAATTTTCCGCTTGAAAATTCCCATTTCATTTTGAATTTAACTGAATTACAAGTTTACCAATGATCTAATTGTGGTTTATGCATTCTTGTGGGTGCAGGAAAGTAGGCAAAATGGTAGTAGAATGGAAGGAACGAGAACATGATGCCGAGGATGCTTTGTTCCTTGAGGATGAAGGGTGCATGAACGCCCTAAGGGATTGTGGGCTTAAGAAATTCTTTCTTACGCCTTACATGTGTGCTCAGACCGAGCTACTACAATTCTTAATTGATCTGTGGGATGTTGATGACCAAGTGTTCCGTTTAAGGGACCAAGTGCTGGGGCTCGATGTATCCGATGTCTATTTCATCACGGGGTTATCACGGAGAGTGGCGAGGCCAATTTTGATTGGGAGTAGACCTTCCGGGGAGAAGATGACTGAAGTTCGAGACCGAGTGTGCCCAGGGGCGCGATTTGGAAAGAACAATGCAAAGGTGGATATTCCCACTGTTCCGGACTTGGTTCTCAGGGTGATACTATTCACCATTACTCGAGCTGCAGGAGTGCAGGCGCCCCATGAGGCAAGCAAGAACCATCTTTTGTTGGTCGCAGAATGCTTAAATCCTACCCTCTTTGACTAGGCCACCGCAGTGACTACTAACATCAAGAGGCAGCTTACAAAGTGCAAGTGAGGAAAGGTAAAGCAGTTTGGGTATGGTTCGATTGTGGTATCGTTATTCTTGGAACGATTACCAATTTTTCAGGGACAGGGAGCTTTAGTGGCTGATCCTTTGCCACGAGAGCCTAGGATGGCTCGCTGGGCAGCACTGATGCCCAGGGGAGGAGGGGGCCAGCAGATGTCCTGGAGGCCCGAGTTCTTCATATGGCTCCGCCGCCAGCTGATTGTGGTGGAGGATTGGCCCTATGCAGGGACCAATTTCACCAAAGACCCAGATCTCCCACTACCCGAGGGAGAGGAGTGGGACGAGGAGCTTGGTAAGATCTCTTTTTTGTTTTTGATATTTTATATGTTTTTTTTGTTAATACATGTTTGTCCTAACAATAATTGTATATACATGCAGATGTTGGCCCAGAGCGACCAGTTGGCATGTCTCCCATCGCTCGGAGGAACCAGCCCGCAGCCGACCCTCAGGAAGAGGGTGCCGTGGGAGATGAACTGATTCAGAATCTCGAGGGACTCGCCCGAGGGATTCCTGATTATGCTAGACTGGGAGATATGCCACTAGCATACCAGAGGCACACAGTGGGGGTGCCTAATCGTGTCCATCATCTGTTGAGACACTTGGTGCGCGCGGTGTTGTGCTATCATGAGCACCACTGGGACTAGACTCCTAGGTTTCCTTTTCCTGCATATTTTTTGAGAGACATGTCATCTCCTGATGTATTTGAGAGGAACATGTATTATTTTTTGAACTATATGATGCACGAGGTGCAAACATTGTGACACACATATATATATATACATATGCCTATTTTTATGGTTTTATTATTGTGCTTTATCTGCTTTCTTGTATGATATTTTACATGTTGCGCAAATGTCTATCTAATACATGATTAGCCAATGCATCAGTTAACGTGTTCAATTGTCTTGGAATGTGTCGATATGTGATGAAATCAAAGTTCCTTTCTAACAATCTCACACGTAAATACAACCTTAGAATACGATGGTCTCTGACGGAATATCGCCCGTTGAGCTGGTGGACGACAAGTTGAGAGTCTAGGTTCACTACTAATGTACGAATGCCGAGATTAATTGCTTCAGCAAGTAGTTCAATTACAACACAATATTCGGCGACATTGTTAGTGGTACGGCCCAAACACACACCTTGAAGATCTATCAACTCGCCATGAGGATCATAGATCACCCATGCCGCAAAGGACAAGTTGCGAGTACTGCGGCAGGCACCATCAACGAAACCAACATAAGGTGCATCAGACATCTGCACAAGAAGCGAAAGACACAATAAGCGACAGTCACGCCTTCAAAACTAAAACACACACACAACACACCTGCTAAAGTACATGTATGTACAAAATAAAGTGTACAAGCATCACACATAGTAATTTTTCAAATACAGCCTGTTTCGGGGCTTCCCGAGAGGGTTCCCTTCATAGTCAATTAGCTCGTAGGCCCCTTTTTGCAAAACTTTCTTGACAATGTAAGGACCTAGCCACATAGGCTCGAGTTTTCCTGCTCCCTGCTTATCGTTTGCCTGATCGTATAGCAGGACTAAATCTCCCTCAACAAAAGAACGTGGATGGATAGTCTGATCAAAGTGAGTCTTGACTTGCTTCTTTTGTGCTTCAATGGCCAAAGAGGCTAGGCGACGGGTCTCATCTAGCTGTTCCAGGTAAAGAAGACGTTCTTCTAACGGAGTAGTGTTGGGAAGTAGTTCGACGGCCAATTTTAATGAAGGGATTTCGCACTCGATTGGAAGGGTAGCCTCCAGTCCATTGGACAATTGGACGAGTGTGCCGGAAGCGAAATGTACTCTTTTATGGACGGTTTTTCTGGGTATAACCAGATCAATATTGCTCCCGCAGATCAACACAAGACTGCTTTTATCTGTCCTTGGGGCACTTTTGCCTATAAGAAGCTCCCTTTCGGTCTAAAAAATGCCGGTGCTACCTTCCAACGTACAATGTCTTATGCTTTTCATGACATTTGCCACATTGTACAACCATACCTGGATGATCTACCAGCTCATTCAGCCAAACGTCAGGACCACCCTACTCACCTTCGCGATATCTTTCTTCGCTGCCGACACTACCGTATCAGACTCAATCCTCACAAATGTGTCTTCTGCGTTGAATCCGGCCGACTTCTCGGGTTTGTCGTCTCCCGAGAGGGCATCCGTTTCGATCCCCTTAAAGTCGAGGCTATAGTGAATCTTCCTCCCCCTACTTCTTTACAGCAATTGCAAAGCTTGCAGGGTAAAGCAAACTTTCTAAGACGATTCGTTCCAAACTATGCTGAGGTGGCTAAAGGTTTCACACGGTTGCTAAAGTGAGATGTCCCTTTTCATTGGGATACCATTTCTCAGGAATCTTTTGAGTGTCTCAAGGGTCTCCTTGTTTCCGCTCCATTGCTCCGTCCTCCGAACTATCATCGCGACTACACTCTGTATTTGGCTGCCGCCGACACCACTATCGGCATGGTTCTCGTTCAAACTGATTATGATGACATTGAGCATGTTGTATATTATCTCAGCTGCAACCTTTTAGACACGGAAACTCGATATGCTTATGTCGAGAAGTTGGCTTTGGCCGTCGTTTGTGCTGTCCAACGCTTTCGTCACTATATTCTGTTGCACACTACCACCGTGGTTTCTGATTGCAACCCCATGACGTATATTTTGTCACGCCAGTTGCTGGGGGGCAAGTACTCAAAGTGGATTGTCATCCTCCAAGAGTTCGACTTGGAATTTACCACTGCCAAGTCTAAGAAATCCCTTGTATTTGCTGAGTTACTTTGCTCTTTGCCATCTTCTTCCCCGCCCTCTCACTCAGAGGATCATATTCTGGATGAGACTTTGTTTCTCATTAGCACCCTCGATCCCTGGTATGGGGATATCATCATATATTTGCAAACGTCCTCCTTTCGCCCCGACGTGTCCAAATACGCTCGACGAAGGATTCGTCATCAGTCTCAACCATACCGTATCATTGGGGACACACTATATCGCCTCGGCGCCGACTCTGTTCTCCGCCGATGTCTAACTCTCGAGGAAGCTGAGCGTGTCTTGAATGACTGCCACTCTGGCGCCTGTGGTGGTCACATGTCCGAATATGCCACTACCCAAAAAATCCTCCGTGTTGGCTACTTTTGGCCCTCTATCTTTAAGGATTGCATTCTTGCCGTCCGCTCTTGTCATGAGTGCCAGATATACCAGCGGAAGATGCGAGCGCCTCCCACTCCATTGCACCCTGTTGTCACCGTCGGCCCTCTTGCGAAATGGGGCATTGATTATACGACCTGTAACCCTCGCTCGGCCGGGGGGCATGGGTTTATTATCGTTGTTGTCGACTACTTCACTAAATGGGCCGAGGCGATGCCTACATTAACTGAAGACGGTCACACATCGGAGCAATTCTTGTTCAACCACATTATCTCGCGATTTGGCGTCCCTCAAGCCATCGTCACTGATCACGGGAAGCATTTCCGTAATCATATGATGACGGAACTAACAACCCAGTTGGGCTTACGGCACGATAGTTCGACTCCATACTACCCTCAGGCCAATGGCCAAGTTGAAGCTATCAAAAAGATTTTGGTTACAATGCTTCAGCGTACCATTGGCATGCATAAGTCTAACTGGCATTTGATGTTGTTCCCTACCTTGTGGGCCTACCGAACCTCCGTGAAGGATGCCACCGGTTTCACTCCATTTCAACTAGTTTATGGACTGGAGGCTACCCTTCCAATCGAGTGCGAAATCCCTTCATTAAAATTGGCCGTCGAACTACTTCCCAACACTACTCCATTAGAAGAACGTCTTCTTTACCTGGAACGGCTAGATGAGACTCGTCGCGAAAGAGAGAGAGAGGCTTGTTCCTGATCTCGACAAGCTTTGCAAGACATATGTAGCTGGTCACCCAGCCAAAGGAGGGTTTGACGTCAGAACTTCGGTTGTATACTCCTTTGTTGATTATCAATAATAGATGACTATCATTATGGTTCCATTCTTGCTGTTCATTATGATGATGATTGAATTATATCTTTTCTGACCGATATATAATTGCATCTATTGGATTTTATGCTTGTATTCGTGTCGTTCTTTGCATGTGCAGGTGTCCATTCATAGAGATCGTGAGGATCGTGACCGGCCAGAGCAAAGGAATGGGAGTGTCAACTCTTCTACAACACTAGCGTTGGAATCAAAGTAGGTTCTTGTAATCCACCTTTAATTTTCAATTAGGAACTTGCGTGATAGCATTATTTGATTGTTTCTAGACCCATTTTGGGCTAGTGGGATCGCCTCTGTCCGCAGAGGGGATTTACCTCTCCAACAAGGAGTCTAAGGAGTCACAATATAATCTAGCCGACCTAACAATAATAATATAAAGCCACAAAAAATAACAATAGAGGGATTCTATGGGCACATTAATAACAATATGGGGGCAATGGGGGCACAACAATATAAATAAGGGGTATAACTACAATAGTAATGGGGTAATCACTAGTATTATAGGGACCCAACAGAGAGACCTATATATCACATTTCAATATATTCCAATTCCAATCCCCATACACACCTCATGGATGGCCCAAATGGAGTGTCATTGTTATGCACTTCCAAAGGTTGCACAATTGCCCATGTGTCTGGCAGAAAGTATACGAGTAGAGGCTCTGGTAGTCAAAGAAAAAGAGGATATTGTGAAGCAGACGATGATAATAATTCCAAGAACAACAGAGATATGTATTATCAAACTTTATGGGAAACAAATCCTGGCAACCCATTTCTTTTCAGCAACTACGCCAAGTTTCTACATGAGGATACCAATTTTGACTTATGGTTGAGATGATGTTTTATTTGTTCTAGTTACAATTATATGCATGGAACATTTATTTGTATTAGTCATGAGATAATTAGCATTAAGTTATCATTTTTCTAGTAGCTTTTGAGAAACATGGGTTTAAATATTAGATTTTATTTATTTACTGGTGTGATTATTTTGAACTGTATGTATGTTAGGTGCAACATAATATGGAGAAAGCTAAGGAATACTATAAAATGGTGATATTGGCAAGCCTTTGATTTGCAAAGCATACTAGCAAGGACTTGTGATCGATATGTATCTGCTACTGCTTGAGGTTACACGGTCTATAAATAGTGAAGCAATAACATGAATAAGTTACTTTTGAGCTTTCTATGCTCTTCGAGCATGGAGGTTAAAATATCCAACTTCCAAAGTGGATTATTGTGTAGTGGTCTGTCTTTTCCTTAGTAATTCTATACCATATGAGCCAAAATAAAAAAACTCTAGTGGCACAGGGCCCTAGTAGTAAAGCAGTTCCACAAGGGATCACTTTAGTGTCAGCTACAGATTCACACAAATATTTGGACAAGAACACAAAATACTTCAGTGAGAAAAATATACCCACATTAGAGAATGAAAACACAGTGAGGAATGCTAATGATCTGAATGATGCATCTTAAAATTTAAATAGAGTCAAGAGCTCTAGGGAACTGAAGGGCCCAGAGAGAACACAATCCCACAGAAAACTTGCTAAGTGTATTTCCACTGGTGATAATGAGGAATGGTATGCTCTTGATGGTGCTACAAAGGTGAACTCTCTTCTTAATCTTCCCAGGTTTTTGACAGGAGACAAAATGGTTGGAGTACTAAGGAAGTGGCTTTGAATCCTCTTAGATAAATATCAAGTTTGGGAGCCTTAATGGGATCAAATTGCCAGTGTTTTAATCGTGTGTCCAACTTGCTTTTGTTAGATTGAGATGGTATCTTATATAAGAGTTTCTTGTGAACAATCTCTTTGTAAGAAAAAAATATAGTTCCATCTCTTACTCTAGTAAAATCAGTGGAAAAAATAATGACACAATATTGTTATTACTTCAGGTTTTGTGTTATTTTGAATTACGATTAAGGAGTAACAGAGCACAGAATTCCCAAAAATGTTATTTCACTGCATGGACACGTGGGTTTCAGATACAAGATACTAAACTTTCTGACTGTCTTGGTCCTAGAAATTGTTGTTGCTCTGTCTTAACTAGTCGATTTAAAACATGTTATCCTACTAGCTTAACGAGTATGCAAATACTGAATTCAAACTCATACCAGGTCTAATTTATTATGGGTGTTGAGGAGATTTGACCATGCCCTCTCTATAGGTGGAATACTTAACCAAACCATATGAACCCAACCAACTGAGATATCCCTGATTTTTTTTAAACTATAAATTAATTTAGATATAAAATGATATTTTTTCTGGGTTTGTAGCGTTCAATTAGTCAGGTAAACTATAGATTTAGTTATTCCAGACACCAATGTGAGATCAATTTACAACTCTCTAATGAACCGAGTCAAACGATATACAGTAGTTCAATTAGTGTGCCAGTATGACGCTATGTGAAATGGGAAGCAAGTTTCTAAATCTTGATTTTTGCAATCCCATTGGTGTGACATAAAGGATAAGTCATAGAATTTGGTCACAGATGGCACATAATGTGAAGGAATCGACTGTGAAATTCTGGGTTGGAATCAATTGTGGTCATTTGCATCCATCATTTCTTCCCCATGTCAATATAACATCTAAGCAATGACCTTGTAAAAGCTTTATGGGGAAACACAATTTTCAAGGAAGGTGATGTCTAACTAGCATTACATTTGTATTGAGCACACCACCAATTTATTTGTCGATCAAGTCAATATCCTCCCATCAATTATCTATGGAATATTTTAAGTCTATCATTCCCTCCTCCTCCCAAAATGTTTCTACTAAGAATTTATCCTAATTCGATGTTCATGGGTTCTACTTTTCCCATTCAGAGTCCATCAAGGGAAGCGTCCAAACAAAACTGGATCCACCCATTTGAAATTTGGAGATATATGTATATCACGATTCAAGATATGCCAATTCCAATCCCTATCCACACCTCATGGATGGCACAAATGGAGTGCCATTGTTCTGCACTTCCAGAGGTTGCACAATTGCCCATGTGTCTGGTAGCAAGTATATGAGTAGAGGCTCTGGAATTCAAAGAAAAGGAGGAAATTGCGAAGTAGACGATGATCAGGATTCTAGGAACAACAAATATATGTATTATCAAACTTTATTGGAAGCAAATCTTAGCAACCCACTTCTTCTCAACAACTATGCCAAGTTTCTGCATGAGGTTACCAATTTTGACTTATGGTTGAGATGATGTTTTATTTGTTCCAGTTACAATTATATGCATGGAAAATTTATTTGTATTAGTTGTGAGATAGTTAGAATTAGGTTATCATTTTTCTAGTAACTTTTGAGAAACATGGGTTGATTTATTTACCGATTTGAATATTTTGAACTGTATGTATGTTAGGTGCAACATAATATGGAGAAAGTTGAGGAATACTATAAAATGGCCATATTTGCAAGCCCTAGAGATAGCAAAAATTGTCTCATTCTATGCAAATTTCATATGGGAAACACATAAGGATGCAACTAGGTTTGAAGCTTACTTCGTTAAGCACTGAACTTGGCTTCCTCTGATGACTGGTAAGAATCTAGATTCCCTTCCACTTTTTTTTTTTTTTTTTACTTGGAATAAAAACACTGGAATTCTTGAGTACTTCTTGACATTTCATGTATTGTAAGCCTGGTAAACCATGGGAATTTATTATGATGTCTCCCCAAAAATAATAAAAAATAATCTAACCCTTGATTAGCAAAAACTAGTAACAATATCAACTAACACCACTAATCTATTGTCCTATTTCCAAGCCTAATTTTATGGGTGCTACTTTCTATAACATCACCACTCTATTATAGTCCCGTGTTCAAGCCTAATTTTATGGCTGCTAATTTCTTGTTGGTTTCATTGCATTGTATTATATCATGGTGAGTCTCTGCCTTATATGTTAAAAACAAGTTGACCAACTCTGCCTTCAATTTTGCAGCTATATTCTTGCATCTTGTGCCCATTTCTTATGGAAGTCCGAAGAAGAGGAGGATAAAAAAGATAGTGCTACTAATTTGCAGAGTGTAGTAGCAATGACTTATGTTTGATCTGTATCTGTTGTTGCTTGAGGTTATACGGTCTATAAATAAAGAAGCAATAACATGAAGTTACTTTTGAGTTTTCTATGTTGTTCGAGCATGGAGGTTAAAATATCCAACTTCCAAAGTGGATGATTATGCAACAATCTTTCTTTTCCTCAATAATTCTCTACCATATGAGCCAAAATAAAAAAACTCCAGTGGCACAAGGCCCTAGTAGTCAAGAAGTTACACAAGATATCACTTCAGTTTCAACGACAGATTCACGTAAATATTTGGACAAGAACGCATAAGACTTTAGTGAGACAAATATCCCCACATTAGAGCGTGCAAACACAATCAGGAATGCTAATGATCTGAATGATGCATCTCAAAATTTAAACAGAGTCAAGAGCTCCAAGGAACCGAAGGGCCCAGAGAGAACACAATCCCAGAGAAAACTTGTTGAGTGTATTTCCACTGGTGATGATGAGGAATGGTCTGCTCTTGATGGTGCTACAAAGGTGAACTCTCTTCTTAATATTCCCAGGTTTTTGATAGGAGACAAAAAGGTTGGAGTACTAAGGAAGTGGCTTTGAATCCTTTCAGATAAATATCAAGTTTGGCAGTCTCAATGGGATCAAATTTTCAATTTTTTAATCCCGTGTCCAACTTGCTTTTGTTGGACTCAGATGGTATCTTATATAATAATTTCTTGTGAACAATGTCGTTGTAAGAAAAAATATAGTTCCATATCTTACTCTAGGAAAATAGTGGGAAAAAAATAATGAAACAACCTTTTTATTACTTCAGGTTCTATGTTGTTTTGAATTACGATTAAAGAGTAACAAAGCAGGGAATGCCTGAAAATGTTATTTCATTGCATGGACAGGTGGGTTTCAGATACAAGCTACTAAAATTTCTGACTATCCTGCTCCTAAAAATTGTTGTTGCTCTGTCTTGAATAGTCGATTCAAAACATGTTATCCTACTAGCTTGACGAGGATGCAAATACTGAAATCAAACTCATACTAGGTATAATTTCTTATGGGTGTTGAGGAGATTTGACGATGCTCTCTCTATAGGTGAAATACTTAACCAAACCACAGGAACCCAATCAACTGAGCTATCCATGAAATTTTTTAAAATATAAACTAATTTAGATATTAAATGATATATTTTTTTTTGGGTTCGTAGTATTCAATTAGTTAGTAAACTATATATTCGGTTCTTCCAAACATAAATGTAAGATCAATTTAAAAATATCTAAGGAATCAAGTCAAACGACCTACAATAGTTCAATTAGCATGCCAGTACGACATTGTGCGAAATGGGGAGCGAGTTTCTAAATCTTGATTTTTGCAATCCCATCGGTGTGACATAAAGGAGAAGTCATAGAATTTGGTTACAGATGGAGCATCACGTGAAGGAATCAATTGTGAAAGTCTGGGTTGGAACCGATTGTGGCCGTTTGCATCCATCATTGCTTCCCCATGTCAATATAACATCTAGGCAATGACATTGTAAAAGCTTTATGGGGAAACACAACTTTCAAGGAAGGTGATGTCTAACCAGCATTGCATTTGTATTGAGCACATCACCAATTTATTTGTCGATCAAGTTAATATCCTCCCATCAATTCTCTATGGAATAATTTAAGGCTATCATTCCCTCCTCCTCCCAAAATGTTTCTACTAAGAAGTTATCCTAACTCGTTGTTCATGGGTTCTACTTTTTCCCATTCAGATTCCATCAAGGGAAGCGTCCGAACAGAACTCGATCCACCCATTTGAAATTTGGAGATATATGTATATCATAATTCAAGATATGTCAATTCCAATTCCTATTCACATCTCATGGATGGCTCAAATGGAGTGCCATTGTTCTGCACTTCCAGGGGTTGCACAATTCCCCATGTGTCTGGAAGCAAGTATATGAGTAGAGGCTTTGGCATTCAAAGAAGAGCAGGATATTGTGAAGTAGATGATGAGCAAAATTCCAAGAACAACAGAGATATGCATTATGAAACTTTATTGGAAGCAAATCTTGGCAACCCACTTTTTCTCAACAACTATGCCAAGTTTCTGCACGAGGTTACAAATTTTGACTTATGGTTGAGATGATGTTTTATTTGTTCCAGTTACAATTATATGCATGGAACATTTATTTGTATTATTCATGATATAATTAGCATTAAGTTATCATTTTTCTAGTAGCTTTTGAGAAACATGGGTTGAAATATTAGATTTTATTTATTTACCCATGTGATTATTTTGAACTGTATGTATGTTAGGTGCAACATAATATGGAGAAAGATGAGGAATATTGTAAAATGGCCATATTGGCAAGCCTTAGAGATAGCATAAATTGTCTCACTCTATGCAAATTTCATATGGGAAACACATAAGGATGCAACTAGGGCCGAAGCTTACTTCATTCAAGCACTAAAACTGGCTTCCTCTGATGACTGGTAATATTCTATATTCCCTTCCATTTGTTATTTTTTTTACTTGGAATAATAGCACTGGAATTGTTGAGTACTTCCTCACATTTCATGGATTGTAAACCCAGTAAACCATGGGCCTTGATTATGATACCTCCCCCAAAAGAATCAAAGATAATCTGAATCGTGATCAACAACAACTAGCCACAATATCAAATAACACCACAAATCTATTATATTCGTGTGTCCGAACCTAGTTTTATAGGTGCCACTTTCTATAACACCACCAATGCCTACTACTTTCTTGTTGGTTCCATTGCATCATATTAGACCATGGTGAGTCTCCACCTCATATATTAAATTCAAGTTGATCAACTCTGTCTTCATTTTTGCAGTTATATTCTTGAATCTTATGCTCATTTCTTATGGAAGTTCGAAGAGAAGGATAAAAAAGATGGCACTGCTGATTTGCAAAGTGTAGTAGCAACTACTTGTGTTCGATCTATATCTGTTGTTGCTTGAGGTTATATGGTCTATAAATAATGAAGCAATAACATGAAGAACTTACTTTTTAGTTTTCTGAATTTTGTACATATGGTGGCTTAGTTAGATTTGTAGGCTTAATGCCACATTTTCGTGAACACTTTGTTTTAACTAATTCAAATTTTGCTTTCATTTCAGAACCTTGTTTATGACAATAGCAACACCTCTCCTCCTAAAATTTCTTCTTGATTGGGAGTATCATCATCCTAAAGGAGAACATGAGGATATTCTTTTTCCTTTTCATCAAAACTATCATGCATTTAGCGGTTCAGGCATTGTCAACTTCCATAAAAGTTTTACTTCTTTCTTCTATGCCACTTCCTATGCTACCGCCTTACGACATTTCCTTTGCAACATGTGGTGCAATTGCTAGTCAATATGTTTATAAGACTTTTTATTAGCCTTTATTGTAATTACTTTTTATGAGTGGTAAATGATCACATGATTATATAATAATAATAATAAATGTCTACTATGTATTTACACTTCTACATACCTCAACCAATGGTTGCTATCATAAATGTTTTAAGCCAACTATATTCATGTTTTTCAAAAATCAAAATAAATTTATGGCAACTTATGCCAAATTGTATGTATAAGTGGATTTCACAAATAAAATATTTGAAAACATGTTAATTGAAAATATTAACTAGGTTTAAATTTAAATATATTTAGGCATATGATAAGTTCACAAGTAAAGATTTTACTATGAGTAAATAGTTTTCAAATTCAAAATCTCTTTTAAATATGATTAGCTAACATTTTTTGGTTAAAATAATGAATGGAGATTAACACATGTTTTAATTATGTAGATAGATATGTTTATTTTGTAATAGGGATTTCAGATTTTTAATTTAATTATCAATAATTATTAGGTGGATAGTTAAATAAGTTTGAATATAAATCTATGTTAATTTTGATAGAGATTAATAATATATACATTATCAAAAAAAGAATAGTAATTTACATAAAGTAATAATAAGATGTAATATAAATGAAATAATTGCAAGTAATTTAATTCTGAATTAAATTAAATATCTCATTTTATAAATTTTAATGTGATTTTATAACGAATTAATACATAATAGTAATAATGGTGAGTGATAATAAAATTATAATAATTATTTTTGTTGTTGTCAAAGGAATGATTAGCTTTATATTATCAAACTAGAATTCAGGACAAAACCTTTTACATGCATGCTTGTTCATCCACTGTTGGAAACCAAAATTGATCAAAATAGGTTTTGCATCTACCTTGCTTATATCCTATTATACCTCTAGCTAAGTTTATCTTGTATAATATCCAGAACATGCCATTATATTTCATAGTTTTACAAAACACATGTCAAAAAAAGTTGAAAAACGCTACATTCCTGATGGTTCTCCATTTTCTATGGAGTTATTTTCCATTGTCGCTTCCTGTGCTTGGTCCTCAACTATCGCCATCGCCTCGGGATGACCTGCATCATCCTCGATAGGGAGTGGAGGGTCCTGCAAATTGAATACCTCTTTGAGAACCCCCGCCGCCGCCACTTTCATAGTAACTTCAATTCCATCCACCTTGGTTGAAAGATTATCAACTTTCATGGCCACATTCTCCATCGTAAGCCACAATCTCTCCACATCATCCTTCATGGAGTCAATTTCACGTAGCAACAACGAGAAATGGGATCTCACCCCCTCCATCAATTGCACCCCATTACGCTCCACTTAGGCCAACTTCTCCTCCAATGACACATCTTGGACCCCTCTTGGTCTTTCTTCACTAATATCACCAGGGGATGCCATCCTCTTTATTAGACAATGTTTTATGGAGACTTGAGGCAACTCCTCAATAACCACTCTCCATTTATAATGAGAGGACTTGCCAATTTCATACTCTGTCTCCAGTATAGCGCATTTAATGGTGGAGTTGCTTATTCGTTTTCCAATTCTGTGGTACTGCATGTTTCCCATACTCCGAGTCACTAACTTGATGCATTTACTCTTCCTCCAACGCATTAAGAACCGGGCATGAGAGATGGCATATTTCAAAGCTGAATCACGTGGGCGATTATAACATATGTCCTTTGTGATGATAAATTCCATCAACACTTGTTCCTAAGGCAATATACCTACCTTCAATTCTACTCCCAATAGTCGTCGCTTCGTTGTATCCAATATTTTCTTGATCATTCTATTCATAAATTCCTGCTCGGGCCTCAGGTCCCTCCCCATTATTTTAATTCTTTAATGTTTGATGGATCGCACCCCACCTTTCTCCCCTCTATTGTCAATCATGGTAAACAAAATTAATTTTTTTTTCTCCTTGGTTGATTAATAAATCACCTTGTTTATAACTAGCTCCAATATTTGCTTGTTCATCTGAAAAAATGTTGTATTCCCTTCTAATATGAAAAAAGTCAATAGAGTCAAACTTTTGAATTTGTTCTCTTATTCTTTGGTCTAGAGAAAACCAATATTGATCCCTTATTTCTTTTCTCTTATGAAATTTTTAGATATTTAAGATTGAATATCACAAAGAATATGATGAATACCTTTGTCGATGGCTAGCTTTAGGCCTAGCCATAGAGTTAGAGCTCCAAGCTAGTTATTAGTGGATTTTCCCAAACCCCATGCGTATTTGATCTCTATTTTTTTGTCGGGGCAATAAATTACTTTATAACACAATGTTTTCTAATTAAACCAATCTCATGAGTAAATAATAAATATATTATTATAATTTTATAAAGATTAATAAAATTAAAATATAACATTACAAAATACATAAATAAAAATATACAATATAACTAATAATTTTTTAAGATCGGGGACGAAATGGCGAGGGTTTCTGAATGCGAGTAAATGGAGAATGCGGGATGGGAGATCAACGTCTCCACCGAAGGTATGAAGAAGTAATCACGGGGTTTACGAACCAATTAAACAATCTAATTCACCATGCTGCAAATTTTGATTCCCCAGTGGTAGATCGACCTCTACTTTGGCCAGAGCTGACGTTTTCCTTCATGTTTCGAGGCGTCTTGCATAGATCGGGCCATTAACTATCAGATCTAGTCATCCAGTTAGTAGACCAATGTCTGATCTGGCTAGATCTGGAATCCCTTTCTCTGTCTAGTGGGGCCCTATATCGATATGATGTTTCACAGGAAAATCACAATGGGAGGAATTTTTTGAAAGATTGGGTAGCGACGGCTGGTTCCTAGGATTTTCTACAGTGCGCTTTAATCCAAATCAATCCCTCCTACGCCTCATGGATCCATGCCTTTCTTATGATATGGATGAAGCTCTGCATGTACCTAATAAATTTGATCTAGATCGAGGAAACAACATAACATAGCAAATTTTTATTAAAACCCCATAAGGAAAATCAATTATATTATGTGTTCGAGCCTTAGAGAGTGTCTACCAATTGAAGTAAAGTATCCTGCACTTTCTAGGTATTTTGATGCTCTTTCAAAGCTTGATCTACAAAAGAAAATCTATGCAGGATGAACTGACAATACAAGAGTACAACATTCTTCCATCATCCACCATCATATTAAATTGGAGGCTTTGGGGAGGCTCTCCTGGTCCAAGCAATCAAAAGGGAACAAAAGGAGTATCCAGATCTAGTCTCCCCAAAGGATTAGAATTGAATCAATGACCAGTATATGGAGTTCTTTCGTTCAAAGACATCCTAAAAGGGAAATCTGGAGTATCAACAAAACCAGAACAAACACACAATCTACCCAGTCCCTATATAGTGGAGCAATTGAATCAAATACTAGCTATGACTGTAGATCTTACAGAAACAAATGATATATGCACCACCTATGAATCACAAGCTGTTATATGCATATTCAACGAATTCTGGCCAAAACCAGTGGATATTTTTCACTATATTCTCACAAATTGGTCAATAAATTATGTGATTCACCTCTTCTCCATGGGTTTTTCACAGTAAAGTTTGCATCATCGGAGGAACATGAATATGTATTGTGAGAAGGCCCATGGTTATGGGGTTCTGCGAGACTTTTTTTCACCCCATGGTTCCCATATTTCGATGCCAATACAATGGTGGTATCAAGAATGCCAGTATGGGTTAGATTGCATAATCTCCCCCTACATTTTTGGCACCATAAAGTGATTGAAGGCATTGGGGACCTCTTAGGGAGATACATTAAGATAAACACACAAAGAATCGAAGAACGAATCTTCACTTTTGCCAGAATTTGTGTGGAGGTGGATCTCAGCAAAGGATTTCCGAATCATATTCTCCTTACACATAATAAGCAATGCTGGACACAACTTCTAGTTTTTGAGAACACGACGTTTATATGTCGATCATGCCGACAAACAATCCATTTACAAAGCACGTGTCTTGATAACTAGAAAGTGCCACGAAGGAATAAGAAAACAGGAAAGCAGCCCAAGGGATGGCAATTCCCACAACAACAACCTGAAGAAGAAGAAGCTGAAGAAGAAATGGCGCACCCTACTACTGAAGAAACCCAAAATCCACAAGACAACATAGAAAAGGAGGGAGTAAATCATGAAGATTCAGGAACCCCAACGCACACATCGAGGCAGGTGACCATTGCTGAAGAAAAAAAGGAGATAAGGGGGTCTAAACTTCATCATGTATCTGATAGCTCAGATTCAGATAAGGAAAATCCAAGAAAGAATGAAGGATCCCATCGAGCACTTGTAACGACCACTCCATCCCAAGGAGAATGACGAAAGGTAGAAAAGAAGAAATGGAGAAAAAGATAATGCTTATCTTGTGGTGAAGTAAAATCATAAGTGCGGACATGAAAAAATTCCTCTAGCCCGATAATGGGTCTAGCCACAACAGATACATTCTATGGAAGATTTCCTTAGGTTAGAATCAATCAAGAGGGCCTACCTCTTGGTCGCTTATCTTGCTTGATGATGTCCTCGCTTGCTCGCTCCAACAATCTCTCACTTCCTTCTTCAAGTTCCTAAAAAAAGTAAACAACAACAACGCACAAATATAATAATAGACAAATTGCAATTCAACCTACTTAATGAGTCAAGAAGCATTAAGACACGAGTGTATAATATTACAAAACATGTAGGAAATCAATCGATAGTTGCATATATTAATATCAAAGAGAGATTACAACCATTTGCCTTGACATCGTAGTCTTCCTCTGACAAAACCGAGTTTCCACACACTTCTGCTACCATTCCATGATGGCTTCAAACAACAATAGTTTAAAGGCTCTTCCCTTTAGGCTTCAGTCCAAACGAAACACACCTCTCCCTCACACAACTAGATGGCTACAACTAGTAATAGCTTGCTTGTCTAATCAAAATAGTATACTCACACTCAGCCGACACTCTAACTAGCTTGTGCTTGGGAAGAAGGGAGGTTTATATAGGAAATATGGATGGGAGATGGATCCTCTTCTCATGGGAGAAGGACTTATCCCTTGAGGTAGTTCCATCATTATAGGGAAAAGGAGCTCAAACTGTCATCCTCGACCCCATCCGGCCAAACCATTTACCAGACTTCTGTTACGGAGCTTCTAGAGCTGGAAGCTTCACCTCTAATTTAAAAAAAAATCCATAATAGGACCGACGTGACTGGAACACATCTTAGTCGCACCGGTCAACGCGGAGAATAGTGCTAATCTCTGCACATCAGCATAGGGGAGACAAAGGTCATTAGTGCCAACCTTATAAACTAGGAAAAACAAAATTTTTAAGGGAAATGGTGAAAAAAGAAAATGATCTGCTCATGAAGAGGGACATAATGGGAGTTTCTCCATGAAGGAAAATAATGCGGGGTTCACTATAGAGGTCCTCCAGGATCAAGGAATGGGGAGTACAGGGACAATGACAAAATGTTGTGTAATGGATGCCCCCTAAAGCGTGAAGGCTAAGACAGAGTGAGGGATGAAATGCTTTATAAATCAGTGCAGGGAACCAGTCTGTCATTGGAAAACCTGCAAGCAAGTACAGATACATATTCATAAACTGAGATCTCTGTCAAATGATACATCAATTGTGGCATGGAGGCAGCCATCCAGAGAACGATCATGTAAATGGATCCAGGTATGGGCGTAGCCATCTGTCAAATAGGATCATAATGAAACCAAGTTATGGTTGCAACCATCCAATAATGAGAAGGATCGCATATGATAACTCATGGTCTGGTTGCAGCCAACCATCTGAAAGAGACATGCATATCATCATAAACCATGTCACACCACTTCATAACCTGAATTTGTGTGATCTGAGTCCAGGGTCTTGCGCTCCAACACGATCCGATCAAAGTAAAGATTCTAGCATGTGAATAGATGTGTTGACGTCAAACATGCTAGAAAGTCGCTTGATTACTAGTCAATGATGTAAACTGTTAACAAGCATGAGAGAAACCACCAATAATGATAATGGCCCTCAAGGTACTATCAGCACAATTCACGGAATGTGAATACAGGAACTGAAGTCGAACACTCGTGAAATCACTCGATCAAAAGCCAATGATGTGAACTTGTCGTCGAGTGCGAATAACTTGTCAGTAAGGCATGCAAGCTCTAAGGTACTAGAAGGGAGTCTCTCTGTCAACTTCCTGGATAATGAGTTGACGTCGACGGAAAGTGACTGTGTCAAAGGAGGGCCATAATGAATCCCACATCATTGATGCAAGACGAGAGGATGCAAAATGATTTTGGATGATACAGAGAATCAGCGACACAACTGGAAGTTTGGCAGCTTTTGGTCCATGGGATCGGTGGTCATAATGACGTGGTAGAGATCAAATGGAAGGCAAAAAATGAACGGCCCAAACCCAGGAAGGTCAATGATACAAAGGATGATGTCCCAACCCGACACGAAGCAAAGAGTGTCATGCTCAAGAGTGAGCTATCGACACGATTGAAAGATTTCCAAATATTTCCCCCACCATTTATGGCGAGTACCCCAATTATTTTTTAACTACAAGCTTGAAGGGGATAACATATGCTTGCACTGTAAGTTCATTCTTCGAACGAATCTGACATAGTAAGTTTAATGATCCCTAGGAAGGAGAAGCTCACCTTCGTCATAGTGACAAATCCAATGTCGTTTAATAGTTTAACGAGTTCGACAAAGGTGTAACTCAGTATCTTTTTCATGTTTAGAGAGTTCAAAAAAGACACGTAAAAGAAAACTCCACATGGTCCCTTTTCGTACATTTGTGTCTCTCAAGCCCAAAAAGGTAGAAAACAATACTTGAGAGAATCACTTGACCATTTCAGTTAAGGACTACCTTTTTCGTAAACAGTGCATCCCAGCCCGAAAAAGGGGTAAACTTATATTGGGCACACGATGCTTCACATCCGTTAACGAGTTTGAAACGACAAGGGCTCGACTATCTTTTTGCTTTTAAAGGGTTGGAAAAGAGCATGGAAGTGGAACCCCATTTTTATTCTCTTTAACGAGTTAAAAAGGGAAAAATACCCAGCAATCTTTTCATTTTTTACGAGTCAGAAAATAGCTCAAAGGTGACTTGTACTGGAGGAACGAGTGGTATAAAGGGTAGTAACTGGTTCCGATAATGGTAGAACTGCTAAAAACATGTAATGGTCAAGAGGCTGGCTAACAAAACCACTCATCGCTGTGATTCCTCAGGAAAAACAACCAAGTGAAAGCATATGATCACCCAAAGAGATGGTGGCAATGGAATGAAACAACCAAGGCTCATCTAGTATAAATCAATTGATTAAAACAAAAATCACGAGATGTAGGTTGGGCATGGGTTCATTTTTACACAAGCTTGAACCATGGAGAACTCTTCTTGGATTCGGTTTCATGTTTACACAAGCTTGAAATGAAAAAATATGCTTGCGATAAGTTTGCATGCCCTCGACATAATGACGCAATTGAGGTACATGCCCCCCAAGCTTTATTTCAGTCAACTAGGTGAATGGAACGAAGGTTCACTTTTGAGATATTGGAAAGACTCGACTCGGATTTTACGAGACCTAAATCAAAGACTCAATTTGGAAAAGGGAGTTGCTTCATTTTTTAACGAGGTGGACACAATAAAAAAACTATCCTTGAGACCCTTGTTTCATTTTTTAACGAGCTTGACACAAGACAAAGAACTGTGCTCGCATGCTTTGTTTCATTTTTTAACGAGGTTGACACAAGACCAAGAACTATCCTCATCCATCTATTTGACCATATTAGAACATGGCTCCCAAGAGGTCTTCACTAGATGGAAGAACCATGCACCGAGAGAGATACATGCCATTTGGTACCAACGATAGATCGGGTTCCAATGCCCCTAGTACATACTATACTATACCATCAGTGTGATCATCAGCAGATGTGGAGATGAAACGGGTAGCCACATAATTGACTTGTGGCGGGGAAGGTAGTTCTTGCAAACAAGAGCTGATATGGGATGATGGTTGCAAAGGAGGTGCCTGGTGACCAATGAACGACAATTGATCAATAGTCAGAATTCTCCCTTCGTGAGGAAAACAAACCACACAAAAAAGTGAAGAAACAAGAGCTCCCATGACATAAACATAGTCGCATCTAAGGAGAAGATTGAAATCTAAGGGACCATGGACTACCATCACGTCTATATAGACGATCTTTCCTCCCAAAGTAATAGGGAACTTCAGAAAGATCCCTAAGGGTTGACTGGTTCCTCTGTTGAAAGCCAACAAATTCTGAGTGACAGGCACAAGCTGTGGGGAACCCAAAGCTTACCAAGTAGTAGAAGAAATTATGCTAATAGGCGAACCTTCATCTAATATAGTTCCAGGTACTACCATATTATAGGCTTATACTGTGATCAGGAAAGGCACATAAGATGGGAGGCAGAAAGCAGTCAATGGACCTCAATTGAAAGAGACGACATAACTACTTGGCAGGGGTATCATATGATTGCCCCCATGTTGTATAGTAATAGGAGGACTCTCCTGAATAACTGGGACGGGAGGGTCACTCTTCAATACATGAGAATCTAAGGAGATGAGAAGAACATGAGCAATATGATCACCACTCTCTTTGGGAATAGAGTGAACAATTGAAAGCGGAGCCAAGTCGACACTCTTTTCGACCAATGGTTGGTCAAGAACAGACACAATAGAGTCTCGCTCAAGAAGAGCAGGATGGGCCAGAGATGAATCCAAGACAATCTCTTTACCAATCGGGAGAGGGTCAGAAGAAAGCCTCTGATAACCAACATGAAGCTGGGGTTGAGGAGCTGCAAGGCTTTCCAAAACTTTGGAAGCTTTATCCATGAGAGGACAAAGGTGAAGAATATGCTCTCCTTCACATAACCTATAGGGGAATCTCATCTTTCCCTTCTTCTTACCATCATTAGCTGAAGGTGTAGCATCGACATGATCACTCTGAAGGTGTAGCATCGACATGATCACCATTGGTCGATGGGGATGGTCAATTTAGGTTTTGAGACCATACCTCTAAGACTCTGGGAATGCCAGGACAGTCTCGAAGGAAATGGTCACCCTTACACATCTTGCAAGGGAATCTGACCTTCCGTGGAGGATCGAAAGGTTTGTTGATAGGAAGTGCATTTATAGCAATAGTTGCATGGTTGGCCTCTCACTTATCTGACTTATTCTTCTTAGCCTCCTGGTTACTAGATTTGAAACTTTCACCAAGTGAAGTAGATGAGGAAGGTGAAGAAATGGGGGAAGAAGGCGAGAGGTCAACCTTAGAATCATCGTGACATGATTAAAATGAAGGAGATGTTTGGACATGAGTCGGGACACTTGGGAACATTGAGGTCGAAAACAACCAAACAACTAGACCAATGGTTAACCCGGGAAGGGACAACGTTGCCATATAAGGATTCCCATCTGAGGGGAACCCTTGACAGGTGGACTCTGGAAATGTTGCCATTGAATCGACCCTAAAGAATCACTAAGGAAGATAAATTTTAACCAAGAATCTTTTGTGGGTAGTTAATTTTAGAACACTGAAACAAAACTTTGCCTTTTCATATTTTAAGAGTCGAGAAAAGGACGAAAGGTGACTCTAGTCACTTTCGGAATTAACGAGCTCGAAAGGACAAGTGCTCGAATGATCTTATAAGTTTAATGAGTCAAAAATATCAAATTACTACTCTGTATGATCTAGGTAAACAATATTACCAGGCAAACGTGAACTGCAGAATCCCTCCTGGCGAACCAAGAAGTACGAGCAGGCAATCTCTCTGAATGTTGTGCTCGGTGTATCACGTTTGCAAGGCGACCGACTTGGCTTCCTAAGGATAAAAGGATTGCAGCCTAGTGCGGTATCCCGTTATGTACTCGACGGTACGGGGAGCACAAATCCGTGCTAGCATTGTCTAGTGCCGAAGCTAACGACAGCTGCTAGGTTTAAAGACGTTGGAATGTGTCTCTAGCCTAGACCTTCTAGATATGATCATTGATGTCAAATGCACCTTAAGTTAATTGAATTCATTTTAGAGTTAATCTTGAGTTAAGTTTTAGTTTTTAGGTCTTAGCGATGCTACTCGAAAAACCTAAAATGCAACTAAATGAGACAAGACCCTTTCAATTCGATGAAATGCCTACGCTAGAGAGGGTAGAAACTACTCAATCAAATGCAAATAATCAAGCAACTAAAAACGAAATGATCTTCCACTACTTCACTTTTTCAAAAAATAAACTAATGAAAAATGCATTCCAATTCCTAATTTCCTAACAAGCACTTATCTATCAATCCTTTCAAAATAAAAAAATTCTCTTCCTTTTTCAAATGCTGATGCAATTCTAGTTTTTAAGAGATGGAAATCATAATGATGCAACAAGCTAGAATTTCATACTTTCTCATGAAACAAAGAAACAATTTTTTCACATACAATCTTTCAATGAAAAAGTTTTCGAGACAATGAGCTCTTCACGTAGATGAAAACATGAAAAGAGAAGTTCATTTAGATCAATGAAACACCAACTTTACCAAACACAAGACCAACAATGTAATTTATGCTGGAGAAGGACTTATCCATTGAGGTAGTTCCATCATTATAGGGGAAAGGAGCTCAAACTGTCATCCTCAACCCCATCCGACCAAACCATTTACCAGACTTTTGTTATGTAGCTTCTAGAGTTGGGAGCTTCAGCTCTAATTTAAAAAACTTTCCATAACAGGACTAGCGCGACTGGAACATAGCTCAGTCACACCGGTCGGCATGGGGAATAGTGCTAATCTCTGCACATCGGTGTGGGGGAGACAAAGGTCATTAGTGCTGGCATTCTAAACTGGGAAAAACAGAAGTTTCAGGGGAAATGGTGCAAAAGGGAAATGATATGCTCATGAAGAGGGAAATAATGGGAGTTTCTTCATGAAGGCAAAGCATGTGGGGTTCACTGTAGACGTCCTCCAGGATCAAGGAACGGGGAGTACAGGGACAGTGACAAAATGTTGTGTAACATATCTCCATTTCAAAGTTAATTTTTTGTTTATGTGAACACCAGTTTCGATGGGAATGATTGAATGCATTGTAAGCATCTACAACATGTAATTTTGTTATCATTAATAAAATTACGATTTTTGCTCAAGAAAAAAATAATAATTTTATTAAAAAATATACATTTATTTTGATTAAAAATTTCAAAATAAATAACAAAAAATATAAAAGAAAAACATAAGAAATATTAAAATAAATTATATATATATATATATATATATATCATTTTTTTACAATCTAAAATGTTTATATTAACTTAAGCGAAATAGAAAAACCATAAAGCAAGTTTATTTATTTTTTTCAAATGATCATAAACTCTTGATATACTAATTAAATTTAAATGTATCTCCAAATCAACTTCAACATCATAAAAACCTACACCAACAAATTAAAAAGGTAAAATTTTGTTTTGTTTTTTCAAATTCCAGGTGACCTAAAAAGTGCAAACCACTCCAAAGTTTCTAGTAACACGATTGGAGTTTAATCCTTGTCTAATTCCACAAGAAATGGCTAAATGTGTAGTCAATATTTTTATTATTGACATATTCCAATGTTTTTTCCAAATAAAACCTCAATTCGTAGAAACCTCCAGCTCCACCTTATATTTTACATGACAACAAAAATAAAATATGGGGCATGTCCCATTTCCTGCAGACTGTTGTGAATCCGTCCACACCACCGCCTATTAACAGAAAGTGATATCCGTAACATCACTCTATTTAAATGAAATCGTCCTTTGTCATTAGACTTTTTCATTCATCTTCTACCGCCACAATATGGGGTTCATTCTTCAAAAGCAGATCTAGGCTCCAATTTAACAAGTATTTGGTTGGAGGGTTTCGGTGCCCGAGCTGCAGCCGCGCGACTGACCTAGACGATCACAGTGCAGGGACTGAGCTTCGGCCCTCCATCATGGCCCCTCCAGAAGCTCCACCGGAGGGGATCGATCCTTAGCTGGATTTTTCAACACTGATTAAATCATTGCCCCCACAACGCCCCCGACCAACAGTCTCGAAATTTATCAAAAAGCTGGGTGTTCTTCAGGAGGTCAGCCTACCCCCAGTTCTCCCACGCATGGTTGCCCTGTCCCTGGCAGAAAGAGGACTTATAGGTCAATTCACAGGCCTCTGGCCATCTCCAAAAACTGTTCAAAGATGGGTTGAAAGGAACTGGTCCGACAAAATACAAGGGAAAATCTCCATCATATTCTAGAGGAAAGGGTTCTTCACCTTCCACTTCGAAACTAAAGAAGATAAGGATTTAATCTTCAGAAATGGGCCCTATTTCATGGACTCAAGGGGCCTGTATCTCAAAAAATGGACCCCAGATTTCGATCCAGAGCTGGATGTTCCTAGTGCAGTCCCGGTTTGGGTCCGACTCCCTCACCTCCCTCTTCATTGCTGGGGAGATGAATCAGTTCGCGCCATCGGGAATGCAGTCGGCAAATATATTGATTGCAGTGAACCAAAAGAAAATATGCACGCCTATGCGCGGATGTATGTTGAAGTGGACCTCGGCAAAAGCCTCCCGGAAGCCATCAAGCTTAAAGTGGACAACTGGAGCCACATATAGCAACTGGATTACGAGTAGATCCCCTTTAAGTGTAAGGCATGTCACGAATATGGCCACTTTGCCAATAGATGCACTAAGTTTATTGATGTAGAAAATGGATCACAAGAAGAACAATGGGAAATGGTTAAAAAAAAAAGAAAACAGTCTCTTGAGTAAAAGCTCCCCTTGATTTAGGCCCTTCGACCTCTTCTACAGCCCATCCCACTCCTTCCTCCCCTGCTCCCTCCAAACCACCTCCCCTCTCCCATCCTTAGACCCTTCCCTCATCCAACCCCTTCTCTGTCCTCTCCACCCCTGATCCTCAGGAGCCCCCTCTCCCTGAAAGCCAATGCCAAGACACTATCGAATCCTCATTGCCTCTTACGATTTCGTCTCAGCCTCTTCTTGATCCTCCCCTCAATAGAATTACCAGAAGCTCATCTAAAGATCACGGGGGTTCTAGTGAACCCTCCAAGAAACCTGGCCCAAGCATGAAATCTGCTAAGCAACACAAGGATGAGAACGCGCAAAAGGACATAGCAATGGGAACGCAGACACCCATAGAAAATTATATCTTGGGACAACATGACAAAGAAGCAATCAACAAGGACCAAGGGGGCGAGCACCTCCCCGCACACCGCATAACCAATGATGAAAATATTATCTTGGAACATCAGGGGACTTGGGCACCCCTCTAAAGTAGCATCCCTAAGGGATCTTATCATCTCTGAGAAGCTAGGAATTATTATGTTACAAGAAACAAAAAAAAACCACAAGGAAATGATTAAAGTCATTGAGCAGCAGAGATAGTATAGAGGAAACATTAGTGAGGCAAGAGGAGCCTCAGGAGGAATATCAATAATTTGAAATCAAGTTATATGGAACTGTATTTCGGAAACAATAAATCAACACTGGATCAAAACAACTCTGGAAAATAAAGCAGATCAGCAAGCCATTATCATCTACAACATCTATGTGCCGAATCACTACAGAGATAGTGATAGTCGTTGGAATGATCTAAAAGATAGTCTGGACGCAGAAGAGAACACTAACATTATTCTAGGAGGTGACTTTAATTTAATCCTCCATGCCAATGAGAAAAGGGGAGGCAGTTTTACAACTAATCCATATAGAATACAGTTGGAAAATATCATGCAGGAGCATGATCTTATGGATGCCCCTCCAAAAAACCATAGATACACCTGGAACTACCGCAGGATGGGTGCTGGTAACATCATGGAGCGGTTGGACAGAATTCTCATCAATATTACACTTCTCTCTGCTTTCTCCGTCAGATATGCTAACATTCTAACGTGCTCTGCCTTCGACGACTTCCCAATAACTCTAACTCTGGAAAATCATAGGCCACTTGGGCCCATCCCATTCAAATAAAGTTCTCTTTGGAATGATATACCAACAGTTGCAGGAATTGTTTACAGCTCTTGGATCTAACACGTGGAAGGCTCTCTCGGTTTCATTTGGGAAACAAAACTACGGAAAAAAAAACAAGCCATCAAAGAATGGGCTAAAACAAAGTATCAAGAACCAGAGAAGGTAAAAAAAGAAATTAAGAACAATCTGGAGAGTATCCAAAGAGAAATAGAGGAAAATGGCCTTTCCCAAGAGAACAAACAACAGGAAAATGAACTCTACTTACAGCTATACTGAGTTAACAGATTAGAGGAAATAAAATGGAGGTTCAAGTCGAGACAATTATGGTTACAAGGGGGTGACAAGAACTCAACTTTTTTTCACAAGCAAACGATAGCCAGAAAGATAAGGAATAATGTTAGCTTCATCCTAGACGCATAAGGTGATAAACAAAGCACCCAGGAAGCTATTCGAAGAGCTGCTACAGATCACTATCAGGACCTGCTAACTGAAACAAAGGAAGTAGAGGATTATACAGATTTATTGCAGCATCTCCCAACAGGGATAATCAGGGAAATGAATGACATTTTAAGCAAGGAGATAGATGAGGAGGAAACCAGGAGATCAATCTGGACTCTTCAACCTAATAAAACCCCGGGACCAGATGGCTTTCCCATTTGCTTTTATCAAGCATTCTGGGGAATTATTAAAAAGGACTTGACAAAAATGCTCAATTGGATCCAACGAAAAGGAAAAATAGGAGGATATACCAATGCTACTCATCTAGCACTCATCCCCAAAGAAAATATTCCATCTTCATTTGCTCGTTTTAGCCCCATATCACTCTGTAACTCCTCCTATAAAATCTTGACAAAAATCATTGCTGCTCGCCTAAAGCCTTTGCTCCCTTCTCTCATTTCCGAAAATCAAGGGGGATTCTTAGCCAACAGACAAATAACTGATTCCATTTTACTTGTGCAAGAAGCCATCCATTCGAGTCAAACCAGAAATGAGAAAGGGTTTATCCTCAAGCTTGATCTGGCCAATGCATTTGACAGAGTGAGACACTCCTTCCTCTTGGCAGCTTTGAAGAAGATGGGATTTGATGACCGCTTTCTCAACCTCATTCGAGCCTGCATTTCAGGGCCATGGATCTCCCCTCTTGTAAATGGCAGACCTGGAGAAGCTTTCCAATCCTCTAGAGGCCTCCGACAAGGTTGCCCCCTCTCACCTTATCTCTTCATTCTAATGGTTGAATCCTTCAGCAGGGCGTTGGACTTCAGCTAGAGGGTTGGCTTAATCACAGGAATAAAATTTGGGGACGGGGTCAAGAACATAAATCATTCACAATTTGCTGATGACACCCTGCTGATTGGAGGGGCCTCCACCACAATAGCCAAGCGCTTCAAATCTCTCCTTGACAAATACATGAGCTACTCTGGCAGAATGGTAAATAATTTGAAAAGTTGCATATATGGCTAGAACACAACAGTACAGGTGCTTCACAATATCGCCAACATCTTTGGAGTCACATGCAAGTATGATTGGACTCACTTCTCTTACTTGGGCATGCCTGTAAGTGCTAGACCTTTGAGAGTGGAAGTCTGGGACACAGTAGTAGACAAAATGAAAAGAAAAGTACATCAGTGGGGATCTATTTGGCTCAACCTAGCTAGTTGCCTCACTCTTCTTAAGTCAGGTATATCTGCTCTCCCCCTATATCATTTTTCTCTTCTTCAAGCTCCATCCTCCTTCCACAACAAAATTGAAATCATCCTTTGCCAATTCCTATGGTAGGGGGGGGAAATGAGAAAAAGAAATTCAACTTGATTAATTGGAAGCAAGTGATCCAGCCCCAAGACTGAGGAGGTCTTGGAATTAGATCTCCTAAATTTCTCAATCTAGCCTTTGGAGGCAAAATTGTCTGGAGACTCATTACTGGACTCCCAGCTTGGTGGAAAAAAGTTTCGGAAATTAAATACCTCAATTTTCCTAGACAACAGCTTCTTGATCAAGATATTCCCAATAGAGAATCCTCCAAAATTTGGCGATTATGCAAAAGAGAAATTCCACTAATCGCTCAAAATACTTCAAAAATCCCCAAGGGAGGTGCAAGCATCAATATTGGAGCAGACGGAATCATGGGTTAGCAGCCAATAAATAGACATGGGGGAGTCCACCCTATCCTTTCCTTTTTTGAAAGAACATGCATTCATTACTTGGACCAGATCTCCCAATGGGATCCTCACACCCTTCTTTGGTCAGGTTGGGCCTTCCCAGCCATACACAATAGTCTTAACGAAAGTCTTTCTGTCCTTCAATCCCATTTGCACAGTATAGCCCCTGTCAAAAAGAACGATCTTGATGGGTTTCGTTGGGACCCATTCGGATCCTCTTACACCATCTAAGCTGCTCACCATTATATTTGCAACATTAGCTACCCCATGCCAAGTTGGCACCACTGGAAGCTGGTTTGGAAATCCGAGGCAATTCCAAAAATCAAGTTTTTTCTCTAGACCCTCCTGAGTCCTCAAAGGGAAAGTCCTCACAGCCGAAAATTGCAAAAGAGGGGAATTAATGGCCCCTCTCATTGTCCTAACTGCTTAGTTGCTGAAGAATCAATGCATCATCTCTTTGTTGAATGCCCTTTTGCCATCAACTGTTGGAGGAACTTGTCTCATAACAATCAAATCCCATGGAACACCCAAAACACCATAGGAGAAATTCTTTACAAATGGAAATAAAACTACCCCTGGCAGCACAAGAAAAATAACACAGTGAAGAGAGTCTGGGATATTCTTCCCCACAATATGCTATGGAATATTCGGCTGGCACGAAATTGGAAGGTTTTTAAGGATAAGGACTCGACTGTTAGAAGCCTTTGCACCAAGGCAAGGAGTCTTGCCCTTGAGATCATCTCAATTAAGAATCCGAGAAGTATAAATGTTAGTGAACTTAGCATAGAAGAATGCATTTTCATTGGACACCTGTTAGACCAAAACGCCAGCAATTAGAAGGGCAAAGCTGCTAGCAACAGAAACAATAATGTTTCCCCTAACTGGAAGATCAGGCTAAAAGAGGAATAATTTGCAGGTTGGCTTCAAAACAGCAATAGGCATTATCTCTGCTTCGATGGGGCCTCAAAGTTGAATCCCGGGGCAGCAGGGGCGGGAGGAGTTAATTTTAATGCTAATGGGGATAACATACTCTCATATGAGTGGGGTCTTGGCCACACTTCCAATAACATAGCAGAAGCCCTGGCCCTTTACCAAGGTCTTATCCAACTTGGGAAGCTTGGTATATACAAAGTCACGGTATTGGGAGACTCGGCGATAGTCATCAGTGCAATGGTTCAGAACAGGGATCTTCCCAATGCTCTCCTTCAATAGATTATTAGACGATGCCAAATCTTAGGACACACCATGAAAGATATGCGCTACTATCATGTTTTGCGATCGCTCAATAAAATTGATGACAGTCAAGCCAACAAAGCTTGTGCCAGATCACTGGACTGCCTTATCTGCAATGGCGTGGAATCATTTCAGCATATACCATAATGAAGAGACCTCCTGGATCCGAACAACATCTCAGCTCATCCGATATGATAGCCTGGTCAAAGACTGTCCTCATTCTGCCTGTGACTAAGATCCGCATAGATCTAAAGGAACAACACCTTTTGTTTATGTTGTTCCTTTTTCCCGAAGGAACAACAGAAAAGGAGCAACAGAAAAGGAACAGTAGGAAAAACGGAGCAGCAGAAAATACATCAGAAAAGGAACAATATAAAAATCGGAACAGCAGAAAAGGAACAACAGAAAAACCAGAACAACAGAAAAGGAACAACATAAAAGAAAAATGCAGCGCCAACAAGTTCGTCAATCTTGAAGCAAGTCGGCGCCGACGACAAACCTGAAGAGTCCACCGCTCGACACATCAGCCACTGTAATATAAATTGATATGCTTTGTAACTGTTATTATTTATTACTGCAGTTTGTTAGTATTTACCTTTGGTCTTTGGTTTTTAGAATCCCAAAAGGCAGGCTTAAGGAGGAATTTTGTTTAAGCTATAACTCCTTCTTCCCTAGCTCTTCTTGGCACCTCAGTATGTATTTTAGGAGCTCAGTATCCCTCTTTTTTTCAGATTTATAAAAGCAACTGAATTTGTCAAAAAAATAAAACAAGTATTTGGTTGGAATTCGACCTAGTTTGCAGGAGAAGTCTCACAACTTTTATTAATTTCATGAGTAAATTTGATTTTTTTCATGATATATAGCTTCAATTTGAGCACGAATAAGAGAAAAACAAGCCCCAGGTCATGTTGTAGCAGCTACAACCACCCTCCAAATTTTTTCCTTAGCTTCATTTTGGAGCCTCCCTACCAACCATCCTCAACAGCGTGTCTTGCACCGTCAAGCATATAGGCTTCAACTGTTTCTCAGTGTCTTGTCAACCTATGCATGTCAGTTTGCTTCACTCCCCTCACAGGTTTCCTTTTCGGACTTAAACCATATGCTGGCCAAGCAACTCCCCCAGAAAATTACGCAATTCTGGAGGGGAACCAACCTTCCCTCCAGAAATTGCACAAATCAGCTGGCCAGCCTACTAAGCTCAAGAATTGCGCAAATCAGTCTGTCAGGCTTCCCTCAGAAAATTGCGCAATTCTGGAGGGGAACCAACCTTCCCTCCAGAAATTGTGCAAATCATCCTAGCAGCCTGTTGGACTCCAAAATTGCGTAGAGCAGTCAGGCAGTCTTCCTCCAGAAAACTGTGCAATCTGACCTAGCACTGCTGTTAAGCTCAAAATTTGCGCAATTCTAGGAGGTAGTCACCTGCTGACCCTAGAAATTGCGCAATTCCTTTGGGACATCTTGGAATCCTTCTTTAACATTTTATTTAGCATTCTCATCAGCTTGGCCAAGTTTGGGATAAATCTCCTTAGGAAATTGATCTTTCCTAGGAATGCTTGCAATTCTTTGATGTTTCTTGGATAATGGATTTGAAGGATGGCTTGAATTATTTTAGGATCAATTCTAATCCCATCTTTTGAAATGATATGGCCTAGCAATCTTCCTTCTTCTAGGCCGAAGAGAGATTTCTTGGGGTTCAAGGAAATGCCATATTTCCTACAGGTTAGGAACACTTTTCTCAAATGTTTTAGGTGCTCAAAATTCATATTAACTCCTAACTCTATTATGTAAATCCCTCCTTATTTCCCCTTCCCATACTAAAAAATATAGTAAAAATCCCCATTATTTACATATCCCCTCCTCTGGTTGAAATATAACCATAAATATTGCTCGGGAATTACTAAGTTTACTTGAAACTTAGTAAGAACCCTCATTTTGCTCAAAAACCATCTTCCTAGGTGTTTGGACTCCTTCCAAAACACAAAAACCCCCTTCAAATGCTATCAGACTCCTTCTAATGCATTAAGGACTCTTCCTAAAGCTTAAAAATCTTCATCCGATGTACTAAAACCCATCTCCAATCGCATTAAGCCTTCTTCCGATCACGTTAGGTCTTCGCCGATTAAACAAAACATTCCTCCAATCCGTATCCCCCTCCCTCCGACGCGATATCGCTATCGGAGGCGGAAATGACTTTGTTGGCCCACATATATTCACGCTCCGATGGCAAACCACCGATCGCGACTTCACGATCGGCTATCGCAAGGTTTCTGTATATATATATATATATATATATATATATATATATATATATATATATATATATATATATATATGCCCCCCTCTCATCCGCCGATGCGATATTACTATCGCACCCGAAAGCATATCGCATCGCGATCCACTCATTATCACAATCGCATTATTTCCATTTTCGCACAGCCGCATGCCTTATTGCTTTTTCGATATCGGTGATCTCTCCCATCGCATCGCATATATAAAAGCCATCGCCCCCTGTCCCCGTCGATTGTCGATCGCTGATTTAATCGCTGCCGTCCAATCAAGTCCCCGAGTCGCAACGAGCCCCCAACTATTATGTGTCACCCTGCCGTACCAGGACCCACCGCTGACGTTTTCACTGAAAGAAGGCGCGAAGGGAGAAAATCGCAGCAAAAGAGCCCGAAATGAAAAACTGAGGCAACAGCCGTTTTTGCCTTGAAAGAACAGAAAAGGGGCGATTCGACAGTTTCAAGCACATCAAGGGAGAGAAAGTGGCCTGATTCAACTGTAAAAGAGTATCAGAGGAAAGATAAAGCCCAAATTCAATCAAAGAGTATCAAGTGAAAGTGGCAAAGAGTATCAGATCGGCAATGCCAAAGTAGGTGAACATTAAAGGCCTCCATCAAAGTCAAAGAAAGTGGTGAAGCCATTTAAAGGCTCTCAGATCACAATTAATGCACATCAAAACCACTCAAGAGCAGGGGATCAAAGCCCAGAGCACAGTTATTGCAGAAAACACTGCACCGAGCCACCAAGGACGCCATATTAACTCATTTTGATACAGCTGCCTCCAGCACAGCTAAAAGATATTTTCTTGCATTAATTTCAGAACAAGATTAGGTTAAAGAACGCATTTCCCTCAGACCTGTTTAAGGTCTGCTGTAATAGATATTTTTAGATATTTTCCCTATATAAACCACCCTAATTCATTGTTTAAAGGGTTGGTTGGTTGATAATCCTCATTCTGGACTCGCACTGTATGTTTGAGAATTTCTATGATCAAAGACTGCTGAAAAGCTTGGAGGATGGACTGTCTGTTGTGTTATTAATGGCTGAAGAGTGAAATATAGAATTCTTGCACTGCTACATGGCCCAATAAGTGTTTCTTACCTCTGTTTTCAATTCATATATGTTTATATCATACATATATCACCATATAAGTTACAGAAAGAAAGATTAGCTTAGAATTTGTTTGACTGCACTCTATGCTCAGTTTCTGTGACTTCTATATGTTTTCTTCTGGTTTAGGCATAAATATGAATTCCTCATGGCTCATATTTGCTCTATTTCATTCATGTATGACTGGTATTTAGGAATTCTTGACTGCTCCTAGATATAGTTCACTCACCTTCCCTATGTTAAGCTGAATGAGAGATTCTTAGTTGCCTTTCATTCCTTAGCCTTCATTTCATCCTTTTTAGCTTGAATGATTGTTTCATGTGTAGCTATCCTGCTCTATATTCCTCTTGTGACCAAGAAAACGCACCAGCAACCCTACTCCATGACTCCATGCCCAATGGTTTGAACCTCTCACACTATGCATGCCTCCCTACTTAAAAACATCAATCATCCCACCAAAATCAAAACAAAACCCATGTACACCATAACTAGCCTAAAATCAACCCAAAACAAAGTTAAATCATAAAGAGAGAGCCCTCTCCGACTGCAGGTAGGCTAGGACCTGCAGCCCAAAGATTGGTTTGTGGTTACCTCGGTCGTATCCCTTAAGGAGCCAAGGGACAACCTAAGTGATAACATCATTGGCAACTTCGCTGGGGACCTTATCCAGAAAATTCCAAAAAACAAGTTAGAAGCTGGCTCCTAAGAAGAAAACACATAATACTAGGTCAAATCCAGACCCAAATCCACCAGCTGTTTTTGAAAATCGCAATTTAATCTCTAGAAACCTTAGCAAACAAAAACAAGAAGAGTTTGTTGATTCTAGTCCTGAAACAGTTTAGGCAAGCTGTTTTCCAACCCCTGTTAAAGTTTTATTTCGTTCAACCCCTACTTCCCCTTGTTCATCATCCACTTCTCCAAGCACCTCTTCCACACCTCCATTCACTGCGTATACTACCGCTACCACCACTATTATTACAACTCTTCCAGCTGTTCCAGTCGTTCCACTTATCCCTGTAAATATGGCTAACAGATATGCACCTTTATAGTTACCTGCAAATCCATGGGCTATGCATCAGGATTATCAAACCAAAATCACATATTTTTTATGCTACTGGTTCTGGCACAACCCTGCAACATACCAAGAAAATGCAGGACTATTTTGAGAGTTATGAAATAGATGATGATAGTGTAAGAATGAAGATTTTTGTCCAAATTTTAAGTGGAGATGTAAGGCCTTGGTTTAGAGCACTTGCTGCAAATTCCATAGCTGACACAGAGGCCCTTTACCAAACATTTCTTAACTGATGGGAGAATAAGAAGGACCCTCTGCACATATTATCTGAGTATGACACTATCAAAAGAGGCCCTCAAGAAGCTGTCTTAGACTATTGTGCCAGGTTTAACAATGTTTATAATGCTATTCCACAAAACCTTAGACCTCCACCTGATCTTGCTTTATACAAATTCCCTGATGGATTTGATTCAGACATGGCTTATCAGTTAAGAGAAAGAGCCCCTCAAACCTTAGCAGACATGCAGAATGTAGCTGTTAGTGTGGAGGCAAATCTGATTGCCAAGCGAAATAGAGCAAGAGCTGAGAGAAGAACCACTTTCAAAGATGAACCTTCAGCCTTTGAGCAAAAATTGGACACAATCATCAAAGGTATGGACAACTTTGAAAATAGAATGGAAACTATTGAAAGAAAAGCCTCATGGGAAGGTCAACAAAACAATCCTATCAGAAATCCAAATTTTAGAAAAAACCAGAACCCAAACGTCGGAAGGGTAAGTCCTCACCATGATATAAGACCTCCTTTTCATGAAAACTATGCTGAAGCATCCACATCTAATGAGCAGATAGAGGACACTCACATAAAATTGATGGGTTTGAAGAGTGAACCACAAGTATTCCTAACCCAGGAAGACCAAGATGACTAGGATACAAATCAATTTCAGACCAAGTCTGGAGATTCATTTGACTTCAAACAAGGCTATGATTCAACTGTCTACGAAGTCCATAAACAATACAAATTGAGAACAAGAACCATTGATGTGTCTGATCCCATCAAGCCAAAGGATGCCAAGCAGACTAAGAAAGTAAAAGACAAGGCCGCTATCATAGAACCTGCTGATAAAAAAGACCCAAAATTAAAAGAAGTAACCGTAGAGGATGTATCTGATATGCAGCCCTCTAATAACCAGCCTTTTGTATCCTTTCCCTCAAAAGACAATGTAAATAGCACTCCTCAAAGCCTTCCCAAAATAGAACAATATCAAGAAATCACTGTAACCAAGAGAATATCACTGAAGATACAATTGAAAAGGGAAAATCTGCCGGTCACAATACTAAAACACAGTCAGAAAAACCGTTTGATTTGGAAGCAGAAATTGGTAAATTAAAGATATCTATTCCTCTCTCTGAGCTTGCCAAACATGATGTGTACAAACAACAAATCAAAATATCACTGCAAATGCTAGAGAATAGGGATGATGTTAATGTCTTAGATAATCAACCTGAATTACTTTTTGGTCCTGAAGTCAATGGTAAATCAAGACATGGAGCTGTTCTACCCTTTTACGTCAATTTGAACATTCATGATAAAGTGTTGCACAATGCTATGTTTGATTCAAGTGCTTCACATAATCTGATGCCCAAAGCTGTAATGGAGAAGCTAAACCTTGATGTCACTAGACCCTACAAAGTCTTATTCTCATTTGATTCTAGTCAGGTCAAGTGTTTAGGCTTAATCAAAGACCTTTGTGTGTCTTTAGTCCAATTTCCCAACAAAACGGTCCTAATGGACGTGGTGGTTGCTGACATTCCACCAAAGTATGGCATGCTCTTATCAAGATCTTGGGGAGCAAAACTCCAAGGATCTCTCCAGCTAGACCTCTCCTATGCCACTATTTTAGTCTTTGGACAACCAAAGAGACTGTATAGAGAAACATTGATGAAGTATGTGGTAAGTAGTGAGGAAAAACCCCAAAACTTTCCCATTTACTCAATCCATTATGATATGGATTCCTTTATATTGTTCAATGATGATAGATGCCCTCTCACTGATGAGAAGCCTTTGCCTTTAGAACAAGAAGCATGTATCAATCAAGAGTCGGTTGCCCATACCTGTCAAACTGTTAAAACAATTAGTGCAACCAGTATACAAGAAGAACCACATGAAGCACAAAACCTAGGCCTGCCTAATCCTAAAATGACTGAAACTCTTAATACTAACCACAAGCAAGAAATCACATGGTATTTAGAGTTTGATGGTTCTGTTAATAAGCTAGGAGCAGGGGAAGGAATATGGATTCACAATACACATAACAGCCATGCAGAGGGTCATGCTTACAAACTAAACTTTAAATGTACCAATAACATGGCAGAGTATGAGGCTCTCTTATTAGGCCTTAAACTGCTCAAAGCTCTAGGAGCTGCAAAAGTGTCCATTCTAGGTGACTCTGATTTGATCATTCAACAGATGAAGGGTAACTTTGTTACTAATGAAAATAGGCTGAGAGCTTATAGGTCTGCTGCCACAGAAATACTCAATTCCTTCACCGAATCCAAGCTTGCTAAGATTTCTAGAAACCATAACATGCATGCTCATAGTCTAGCTACTTTTGCTAGCACTTGCAGGCTGCCCTTTGAGCCCAATAACCACTTTACTATTGAGATAAAGCACAGGCCTACTGTCCCTAACAATATCAAATATTGGCAAGTGTTTGAGGATGATGCTCAAATCAACAATTTTCTTACCTTACAGCAAGAATTCTCAAGCTTAAACATTGATGAAGATGCCATGCATGACCCACAACAACAAATGAGCCAAAATGAGCAAACTATAACAGCTGAAGCAGCAAATCAAATGCTGCACCCAACCATTTTTGATGAAAAAAACATGCAAGAGCTGAAGCAAATACATTTAGATGAAATAGCTGAAGCAGAGGCTAAAGTCATTGATTTAAATGACAACTTTTTACCTGCTGGCCTCACTCCATTAGAAGACATATTTGATTCAAACGATGTCCCCAAAAGCCAAAGATGCAGCCCTCAAACGCTGCTGTGGAAGACTGTAATATCGGGACAACAGAGAAGCCCAAAATGATTAAGCTATCCAAGCCTTTGCCTCCCGACCAAAAACCAAAATATGTTGATTTATTTAAATAATTTCAAGATATTTTTGCCTGGAGTTATGAGGAACTTAAGTCCTATGACACCTCTTTTATTCAACATACCATTCCCTTAAAGCCAAATCAAAAGCCCTTCAAACAGAAACTAAGGAGAATCAATCCTGTGCTCCTCCCTTTGATTGGGAAAGAAGTGAAAAGAATGTTTGAAGCTGGTATCATAGCACCCATTAGATTTCGGAATGGGTATCTAATCTTGTTCCCACAAGGAAGAAAACAGGGGAGATTAGACTATGCATGGACTTGAGAAATTTGAACCAAGTCTCCCTTAAAGATCACTACCCACTGCCAAAAATGGACCATATTCTACAGAGAGTAGTGGGGTCCTCAAGAATTTCTTTGCTAGATGGCTTTTCAGGTTTTAATCAAATACTTGTTCACCCGGATGACCAAGACAAGACAACCTTTACAACACCGTGGGGAACATTTAAGTATGTGAAGATGCCTTTCGGACTAAAGAATGCAGGTGCTACCTTTCAAAGGGCCATGGACATTGCATTTGCTAAGGAAATCCATGATTTCCTAGTGGTTCACCTTGATGACCTTACTCCTTTCTCAAAATCTGATCAAGAGCACCTAAAACATTTGAGACAAGTGTTCCTAACTTGTAGGAAATATGGCATTTCCTTGAACCCCAAGAAATCTCTCTTCGGCCTAGAAGAAGGCAAATTGCTAGGCCATATCATTTCAAAAGATGGGATTAGAATTGATCCTAAAAGAATTCAAGCCATCCTTCAAATCCCTTATCCAAGAAACATCAAAGAATTGCAAGCATTCCTAGGAAAGATCAATTTTCTAAGGAGATTTATCCCAAACTTGGCCGAGCTGATGAGAATGCTACATAAAATGTTAAAGAAGGATTCCAAGATAAAATGGACTTTAGAGGCCAAGCAAGCCTTTGAGGGCATAAAATCTGCCTTAACACAAGCCCCAGTCCTCACAAGTCCTCAATTTGATAAGGATTTCATCATTTTTTCATTTGCATTTGAACACACCATTGATGTTGTCCTTTTGCAGAAAGATGATCAGGGAAATGAAAAGCCAATTGCATTTTTTAGCCGAGCCCTTAGAGACGCACCCTTGAAGTATCAAATCATGGAGAAGCAAGCATATGCCCTTGTTAAAGCAATAAAAGATTTCAAAATTTACATTTTATATTCACATGTGATTGCTTATGTGCCAAATGTTGTTGTAAAAGACATATTAACTCAAGAGGGCATAGAAGGCAAAAGAGCAAATGGATTGCCAATATCCTTGAGCATGACATTGAGATAAAACCCACCAAGTTGATAAAGGGACAAGGTTTAGCCAAACTGATGTTTGAAACCAATTTCCGAGCCTTAGACATTAATCAACTGGACAATGAACAGGAGCTGGCGACTCCACAGATCATTCAAGCTTTTTTTCAATCCCCATGGTATGCTGATATATGTTTATATTGTTAAACCTGTGTGCTCCTCCAGGGTTGTCCAGAACCAAAAAGAGATTTTTAAAGATTAAGGCGTCAAAGTTTTGTGTCTTAGATAATGCCCTGTTTTGGAAAAATCATGAAGGAATATTGCTGAATTGTCTAACTATGAATGAAACTGACAGTGTCATGAAAGAATTCCATGCAGGGGACTGTGGAGGGCACTTATATTGGAAGTCCACTGCTGATAAGATACTCAGGGCTGGTTTCTATTGGCCCTCTTTGTTTGCCGATGTGAGAAAGTTTGTTGTTTCATGCCACAAATGCCAAATCTTTGAAGGCAAAAGAAAGCTTCTGCCCTTGCCCCTTAAGCCCATTTCAACCGAGAAGCCTTTTCAACAATGGGTTCGTGACTTCATTGGAGAAATCCATCCATCCTCTTCTGGTCAACATAAGTGGATTCTAACAGCCACAGATTACTTTACCAAGTGGATTGAAGCCATCCCATGCAGGCAAGCCAATGACTCCACCATTATCCAATTCCTTGAAACCAACATTTTGTCTAGATTTGGCTGTCCTGAGAAGATCATTACCGATAACGTTGTTGCATTCAAATCCAAGAAAATGATCAGTTTTTGCCACAAATTCCACATTACCTTAGGTCACTCCACAGCCTATTACCCTCAAGGTAATGGCTTGGCCGAATCATCCAACAAAAGTCTGATTAACATCATTAAAAAAGTCTTGGAGGAGAACAAGAAGAACTGGCACAAAAAGCTTGTAAATGCCCTATGGGCAGACAGATTGTCAACCAAGAGATCCATTGGGATGAGCCCATATGAGTTAGTCTATGGCATGGAGGCCAAGTTCCCCTCTTCTTTGGGAATCCCTGTTATCAAATTGCTGCAAGAGATCCAGGCAGAGCCAAATGATATCCAAAGAAGAATAAACCAAACCATCCATTTGCAACAAACAAGAGAGCAAGTGTACGACAGAGCTCATATATTACAAGAGAAGCTCAAGAAAATGTTTGACAAAAGGACCAAGGCTGAAGATTTCTGCATAGGCAACAAAGTCTTGAGATGGGATTCAAGAAGAGAGGACAAAGGAAAGCATGGCAAGTTTGATTTTCTGTGGAAAGGCCCCTTTATTATTTCTGTTGTTCAAGGCAACAACACATATTTTCTGAAGAGTTTGGATGGCAGCACAGCGGAAGAAGGCCCTGTCAATGGCTGAATGCTAAAGCACTATCATGATCCCTTTTGTTGAACGCAACACAGCTCTGTATACTATCTGTACATTAATATTAGTATTTTCAGCACTTTTTCTTATAACAGGCCAATAAGAGGGAACAATGCAGCAAATTTTGAAGGAAAGATCAAAGAAAGTTCTATTTCAGATCTCTGTTTTTGAAATAATTCCAAAGAAGTGCTCAAGCAGATTTCAATATGATTACAAGCACCCAAAGGGCAAGAAGCAGAGTTGGAATTTTTCTGCAAGTCAGCCCAAAAGAATACTGCATATCAACTTATGAGAATTCAGTCAAAGGCATTGACAAGAAGGAAATTTTCAGTTTACAGCAACAAGTGAAGATCAAGGCATTTTGACCTGCTATTCTTGGCTTTTCATTTTGAAAAACCATCCCCAAGTGGAGCCACTATTAGCCTCCTATTGCAATAGGTTTCATATTTCATGATTGACTGTTTTACATGCCAAATATGTCATCTTTTCATGCTGCAAGGTTCCATATTTCCAAGAAGTTCCATTCTGAAGAATCATACCATTTTTGAAGAGTTTTACAAATAAGGGAAAGCCAAACAGCTTAATCTTGGCTTCCCTAGGTTTAAATTACTTGTTTTACAAGATAGAGAATGAATATCTGTCCAAACAGCTTAAGCTTGGGAGATGAGTAGCTAGGTAGAGAAATGAAGGAGCCCAACTGCTTAATCTGGGCCCTTGGAAGAGATAAGGGTACATTTAGATAGGAGGGTAGTCAAAAGAAAAGAAGATAATCAGGGTCTGCAAGTCTAAGTGCACCCAAACCAAAAAGAAGAAAAAATGTTAGGTAAGTAGGCTGGGTAAGTAGTTTTGAGGTTGCAGAATGAATAAGTGTGATCAATTTTTTATTTCAAAGTGTTATTTTACTTCAGATCACAAGTGCAGGGCAATTTTTTCTTGGAGCATCTCAAGCGAGGCATGATTAACTTCCCTTTCTTCCTTTCCCCCAAATCATTCACTAACTTCCCCTAAAGATGTTAAGATCTGCTTGATATCTTTAAAAATTCATCATATTCCATAGCATTTGCCTAAGTAAAGATCTGCTTTGCTTAAGGATGCTTGTATTTCTTATACAGGTCCTGTTTCCCCTTTAAAGCCTAGGATTTCTATCCTTAGCACTTTCTTCACAAAATTCATATTAACTCCTAACTCTATTATATAAATCCCTCCTTATTTCCCCTTCCCATACTAAAAAATATAGTAAAAATCCCCATTATTTACATATCCCCTCCTCTGGTTGAAATATAACCATAAATATTGCTCGGGAATTACTAAGTTTACTTGAAACTTAGTAAGAACCCTCATTTTGCTCAAAAACCATCTTCCTAAGGTGTTTGGACTCCTTCCAAAACACAAAAGCCCCCTTCAAATGCTATCGGACTCCTTCCGATGCATTAAGGAATCTTCCTTAAGCTTAAAAATCTTCATCCGATGTACTAAAACCCATCTCCGATCGCATTAAGCCTTCTTCCGATCACGTTAGGCCTTCGCCGATTAAACAAACATTCCTCCAATCTGTATCCCCCTCCCTCCGACGCGATATTGCTATCAGAGGTGGCAATGACTTTGTTGGCCCACATATATTCACGCTCCGATGGCAAACCACCGATCGCGACTTCGCGATCGGCTGTCGCAAGGTTTCTGTACCTATATATCTATATATATATATATATATATATATATGCCCCCCTCTCATCCGCCGATGTGATATTACTATCGCACCCAAAAGCATATCACATCGCGATCCACTCATAATTGCAATTGCATTATTTCCATTTTCACACAGCCGCATGCCTTATCGCTTTTTAAATATCGGCGATCTCTCCCATCGCATCGCATATATAAAAGCCATCGCCGCCTGTCCCCGCCGATTGCCGATCGCTGATTTAATCGCTGCCGTCCGATCAAGTCCTCGAGTCGCAACGAACCCCCCATCATTACGTGTCACCCTGCCACGTCACCCTACCGTACTGGGACCCACCGCTGACGTCATGCTGATGTTATCACTGAAAGAAGGCGCGAAGGGCGAAAATCGCAGCAAAAGAGCCCGGAATGAAAAACTGAGGCAGCAACCATTTTTGCCTTGAAAGAACATAAAAGGGGCGATTCGACAGTTTCAAGCACATCAAGGAGAGAAAGTGGCCCGATTCAACTATAAAAGAGTATCAGAGGAAAGATAAAGCCCAAATTCAATCAAAGAGTATCAAGTGAAAGTGGCAAAGAGTATCAGATCGGCAATGCCAAAGTAGGTGAACATTAAAGGCCTCCATCAAAGTCAAAGAAAGTGGTGAAGCCATTTAAAGGCTCCCAGATCACAGTTAATGCACATCAAAACCACTCAAGAGCAGGGGATCAAGCCCAAAGCACAGTTATTGCAGAAAACACTACACCGAGCCACCAAGGACGCCATATTAACTCATTTTGATACAACTGCCTCCAGCGCAGGTCAAAGATATTTTCTTGCATTAATTTCAGGACAAGATTAGGTTAAAGAACGCATTTCCCTCAGACCTGTTTAAGGTCTCTGTAATAGATATTTTTAGATATTTTCCCTATATAAACCACCCTAATTCATTGTTTAAAGGGTTGGTTGGTTGATAATCCTCATTCTGGACTCACACTGTATGTTTGAGAATTTCTATAATCAAAGACTATTGAAAAGCTTGGAGGATGGACTGTCTGTTGTGTTATTAATGGCTGAAGAGTGAAATATAGAATTCTTGCGCTGCTACATGGCCCAATAAGTGTTTCTTACCTCTGTTTTCAATTCATATATGTTTATATCATACATATATCACCATCTAAGTTACAGAAAGAAATATTAGCTTAGAATTTGTTTGACTACACTCTATGCTCAGTTTCTGTGACTTCTATATGTTTTCTTCTAGTTTAGGCATAAATATGAATTCCTCATGGCTCATATTTGCTCTATTTCATTCATGTATGACTGGTATTTAGGAATTCTTGACTGCTCCTAGATATAGTTCACTCACCTTCCCTCTGTTAAGCTGAATGAGAGATTCTTAGTTGCCTTTCATTCCTTAGCCTTCATTTCATCCTTTTTAGCTTGAATGATTGTTTCATGTGTAGCTATCCTTCTCTATATTCCTCTTGTGACCAAGAAAATGCACCAGTAGGCCTACTCCATGACTCCATGCCCAATGGTTTGAACCTCTCACACTATGCATGCCTCCCTACTTAAAAACATCAATTATCCCACCAAAATCAAAACAAAACCCATGTACACCATAACTAGCCTAAAATCAACCCAAAACAAAGTTAAATCATAAAGAGAGAGCCCTCTATGACTGCAGGTAGGCTAGGACCTGTAGCCCAAAGATTGGTTTGTGGTTACCTCGGTCGTATCCCTTAAGGATCCAAGGGACAACCTGAGTGATAACAGGCTGGATTGTGCATTATGCAGTTCTAGTAGTTAGTCAGCCTCATGACAACCCAGACTGTGCCTTACGCAGTTTTGACAGTCAGTCTCCCGACCTCCCGGCAAAAATTGCGCAACCTTCATGACCAATCAAGTATGTTGCAAGTCAGTCCTCAAGTTTGTTTTGGTCTTTGACTGATATATTTCTCGCCATGAGTGTTGCTATGTCTCCAAGTATCACATGTTTTATTTTTCCTGTTAGCAGCGCAGTCACAATGGCTTCCAGGAGAGCAGAGTTAAAGACACAATTGAGAGCACAACTGGAGATGCAATCGAGAAAGTGTCTATGAGCTTGCCTACCTATGAAGACATCAAGTTGTTCGTATAAAGGACATCAAGATGAAATGACAGCAGCATCACAACAAGTATCCCCATCAGCAGTAGTAGATGGTAGCACACCTACACGTGATGAATGCAAGAGGAAGGTTTTTGACAACACGAAGGTGGAGCAAAGCTGCAAGTTCAAAGCAGATCCACTTGTGATGAAGACAACTTTGGAGATTGAGGCTATGAGGCGACGATGTGACACAAAGATCGTGCGAAGGTAGAGAGAGAAACAAAGAAGGAGTTGCATGTGCTGAAGCAGCAACTCAAGGAAGAACATCAACTGTACATATGAGAGAAGGGTTGCAACAGGAGAAAGTACAACAAGGGGTGTGACCTGCATAGACTGATGAAACTATTCCCGTAAAAGTTATAGATCCATCCCATCAGCTGACACAAAGTAGACATGGTGAGTAGTGGTGTTGATCGCATGCAAGGGATCTCAACAACATGCATGTTATTGTATGCATGCATGCGATCCCACCTATTGGCACACTCACCAAGGCGAAGACATGAACTTAGTTTGACTGGGGCTGAACATGCAGTTTGATAGTTGATGCACATAGCCACCAACACACACTTGGAGATCAACACTGACATTGTGCATAAGTGTGTTACCTGGCCAAACGCACCTAAGACGACCATGCGCATGCTACCAAATGAGTTAGACAAATGAGCCCTATCAGTGTACCCGGATGCAACAGAGGAAAGAGCTCACTTTTAGCAGGATGTCACCATTGAGAGCGTGAACACCATCACGGACCACCAAGCTTGGCATCAACTTGTCACGATCGACCACCATGAGGATGTTGAAGAATTGGTCGTCTCACAACCATCCAAGTATTAGTGATATCTTGCATGGCTTTGTCAAGTTTATTTTGTCTCACATCGGTACATGTGCCAATTGAATGTAACATCTTGTAAAGTGGAAGTCCAAGTGTCGATAGTTGAATGTAACAACCATAGAGTAGTTGAAGAGTCATGAGAGCAGGTGAACGGTCATAAAGGGGGAATGTCAAGGGTCACCCCACCTTTTTCTATTTATAGTACCTCATAACTCATTGATAGGGCTTTTGGTTAGCTAAGATTTTGTTAAGAGTATCTTAGAGAAAGCTTGGAAAGTATTGTAATGAGCCTTGGCTTCTCCATTATGCAGAGCTAGTATATCTCTTTGGAGGAATAGGCAACAATGACTGTAATGTTTCACTGTCGGAACTAGTGGTTGGTCATGGTTGTATTGTATGACTAGAACTTTCACTTCTTAATATAATAGAGCCAGCACGTTTCATGCATATGTCGTATTATATTTCAACTATATTGTTTACTCTAGATGATATATGTATCTGTTTGCTTACGCATGTGTGTATAGACTCTTTCTATATATGTATGTATGAATCTTACTGAAATGTGTTGTTGGTTTAACCATCACTTTGGATTGCTAGCTTACGTGCCTTCCATTTTGTGATGCATCTTTGCTTGTGTGTTCTCTTCTTAACTTCGTATTTTCACAAGTTTCCAAGGGGCACACTCACCTCACCCTTTGTGTGTTAGAACCATTCATGCACCTTCCTTGACTTGCTGCATATGTCACACCCTTTCTACCAACAGGGACATCTTACTTGCCTTTGTGCGTAACCATGGTCAAGGCGATACAGTACGAACCTGTTGGGTCCCTATAATACTAGTGATTACCCCATTACTATTGTAGTTATACCCCTTATTTATATTTTTGTGCCCCTATTACCCCCATATTGTTATTTATGTGCCCCATAGAATCCCTCTATTGTTATTTTTGTGGCTTTATATTATTATTGTTAGGTCGGCTGGATTATATTGTGACTCCTTAGACTCCTATATATAGAAAGGAGGTTTTGTCATTTGTATCATCCAAGAATTGTTCATTTATGTAATGTAAATGAGGTTTCCCCCTCGAAAAGGCTGAATTCTAAGGCGTTGATCTTTCTTTTCTATCTTTTCTTGAGCTGGTTTCATAACATTTGGTATCAGAGCTTTGGATTCTAGGGTTTCGCTGCTCCAAACAGGTCCTCGTGGCATTTTCGCTATAACTTTTTTTCTGTGACGTTTCAGAAGTCGCAAAAAAAACCCATTTGAGAAGAAATTGCGCTGAACCTTGGGTCCCAATTTCAGATCTTTTTGCGTGATATTTGTGGAGATATGCTCTGAGGAAGTTGGTATTTTTACAGACTCCTGAATTACATTCAAAACATGTGACCTAGGGAAAATCGTCATAACTTTCTCTCTGGGGATTGGATTGAAATTTCGTAAGAAGGTACAGAAAGAGGACGGACTGTAGTTTCTTGTTTATCTTTTTCAGAACCAAAGGTTGAAAATTGTACACGTGGCACTTCATACAAGTTCACTCTTCTGGAAAGGTCTATAATCAGGTCATCTTGGGAGATTGTGCATAACTCTTTCTTGGAGAATCCAATTTGGATCAGACTGGTGGCATTGGAAAGAGGACACAGAGAGCTACTAAAGATCACAATTTTAGAACTAGATGATTGGAAAGTACAGAGATACATCAGAGGCAATATCAAGCTCCTACAAAGTGAAAAAAGGTGTGTAGATTTTTTTAAATTTTTGCTTAAGCTTGGTTTGAAAATTTATTTTGAAGGAATTCAAAGGGCATAGTAGAACATTATTATCGGTAACTGATGCCCCGAGGAAAGAAAATGCAAACACCTAGTAAGGAACCTGAAATCTCTAGCATGACTCATGAAGAAGAGGAAGAAATGCAACATGATATATCAAAACTACAAGACCAAGTGCAACAACTGTCCCTTGCACAAAAAGGAACAAAATCTAAGATGGATGGTTTAAAGAAAGATGTAGAAGCTAAGATGGATGGTTTAAAGAAAGGTGTAGAAGCTAAGATGGACTGTTTAAAGAAAGGCGTAGAAGCTAAGATGGATGGCATGGAAGCTAAGGTGAATGGCATGGATGCTAAAATTGATGGCATGGATGATAAGATGGAAGAATTGAAGATAAATATGAATAAGTTGCTACAAGAAATGGTCACTAAGGGTGAAAGAGTACTAAAGGAAACTCATGATGAGAACAAAAGAAATGTTAATCATGATTCCATAGACTCTAATGTTGGATCGAAGACTCATCATGTTCCAAAAATCGATATGAGGAAGTTTGATGGCAAGGATCCCGCCACATGGATATTACAGATGGAGCAATTCTTCGATCTCAATAATGTGCAAAACACACAAAAGGTACGTATGGCAACTTTATATTTGGAACCAAATCAGTTTTTATGGTATCAATGGCTTTGTTCTCGTAATCACTTGGGCAATTTTTACGGAAGAATTGATAGCACATTATGAGGATACAAAAAGCAACACTTTTTTTAGCCAATTGATAAGTCTCAAACAAAAGGGTTCAATAATGGAGCACAATGAGGAGTTCCAAAAATTGAACATAAGGGTAAAAGATATTCCAGAGGAGCATAGGATTGATGTGTTCATAGGGTCTTTAAAGGATAATATCCAACATGATGTGCGCCTTTGGGAACTTGATTCATTAGAGAAGGCATTCAGGTTAGCAAGAAAAATGGAAAGCAAAATTATGGCAACTAGGAAGCATACCATTCACAACTATAAAGACGTAAGTGTTGTTGCCCATAGTCTTCCACAACCTACAAGGTTGACACCACAACAATTGGAAGAAAAAAGAGCAAAAGGGCTTTGTTACAATTGTGATAGCGAATACACAAAAGGTCATAAGTGTGCTGAGAAGAAATTATTCTACATAGATTGTGAAGAGGAAGAAGAAAAGGAGCAAGAAAGGTCAAAAGAAGAGGATATATTCCAGGAACAAAGCCTAGATGAAGAAAAAATAAATCCGACCATATCTTGTAATGCATTGGCGGGAATTACCACTCCTCAAACCATCAAGATAGAAGGACAAATCAAGAAGAAAAAGGTAATAGTGTTGATTGATTCAGGAAGCACCCACAATTTTATTCATTGTAGGGTAGCAAAAGAATTGAATTGCTTCCTATATCCAGCACCAGAGTGTCAAGTGATGATTGCAAATGGAGGAACAATAAATTGTTCTGGAAAGTGCCATAATATCAAGCTATCCATGGGATAATATGTATTTACTAGCCCAATGCTTTCCATTCCAATGGGAGGTGTTGATGTTGTACTAGGAGTCCAATGGCTACAATCCTTGGGTACAATAGCTTTTAATTTTCAAGAACTTTTCATGAAATTTTCTGTGGAAGGAAAGGAAGTTGAATTAAGGGGTATTGCAGGAAAACCAGGAAAGATAATCAGCTCTAATGGCATGACAAAGCTTCTAAAAAAGGAGCAAAGAGGTGTAATTGCACAATTATGTTCGCTAGATGTTTCCACATTGGAATCATCTATTTCTCCAGATCTCCAAAAAGTCCTGGACAATCATTCCAAGGTATTTGAGACTCCCAAAGGTCTCCCACCTATGCATGATCATGATCATGCTATTCATCTGATTCCAGGAAGTGTTCCTCCAAACATCAGGCCGTACAGATATCCATATGTCCAAAAAAGTGAAATTGAACGTATGGTTGCAGAAATGCTGGAGGCTGGTACAATTCAACCGAGTCAAAGTTCTTTCTCAGCTCCAATAGTATTGGTGCACAAGAAGGATGGATCATGGCGCATGTGTCCAGATTATATGGAGCTCAACAAGCTGACTATTAAAGATAAGTTCCCCATTCCTTTCATTGATGAATTACTAGATGAATTGCATGGATCAATTTACTTCACCAAGTTGGATCTTCGTTCGGGATATCATCAAATCATAATGAAGATTAAAGACATTCCGAAAACGGCATTTAGAACTCATGAGGGTCATTATGAATTTTTGGTCATGCCTTTTGGCCTTACCAATGCACCTTCAACATTTCAAACCATTCCTTAGAAAATTTGTGTTAGTATTTTTTGATGATATACTAATCTAGAACAAGTCTTGGAAGGATCATGTTGAACATGTTGACAAGGTGCTACAACTATTAGAGGAGAAACAATTATATGCAAAAAGATCCAAATGTTTCTTTGGAGTCCAGGAGGTGGAATATTTGGGTCATATTGTATCTCATGAAGGAGTTAAGGTAGACCCTAGCAAAATTAAAGCCATTAAGGAATGGAAAATCCCCACATCCATAAAGCATCTGCGAGGATTTCTTGGGTTGACGGGGTATTATCGCAAGTTCGTTAAGAATTATGGGAGAATAGCAGCACCTCTAACAACATTATTGAAGAAAGATTCATTTTCATGGACTCCAGAAGCAACCTTGGCCTTCGAACATCTTAAAGAGGCAATGTGCCAAGCACCAGTCTTAGCTACACCGGACTTCACAAAAACCGTTATTGTGGAATGTGATGCTTCAGGAAATGGAATTGGTGCTATTTTAATGCAAGATGAAAGACCCATTGCTTTTGAAAGTCGTCCAATCAAGGGAAAGTTTTTACACAAAGCTATTTATGAGAAGGAAATGTTGGCAATACTACATGCACTTAAGAAATGGCGACCCTACCTAATGGGAAGACACTTCAAGGTAAAAACGGATCATGATAGCCTTAAATACTTTTTAGAACAAAGATTATCCTCTGAAGAGCAACAAAATTGGGTCAAAAAGATGTTGGGTTATGAATTTGAAATCATCTACAAAAAAGGGAAGCAAAATGTGGTGGCAGATGCACTCTCAAGAAAGGATGAGGATGTGGAAGCATTGTTGTGCGCCATTTCTATTATCCAACCAGATTGGATAAATGAAGCAAGGGAGGAATGGAAAATGATGAAGAAGTGTGGGCACTTATTCGAAAGTTACAACAAGATTCCAGTACATATGATACATTTAGCTGGCAAAATGATTCGTTATGGTACAAATATCGCTTATACCTCTGTAAGAATTCCCAACTCAAACAAAATATTCTTATGGAATTGCACACTTTTCCCTTAGGAGGGCACTCAGGATTTTTAAAAATTTACCACAGGGTTAAGAAGGAATTTTTTTGGGATGGCTTTAAATCAGATATTCAAAAGTTTGTGGCGGAATGTTTGGTTTGCCAACAAAATAAAGTTGAAACAATTAAGACCCCAGGTCTATTACAACCTTTATCCATTCCAAGCCAATGTTGGGGGGAGGTTTCAATGGATTTTATCATAGGTTTACCCAAGTCTGAGGGAAAGAGTGTCATCATGGTGGTAGTTGAAAGACTTACCACGTATGCACACTTTTGTGCATTATCACATCCATTTAAAGCCAGTACAATTTCTACTACATTTATGGAAACAATTCAAAAGCTACATGGAAACTGAAAGATTATTGTAAGTGACAGAGATCCCATTTTCACTGGAAATTTTTGGACAAAATTATTTTCTTGTCTCGGTACTCAGTTAGCTCATAGCTCTCCTTATCATCCTCAATCTGATGGGCAAACTGAGATAGTAAACAAATGTTTGGAAGGATATCTTCGTTGCTTTGTATATGATAAACAAACACAATGGGTCAAATGGTTGCCTCTGGCTGAATGGTTGTATAACACTTCCTTCCCTACAACAACAAAAATGACCCCATTTATGGAACTTTATGGATATCAACCACCATCCATCACATCATATTTAAGAGAAAATTCTAAGGTTCAAGCAGTGGAACATCACATCGAGCATCAACAACAAGTCCTCCAACTCTTAAAGGATAACCTCATGTTGGCGTAGAATAGAATGAAACAAAAAGCAGATCGACATCGCAGTGAAAGAAGTTTTGATGTAGGTGATTGGGTATTCCTACGGCTACAACCATATAAACAAATGTCCCTCAAGCAAGCTAAGAAGGATAATAAATTATCACCAAAGTATTATGGTCCGTACAAGGTGTTGCAAAAGATTGGTACTATGACATACAAATTGGAGCTTCCTGCAGCTTCTCGAGTGCACCCAGTTTTCCATGTTTCATGTTTAAAGAAGGTTATAGGCAACAAGCTCCCAGTTCAAACAATATTGCCAGAACTTGACAAGGAAGGAAAAATTATATTGGAACCGGAAGCAGTCACAAAAACAAGAACTCGACAGCTATGAAATCAATCAATTTCGGAGTATCTCATCAAGTGGAAGAACTTATCCGCTGAAGATTCCACATGGAAGGATGAGAATTTTATATAGAAGCATCCAGAACTACTCAAGCGTTGAGGACAACACTTTTTTGAAGGAGAGGGGCATGTTAGGTCCCTATAATACTAGTGATTACCCCATTACTATTATAGTTGTATCCCTTATTAATATTGTTGTGCCCCTATTGTCCCCATATTGTTATTACTATGCCCCATAGAATCTCTCTATTGTTATTTTTGTGCCTTTATATTATTATTGTTAGGTCGGTTGATTTATATTGTGACTCCTTAGACTCATATATATAGAAAGGAGGTTTTTTCATTTGAATCATCAATGAATCATTCATTTGTGTAATGTAAAGGAGGTTGCCCCCTCGAAGAGGCTGAATTCTAAGACGTTGATCTATCTTTTCTATCTTTTTGTGAGCTGGTTTCATAACAAGATCTATATTGGCCGAGGTTAAGTTCTAGACCGAGGACCCTTTTGAGGTATTTTGGATTCTTAATAATTCTTCATCTGAGGCGGGAATTTGATATTTTCTTGTCCATATGGTTTTGCACAGATCCTTCCCACCCTATATCCATCTCAACCAGACTTTTTCCCCCATAACTTGATTCAGAATTTATGGTTCTTTGAGCCCAAGACCCCTTGTAGTCTTTGGTTTGGTGATGTTTGCCCAAGAGACGAGAGCCCATTTTTTTGCCTCTTCGGCCCCTTGCCACATTTTTTTTAAGATATCCACCATGCTAGCGCATGAGGTTTTTGAGGTGGCTAGACCAGACAACTGATAGATCAACATTGATTATAGCAATGCCTTAAGAAGAACCACCCGACCAACGATATTAAGAGCCCAGAATGACTAGGATTAAAGTCAAGATTGGATGCGGTCCAAAAGGTATTTCTAGAATGACCGGGATTGAAGTCAAGATTGGATGCGGTCCAAAAGGTATTTCCATAATGACCAGGATTGAAGTCAAGATTGGATGCGATCCAAAAGGTATTTCTATCGTGAAGTTATAAGAGAGTTCAACACTAGGGGGATGACTACGTATTTGGAGGGTAAGGATTTGTTGATGCCCCGAAAATCGTTGTATCAACATTGGGGGATAACCACCCGGTCCGGACCTTAATACAACTCCTTTTCCGTTTGGGACGGTCGCTCCGACTGGATATAATGGGACCAGTTTCCCAATAATGAATAAAAGGGGATGGAAGAGTGATTGGTTTCTAATAAATGATAATGAATGGATGACTTAATCTAACAGCAAAAACATAAATGACTATTCTATCCCGGGAGGTTTCTATTCTTTAAGTGCAACGCTTGATGATCTCTGTTCATTGATAGGAATATAGATGACTCTACACAATAAACATAGACATTCATTCACTTAATAATTGCTTTGTTCAAATAGTTGAACAAAGTGATTAACAAAACATTGTTACACTTATCTTTTTATATTACCGATACATGTATGATAAAAGAAAATCATGCTGTAAACATCCAATAGTGGAAATTGTAAAGAATGTTGTTAAAAACACACGCATATATCCGATAATAGCAAGAGCGATCAAACAACAATTCACATAAACAGAATGAACTCAGACATAGATAGTAGTACCATATGAGCTGCAAATCATTCCCAACATCAATCGCTATTTGAATTCCTTCTTCCGATTCAAAAATACTTTTAAACAAAGGCAGTAGTGCACATCCACATAAAATCTTCGTTATCAAAATTGGAATAATTGGCCCAGTCTTTATAAAAAAAAATGCGTGAAGTACAGTAGTGCAACTCCAGGTTTAAGTCATATACAAAAACTTACGACCCTTTCCAATGCATTGAAAGGGTCTATAAATACTTGATTAAAACTAACTAACTATGAAATTAAAATCATACTTAATTGGTACAACTTGATTTGGAGTATCTTCCTTATAGCAATCTGGCAGTCGGCAGCATGATTCATCACTTTGGTTGTTTGCCTTTCAATCTGAGTTGGCATATTGCTAGCATTGGTTCCACTTCTGGAGGTCGGTTGAGACGAGAATTGAGTTGAGCAGCATAGGTGGCATCTTGTATATCAGGAATGATACACCTAATTGCATCTGTCAGGCACTTGAGGGTGGCTCTTTGGCTGTATGGTTTTACTAGGAACAACCAATAGGTGTCACAAGTCAAACTGTTAATACCTGCGATCAATCTCCCATTCTTCTCCAGCTCTTGATAACATGACTGCTCCAATGTTTTAGCCGATAGTAATTTACCTGGGGTACACTGAAAGATCATGTTAGATAAGTAGAGAGTATCATTAATCAATTCAACCAAATTACTTGTGGTTAACTTGCATTTGGAAACTGCTCTCTCTGCCTTCATTAACTGGGACTGCCATTCCATAAATAGGATCTCTTTATGGGATTCTAAGATTTTTGGCAAATTAGTTGCATGTCCCTCATTAGTGTCTTGCCACTCAAGAAAATTGGTCAAGGTCTCATCGGCCTGCTCCAAGTCTATTCTAGCATCAACCAATTTATCAATTATTGATGCTGTTATGTCACATAAGGGTTCTGTTTGAGCGATTTGTTGACATAACAGCCTTATTTGTGTTACCAATGCTTTGTTAATATGTTGTGCTTCTGCTCTGAACTCTGCAGGTTGCAGAAGATTCTTGGACTTTTCTATTTGGGCTAATAATTGAGCAATTTGCTCATCTTTAGATTTCCCCATCTATTCATGCACTACTTTCAATTTTACCAACGCTTTCGACAGCTCTTTTTGCTTTTGAATTGCACTTGAATCAATTCTTTGTTTCTCTTCCTGCAATTTTTTATTCAATTGATTGTTTATTTGTTGTTGTGTAGACAACTGTTGTTCGAGTTGCTCTGCTTTCTGATGTGCCTCTGATAACTGTGCTTGTAACGAGGCGATTGCTTGGCCCTTTTCTCTTAACAGATTAGTCACTTCTTATGCCTTGTCCATGGTAGCCTCCGAATAGGCTCCAGCATATTGGGACAATTTTGTAAGGTCATCAGAAGGATCAAACTCCTCTTTCCAGACCACATTGGCTGTCACTGTTTGTTCAGGGAATAGGGAAGGTTGATCAATCCTTCTCCTTTTCCGTTGTCATTTTACTACAACCCTGTGCTTTGGGCTGTAAAAGACATCCAATGGAGGTATCTCCTCCACTTGCAAAACGATCTGATCCGAAGGATCCTTGGGAATTATCTCTATTCCTCTAGAAAGGGGTAGGCCGCTGGTTCCACTTGGAACCTCTTTAGATGTTGTATCCTGTGTGTCAGCCGCTTTTGATGTATCGGCTTCCTTTGAGCTCTCAAGATTGCTTATGATTGAGTCGAATTGTTGCCATTCCTGGAGCAATTTCGGTTCAATCTGGGCATCTACATTCATGTCTATGCTACTCTGCTCCTGCTCTTTCCTCTGTATTTCCTCTTGCTCTTCCCTCTGCACTTCCTCCTGCTCTTTTCTCTGCACTTCCTCCTGCTCTTTTGTTTGGATTTCTCCAGCAATTTCTGATGTAGTAGGAGGTTGTTGTTCAGGCTCGCTTGACTGTGTCATTGGGGTTGTTGCTAACAGATCTAGAGGCAGAGTTTGCAACCTCTATTCTCTAAGTCTGTTAAATTCAACTAACCTGGCGTCATGATATCTCATTCTGGCTAGGGATTGAACCTGGAATAGCGATTCGGCTTAGGAGAACAGGTCACCAAAATCATCATCTTTATGGTCAAATTTAGTGAGTTTTGCCTGTTCAAGTGCATTGTAGGCGACTTTGTTTGGATCAAATCGCCTATTAGGAAGAGTGGCAAGATTTAGTGCCTTAATCTTATCTGCTTCTTTCTCTGCATGTTTATAGTCATGCAGAGCATAAACACCACATATTAGAGGAAAAGAAGGCCAAAACTGCTTCTTTTTATTCCTTAGAGTCTGTGTAACTCCTTCGAATGTAATCTGATATGCTACCTCTCGGGCTAACAGTTTGTCGGGTGTATACAAAGGGAGGACATGAGGCTTGGCATGGCTGTCGAAAACTCTTACATAAGTGAATTTTTCTTCTCTGAACCATCTCCCTATGGCTGTCAAGTCAATCTCTGCTTGTGAGGAAATCTTAGGAGCAGGTTTGTCAAAAATGGCATAGTGAATGGGTAACATAAAACCATTGCAAACTTGATATAAATGGTGTTTATAGTGGGCTTTCCATAACTTCTGGTGGTATATATGAATGGGAATGGGGTCTTGTGGAGTCCATATCCACCCCAGCACAGGAAATTCAGAATTAAAACACAGGTTGTCCAAGATGTAGGCACTATAGTAAAATGGGGGAATGAACCTTTCAGTAATGCGGGATTTGTTTCTGAATTCAAGAACCGCGGTTGCTAACTTATCAGACAGTATATTTCCCCAATCCATTATTTCACTATTGCATGCTACCTCCACTAAAGGTACCATCTCTATAGTGAAGTTTGAGGAATCATGTAACCCCCACAACCTACACATCATTACTCCGGCATAACAATAAGGAGAACACAAGGAATCGACAGAGTACTTACCCGAAGACTCATGCTTGTGTTTCGCTGGGTTTTGCCTCCAATCCCGTATGGGTTCTAATTCAATGTCGTTTTCATTTTTGAATTTCTCCAAGAATGCTTTGTTGTACTTCTTCTCCGGTGCAGGCAAATGGTACATTTTCCTCAAATCATCAGGTTGAAACGAGCCGAACACTCTTCCGTCCATGGTACAAAATGTTCTGTTTGTGATTGGGATTTCTTCAATTGCCCATCTCACCACATCTGTATATGGGAGAATTTGTTCCCAGGCTACTATCCGATGAAGGTAAGAGTCGGCTAAATCCTTTAGAGTAGCATCAAACTTCCGATTCGGGTCTATTGTGGCTTGCACTGTTGTTACCTCAGGTTCTTCGGCTTCAATCAGATTGTAGATGCTCAGCCAAGTAGTTTTACCGAGTCCTAGACATGTGGTGTCCGATATCAGTCCATTTTTGCTTGGTCCTTGATCGGAAATGTGTTGTCCTGTAACTACCGAAGCGGAAGTTGTTCCAGTTTTCTTAAATTTCTTCCCCATTTGGCTTGATTTTGCTGCTTCGGAAGAGCTCTGCACAGGAGAGGAAATGAACGTAATGCGGAGAATTGGTGGCGCAAACCAAAGATGAACGAGATATATTAATCAATGAATAATGGAGGATTTAACTTAAGGTGGCCGCGGATACAATCTCTGAAGAGATTTTAGCCTCACTGTTTCATTAAATGGCCGTTTAAACCTATCAATCCTTTAAATTCTCATCATATCGTTTATTGGCTGAATGATTCATTTAAGCGTGGCTTTGATGTTTTGGCGGTTGAGCGTAAGTGAATCACTATCGGGAAGAGAAAGGCCTTTAATACTAAATAACCATAATATATCCCGGCCTTATCAATCTTTTTTGAAATATGGGTTTAGCTTTATCGCAATCGGCGATCGGGGGAATGCTTAAGTTGTTATATTGGTGTCCTTTCGGAATCCCCGATATCCAATAGCGATATTGCCAATTCGCATCGGGAGTTTTAAACGAGGGCTTTAGATGCATGCATGGTACATCCACGATCTCCGATAGCGATATCACATCGGAGCGAAGAGGGGCCTTTTGTTATGGTTGCTTGCCTTCCCGATATCTAATAGCCATTTGTGCATTGTCGCATCGGGGAAAATCAATGGGTCTTTAAGTAATGCATCCTTTGTTATTGCGATATGCGATCTTGCAATCGCTTTATCGCAATAATAAAATATTATTCATTCTTTATTATAAGACCGATTAAGTTATTTATAAAAAAGGTTTATAATGTTTTATTTCTTTTCGGACCTTTTGAATAATGATAAGTTGATACCAATTTAAATGAAAAGGGACCCATTTCATATTATAGTTTTGAAAAATAAAAATTGTATGAAATGGGGGGGTTGTTGTAGAGCACAACAATTGGCGATTCGCTGGGAGAAACAATTATCTCTGAGAAGTACTGAAATACTTACACTTTCTTTAAATAGGAATCTTATCAAAGAGGAAATTTCTAATATAACTAGGTATATATGCATTCCGAATAAAATAAAAACTATCTTTGCTAATTTCTTCTCTTGTTAAAATTAGATACATTCTAAGTTTTAAATTGGCCTCTATTGGTTGATAATGATAAAATAGAAAACCTTTCCAAATCAGCCTTTTTAATTGACTCCTTTGTCATAGGTAGAGCCTTTGTTGCCAGCAAACGTTCATAGTTTCGACAGGGATACCTTTTAACCATGTTATTGTCCATTATCCCATCCATTTCAGAGTATGATTAAAAGAATGAATTCAAAACATGCTTTCATATTTTGTATCTCTTTTTACTTTTCTGTTATTTTGTAAGATAAAAAAGCCATTGTCCTGGTTTGGTGGCCAGCTGAGTGACAATGCCATTCACTGGTAGTAATCTAACCGAACAAGCTGGCTCGTGATGAGACCCCTTGTCTTATGATTCTAAGTCATTACCCTGTTTTGGTATGCAGTATTGGTAATGTTAGTTAAACTATTTCCTGATGATCATGGTAAGCAGGCTTGTAATAAGACCCCTTATCTTTTATATCAAATATTTTAGAATTACACTCTGAGTAATCACAAACTTTGATGAATGGGATGGACAATTTTCTCCTTAAGAGCGAATGGATGACAGGGTAAGAGTTGAAGATGCTGAAGTTGGATTAGTTTCTGTTTTGATATTGATAACCTTTTTTGTGACCAATTTGAAAACATAAAATGATTTACAATACTTCTAAACCTTGAGAAGAGTTCACAAAAATTGAAATGTGGTTTCAGAATGCGAATATACCTAGTTTCCTAGAACTTGTCCCTTTTGTTTAAGGCTTCTATTATTTAAAAGTAAATATCAACACTACTTCTTTGAGCAACTTTTAAATACAACAAAGTTCAATGGAAGATAACCTACAACTTTATTTCCTAATGGTCCTAGAAACTACAAATTCTACTAAACTAAAAAAGGGAGAAGGGGTTACCTCCTCAATTGAAGAATTTCTTTAAGATGAGGCCATTAACAGGAAGAGAATCTCTCTTACCTGATAAATCTTGTAATATGAATGTTGAATGGCCTATCTTCTCGTAGATCTGAAATGGTCCAAGCCACATTTTCTGGAACTTGGTGTGTTTTCCTTTATCCTCATGGGCTTTGTCCCATTTCAGAACTAGATCACCGACTTGCAACTGTTTTGAACTGGATGAAGTTGAATCAAAGGATGACTTGATAATTTGCTGATGTTTTGCATGAGTAATTTTGGCCCTTTCTCTTTCGTCTTCTAATTTTAAGATTTGATCATGTCTAAGTTGAATAGAAGAAGAAGGGCTTTCTTCAATAAACTGAACTAGGGCTAGAGAAGGAAGGACAATATTTGTTGGTAGCACTGCTTCTTTCCCATATACAAGATTGAATGGAGAAGAACCTATGGAAGCCTTCTGTGTTATCCTATCAGCCCATAGTGCGAATATTAAATATTTGTGCTAGTTTTTATGATTCTGTTCGATAGTTCGCTTAATAATTTTAACTAGATTTTTATTGGTACATTCTGCTAAACCATTACCCTGGGGATAGTAAATGGCAGAATATTTCAATTTAAACCCTCTTTTAATAGTGAAATCAAACATAGCATTTCCAGAGAAATAAGATGCATTATCAAAAACAAGAGCATTTGGGACACTGGTAATGATGAATTGATCTATGAATTCCATAATTGCTTCAAAATTTGTTGTCTTTAAAGGAATCGCTTCAACCCACTTAGTAAAATAATCAGTGGCAGTAAGGATATACTTATGCTGTTTGGAAGAATGTGGAGTGATTTCTCCAATGATGTCCAATCCCCATTGCTCAAATGGTTGTTCAATGTTGACTAGTTGCAAAGGGAAAGCTGGGTTTCTTTGTCTTCCACTAGAAGTTTGACAATTTCGGCATTTCCTTACATATTCATGAACATCTCTAAACAGGGTGGGCCAATAGTATCTAGCATGAATGATTTTGTGGGCTGTTGTGTCAGCTCCAAAATGTCCTCCTGCTGGTCCATCATGTAATTCCTGCAAAACCTTTTTTGCTTCAGGTTTTTCTAGGCATCTTAATAAAATTGAATCATAATTTTGCCTAAAAAGTACATCATCAATGATTGTGAAGTTTCTTGCTTTTAATATAATGGCCCTTTTGTTTTTATAAGACAGGTTTGGAGGTGCATATCCATTTTTCAAATAAAAGATCAAGTCTGCATATTGTGATTCAGAATCAGTAATACTTATCTGGTTGATTTCTTCGGTATGTTCTGTATCACCTGGTTGTTGAATGTTGGATGCTCCTGCCAATAACCTGCAAAAACCTTGGCCTCTAACAATCTTTGCTAGCCTGATTTCCAAGTCATATTCCTGAAGTGTTGTAACCCAATTTTCCCTTTTTTCACCTAATTCCCTTTGGATTAATAATTGCCTTACTGCAGGAAAAGGAACTATAATTTTTGTATGGGATTTTAGAAGGAAGGGTCTGTAATGTTTGACAGCTTTATACATAGCAAAGGCTTGTTTTTCTACTTCAAAATAATTCAGTTCAGCACCCTACAGGTTTGAACTATAAAATGAAATCGGTGCTTCTAAGTTGTGATCATTAATCTGAGTGAGTACTGCTGCATAAGATGAATCGGATGCGATAGTATACAATGTGAAATGATTAGAAAAATTAGGAGCGCTCAAAGCGGGGGCATTGATTATTGATTGTTTAATGGAATCAAATGCTTCCTTTTCTGTTGATCCCCATCTAAACACTGTATTTTTCTTAATCATAGTTTGTAGTGGCAAAATGATGTGAGAAAAGTCTGGAACAAATCTTTTGACAAAATTGATTTGGCCTAAAAATGACTGCATGGATTTTTTATTATGAGCAAAAGGGATTTCAAAGATTTCTTTAATCCTATCCGGGTCAATATAAATGCCATCTTTGGAAACAATAAAGCCCAAGAGCTTTCCTTGATTAAGAGCGAAGAAGGATTTTTTGGGATTGAGTGAAATACCATACCTTCTGCAGCGTTCAAAGATTTGGTTTAAATCATGCAAATGATTGGATCCCTTCTTAGAAAATACAGTAATATCATCTAAGTAAACAACTACTGTTTTATTGATCAATCCTTTGAAAGCTATATCCATCGCTCTTTGGAACGTGGCTCCTGCATTAATAAGTCCGAAAGGCATTTCCTGATAAGCATAAGTTCCCCATTTTGTTCTGAAGGTAGTTTTGAGTCTGTCATCAGGATGGACCAAAACTTGGTTATATCCTGAAAAACCATCTAAAAAGGACATCAACTCAGAGCCTGCTACTAAATGGAGTATCTGCTCCATAGTAGGTAATGGGAAATTATCTTTTAGGCTTGCCTTATTCAGATTTCTGAAATCTATACAAATCTTGATGTCGCCATTTTTCTTCCTAACAGGGACCATATTGGAGACCCAGTTTGAGTGTCGAACGGGAAAAATAATCTTAGCTTTCAAGAGTTTATTGAGTTCTGATTTTATTTGACTCTCTAAGTTCGGATGTATTTTCCTGAGTTTTTGTTGAACTGGTTTTTGTTCTGCAAGCATTGGAATGGTATGTTGGGTGATAGATGCATCATATGTCTTTAAATCGTCATATTTCCAAGCGAAGACATGTTTATTTTTCCTTAACAGTCTAATGAATGTTGTCTTTTCTTCCACAGAAAGTCCTAATCCTAAATTAATGTTTTGAGGATTTTGCTCAGTGCCAAGATTTATCAATTCAAACCTTCAAGTGGAACTTTGGAGCTTTGTATTGGTCACAGGTTTAAACCTATCTTTAATATCGTAAATATCCTCAAGCTTCACCACAGGCTTTGGTATTGAGTTTTCCTCGTGCTTTTCTCTCATCTGAAGATCATGCTCGCTTTCCTCTATGATCTGATCATCGTAGGACTTTTCAGAAGTCAAAAATTGTAAGATTTCTTCATCGTGATTGAATACTCTCCAATTAGTGACATTGTCAGGAATTGATGGTCTAAAAAGCAACTCTACTGAAAATCTATCTGGGCTATAATATTCGGAAGGTAGGAGTTTGGAAGCAACATTGGCTAGCAAGTCGGCTGCTGAATTTTGAGACCTAGGGATGGAAGAAATATTGAATGCTGAAAAGTGAGAGGTGAGTTCTTGTACTAGCGACTGATACTGTTTGAGGTGGCTAGAAAGACAATGAATCGTATTTCTCACCTGTTTAATAATAATTTCTGAATCGCCAAACACTTTCAAATATTGAACCTTGAGGCCAATCACTTTATATAGTCCTTGGACTAAGGCTTCGTACTCAGCTGTATTATTTGTGCATTCAAACTCCAACCTACAGGACAACATTTTTTTTTCTCCCTAAGGGCTAACCAAGATACATCCTGCTCCCGAGCCTTCGCTAGACTTAGACCCATCAAAATATAGTGACCAAAATAAAGAATTATCAACAATTTTATTTACAGTTTCCTCAGTATTGTTAAAACATCTTGACCTATCTGTTTGTGAATAATTTTCGATCTGAGATGTAAAATTGTTTACTGAGAACGGAGATGGCTGGGCTGTGAAATTGCCAAAAAATGATTCAGATGAATAATTTCCCAAGATATTGTTATTAAATGCTATTGGTTGATTTTCCTGTTCAAATTCTGTAACAGTGTGGGTCATGTGTTTTTCCCGATTGATTTTTATTTGATTTGGCTTTCCCTTGTAGGGTAGCCACATGTGGGACCAATCGGTAGAAATATACCCATGGATCTTCTCAGACCAATCCCTACTCAAGATTAAACCATAAAATTCAGGTATATCGGCGATTAAGATATCAATTCTTTGAACTACTCGTGGATCGGCCGATAACCTGATAGTTACAGAGTTAATTTCTCCTAAAACCTGAACCTTGGTTCTATCTAACTGCACAATGTGAATTGCGGACTTTTGGGGCTCAATGTTTAGTTTGGAACAAACCGAAGCTGGCATTATATTTGAGGATGCCCTTGAGTCACGCCCAGGCTATATAGTAGGGGGCTAGGGAGGCGTCTTTCACACTTACGAAATATACCATGAATCGATCAATCAGATTCGAGCCATATACCCTCTTTCCAGATGAATCACTTGGCTTGGCCTTCAATGAGTGGGTATCTTTTACTCGAACCGATGGCTTACTTTTTCTCAGTAATGGGGAATAGGACCGAAACATGCCACTGAAAAACTCTACAGAGACAAAGAAAGATGGGCTGTCAAGAATGTAGAGAAGGTAGAGTGGGTAGTTGGTTAGATCTAATATAGATCGTACATGGGCGATAGTTGGAGTCGGCGGCTCTCCTAGGGTTACTTCATCTGGGATCCCTGGGGAAGAGGATCAAGTTGGCCCTTGCGAACAGCTTGATGTACTATCTCCCTTCAACCCTTTGAGCAAAATGTGGTAAAAGGAAAAAAAGCCATGCCATGGACCGACCCCATCGTCTCCACCCCGTAGGAACTACGAGATCACCCCAAGGGTGCCAAAGACATCCAGGGGTCACAGACCGACCATATACCCACATTGGAGAACGCATTAGCTGTCCGCTCCAGTTGGACAGGAAGGGTTGGAGAAGGGCAATCATTCTTAGGACCAAAGAGTCGGGTGGAAAAAGAGGAGAGCTCTCCGTTCTTGGTTCTCTTGTAGCTGGATAGCCCAGAACTACAAGAATCCCTAAAATGGGATTTCAACTCAGCACCTGTTTGGAAGAGTTGCTCTTTGGAGAGCACAGTACGATGAAACTTGTGAGCTGTGTTTGGGGGGAGTTATTGTCTATCGTTGGCCTCTATGGTAGAATCCAGTCGGGGAGGCTTGAGAGACGGTGGTTTACCCTGTGGCGGATGTCAGCGGTTCGAGTCCGCTTATCTCCAGCCCGTGATCCTAAATGGTAAATGGTATATGATACCACGATATTATTCAGATCCGGTAGTTTTATTTATGATTTCTCGTTCATGGATGTTGATAATATTTTTCCATTTGGTAGCACCTTAGGATGGCATAGCCTTGAAAGACGAGGTTCAAACGAGGAAGGGCTTACGGTGGATACCTAGGCACCCAGAGACGAGGAAGGGCGTGGTAAGCGACGAAATGCTTCGGGGAGTTGAAAATTAGCATAGATCTGGAGATTCCCGAATAGGTTAACCTTTTTCACTGCTGCTGAATCCATGGGCAGGAAAGGGTCAACCTGTGAGACGATGGGGGATAAGCTTCATCGTCGAGAGGGGAACAGCCCAGATCACCAGCTAAGGCCCCTAAATGACCGCTCAGTGATGAAGGAAGTACGAGTGCAAAGACAGCCAGGAGGTTTGCCTAGAAGCAGCCAACCTTAAAAGAGTGCATAATAGCTCACTGATCGAGCGCTCGTGCGCCGAAGATGAACGAGACTAAGCGATCTGCCGAAGCTGTGGGATGTAAAAATACATCGGTAGGGGAGCGGAACAATCAAACAATTGTGTAGATTTCAATTATAAATCTCATAGGTTAAGAGGAAAGGAGGAGTATGGGAATTTGATCTGTCTCCAATCAGAATCGTATCAGTAGCTTCAATCCTACTAGAAGGTGGTTGACCTGAATCATTTGCAGCTTTAGCACTGGGAAGAGGTGAAGAAGGAACAACATTCAATTCTTTGAGAAGTAATTTCTGCTGATGTTTTAGTTTACTAAGTTCAAACATAGTAATGTTTGCCTTAGTTTTCTTCATATCATCAACAATATTGTAATCCATTGAATCGGATACTACCAACGTTTTAGATGTTGAAGGTATATTCGAGGATGAAGGTTGGTTTTGGGGAACTATTGCAGCTAGCTTCTTTGTGGATACCTTTTCCTTTGTAGTAGTAGCACCTGCACTTCTTTTCTTTGAAGTTGTCTGGACGGGTTCAGGGGCACCTTTACTCCTAGTAGTGACAGGAAAGGCTTCTTGTTCATTTTCTGTATCAGAGTTAGGCAGTATGAAATCCCACATTCCATGGCATTCAACAACTTCCTCTTCTTCATTAGTTGGTGAAATTGTTTCCTCTTCTTCTTCTTCCTCAGGATCTAAATTTGCATTAGATATAACATTTGGTGGTTTTGATTCGATTTTCTTGAAATTTCTAAAGGGCCTTTTAGTTGAGGTTTCTGCTACTTGTTTTTTAATTTCAACCATTTCATTTGACAAAGTCTTAAGGACTTTTTGCAGACCTTCCATGTCATATGGATCTTTAGGGGTTTTCTTCTTTGAATCGTCTTTAAAAGAAACTTTTTTGGATTTTCTATCTTCAAGAGCAACTTTCTTTTCTAGAGCATTAATATGTTTTTCCACAGCAAGTGCTTCTTTCATGTTTTCAGCTAAAGTTGGTTTTCTGGCCCTGTCTACGAAAATAGCTATATTGGCAGGTAGGGCAGTTATATACCATTCGCTTCTGATTTGCTCACTTGGTTTGGAGGCCATTGGGATTTTATTCAAGAGTTTATTGAATCGCGCATTGAATTCTTTAATCGGTTCCATATGCTCTATCCTAAGATTGGAGAGATCATTTATTAATGTGGCTAAAGATCTATCATCACCATATTTAGTGAGAAACTGTTCTTGGCAAGTGGTCCAACTGGTAATGGATCCAGAAGGCAAGGAAAAATACCAGGATCCTGCTGATCCTTGCAAAGTGTAAGGGAAAAGCCTAACGACAACATCTTCCTCTGTTACTCCTTTCAAATTAACTGATAACATGAAGTTATTAATATGTTCCTCAGCTTGTATTCCATCATCTCGGTTAAACTTGGGTAACCATTTTTCAGGAGCATCAGGTAATGCATGTAATGGTGTAGGCATATTGACCACACCAGGTCTAATCCATGGATTTGCGATTGAAACACCAGTAGGGGATGAGATGGCTGATGAAATTGCAGATGTTTGGGAAGGACTTGATGTTGAGGATTGAGCAGGTTGGGATGTTGAAGTTCCTAATCCCTGATGAACAACAATGTGTAATGAGGGAGTGGATGGTTGACTTCGCACTGGGGAAGATGAGATGGAGGATGTGGATGAAAGTGCTTCACTGTCAGATCCTTCAGTGTTCTTCTTTGCCCTTTTCCTTTTAGGTAAGGGCAGCTCAGTGGGTTCAATACCGAGCTTTCCGCTCTGAAGTCTAGTGAGGGGATGAGGTAGATTGAATTGCGAAGTCTCACTGCTTTGAGATAATTCAGATTCCTGCGGTGTTATCGAGAAGCCTTGAAGTTTATGGATGAGTAACTGAACTTCAGGGGACTCAGGACTTAATCATTCTGGAGTGTTGTGGGTTTGAGCAGTGGTAGTTGATTCCTCTTCTTCTCGCTTGGATACTGGAGATCTAGCATGCAATTGGGAAGTACGAGGTGATGTGGAGGGAGAATTACTCTCAGAATGGTCTGTAGATTTGGATTTGCTCGCCATTCATAGTTATGGCCCTCCTTCTAGCGCCAAAAATGTTGATGCCCCGAAAATCGTTGTATCAACATTGGGGGATAACCACCCGGTCCGGACCTTAATACAGCTCCTTTTCTGTTTGGGATGGTGGCTCTGACTGGATATAATGGGACCAGTTTCCCAATAATGAATAAAAGGGGATGGATGAGTGATTGGTTTCTAATAAATGATAATGAATGGATGACTTAATCTAACAGCAAAAACATAAATGACTATTCTATCCCGGGAGGCTTCTATTCTTTTAAGTGCAACGCTTGATGATCTCTGTTCATTGATAGGCATATAGATGACTCTACACAATAAACATAGACATTCATTCACTTAATGATTGCTTTGTTCAAATAGTTGAACAAAGTGATTAACAAAACATTGTTACACTTATCCTTTTATATTACCGATACATGTATGATAAAAGAAAAGCATGTTGTAAACATCCAATAGTGGAAATTGTAAAGAATGTTGTTAAAAACACATGCATATATTCGATAATAGCAAGAGCGATCAAACAACAATTCACATAAACAGAATGAACTCAGACATAGATAGTAGTACCATATGAGCTGCAAATCATTCCCAACATCAATCGCTATTTGAATTCCTTCTTCCGATTCAGAAATACTTTTAAACAAAGGCAGTAGTGCACATCCACATAAAAGCTTCGTTATCAAAATTGGAATAATTGGCCCAGTCTTTATAAAAAAAATATGCCTGAAGTACAGTAGTGCAACTCCAGGTTTAAGTCATATACAAAAACTTACGACCCTTTCCAATGCATTGAAAGGGTCTATAAATACTTGATTAAAACTAACTAACTATGAAATTAAAATCATACTTAATTGGTACAACTTGATTTGGAGTATCTTCCTTATAGCAATCTGGCAGTCGGCAGAATGATTCATCACTTTGGTTGTTTGCCTTTCGATCTGAGTTGGCATATTGCTAGCATTGGTTCCACTTCTGGAGGTTGGTTGAGATGAGAATTGAGTTGAGCAGCAAAGGTGGCATCTTGTATATCAGGAATGATACACCCGATTGCATCTGTCAGGCACTTGAGGGCGGCTCCCTGTCTGTATGGTTTTACTAGGAACAACCAATAGGTGTCCCATGTCAAACTGTTAATACCTGCGATCAATCTCCCATTCTTCTCCAACTCTTGATAACATGACTGCTCCAATGTTTTAGCCGATAGTAATTTACCTGGGGTACATTGAGAGATCATGTTAGATAAGTAGAGAGTATCATTAATCAATTCAACCAAATTACTTGTGGTTAACTTGCATCTAGAAACTGCTCTCTCTGCCTTCATTAACTGGGACTGCCATTCCATAAATAGGATCTCTTTATGGGATTCTAAGATTTTTTGGCAAATTAGCTGCATGTCCCTCATCAGTGTCTTGCCACTCAAGAAAATTGGTCAAGGTCTCATCGGCCTGCTCCAAGTATGTTCTAGCATCAACAGATTTATCAATTATTGATGTTGTTATGTCACATAAGGGTTCTTCTTGAGTGATTTGTTGACATAACAACCTTATTTGTGTTACCAATGCTTTGTTAATCTGTTGTGCTTCTTCTTTGAACTCTGAAGGCTGCGGAAGATTCTTAGACTTTTGTATTTGGGCTGATAATTGAGCAATTTTCTCATCTTTAGATTTCCCCATCTGTTCATGCACTGCTTTCAATTTTTCCAACGCTTCCGACAGCTCTTTTTGCTTTTGAATTGCACTTGAATCAATTCTTTGTTTCTCTTCCTGCAATTGTTTATTCAATTGATTGTTTATTTGTTTTTGTGTAGACAATTGCTGTTCGAGTTGCTCTACTTTCTATTGTGCCTCTGATAACTGTGCTGGTCACGAGGAAATTGCTTGGTCCTTTTCTCTTAACAGATTAGTCACTTCTGATGCCTTGTCCATGGTGGCCGCCGAATAGGCTCCAGCATATTGGGACAATTTTGTAAGGTCATCAGAGGGATCAAACTCCTCTTTCCATCCACATTGGCTGTCACTGTTTGTTCAGGGAATAGGGAAGGTTGATCAGTCCTTCTCCTTTTCCGCTGTCGTTTTACTACAGTCGTGTGCTTTAGGCTGTAAAAGACATCCAATGGAGGTATCTCCTCCACTTGCAAAACGATCTGATCCGAAGGATCCTTGGGAATTATCTCTATTCCTATAGAAAGGGGTAGGCCACTGGTTCCACTTGGAACCTCTTTAGATGTTGTATCCTGTGTGTCAGCCGCTTTTGATGTATCGGCTTCCTTTGAGCTCTCAAGATTGCTTATGATTGAGTCGAATTGTTGCCATTCCTGGAGCAATTTCGGGTCAATCTGGGCATCTACATTCACGTCTGTGCTACTCTGCTCCTGCTCTTTCCTCTGTATTTCCTCTTGCTCTTTCCTCTGCACTTCCTCCTGCTCTTTTCTCTGCACTTCCTCCTGCTCTTTTGTTTGGATTTCTCCAGCAATTTCTGATGTAGCAGGAGGTCGTTGTTTAGGCTCGCTTGACTGTGTCATTGGGGTTGTTGCTAACAGATCTAGAGGCAGAGTTTGCAACCTCTGTTCTCTAAGTCTGTTAAATTCAACTAACCCGTCGTCATGATATCTCATTCTGGCTAGTGATTGAACCTGGAATAGCGACTCGGCTGAGGAGAACAGGTCATCAAAATCATCATCTTTATGGTCAAATTTAGTGAGTTTTGCCTGTTCAAGTGCATTGTAGGTGACTTTGTTTGGATCAAATCGCCTATTAGGAAGAGTGGCAAGATTTAGTGCCTTAATCTTATCTGCTTCTTTCTCTGCATGTTTATAGTCATGTAGAGCATAAACACCACATCCTAGAGGAAAACAAGGCCAAACCTACTTCTTTTTATTCCTTAGAGTCTGTGTAACTCCTTCGGATGTAATCTGATATGCTACCTCTCAGGCTAACAGTTTGTCGGGTGTATACAAAGGGAGGACATGAGGCTTGGCATGGCTGTCGAAAACTCTTACATAGGTGAATTTTTCTTCTCCGAACCATCTCCCTATGGCTGTCAAGTCAATCTCCGCTTGTGAGGAAATCTTAGGAGCAGGTTTGTCAAAAATGGCATAGTGAATGGGTAACATAAAACCATTGCAAACTTGATATAAATGGTGTTTATAGTGGGCTTTCCATAACTTCTGGTGGTATATATGAATGGGCATGGGGTCTTGTGGAGTCCATCTCCACCCCAGCACAGGAAATTTGGAATTAAAACACAGGGTGTCCAAGATGTAGGCACTATAGTAAAATGGGGGAATGAACCTTTCAGTAACGCGGGATTTGTTTCTGAATTCAAGAACTGCGGTTGCTAACTTATCAGACAGTATATTCCCCAATCCATTATTTCACTATTGCATGCTACCTCCATTAAAGGTACCATCTCTATAGTGAAGTTTGAGGAATCATGTAACCCCAACAACCTACACATCATTACTCCGGCATAACAATAAGGAGAACACAAGGAATCGACAGAGTACTTACCCGAAGACTCATGCTTGTGTTTCACTGGGTTTTTCCTCCAATCCCGTATGGGTTATGATTCAATGTCGTTTTCATTTCTGAATTTCTTCAGGAATGCTTTGTTGTACTTCTTCTCCGGTGCAGGCAAATGGTACATTTGCCTCAAATCATCGGGTTGAAACGAGCCGAACACTCTTCCGTCCATGGTACAAAATGTTCTATTTGTGATTGGGATTTCTTCAATTTCCCATCTCACCACATCTATATATGGGAGAATTTGTTCCCGGGGTGCTATCCGATGAAGGTAAGAGTCGGCTAAATCCTTTAGAGTAGCATCAGACTTCCGAGTCGGGTCTACTGTGGCTTGCACTGTTGTTACCTCAGGTTCTTCGGCTTCAATCAGATTGTAGATGCTCAGCCAAGTAGTTTTACCGAGTCCTAGACATGTGGTGTCCGATATCAGTCCCTTTTTGCTTGGTTCTGGATCGGCAATGTGTTGTCCCGTAATTGCCGAAGTGGAAGCTGTTCCAGTTTTCTTAGATTTCTTCCCCATTTGGCTTGAATTTGCTGCTTCGAAGAGCTCTGCACAGGAGAGGAAATGAAAGTAATGGGGAGAATTGGTGGCACAAACCAAAGACGAACGAGATATATTAATCAATGAATAATGGAGGATTTAACTTAAGGTGGCCGCAGATACAATCTCTGAAGAGATTTTAGCCTCATTGTTTCATTAAATGGCCGTTTAAACCTGTCAATCCTTTAAATGCTCATCATATCGTTTATTGGCCGAATGATTCATTTAAGCGTGGCTTTGATGTTTTGGCGGTTGAGCGTAAGTGAATCACTATCGGGAAGAGAAAGGCCTTTAATTCTAAATAACCATAATATATCCCGGCCTTATCAATCTTTTTTTAAATATGCGCTTAGCTTTATCGCAATCGGCGATCGAGGGAATGCTTAAGTTGTTATATTGTTGTCCTTTCGGAATCCTCGATTGCCGATAGCGATATCGCCAATTCGCATCGGGAGTTTTAAACGAGGGCTTTAGATGCATGCATGGTACATCCCCGATCGTCGATAGCGATATCGCATCGGAGCGAAGAGGGGTCTTTTGTTATGGCCACTTGCCTTCCTGATATCCGATAGCCATTTGTGCATTGTCGCATCAGGGAAAATCAATGGGTCTTTAAGTAATGCATCCTTTGTTATTGCGATATGCGATCTTGCGATCGCTTTATCGCAATAATAAAAGATTATTCATTCTTTATTATAAGACCGATTAAGTGATTTATCAAAAAGGTTTATAATGTTTTATTTCTTTTCGGACCTTTGGAATAATGATAAGTTGATACCAAATTAAATGAAAAGGAACCCATTTCATATTATAGTTTTGAAAAATAAAAATTGTATGAAATGGGGGGGTTGTTGTAGAGCACAACAAGATCCTATACGAAGCCCAAAGATCTAGGCTAGAAAAGACTGGGTTAGGGTTGGGGTTTTAAAGAAGAATATATTAGATTTTTCATTGTTAATCAAGGTACCAGAGGCCTGCATGAAATCATAGATAATTTCTTTGATTACTCTGGCTTCACGAAGAGATACCTGGAAAAAAGGCATAATATCATCAACAAATTGTTGACGAGTTAAAGGAAGATCATTACCCCAAAGTCGAATTCCACGGAGAGAACATGAATGGACAAAAAAATTAATATAACGACCTAGACCTTCTGCAACAAGGATGAAGATGAAGGGAGAGAGAGGATCACCTTGCTGCAAACCTCTGGAGGGGTTAAAGGGCCGCGACGGGGAACCATTGATTACTATTGAAAACACAGGGGAGGAGGTGAGGGAGGAAACCTAGGCTATCCACTAAGACTCAAAACCAAAGGCTTTCAGAACGTTTAAAAGGAAGGGCCAACTAATACAGTGATAAGCTTATGAGATATCCAGTTTTATAATCATGCCTTTAGCTTTGAGATGTTTAATGAACCACTTCCTGAGATGTGATGATGCCATCCAAGAATTGGTGATCTTGAACAAATCCAATTTGCTACGGGGAGATCAGAGAAGGAAAAATAGGTTTCAGTCTCTTGACCATGATCGTGGAAATAATTTTATAGATGACATTACATAATGTAATCAACCTGAAGTCTTGATGCTCCTCAAACTAAGAAGATTTGGGGATTAAAGTAATAAAGATGGAGTTAAGAGCCGAATTTACCTGTTGAGAGCATCGAGATTCCACCACTACCTCCAGGATAACATGGCCCGTGAAATCCGAGGTTCCCTGAAATAACTCTGTTGTTAAGCCATCTGGTCTAAGCACTTTGTTCCTAGCCATTCCCTTGACCACTTCTTCTAATTCTTCCATAGTGATAACCCGCATGAGTCTCATGTTTTGGTCCCTTCTCACCAAATAAGGGATATGTCTCGTAATTCGCTATAAAGAATACAATGATTAATAGAAAACAAGCAAAGAATAATTATAGGTTGATAAATATTTATTGTTAAAAATAATTATGATAATGAATGGAAAGAAAATATTAATTATAAAAATCGATATATTTAATTTTGTTTGGATAATTAATTTATAAAGATGCTTGGTTATTATATTGTTATTAGAAAGAAAAATCGTTATTAGAAAGAATACGAAGATTAATAGAAATAAAGGAAATAATGATTATAGGTTATTACATACTTATTTCTCAAAATAAATATGATAATGAATGGAAATAAAATATCAATTATGGAAAAATCCATATATTAAAAAAATCATATAATTAATTTAGAAAAAACATTATTATTAGAAAGAATACAACAATTAATTTTAATCAAAATCCAAATATTTTTAAAAACTTGAGTTCAAGTTGTTTAATCTGTAGAATTCGAGGCCCAAGGGTGTTGAATCCATTTATGCATTCAATAATATATTTTAAACAACGAAAAATCACAATCTTGTTTGCGATTGTATTGTCGGATTCCGGTCAAAAATCCATTTCATCCGTAAGTTAGATTACGCCAATATTTATTGTTAAAAATAAGTATGATAATGAATGGAAAGAAAATATTAATTTTGGAAAAATTCGTATATTTTTTTTTAGATAATTAGGCCGATAGGCCTTTCCTATGCATCAACTTTTCGTCAACACTTTTACTCTGATCCGTTAGATCATATGAAACACTTTCAACTGTTGATCTGAACCAAAAAACAAAATAATGAAAAATCAAGAAATCACGGAAAAAGCACAAAAGCTCAAAAAAGATTCTATGCAAAAAAAATCAAGAAAGCACGAAAAAGATCATAAAAATCAAAGATCGAAAGAAACAAGCTCAGAAAAGCAAAGATTTTTGAGGATTTTTATTTTTATTTTTTATTTTTGAAATGCAATGTATTATTAATTTATTTTTATAATCTTATTGAAATATAAATTTTAAATTTTAAATTTAAAAATTAGTTTAGATTTATTTTTAGTTGTAAGTTTATTATGTGTTAAGAGGGATTTTTTTTGAGGTATTGATTTTTTAAGAGTGAAAAGAGATTTGATTTTTTTTGGCATTTGGTATATGTAGGCTTAAAATGAATTTAGATTAGTTTAAATATTAACCTTTAAATAACTCACATTAGAGAAAAATACCATGGGAAAAAACCATAGATTAAAAATATAATAAGGAAAAACCACGGGTTGGAAAATTTTATATTTTATATTTTAATTTTAATTTGACTAAGTCAAAATGTTAAACATTGTAACATCTCCCTAAAATAATTAAATTCAATTTAAGTCCATGCTAGCTCCCATCATTTTCATGCTCAAAAGATAGGCGTTCTCAACACCTTAGCTACTTCGGCGGGCGTTGCAAGTTTATGACGAAAATCACCTTGAAGATGAGAAAACTGACCTCCTGGAAGTTTTTAATAAGAATGGTTATAGTAGGTCTCAAGGTCTTAAGGTTTTTCAAAATGCTGAAAAGGGTCCTAAGAGTAAGATTGACCCCAAGGATTGGTCTTCCGGTGTTCATCTTCCCTTTATTCAAGGGACCACGGATAAAATCGCTAGGATCTTGAGGAAGCATAAGATTCATTCTTCTTTTAGACCTCTTAACACTATATGAAGTTCTCTTCATTTTGTTAAGGACCCGATTAACCCCAAGGATTAGAAGGGTGTTTATATCATTCCCTGTTCTTGTCGAGCTCCTTATATTGGTGAGACCGGTCGATCCATTAACCAAAGGATTTGTGAACATGTTGCCGACATCAGGCATGGAAGGTCTCACTCCTCCGCTTTGGTAGAGCATGCAGAAAAAACCAATCATCACATCTCCATTGAAGAGGCTAAGGTCATTGCGAGGATTGACCATTTTCATTATTGTAAATTTAGAGAGGCCTTAGAAATTGAAAAAAAGACTTGTTAATTTAAATAGAGATGATGGCTAGAGTATCAACAAATTCTAGATTCCTACGCTTTCTTCCTAAAAAATTATTTTTATTTATTTATAGATTAATTAATTAATTTTTTTTGTTAATCCCCATATTGCTTAGTTTATGACTCTCTTAAATTATTTTTGGTAATATGAATATGATTAAACCTTAATATTAATATAATATTATATATAATAATATCACTTTCAACCGTGGATCTGAACCAGAAAAAAAAACAATGGAAAATTAAGAAAGCACAGAAAAAGCACAAAAGCTCAAAAAAGATTCTATGCAAAAAAAATCAAGAAAGCACGAAAAAGATCATAAAAATCAAAGATCGAAAGAAAAAAGCTCAGAAAAGCAAAGATTTTTGAGGATTTTTATTTTTTAAATGCAATGTATTATTAATTTATTTTTATAATTTAATTGAAATATAAATTTTGAATTTTAAATTTAAAAATTAGTTTAGATTTATTTTTAGCTGTAAGTTTATTATGTGTTAAGAGGGATTTTTTTTGTGAGGTATTGATTTTTTAAGAGTGAAAAGAGATTTGATTTTTTTTGGCATTTGGTAGATGTAGAGTTAAAATGAATTTAGATTAGTTTAAATATTAACCTTTAAATAACTCACATTAGAGAAAAATACCATGGGAAAAAACCACAGATTAAAAATATAATAAGGAAAAACCACGGGTTGGGAAATTTTATATTTTATATTTTAATTTTAATTTGACTAAGTCAAAATGTTAAACATTGTAACATCTCCCTAAAATAATTAAATTCAATTTAAGTCCATGCTAGCTCCCATCATTTTCCTTCTCAAAAGATAGGCGTTCTCAACACCTTAGCTACTTCGGCGGGCGTTGCAAGTTTATGACAAAAATCACCTTAAAGATGAGAAAACTGACCTCCTGGAAGTTTTTAATAAGAATGGTTATAGTAGGTCTCAAGGTCTTAAGGCTTTTCAAAATGCTGAAAAGGGTCCTAAGAGTAAGATTGACCCCAAGGATTGGTCTTTCGGTGTTCATCTTCCCTTTATTCAAGGGACCACGGATAAAATCGCTAGGGTCTTGAGGAAGCATAAGATTCATTCTTCTTTTAGACCTTTTAACACTATATGAAGTTCTCTTCATTTTGTTAAGGACCTGATTAACCCCAAGGATTAGAAGGGTGTTTATATCATTCCCTGTTCTTGTCGAGCTCCTTATATTGGTGAGACCGGTCGATCCATTAACCAAAGGATTTGTGAACAGGCTTCCAACATCAGGCATGGAAGGTCTCGCTCCTCCGCTTTGGTAGAGCATGCAGAAAAAACCAATCATCACATCTCCATTGAAGAGGCTAAGGTCATTGCAAGGATTGACCATTTTGTAACATCTCCCTAAAATAATTAAATTCAATTTAAGTCCATGCTAGCTCCCATCATTTTCCTGCTCAAAAGATAGGCGTTCTCAACACCTTAGCTACTTCGGCGGGCGTTGCAAGTTTATGACAAAAATCACCTTGAAGATGAGAAAACTGACCTCCTGGAAGTTTTTAAATAGAATGGTTATAGTAGGTCTCAAGGTCTTAAGGCTTTTCAAAATGCTGAAAAGGGTCCTAAGAGTAAGATTGACCCCAAGGATTGGTCTTCCGGTGTTCATCTTCCCTTTATTCAAGGGACCACGGATAAAATCGCTAGGATCTTGAGGAAGCATAAGATTCATTCTTCTTTTAGACCTCTTAACACTATATGAATTTCTCTTCATTTTGTTAAGGACCCGATTAACCCCAAGGATTAGAAGGGTGTTTATATCATTCCCTGTTCTTGTCGAGCTCCTTATATTGGTGAGACCGGTCGATTCATTAACCAAAGGATTTGTGAACATGCTGCCGACATCAGGCATGGAAGGTCTCGCTCCTCCGCTTTGGTAGAGCATGCAGAAAAAACCAATCATCGCATCTCCATTGAAGAGGCTAAGGTCATTGCGAGGATTTACCATTTTCATTATCGTAAATTTAGAGAGGCCTTAGAAATTGAAAAAAAGACTTGTTAATTTAAATAGAGATGATGGCTAGAGTATCAACAGATGCTGGATTCCTGCGCTTTCTTCCTAAAAAAATATTTTTATTTATTTATAGATTAATTAATTAATTTTTTTTGTTAATCCCCATATTGCTTAGTTTATGACTCTCTTAAATTATTTTTGGTAATATGAATAGGATTAAACCTTAATATTAATATAATATTATATATAATAATATTCATTAATAAGATTATATAGGGTTATGAATCATTTCTCACCTGAGGGGGGATGTGAAAAAGAGAGCGATGAGGGTTCCGTCGGTAGGAGGACTCGAACCAGGGCAGCCTAGGCCATCGGCCTAGGGTGTTGCAGACTAGACCTCATTTTGGATGACGAAGACTAGGAGGTACGGGGTGGGTCAACATGTTTTCTATGGAGATGGTCCATACAATGGCCATGTAGGCTGTGGGTTGGATCCAGGGTGCTCAATCTGCAAGGATCCCAAGGAATATGTTTACTGGGACAAATTTCATCCAACTGAGAGGGTACAGTGGATGATTGCAGAGGAGGTTTTGGGCAGGGATTCTTCCTTCGTTTCTCCCATGAATCTCAGAGGCTTGATCCAGTACACAAACCCCACCCCTTCCCCCTTTGATCCTTTGTTTACGTAATAGATTATACCCTAAATTATTCATTAATCGAGCATGTCCAAAGGTATGAATCAACAATCCAACTGTATATATTTGTGATGCTTACTGGTGCAAATTTTCATTTTTTCACAAACGCATAATAGCGAATAGATTTACCTTAAATTATTCAACGTCCAAAGATATCAATCAACAATCCAGCTGTATAGGTATATGTGTGACGTTTACTGGTGCAAATTTTAATTTTTCACAAAAGCAGAATCGTTGTCAGGGTTTACCGGGAAGAGTTGTGGCAGTGTAGGTGACCAGGCTGATTGAACCAATATCTCTTCTAAAAAAATTCAACAATTCCAATTTAATAATCCTATCGGCCTCTCTTTGTACCTTTTGGGACATTTGCTAGTTAATTTATGAACATACTTGGCGATTAAAGTTTTTTTTTAATAATTATTATTTATAACAAATTGATTTTAAACTACATAAAATTAGTCATCCACCAATAAAAAAATTCAAATTTTAAAAATTCAAAAATTACTTTTCACTTTCTAAAAAAATAAATTTAATATTTAATTTTACCAAAAATTTAATAAACTTTGCAAATAGTTTTAAAATTTTGAAAAATAAAGTGTTAAAGCATTTTGACCCATCTACCTTCGGTAGGTATCTATATATATATATATATAGAGAGAGAGAGAGAGAGAGAGAGAGAGATTGTTAGCCAAAATATTTTCATTAGTTCTTTAAAAAAGTGCAACAAATGTACCTGAAGCCCTCTGCTCTCCTAGCTTCACTGCGACCGGATTTGTTAGACTGGAGAGTAGTGAAAAGGCTGAGAAGAAAGTGCCATGTTTTACATGAACCCTAAAGACAAAAAATGCAGTAGCCCAAAACACTTGCAGAACCAGAAAACAACCAGTAGACAACATGAAGTAAAGGATGAGGATCCAATGCATGAGCAACACCCGAGGCCGTGTGAGGACCATGACTTTCGTGAACATGAAAATAAATATGAGTGAGATGAACCTCCATTTCATCCAACCATTCGCTAGCACGATGTTGGCTACGATGCACAAATACCAGATGGTCCAAAATGTCCCTCTGATTTTATTGAATAGCATTTATATAAGTAATGGTCTCGTTCCTATCTTCACACCTCTATTTACGAATAATCTCCAAGGTAGCCAAGATATTCCGCAGTTGTTAGATGATAGATTCCAATGTGGGTGGATGATCCATGTGTCCTAGTGACTAAGCACATGCTTGAGCAACTTCCTCGTTCCAAGACCACACCACCCACTGGCTCTTCATTCATCTCCTTCGCTCGATGAACCTGCACCCTAGGCTAACCATGAGGTCCTACTCCTCGTCAGGCACGACCACACTGGCGTAACACAATCATCGAGTCGTCTAAAGACTAGGGAGGGACCGTCAAAGAGACAGATAAATACTCACTCCCCTAAAACATTTTATTCATGCCCTCTTGAAAGAGCACAACCACATTGAAAATCCACTGCCCACTATCACTTCCGCCACAGAGGTTGTAATTCAAATTAAAACCAACACCAGAAGAGGGGTCCTCTACAAACTCTCCAAGACAAAAGGACCCCACAATTTTTCCCCTCCAACATCTCAGAAAAAAAGTAAACCACAAAACTGCACCCTCCCTTGTAGGGAACAAAGCAAAAATGAACACACTTGCAGAGCACAAAACGAGGAAGAAAATAAGACTAGACATGAAGAAACTTGCTTACCAATTTTCCGTCGAGGCCTTGAAGGCTTCACCCCTAGTGGAGATCTACAAAATGTTACCACTCTGTGAAGGCTACCGTCCATGCTCCCGTAGCACACTACGTGTACCACAATCTCTCTCGCCTGGATCCTGCACCACCCTGGTCACTCGAATAAGCCCAAAAATCTCAGCATAACATCCGCCACCAACATCCTTTGCAACAACACTATCCAGACCGACGAGAAAGCTTTGGTGGAGAGAATTGCACACTTAGCCTTAGAGAAACCAAAATTTCTATCACCCATACCAAGACTCCAAAAACAGTTGAAACCACTGAACTTCCTTGCTATATATGTGAAATTTCAAAACTAAAATATTATTGCAGCAACTGGAAATTTTTCTTCTAATTGTTAATTAATTTAACAATTTATTTTCTACAATAAATACAAAATAAATCACATTGCAACCTTCACAAATAAAACTACGGAAAATAATAGTGTTGGAAACTGAGAAAATCTAGCGCACACATATAAAAATTTAACACAATTATTTTTAGACAAAGGTCCCTAGAAAAACCCAAATTGAGAAAATTGGTGTAGTAGCTAAGGGTTTTTATTATTATGCAACAATGAAATTTTCTGAGTACAACTCAATGCCCAAACCAGCAATCCACCATAGGAAAATTGGCCACAAAATTAGTTAGAATTTTTTTTGTCTCACCCAACATTGATCGAACTCTGAATAGGCTCCACAAAACCCTTGCATAAGCCTCTATGTCAAATCCGTGTAGACACTAGGATGCTCTTCTTGGAACTGCAACTAATCAAGTCGTTTGCCCAATCCAACCTCTAAGAATGACTCGTTGACTCCTTCTGGAAATTTTCTCGGCCTCTAAAAACTAAATCAACCCTCTATCTAGCTAAATCAAACTCTACCTTTGAAGCTTATGCATTAGCACTATGCAGCCTCACTAAGGAACTCGACCTCCTGCAGCTGTCTCTCTGGACCTAGAAATTCTTTCCTCCGGACTCACTATCCCTACCCTTCTCTATCTCTGCTTCCCTACTGAAGCTTGAACCCTTCTAACATTGCTGGCTCTTTGGAAAATCAAACTCTCCAAGGAAATTGAACTCCTTAGGTGTTTCTCACAAGTTGTTCTCCATCTACCTATAAACATGTTCTTGTAATCCTCTATTGGAGCACCAACAGCCAAGATTAGAACTTAATCAAAGGCCCAGATTAAATCCCTATCGATCCATGTGAGAAATTAGAATTCTCACCTTATCTCAACTAATAGTGATTAATTAACTATATTCCTTAAGTTTAGACTTGGGAAATATTAAAAATTGACTAATATTCTAATTGAGCCATCTGTAACACCATCCTCCCACACTTACCTAAGATTACTTGACCACCAGGGTAAATATGTGATGAAGAGTTACTATGATATGACTCAACCTCCTAGATCACCTTAAGGAAATTGAATCAACATAAACTAAACCTTATTGACCTCCATTGGGTTCTTCATGACTCCCAAGGGCTAAACCACCCTTCCAAGTGCCCAAACCCTGAGTTGAGCCTCTTTTTCAGTGTCCTGGACTCCTAGACTCTATCGCAACACTACTAGAATTCGACTGTAACCCTCCAGTCGCATGCACAAGCCTACAAAGGAGTGACTGCAACCTTTTTCACCCAGTTATATGCTGGCGACCGCGATATCTAAGGCACTTTTTCAGGGCTAGTCTCCTGACCACTACCTATAACTTAATGAAACTTTATAGAACAATGAATGGCACTAAGATAAAGTCGTCAATACAAAACTTAGACAAGTACTTGACCTATCTAGGCCTAACCATGATAGACATTTCATCAAACACATCATGAACATATGGATCTCATACTTATATCGAAATCGTTAAGAAGGTTTGATGCCCTCTCACAATAGCTTCAGTATCATCTATTAGGTCATACATTCATTAACCATTCATTTACTAATCAAAACATGATGAGAGCCATAAATAAAGTCTTTCATAACACCATGCTTATAACCAAGATATAACCAACAAAGTAACAATGATAAAACAACCATTAAAATAACATAATAACAAGCACATTTTCTCATAAAATTCAAGAGGAAATATTATTATTATTCATATGCAAAATCCAACAAAGTCAGGGACTTCCACATATGACCCGACCATAGATTGGGTTGAACCAAATATTTCTTTCAGCCAATCACCCCTATGCCATATTCAAATCATAAGTGTGGGACTCACAAGAAAATCAACAATGTTTCTCAGGCTTTACTGCATATTTCAACAAAAGTGGTCAAGGATTTCTAGGCCCGAACCAAGCACATATACAACCAGGATTTACCATATATCCTGCCATATACAAATCAAGGATTCCTAGGCCCAAACAAAAAACATACATTACCAGAATTTAGTGCAATCCCACCATTACCGATCTAGGGATCACTAGGCCGTAAGCAAGCATGGATGCATCTAGATATCTCCACCTTGATCGTTAGGAATTTTCTGTCTCCACCCTCAAGCTTTACTGCATATCCCACCTTTACCGGATTAGGTATTTCTAGGCCTTTGGAAATTTTCCGGAGACCGCCTCACTTAGTTTCGAAACCATCTGGCAATCCAACTCAATCAAGTAAAAGATCACCATCACCATGGCTATCCGAAAATGGAAAGGCAAAGTTGAGAACCCTTGTCACACCTATAAAAACCCATGTCGATGAAAACAAGAGAACCAAATACATACATGCATGTACCATGCATGCCAAAACTAGCTAGGAAATCACACATGCAACTCGATACCTGCAAGTAATTCTGCTATAGTCGCTTGATCCAACTCTTCCTTGCTTGACCTTGGTTTCCATTTACTTTCTTGTCCTTCCTTTGCCTTCCTTTCTCTAATGCTAGAGTGCTATAAGAATTCTCTAAGTGTACAAGAGTATGAGAGAGAGAATATAGAGAGCTCTAACCAAAAGCTATCAAAAGGCTAACACTGACCAAAAATCCTCATGCATTAACAAAAGCTCAAGTAGCAAAAGCCATGAACTGATCCTCAGAAGAATTTTTATCATTGAGGCCTCTATTTTCTTCAATTTCCTCCTCACATGCAACCTGTGACCTTTCATCCCCCTTTTCTCCTATTCTCCTTTATTTTCATAATTAAATGCCAATTATTGCCACTTTTCCTTTTCAAAGCATTTTCCAATGCCTTTACCAATTTACCTTATCCATAATAAACCAAATCAACACCTCCTAGGATGTTTTACCCAACCATCAATTTGGAATACATGTCCCATGACCTTTGTCTTATTTTTCCTTTATTAACTTCATTATATGGATTTTAAACTAGGACTATTATAGAACCCTCCCCCTTGGGGGAACACCATCCTCAGTGTTCTATGACACCTATAATGAACAAGACCACTGAAAACCAAAACATACTGCCTATGGAGCTTTATAACACAACTCGTCGCAGCATTTACAATGACCACTACTGAAACATGACACACATACCATTTACTAGAGCTTTATAACACAACTCATTACAATATTTACAATAACAACCACATATATACTCATACACATTTTCTTCAACCAACAAATAATCATAGTGTCTATGGAGCCTTATAAATATAGCTCGATACAATATTTACAATAATATAGACATATGCACATTTTCCTAACCAACAAATAAAAGGATATGGTGCCCATATCAGCAACAAGGGAATCCAGAGGCTCACACCCCCACCCTCGAAAGTAGTACCAAGATTTACCTCCTTCTTAAGAAGTCCATAATCCACTTCCAAAGTCAAACCTGTATCCAATGTCCAGTGCTACGATCTTGCACCACTTGTCCTCTCACTGAACAATTATCGACTCATTGTTTCAGGACACACTCCCAATGTGCATCTGATTCCATATGGCAATGCTAATGACCCAAAACAAATGCATCCCCGAGGCTTCCCTTCTCTGCTATACATTCCCTTAGGTGACCCTTCCCTTGGCAAGGTTTCCTCACACTGGGAGGTCCAAAAAACAAGGCATATCCCTCCCTCAAAACCATCATACTAGTCATAACATGCTCATGGAAATCAATGGACACTATTGGGTACCAATGTCCCACAATGGCCCTACTCCTAAATGCTTTACCAACATACTATTGCATGTTCCAATTCCTTTCATTATTACTACTAACATTCTCTAGCAACCAATTCCAACCACCCAAACTGGGCATTTTCCACTCTTCCCTATACCAACCACATAATTACCATTAGATTCAAAATAAATTGAAATAAATTCACATCAAACCTCATCAGTAGCCTACCAATAAGGTACACCTGCAATTCTGTTCACTTCTTATCACAACAAGTCAAACTAACTCTTTGATCAAATCATCATGTATAAACATATCACATCTGGTTAGCTCAAAATGCAACCATCATTTATCAAAATCATATATCACATGTAACCATCATAAATCAGAGCCATAGATCACATGTAACCATCATAAATCAGAGTCATAGATCACATGGATAATTAATACGGAAATAAAATACTTATACTTATCCTTTAATCAATTCTTTGCTTTTTCCTTTGTTTTTTCCGTACACACACTAAATCAATTCCCACACCCGACAAGCACTAAGTGCCTTTGCTTCTCTTCAATCATGTACACATACACATAGTGTATGCCACACATGACATACAACACCACACAATACATGCACCTACCCTGCATACAACACATACACCTACACCCGTGGTACAACACAACACATACACCTATACCCGATGTACAACACAACACATACACCTACACTGGATGTACAACAAAACACATACCCCTACACCCAATGTACAACACAACACATACACCTACACACGGTTTACTGCACAACACAGTACACATACATATACAGAGTACAACACAACAAATATACATGTCACAATACAATGATTACACAATGCACATAACACAGTATGCTATGTACACAACTCAATTTGTACGGCATGTACACAATACCACATGTACATAACACCACCTGCACAACGTGTACACAATACCACATGTACACAACACCATTTGCACAACATGTACACAACACCATGCACGCACAACACCTCATGTACAACATGTACACGGCACCACATGTACACAACATTGTATATACAACAAGTACACAACACCACCTGTGCATAGCACTGCATATACGACATGTACATAGTAAAATTTGTACCCAACACCACATATGCAACATGCACACAACACTATATGTACACAATATATGTAAAATGCACACGACACCATATGTACACAATACTACATCTGAAACATGTACACAACGTTGGTACTGCACATCTGAATACCACCATGTCTCTACCAAGTAACCCTAGTTCTAGTGTCTTTCCACTATCCATGTTTGTTCTAACATGCCACAGATCACACTTCTTTCCTTCCACTGATGTGTCCCTTAGCATTACCTGTACATAACATAAACATAGATACAATATAATCATCTAATATCAATTCATATCCACATGATAATAACCTCATAAATATTTTAGTGCTACTCTTCCCACTTGATTCCTCATAAGACCAGGAACCTCTTCATGCCATTCACTTGCCTAAGCAATCATTCCTCCACAAGAATGATCCCTGACAACCCCGTTAGACAACAACATACATACATACGTATATACATATAAACATTAGCATAAAAACAATCACGATCCATGATGACCCTGCTAGACAACGACATACATACACACATGTATATGTATATGGACATCAAAATAATCATGATCAGAACATAGTTATGAGATATCATAAGGTCTAGGTTAAGAGAACTTTCTTTATCCATGCACAACATTGAGAGAAAAAATTCCCAACATAGCCATGACATTTGACACCTCAAATCCATTTACTTTACCTTTCATGTTACCTTTCTCATGACCATCCTACCACCATCCATTTATCCCAATGGACCCAACCAATCCAACTGGTTGTCATATTCTTCCTTCAACTGCCCTTATAGATGCATCAACTTCATTTGGGTCTTCCATTACCTATTAGGTACCGCATATCTCTCCCTGAGCTCCATTAAATTTCCTCTTTCCCAACAAATTCCCAATACCCTTAAAACATAAAATACAACAAAAGGAAAACAAGAATAAAACCATAGAAAACCAACAACAATACAATACCAAAAACAAAGTGGCATGGTCATACACCATGCAGAATCAAAACTACAACTCAAGCACAAACAAATTACAAAACACCGAAAGCACAATAATTCCAACATACACCATGAACCAATCCCCCATGGTTTCCCAATGCTTCCAAGGGTTCATAAATAAAAGCTCAACATGATCCTTCTTCAAGATTTTATGGTAGTCTCTTTTTCCTTGTGATTCCCTGCATCACACAACATTAGCTCTTGCCTTCATTAATGCATTTACAAGATTATAACTCAACCTCTTACCTCAAATATCAACCTTCAGATAACAACCTAAAAAATACATATTCATGAATATAACATATATCCACATAATGTTAGTCAAAATCAAGGTTAATAAGACTTCTTGTATTCATGCAAAACACTCATTTGTTTGGAATTGCAGTTTCCAAACATAGCCAAAGGAATTCTCACCCAATTCCTTTATTTTACCTTTTACCTTGGTGGAATTGAGTCTTATTATATAGTATCACATCACCAACTGTTAGTTATATAAACAAATCAATTGTTACCTTGTCATGCTAATACTAAGCATGTTGCCCTGCAATTGTTCACACATGTCAGCCAAATGTTCCAAAGATCAAGACATCGTGTCTATTAATTTGAAATTGGCCCTTACCAAGACTAACAACCATGTCATAGTCTAAAATCAACTCATGGTCATAATTCATAATACTACAACTAGCACCCACTTACACTCAAGTACATATAAGTTGTCTTAGCACATATCGTATTAGTACAACCATCTTAAAACAAGATCATTCCTTCATGAAATCTTACAGACACATACTCATATCATGCAATTAATCAAAAATTCAAACAACATGTAAACATACTATGTTAGATAAACCAAATAGACAACATAATCAAATTCATACCTCAATGTATCTCAAGCGGGGCTATCACATTTGCACAAGTCAGTCCAAATTAGTATGACACAATATCACAAGTATATCAACTCATACCTGAATATCATAACCATAACCATTTGCAAAAGCCAATCTAGATTAGTACGATACATATAACATCAAGATCTTAACTACAATGACCATAATCATCATGTGTATGACCACAATGCATATAGAAATAAGTTACTATCACTATTGACACATTAACATCATAACATACCAACAACGTTATCATGACACAAACTACAACAATGACTATGCATGCATCACAATCACATAGAAAACTAACATGCATGCATGACCAACACATTCCGCCCATCCAATCCAAGTATTGTACCATGCTCTGATACCACCCTGTAGTATCAGATGTCACCCAAAGAGAACACAAACTCACTCTGACACCACTCTGTGGTATCATATATCACCCAAAGAGAACGGAAACCCGCTATGATACCACCCTGTGGTATCATATATCACCCACAGAGAAAGGAAACCTGATATAATACCACTTTGTGGTATCATGTATCATCCAAAGAGAACAAAAACTCACTCTGATACCACCCTATAACACCCTCCTCCCACACTTACCCAAGATTACTGGTCCACTGGGGTAAATATGCGATGAAGAGTTACTATGGTATGACTCAAACTCCTCGACCACCATAAGGAAGTGGAATCAACACAAGCTAAACCTTACTGACATTCCTCAGATGCTATAAGACTCCCAAGCACTAAACCACCCTTCTAGGTGCCCAAACCCTAAGTTAAGCATCTTTTGCAGTGCCCTAGAGTTCTAGATGCTGGCATAACACTACTGGAATTTCACTGTAACCCTCCAATCACATTCACAAGCCTAAAACAAAGAGGTTGTTGTATTTTTCACCCAGCTATATGCCTGCGACTACGAGATCTGAGGCACTTTTTTTGGGCTAGTCTCCAGACAACTGCTGAGAACTTAATGAAACTTTCCATAACAATGAATGACACCAGGAAAAATCCATCAATACAAAACTTAGACAAGAAATTGACCTATCCAGGCCTAACCATGATAGACATTTCGTCAAACACATCATGAACATGTAACCTACATGTCATAATTATACATATGAACATAAGGATCTCATTCTTATCTGATAATCGTTAAGAAGGTCTAGTTCCCTCTCACAATAGCTATCATATCATCTATTAGGTCATACATTTATTAATCAAAACATTATAAGAGCCATAACTAAAGTCTATAATAAATCCATGCTTATAACCAACATAATAAAAATGATAGAACAATGATTAAAATCACATAATAACAAGCACATTTGCTCATAAAACTCAAGAGGAAAGATTCTTATTATTCGTATGCAAAAGCCAGCCAATTCAAGGACTTCCATGTACCACCTCACCATAGATTGAGCTAAACCAAAAAAAAAATTCAACCAATCACCCTTGTGCAATATTCCAAGCATGAATGTGGGACTCACAATAAATCTAACCATGCTTCTCAGTCTTTACAACATATCCCCCCAAAACTAGTCAAGAATTTCTAGGCTCGAAGCAAGCACCTATACAACCAGACTTTACCATATATCCCTCCATATATTAGTCAAGGATCCCTAAGCCCAAACAAGAAACATGCACTACCAGGATTTACCGCAATCCCACCTTTACCAGTCTAGTGATCACTAGGCCTTAATTAAGCATGGATGCCTCCATATCTCCCCCCCTAAACCATGAGGAATTTTCCCGTCTCCATCCTTAGGAAAAAGTCATATCTATCTTTGTTAAAGGAAAAATCATATACATAGATCAAAGAAGAAAAACATATGATAGTTTTAGGGGCCCTTAAAGTATGGAAAGCCTTAGAAAGGGTTAACAAATGATCATTCTTTCATTGAATGTGAGAGGGGGAGGGTGTGCCAAAACAAAGCTAGCACTAAAGAGGTTTTTTTCCAAGTATAGACCAACTCCAGTAATTATAAAATAAATAATGGCTAAAAGGTCAAAGATAGAGGAAATTGTTTCTTTAGTTTAAAAGAATGGTCCTTCCACTAGTAGCAGGAGCTGCGTGTTGTGGGGGGGTTGGATGTGATTTATCACCCCAACAACATACATTGAAAAAGCCTACACTCTACACCAAGGACTATTTCAATTCGTAAGTTTGAAAGTCATGTAAGTGTCCATATTAGGGGACTTTGATTCATTGATATATCATCTATATTCTAGATCTCTCCCCTAGGTTTCGAGATTGAGGAACACCTATTATAAAAAATCAAGGCCTTTACAATCTTGTGAAGTGATGCTTCCATATTGTAAGAATAAATAAATTTATAGATAATCCTACGGAAAAATAGGTTTTATGTTGAACAAAGGGGATTTTCTTTGGAGAGGGGAAGGGGGATATGCATCATTCTCTAAACGTTGTATCCATGAACCAATCATCATTAAATTTGTGTGTCCCAACATGGGGCTAGGAGAAGCCACAAGTCCCACTTGGGTTGTTTAATAAATAAAATAGTTTCGTATATAGACAGGCCATACGGTCGATCATCTAGGCATAAGGTGAACTCAATTCAGTTTGATTTGATCATGTGAAATTTTGGGGAAGGCTTGATATATAATATCGAATTGTTGGACGAGATAGGATATTTTTTATGGGAATTGATGGAGAGTTATGGCTAGATAATCCATATCCCTTCTTCAGGATTTGCATAGGTCACGTCAAGCTCGTGGAATATGGGTGTGATGATGATTACAGGAGGGAGTTATGCTTCATATGTCATCTCATGAGAAATAAATTATGGTGTATATTCTTTACGCCATAGGTGAAACTTGGCATGATCTTTCTAAGGGAGGCACTCTCATTTTTTGGACCCCCTGGGTAGTTTGGGACCTTTATTTAAGTCTAATAGAGGAAATGTTTGGAGGATGAATTGCATGTTTTTGTTCATAGTTGGTTGGCATCCATTTTGGGGTCAAGGTAATTTTTTTGTTGGATTTTGTCTTACATACTAGTTTTGGGTGTTTATGTTGCAGAGGTATAAGGCTAGGTTGTGTGTTGTGCATGTTTCTCTCTTGTTCCGTGAGGTCTTGAGAATTTGTAAAATTGAGTCTAAGAAGTGTGTTCTGGTGAAATTATGGCCTCCCCCATGGGCCTAGTTCTTTCCTATTGTTTTGTTTAAGATGGTTTAATTAGTTCTTATTTTCCAAGAAAGTTCAATATTGTATCGATTGTATTGAAGGGATGCAAGGATTTAGATTATATGTGCATAATCCCTCATCCAATTAGTCTTTTTTGGGTGGTCATTATCCTAGACTTGTTGCTTGAGGCTTAGAACAAGTGGGAATAGCCTTTTTAATAACCAAAGGCAGCTAATTGAGGTGAAGGCTTATATAATCCCTGAAGGATTGCTCGAAGATTGGTCAATCTGTTCTTGTTGCATAATTGAATTGAGAAATGCATGTGTTGTTATGAAGGATAATTTTTGTTGTGGTCCCTATTCTGTCGATTTTTCTTAATTGGTTAGAGAGCTATTTGAATGCTTTTAGGCTTTGTGTGGTATTTAGTGGCACAATCTGTAGCAACCATTTTTGGCAGGATTAATGAACCCTTGCTCATTCGGTCTATAGGTTCTATTGGTGAGTGGGATGGTTTGTTTAATTTATCCATTCAATCGAGAAAGTAGAGGTGGGTTTTGGCCTTTGAAGGACGTTGTTCAACCATGAGGGGGGGTGGTCCTTTCAACATTCCCTCAATTTACAATCCAAGAGACCAACATGAGATCTCTTAGCTCCTTTGGTCTCCAACATATTGGCAGTATCCAGAAACATGACTAGTGCAGAATTCACAGGTAATTAGGAGATGCAATTTTATACTTTGTAGTGGAAACTAAACCTCATAAACAATATGTTCAATTAGTTTTATTCCAGCATTGATGTGGTCATGGGGTTCATGTCTGATTTGTAAGAAAAAATCCAATGCTTGGAGGATGAGATTTACCATCTCATATATCAAATAAAGGATCTGGTACAGGAAAAAAATGTGCAAGTTGAATGAACCTTGACAGAAGACTCAACTGACATCGTGAAATCATAGGATCAAAAAAATTGAACCAGAAAAGGGAGGAGCCTCCTCCCTACTAGTAAATTTGATTGTTTTGTTGAATCGTAAATTTTGCTTTTTGTTGGGTTTATTTTGGAGAATATATCAGTGGATAATTTTTTAATAGCTATCTCTCCTTAAAGGGAGTGTATATGTCAAGAAGTGTTGTAGTATAGGAGGATTTTGCATCTCTCCTCATTAAGAAAAACATAATTAGAACATGTAAAGAATGATGAGAAAAGTTTATTTTAGTAAGCTGGGGGTGCATTAAGGTCCATATAATTTACCCATTAATGAGCCTCATCAATAGTGTGATAGATTTTTCCTTAAATAAGGGATTGTCAAGTAAGTTATGATGCACATTAATAGAATAAGAAAGTGATGGGTGATTTTATGTTCCCCAAGGACTAGTCAATCGGTCACTTCCTCTTCCTTCTTTAGGTTGTAGGAGACATACAATTCAAATGTGGCTTGCTTCCTCAACCATCCATGTGGGGGAAGAGGGGCAAGAGGAATGACCCCTTCTAAATTCATATTTATGAAGGTGATTATATAATGGCAGTCTAGGTTTAGCTCACCTATTCTATGGGATCAAAGTAGAAAGGTCTCACCCAGAGGTTGAGGGGCACCCCACAACTTGATTGTACATTATCGAACTACATATAATGAACCATCTGTATAGGAATTTTCACATTCTCAAGCAATTTTCTTGTTCCTTTAATGAAGTAGATTAGCTAGTTAAACACATTGGAAGTATGACATTGCTTACACAACATGTATCTCCATCTATTTTCCCATGTTATGGGTTGGAAAAGTCGAGTTATTGTCATATATTAATTTTAGATAGAAGGCTTTCCTTCTAATATGAACATTAGTGAACATAAGCAAGAACAACTAGGCTTCTAATAAAGCACGAAAACAAGGTATCATCACTAATACACTCTTACCTAAGCATCTCTCTAACACTCAAACATAATCTATCTTGACCAACATTTTAGCTTTTATAGACATACACCACGTTACGTTTTGGACCTCTTATGTTATACACCACTTTATGTTTTGGACCTCTTATGTTTCACACTAATGGTTGAGAAAATTAATATAAAACAAACTATAGATAAAATGAAAACATTAACTAAATATATTTAAAATAACACTAACCACTTTGGCATCATGAGAACATACAATGCGAACAAGCAATTTGTTTATAATACAATCACTAGATTTACAATGAACTTGATATCCTTGAATCTATAATTCCTTATAAAATTATTCTAAAGAGGATGTTTGTACACTCTAAGTAGATAAAATCAAAATATTGCATAATTGTGGAGGGCAGGGAGATATCAAATATATTTTCGTGCGACAATTCCTCTTGTAAGACTACTCAAGTGCTTTAAATTTCAAATGTTCATTTCACATTCCAATTAATATTTATTTAATTTCACTTATTTCAAAACCCTTTCTTTATAATTATGTTTCAAATTTCAAATTTGGATGTTTCAACTTTTAAAATGGTTGATGGTGACAAAGTTCATGCAATGGATTATGTGAGGTAATGGATCTAGAGAATATATGAGGATGAATAGGCTACAATTGTCGGTTACTTAGCATACTTATATGATAAGGACACATTTCACCAAAATGTGTCCTTGGAGAGGGTATTAGAGACCTTTTGATGTGCATTGGGAGGTGTTTTACAATTAAAATCATGTAAATCATGTCATTAGTTGGCTACAAGATTACATAAATCCATCGAAATACTTGTCCCTTTCTAGTATTGTTCAAGAGATAAAATATATTGTTACTTGCCTTTGATTTTTTATTTTTCATTTTTTTCTTCATGTCATCAAAATTTTTTATCATCACGAGCCACTAATTGTGATCCTGGTCACTTTCAAGGAAAAAAATTGGTTGTGATACACTTCCAACTTAGGAAATTTTCTATTTGAATGTTAAGAGAGTCATATTACTAAAACTTACCAAATCAAAAGGAAATGTCAATTCCATGTTGGGCTAAGTTAAAGTTCATAACGAATAGGGAATTGATCATGGACAAGAAAAAGGGAATTAGCATTGGAAACGGTAAGTTTAACACTTAGCATTAGAAATGGTAAGTTTAACACTTGGTAAGAGATCATGAGATAAGCTAATGAATTTGAGCATAATAGTGTAGGGATTGAGGGAAAAAATCCATTACTCTTGCATGAGGAAAGACAACAAAATATAATGGAAATCCAATTATCAACCCAAATGTACAATTGGTAGATTAAAAAACTTTCAAAGCATGGGCCAAATGTAAAATTGGTAGATTAAAAAACTTTCAAAGCATAGCCAAAGTCAAGGAAAGTGTTTTGGTTCTTCATATGCAACAAAATTAATAAGAGGAAGAGAGGATGTAAGGAGGGTAGGGGCTTGACGTTTTCATATAGTAGGCTACAAATAAAAAAGAAGAAGGAAATGTTTATAGTTGAGGAAAGACAAGGTAAATTTGGTGTTGGGAAAAAACATTAGGCAAGACATCCTGATTCTAGTGAGCAAAGTTTTGATAAACAAATATATAAACAAGAAGGTATTAGAGGATTCTTTGACTGCTTAGATAGAGAGGTATTGGTTAAGGATGATGTGTTACACCTATAATTTCATAATATATTAAGAGGCCAATTAGCATTTAAATTTCACCAGGAATATGACATGAAGAAATTTCTACTAAGGAAGTTCTTTTGGGGGTCTTCAATCCTAGTACTGAAGAATGGCATCTAGGATCTGATCCGAGAAATAAGACCTTCTATATTTAGCTAATATGGGTTAAATTACCTAGTTTTCCTATGGAATTTTGGAAAGACAAAGTATAGAAGGCATTCAGGAACGACATAGGAAACCTAATTAACTTAGAGGAAAACTATTAGTCAAAGAAAGATGAGAAAGTTATTAAAGTTTGGTGGAAATAAACTTTAAGGTAAGGACTATTAGAAGAGCTCAAAATTAAATGTGGCAAAGATACGTACAAATATTAGATCACTATAAAGTACCTTTTGAGTCTTTAAAATGTCATGTTACTGGTCATAAGTGGAGGGATTGTGAAATTTTTTCTTAATACTAGATTCAAAAGGAGATAGAAAAGGCAAGTTTAAAAGAAATTATAGCCCAAAGTAGAAAGGAAGACCAAGTTGAAGAATCTTAAAATCGAGGTAAGAGGCTTTGGAATCTTTAAAATATTTTAACTCAAAATTGTACGCTAGCAATAAAAATGTATATGGGAGGAATGAGTTATAGCTTCTAACCTTTCAATCATAAAATTAAAAAAAAAAAAAGGAAAGTAAGAAATCTTTCATCCCAATGAAAGTAATTCCATTTCAAAATTAGGAAAAATCATATATAGAAATATAAATTCGTTCTCCTTCTAGTTGAGCTTTAGGAATGCATATGAAGGGTAAGGACCATAAAAAGTGTTAAAAATATGAAACTACGGTCAAATTCCACTTTGGAAAGCTCACCTGATAGAGATAATGATTGCATTGAATTCCTCTTTTTGAGAGGACCAAAATCGACGTAAAGATCACTCAAATCGGATAAGGTAAGTGTACTTATGAAGAAAATCACACATGTGCACATTTGAGAAGGTCGGCCCTAAAGAAAAGTGGACCACCTTGAAAGGTTATAAGTACAAGTTCCCTATACCTCATTTGGACACAATTATGAGACACTCTTCTATCTTGTTTTTGGCTCGCATAGGTCTAAGGCCCATCCATAGAGGATCATGTCCGTTTTGAGGTGAAATTGTTGGCTCTGAAGCTCGCATCTCTGATTTATGGTTTTGGGCCCTAGTCGTGGGCACATAACATGAAGGATTTGATTGTAGTCGCATGCAAAAAATCGCATCCGTACAACTGGAGCCTTCCAGTTGCAGTAAGAACTCTCCATCCATGTGACTCAGAGTTTAGGGTTTACGTAGTCCAGATCTGACCCCAGTCGCTCGCATGCCATCCTTAAGGAAGCGACTGGGAAAGTATAGTCGCTCTCATGACACCTCATCTGTGCGACCGAGATCTAAAATATGAAGTCTCAATCTTCCGAATATTTCGCTCAGTGACTGCAGGGTTCAATAGTGGACTGCAGACAGTGACATTCATTATAGTCTTCAAAATCAGGTTTTGAGCATATACATTGTTGGGTTCATTTCATGGATGTCGTAGTTGTTTTGTTGATTGGTTGCATAGATGAAAATATGGATCATTGTACTCTCTTTAGTTGAATTATTTGATGACAATTTAAGAAGAATAATTTGCAAGGGTTTTCCCCATAGTGGGTTTTTCCATGGTCTCCGACCAAACCTAGTGTCTCTATGTGTGAATGCTTTTCTTCTATTGTTCCTTTATGTTTCGTTGCATTGATGATGATGATATTGTTATTTCTACATAGTTTCATATGATGATGAATAATGATGTAAATCTGAATAATGTTATGATGTTATGGGGTGAACTTAATGTGTTAATGAAGAAATGCAATTATCAAAGCAAATAAAAATATATCCCTATGAAAAATTAACATGGTATCAGAGATGGGCTGAAGAAAAGTCATGAAGATCACCCCCATGGAGACAGCTTTAATGGAAGCAAGAGAAGATGGAGGATACCTAAAATAATTCTAAGGTTTGAAGATAACCTTAGGCAATTGGTGTATTAGGGTTTCATGGATATTATGAGGTTAGGATTTGAGAGGAACCCTGGTTTATAGAAAATATATGAGATATGAAACTTGGCATGGTCACAGTAAAGATGTTCAAGCACTTGTGACATATTTGATGAAGATCTAGATGGGATGGTCCCTAGTAGGCCTGGTTGTTGATAAAGTTGATTCAAATATTGAAGGAAACATTGTTATATGGACAATGGACAGTGATGGATCTTGAAGTTTGGTTCAAGAGGGAGAGGATCACCTCTCATTGAAGATAAGTATTTCTTGACTTTTGATGCTCCTTTATGTCTTTACTTTTGTCTGGACTTATAGATCTGATCATTGTTTTAACTATTACTCATGCTTCCTGCATATATATTTGAGCATTTGGATGCTTCTAACTCCTTGATGATATGTGTTAAGAGGATCTTTCTTGAGGATCATTTGAGATGCAGGAAAGAAAATCTAGAGCTAGAAAAAGGTAAGGAGGCACCTGATGATAAGATGACTAAGTGCTACAAGCATCCTATGTCAAATAAGAAGGTGCACATGTATGTGAATAGTACAAGGTATGCATGATATATTGTTTCAATGTTATTTTTCAACTGTAATATTGAATGGCGAGGTAAGACCTAAGGTATGCTGAGAATGTCTCCTTCTCAAATGGTTCATGCATGCATATGAAAGTGATTTGGATTCACGGTTCTTATAATGAAATGGTGCACTTGATATCAAACAAGTATCTTACATGATGAACTTCTTAATTCTATGAGACTACTTAATGTTGATCTTTGATAGAATGGCATAATTGATGTTTGGCTAACATCTATCATTTTGGATATCTTGATTCCATAAAAGACTATCACCTTGATTCTAGTATGTGGTTACTTGGTACTATTGATATTGTTTGTGAAAAGCATAATAGCCATGATGATAGAAGTGTAACAATGAGATTGATATTCATGATCATTTGTTGACCATGGTTATGTTTTGATGTGCTTAGTAATTATGGCATATAGTAAAATTAAATGCCCTAACTTAATGGATTGAGTTACATGACAAAGAAGTAATGTTGTGATCATGAGTCTTGAAGTATGCTCTTATTAGCTATTTGACACTAACCCTTGATGAAATATTAATGTCATGATGTAATGGTGAAGTAGCTAATGCTAACATATATGACAATGATGAATGTATGATCTAACAGATAGTATTATAGACATGTTTATGGAATGAATGAATATTACTGAAGTGGATTCTCATTCAGAGGGAGAACCTCTCCATAAGATCCCTTCCCCTATTATCATTATATTCTCTTTACTGATAAAGTATGATTTATGGGCATGAATAAGACAAAAATATGACATTGTTGATCTACAACAAAGTTCTAATCTAAGGAGAAACAGTTTTCCCTTGTTCTAAGCCTCAGTCACATGAAAGCAAGCTCACAAGTGCAATTATAGCCACTTATCCACATGGAAGTGAGGTCAAGGGTGCGACTAGAGTCTCCCAACCGCTCGCAGGGAAGACCTATGGGTGCGAATATGCCTACTGGACACAAAAATGAAGTTTTATGCATAAAATTAGATGCTCTCCTAAAGGATACCAATCCTACATATGCAGAGTAGACAACAGAAAGATCTGTGAGCAAATATTTTTGAATGTTTATGAATATGTAGACTAAACTTGTGTTTGTAGGTGACCGAGACATGCATATAGATATGTCATTATGTTTGAAGTTTGTGGTACAAAGAGTTTTCCATGATTTCGTTGATTGATATAGATGAGTAGCGTTTGGATTTTTGACATGATCCTTGATAATGACTTAGAACTTTGACTTGATGTTGAGATATGTTATGGACTATAGATCTCACTATGATAGTGAATTTAGGTTTTGACTTGATGACTTATGATTTATTTTGGCGACTAATGATTTTCTTGATAACAATGTTATGTGGGAATAATGGCTTTGAGTGACTAATATTGGTGTTCAATAATGGTTTTTTTATTGGCCTCCTCATTCTTAGCACATTGGTTGAAGTATTAACAATTGTGATTTAGTATTAAGCTATCTCCATGAATGGATGGAACCTGCATGATTTATCCTTGGTGTATGCATTTGCATCTAGTGACTTATATTATGATCATATTGTTTGGGAAATGACTACTCGTTTACATAGATAAAGTCATAACTTGAAATTTGGATAAAGTTTGGGTTGATATTTCTTATGAAAACTTGTTTCCATGATAATAGAAGTCATGACTTGATGAGAGCTCTACCTGTCACCTAGTATAAAGAATCTGATATTGGTTTTGATCTGGCATCTAAACTTTGATAAGGTGGCTTAGTTGATTTGAGAACAATATTGATTTATGTAAGGAAAATCATATTGGTTTGGTAAAGTGTTATGTTTGCATAGAGCATTGTATGAATCAAGTTCCTCGATATTGATGTGTTTGCACTGACAGTTATTTGATGAAGTCAGGCTGATGTGTTGATCCAAACCTCTACTTTAGAAGTGTTCCAAGGTATGATTTTGATTTTAGTTTTGGTTTAGGTTTTGGTTTTGGTTTTACATGCTGATGATCCACTCTTGATGAGAAATAAGCCTCTAATGATCTAAGTAAGAGGGAGATGGCTTGTAAAGCTCCAAATACTGAATCATGGCATGATGAATCAATTTCTAAAGTTGGGAAAATAAAATATATATTGCGAAGCTATTGAAGAAGTATTGGAAAGTGAAAATGCAAATCCTTGGACACTCTGATTGAATTTCAAGAATTTGTGAAGAGATATTGTTGAACTTGACTTGGCAACCGAAAATTGACTAAAGCATTGATGTTTTGTTTTCAACATCCATCCATATATATACATGATGTGCGTAGAACCTGAGTCGATTCATGATTGATCCACTTCATTCACATTGAGTTGCTGCCTAGCATCCTTAAAATTACTTACATGGTACGATCCTTCTGTGATATGTGACTACTTGGGTGTACTGATGATGATTAGGATCATTTTTTATGAGATGAGCACATTTGGATGCTGACTTGGTATGATATCTTCCACGATATTTTGGATGATAGATCCATAGCATGACCGAGGTTGAATAAAATGTTGCTAGAATGACTAGTCATGTGGCAGGATGAAGAAGCTCCTTGGAGAGTCATCTAAGCAAGATCTATATATCACATGGATACATTATGAGGACAAAAAGTGGGAACCGATCAGCAAAGAGTCCCGCATACAACTGGGACTGAATTACCTTCATATGTTGAGATAGTGCTACTGTATGAGACAAGCTCAGGCTTGTAGTTGTCACCTCCTTGAGAGGGAGGATAGTTGTAGTATCCTTTTGTGATATATATATATATATATATATATATATATATATATATATGTATATTTGTTCTAATATGATATTTGGTTTAATGTCATGTATGAATAAGAGACAATTACTATTGAGACATGATGGTTACCATATATGAGTAGGATGATACATTGTTGATATATAGAGATCATCGTTGATCGAGGACACTGAGCCAACTCTTCCCCCCTGTCTGAGCTCACAGGGTGAGGAATTGAGATAGAGGGCTCTCGGGGTTGAGGAAACTATAGACAATAGGGTATCACCCCTATCTGTTACCCATAGGGTTTGAGTAGTAGCTCACCCTATCTTAGTATTTGTAGAGTATGCCCTAATTGTTATCATACACACAAGCAGGGCTTGTTGGGTTGTCCCTCCCCGTTTGGCCAATGGGTTGAGGAGGATTCGAGGTGTGTGATCCTTACCTTTTGGTAAGTCAGGTATCTCGTCCAAGCTCGGATTATGATATTTATGTTCTACCACATGACTATTGAGGGTCATTGTTGGGAAGATTAGTAGGCAATTAGATGGGTTCAGTGGTATCTCCCCTATATCACCTATTTCTCGATATGGGATCATAGTAGTAGCTCCCCATGAGATTTTGGGTTCAGTAGTAGCTCCCTGATGTAGTTCTAGGTTGAGACGTGCTCCCTAATGAAATGCTCTTCGATGATAATATGGGTTATAGATCTGACTCTCCCCCGATATTTCTGGTAGTAGCCTACTAATAGAGATTCTAGTAGCCCGATGAATAGAGGGTGGTAGCTTACGCTCCCCTATGATGACAAATTATTCTTCTAGATTCGAATATTCAACATATGAGCAGGTACAATCAAGAGATAAGTAGGAATGAGCAAGAGATGAATTGAGATGATCAGTGATGATACTAGATGATGAGATACTTGAGATTGGATATGATTTGATGACATGATATGATGCAGGTGGAATCCTCCCTAGTTGAGAGGGTGTTAAAAATATGCAACCGTGGTCAAATTCCACTTTGAATAGCTCACTTGATATAGATAATGATTGCATTGAATTCTTATTTTCGAGAGGACTAAAATCAACCTAAAGATCACTCAAATTGAATAAGGGAAAGTGTACTTATGAAGGAAAGCCCACATGTGCACATTTGATAAGGTCGACCCTAAAGAAAAGTGGACCACCTTGAAAGGCTATAAATACAAGTTCCCTCTACCTCATTTTGACACAATTATGAGACAATCTTATATCTTGTTTTTGGCTCACACAGGCCTGAGGCTTGTCCGAGGAGGATCAAGTTCACTCTGAGGTGAAATTGTAGGGTCAGAAGCTCACATATCTAGCTTAGGGTTTTGGGCCCCAATCAAAGGCACAAAACAGGAAGGATTCAACTGTAGTCGCATGCACAGGAGACTGGTCCATGCGACTGGAGCCCTCCAGTCCCACAAAAAAATCTCCATCCATGCAACTGGGCGTTTAGGGTTTTGCAGTCCATATCTGACCCCATTCGCTCGCATGCCAGGATTAAGGAAGCAACTGAGAAATCTATAGTCGCTCGCATGACACTTCCTCTGTGTGATTGAGATATAAAATATTAAGTCTCAATCTTCCAAAGATTTCGCTCGGTGACTATAGGGTTCGGCAGTTGACTACAAATAGTGAGAGTTCATTACAGTCTTCAGAATCAAAGTTTTGAGCATATACATTGTTGGGTTCATTCATGAATGTTGTAGTTGTTTTGCTGATTATTTGCATAGATGAAGATATGGACCATTGTACTCTATTTTTATGAATTATTTTATGACAATCTAAGAAGAAAAATTTCAATGGTTTTCCCCATAGTGGGTTTTTCTCTGGTCTCCGACCAATCCTGGTGTTTCTATGTGTGAATGATTTTCTTCTATTGTTCCGCTTCATTAACGATGATGATATTTTTCTTTCTACATAGTTGCATATGATGATGAATAATGATGTAAATCTGAATAATGTTATGATCTTATGAGGTGAATTGAATGTGTTAATGAAGAAATGTAATTATCAAAGCAAAGAACAATATAGCCCTATGAAAAATTAACAAAAAGTAGCCTTAAAAAACCTTAATTATGGAATGAGAAGACCCAGGTCCAAGGGTGGGTTTCGATCCAAGTGTGGAAATAATAAGTGGGCATATGCTTCATCTCAAAATGATCTAATACAAGGGAAAATATCCCAAGGAAGTAATGGAAATAAATCTCACAGACACAAGCTTTGGCCTAAAAATAATTTGGCCAAAAGGAGGATTTTGGAGAAGTGGGAGGTCTAACCATTTCTCCAAACATTTTCTCCTCAATAGGGAGAAAGTCATATCTATCTTTGTTATAGGAAAAATCATATACATAGATCAAAGAAGAAAAACGTATGATAGTTTTAGGGGCCCTTAAGGTATGGAGAGCCTTAGAAAGGGTTAACAAATGATCATTCTTTCATTGAATGTGAGAAGCGGAGGGTGTGCCAAAACAAAGCTAGCACTAAAGAGGTTTTTTTCCAAGTATAGACCAACTCCAATAATTATAAAATAAATAATCGCTAAAAGGTCAAAGATAGAGGAAATTATTTCTTTAGTTTAAAAGAATGGTCCTTCCACTGGTAGCAGGAGCTGAGTGTTGGGGGGAGGTGTTGGATGTGATTTATCACCCCAACAACATACATTGAAAAAGCCTACACTCTACACCAAGGACTATTTCACTTCGTAAGTTTGAAAGTCATGTAAGTGTCCATATTAGGGGACTTTGATTCATTGATATATCATCTCTATTCTAGATCTCTCACCCAGGTTTCGAGATTGAGGAACACCTATTATAAAAATTCAAGGTGATGCTTCCATATTGTAAGAATAAATAAATTTATAGATAATCCTATGGAAAAATAGGCTTTATGTTGAACAAAGGGGATTTTATTTGGAGAGGGGAGGGGGGATATGCATCACTTCCCTAAACGTTCTATCCATGATCCAATCATCATTAAATTTGTGGTTGTCCCAACATGGGGCTAGGAGAAGCCACAAGTCCCACTTGGGTTGTTTAATAAATAAACTAGTTTCGTATATAGACAGGCCATACGGTCGATCATCTAGGCATAAGGTGAATTAAATTAAGTTTGATTTGATCATGTGAAATTTTGGGGAAGGCTTGATATATAATATTGAATTCTTGGACGAGATAGGATATTTTTGATGGGAATTGATGGAGAGTTATGGCTAGATAATCCATATCCCTTCTTCACGATTTGCATAGGTCATGTCGAGCTCGTGGAATATGGGTGTGATGATGATTACAGGAGGGAGTTATGCTTCATATGTCACCTCATGAGAAATAAATTATGGTGTATATTCTTTACGCCATAGATGAAATTTGGCATGATCTTTCTAAGGGAGGCACTCTCATTTTTTGGACCTCCTAGGTAGTTTGGGACCTTTATTTAAGTCTAATACAGGAAATGTTTGGAGGTTGAATTGCATGTTTATGTTCATAATTGGTTGGCATCCATTTTGGGGTCAAGGTAATTTTTTTGTTGGAGTTTGTCTTACAGACTAGTTCTTGGTGTTTATGTGGCAGAGGTATAAGGTTAGGTTGTGTGTTGTGCGTGTTTCTCTCTTGTTCCGTGAGGTCTTGAGAATTTGTAAAATTGAGTCTAAGAAGTGTGTTCTGGTGAAATTATGGCCTCCCCCATGGGCCTGGTTCTTTCCTATTGTTTTGTTTAATGATGGTTTAATTAGTTCTTATTTTCCAACAAAGTTCAATATTGCATCAATTGTATTGAAGGGATGCAAGGATTTAGATTATATGTGCATAATCCCTCATCCAATTAGTCTTTTTTGGGTGGTCATTGTCCTAGACTTGTTGCTTGAGGCTTAGAACAAGTGGGAATAGCCTTTTTAATAGCCAAAGGAAGCCAATTGAGGTGAAGGCTTATATAATCCCTAAAGGATTATTCGAAGATTGGTCAATCTGTTCTTGTTGCATAATTGAATTGAGAAATGCATGTGTTGTTATGAAGGTTAATTTTTGTTGTGGTCCCTATTCTATCATTTTTTCTTAATTGGTTTGAGAGCTATTTTGATGCTTTTAGGCTTTGTGTGGTATTTAGTGGCACAATCTGTAGCAACCATTTTTGGCAGGATTAATGAGCCCTTGCTCATTCGGTCTATAGGTTCTATTGGTGAGTGGGATGGTTTGTTTCATTTGTCCATTCAATCGAGAAAGTAGGGGTGGGTTTTGGCCTTTGAAGGACGTTGTTCAACCATGAGGGGGGGTGGTCCTTTCAACATTCCCTCAATTTACAATCCAAGAGACCAACATGAGATCTCTTAGCTCCTTTGGTCTCCAACATATTGGCAGTATCCAGAGACATGACTTGTGCAGAATTCACAGGTAGTTAGGAGATGAAATTTTATACTTTGTAGTGGAAACTAAACCTCATAAACAATACGTTCAATTAGTTTTAGTCCAGCATTGATTTGGTCATGGGGTTCATGTCTGATTTGTAAGAAAAAATCCAATGCTTGGAGGATGATATTTACCATCTCATAAATCAAATAAAGGATCTAGTACATGAAAAAAATGTGCAAGTTGATTGAACCTTGACAGAAGACTCAACTGACATCGTGAAATAATAGGATAAAAAAAAAATTGAACCAGCAGAGGGAGGAGCCTCCTCCCTACTAGTAAATTTGATTGTTTTGTTGAATCGTAATTTTTTCTTTTTGTTGGGTGTATTTTGGAGAATATATCAGTGGATAATTTTTTAATAGCTATCTCTCCTTAAATGGAGTGCATATGTCAAGAAGTGGTGTAGTATAGGAGGATTTTGCATCTTGGATCCATGTCCCGTGAAAAAGCTTAATAAGTTTGTAATCGATGTATATATATTTTGTCATCTACACATTGGCTTTAATTATACAAAATTCACAGTTACATTAAAAAAAATGGTCGTTCCACTCTTTGGACTTGGTTGGAAAATCTTGGGCAAATGTAATAGGATGGAGAGATACTATTGAACCAAAAAACTCATTTCTAAATGTAGTTTTACAAGCAACCTTAAAAAAAATAGCTAGGAAAGGTATCTTTAATTATTAATCTACATGGTCTCTATAGAGAAACAAAATCTCTCAGGGACAAGTTAAGAGGAATGAATCATTTGATGAATAAAATATTAAAATGGTTGGAGAATTGAATCTTACATTGAAATTAAAAGATATGGGGTTATCCTTGAGAAAAATACTTTATACAAATATTTTAAGATATGGGGCTATGTGTTGTAGAAATGCTAAAACATACTAATCTAGAGAAACTATAAAAATGGGATGAAGGGTATATAGAAAATATTGGATAGGTTCATAGTGGTGGATAAAATCATGGAGAAAATGGGGATAATGAACCATTGGATAAGGGAGAAAGCCTTGTCATATGATTGGCATATCCTACTTCAAATGGTAAAATATGGTCATAACCCACTTAGGCCATTTAAGTTTGGTTATATGCGGTTAGAAGAGGAGGAATTTAGAAATATAGTAGTTGAAAGTTGGAAAAAGAAATATGACATGTATATAAAATTAATAATGTTCCAATTTGCAAAGAATTTGAAAAGGTTGAAAAATTAGTGATGAAGTGGGAAAAGGAAAACATAAAATAAGAATAACGACTTGAAGGAAATGAAGAAGTAGTTTAAAACTTACTTCTAGGCATAAGGTGAATTAAATTAAGTTTGATTTGATCATGTGAAATTTTGGGGAAGGCTTGATATATAATATTGAATTCTTGGACGAGATAGGATATTTTTTATGGGAATTGATGGAGAGTTATGGCTAGATAATCCATATCCCTTCTTCACGATTTGCATAGGTCATGTCGAGCTCGTGGAATATGGGTGTGATGATGATTACAGGAGGGAGTTATGCTTCATATGTCACCTCATGAGAAATAAATTATGGTGTATATTCTTTACGCCATAGATGAAACTTGGCATGATCTTTCTAAGGGAGGCACTCTCATTTTTTGGACCTCCTAGGTAGTTTGGGACCTTTATTTAAGTCTAATACAGGAAATGTTTGGAGGTTGAATTGCATGTTTATGTTCATAATTGGTTGGCATCCATTTTGGGGTCAAGGTAATTTTTTTGTTGGATTTTGTCTTACAGACTAGTTCTTGGTGTTTATGTTGCAGAGGTATAAGGTTAGGTTGTGTGTTGTGCGTGTTTCTCTCTTGTTCCATGAGGTCTTGAGAATTTGTAAAATTGAGTCTAAGAAGTGTGTTCTGGTGAAATTATGGCCTCCCCCATGGGCCTGGTTCTTTCCTATTGTTTTGTTTAATGATGGTTTAATTAGTTCTTATTTTCCAACAAAGTTCAATATTGTATCAATTGTATTGAAGGGATGCAAGGATTTAGATTATATGTGCGTAATCCCTCATCCAATTAGTCTTTTTTGGGTGGTCATTGTCCTAGACTTGTTGCTTGAGGCTTAGAACAAGTGGGAATAGCCTTTTTAATAGCCAAAGGAAGCCAATTGAGGTGAAGGCTTATATAATCCCTGAAGGATTATTCGAAGATTGGTCAATCTGTTCTTGTTGCATAATTGAATTGAGAAATGCATGTGTTGTTATGAAGGTTAATTTTTGTTGTGGTCCCTATTCTGTCATTTTTTCTTAATTGGTTTGAGAGCTATTTTAATGCTTTTAGGCTTTGTGTGGTATTTAGTGGCACAATCTGTAGCAACCATTTTTGGCAGGATTAATGAGCCCTTGCTCATTCGGTCTATAGGTTCTATTGGTGAGTGGGATGGTTTGTTTCATTTGTCCATTCAATCGAGAAAGTAGGGGTGAGTTTTGGCCTTTGAAGGAAGTTGTTCAACCATGAGGGGGGGTGGTCCTTTCAACATTCCCTCAATTTACAATCCAAGAGACCAACATGAGATCTCTTAGCTCCTTTGGTCTCCAACATATTGGCAGTATCCAGAGACATGACTTGTGCAGAATTCACAGGTAGTTAGGAGATGAAATTTTATACTTTGTAGTGGAAACTAAACCTCATAAACAATACGTTCAATTAGTTTTAGTCCAGCATTGATTTGGTCATGGGGTTCATGTCTGATTTGTAAGAAAAAATCCAATGCTTGGAGGATGATATTTACCATCTCATAAATCAAATAAAGGATCTAGTACATGAAAAAAATGTGCAAGTTGATTGAACCTTGACAGAAGACTCAACTGACATCGTGAAATCATAGGATAAAAAAAAAATTGAACCAGTAGAGGGAGGAGCCTCCTCCCTACTAGTAAATTTGATTGTTTTGTTGAATCGTAATTTTTTCTTTTTGTTGGGTGTATTTTGGAGAATATATCAGTGGATAATTTTTTAATAGCTATCTCTCCTTAAATGGAGTGCATATGTCAAGAAGTGGTGTAGTATAGGAGGATTTTGCATCTTGGATCCATGTCCCGTGAAAAAGCTTAATAAGTTTGTAATCGATGTATATATATTTTGTCATCTACACATTGGCTTTAATTATACAAAATTCACAGTTACGTTAAAAAAAATGGTTGTTCCACTCTTTGGACTTGGTTGGAAAATCTTGGGCAAATGTAATAGGATGGAGAGATACTATTGAACCAAAAAACTCATTTCTAAATGTAGTTTTACAAGCAACCTTAAAAAAAATAGCTAGGAAAGGTATCTTTAATTATTAATCTACATGGTCTCTATAGAGAAACAAAATCTCTCGGGGACAAGTTAAGAGGAATGAATCATTTGAATGAATAAAATATTAAAATGGTTGGAGAATTGAATCTTACATTGAAATTAAAAGATATGGGGTTATCCTTGAGAAAAATACTTTATACAAATATTTTAAGATATGGGGCTATGTGTTGTAGAAATGCTAAAACATACTAATCTAGAGAAACTATAAAAATGGGATGAAGGGTATATAGAAAATATTGGATAGGTTCATAGTGGTGGATAAAATCATGGAGAAAATGGGGATAATGAACCCTTGGATAAGGGAGAAAGCCTTGTCATATGATTGGCATATCCTACTTCAAATGGTAAAATATGGTCATAACCCACTTAGGCCATATAAGTTTGGTTATATGCGGTTAGAAGAGGAGGAATTTAGAAATATAGTAGTTGAAAGTTGGAAAAAGAAATATGACATGTATATAAAATCAATAATGTTCCAATTTGCAAAGAATTTGAAAAGGTTGAAAAATTAGTGATGAAGTGGGAAAAGGAAAACATAAAATAAGAATAACGACTTGAAGGAAATGAAGAAGTAGTTTAAAACTTACTTCTTCTTTTTTCGAGGAAAGAAATTAACCTCCCTCTTAATACAAAGGCAAGAGTGAGATTGTTGGTGCTAGGCCAACCCATAATTATACTCACTTAAGAGTGCTTAGGCTCAAATCCATTACAATAATATTCTTTAAGGCATCGAAGCTCAACATGTGGCTAGCGAGGATTTTAACCTAGGTGGTTAGGATAAATCATTCTACTCAACTACTGTAGATAATCTGAATTGACAGATTAAAACTTACTTTGATGAAAATTTAGTGGATATTTTTATATATCAATAAAAAATCATAATAAAAATATTAGAAGCAAAAAAAGAAGCATTTAGGATAAAAAGAATCAGAGTAGAAGTTGAAAACAAGGCCATTTGGTTGGTAAAAGGAGATGAAAATACAAAAATGAATGGAAAAGTGGGTAAAGGAAAAAACTTAAAATAAAAATAAATAATTGAAGTAAATGAAGTAAGGAAAAGGACAAAATGGAATGTGTGGAATTCCAAGAGTCATATGTGGAGCATGAAGAGTCACAAAGTCATATATGTCCAAAGGTCACATAGAGAAGTCCAAAGCTCATTTAGAAGTTCAAGCGTTTTTTAGAAGTCCAAAGGACATATTAAGGAGTCCAAGAGTCATGAGGGTGAACCAAGAATCAAGAGGACATGAAAGGTTATTCCTCTTGTTATAAAAGAAACCTCATAACTCAAGCAAAAGGCTTTTGGAGGCTTGAAGCTTTGGAGAGCTAGTCTTGGCTTCTCTACTTGGCATAGGAGAGAAAATTATTCTTTGGGGAAGCAAGAAGTGACTTAATGTTACACTACTAGAACTAGTGCCTCATCATTGTAACTGTGTGCTTGGATATCTCACTCAATCGAAACTCAATGAGCAAACAATTTTCATGCATGTATCGTGAGGTTTTAGGTCTATTCTTGGGATGTTTATGGTATATGTTGTGTTCATATGTACTGGAGAAATTGAACTATTTCAGTGGATTTTGTACTCATCTTGTTGAATGTGTGTTGTATTCGCTTTAACATCATTATGTGAATTATTTTTCTAACAAATACTTTCATGCTCTTCTGTGTCTCTCTTAGGTTAATATTATTACTTCATTCCAGAGAATCACTCTCATCTCCCACTCGTGAAGGACCCCTTTTACATATTGCAATCAGTGTTTCACAATTTCAACTTGCTTGCTTGTTCAAGGTCTATGTATATAATCTCTTATCTTGTTTGTTGGTACCAAGGCCTTTATGTTATGGAGGTTGGGCTTGTTATCACTCAGGTTGTCCCTTGGCTCCTTAAGGGATACGGCCGAGGTAACCACAAACCAATCTTTGGGTTGTAGGTCCTAGCCTACCTGTAGTCAAAGAGGGCTCTCTCTTTAAAATTTAACTTTGTTTTGGGTTGATTTTAGGCTAGTTATGGTGTACATGGGTTTTGTCTTGATTTTGGTGGGAAGGATGATGTTTTCAATCGGAGTTGGGATGCATAGTGTGAGAAGTTCAAACCATTGGGCATGGAGTCATGGATTAGGGTTTGCTGTTGCGTTTTCTTGGTCACAAGAGGAATATAGAGCATGATAGCTACACATAGAACAATATCAGGCTGGAATAAAGATGGAATGAAGGTCAGAGATGAAAGGCAACTAAGAATATTTCATTAGCTAACAGAGAGGGAAGGTGAATGATAGTTTCTCTAGGAGCAATCAAGAATTCCTAAATAACAGTCATATGTGAAAGAAACAGGGTAAACATGATCATTTAAGTATGCATATTCATAACCATTTCTGAAGAAAACATATAGAAATAACAAGAACTGAGCATAGGGTGCAGTCAAGCAAAACCTAAGCTATTCTTTTTTCTTGCTATTTATATGGTAACACAATGGTGCATAAACATATGTAAACTGTAAACAGAGATAGGAAAACACTTATTGAGCCATGTAGTAGCACAGGAATTCCACAGTCACTCTTTGGCCATTAAATAACACAACAGTCAATTCTTCATCCAAAGCATTCCAACAGTCTTTGATTACAGAGCTCTCAAAAATTACAGCGCAAGTCTAGAATGAAGATTATCAACCAACCAACCCTTTAAACAATGAATTAGGGTGGTTTATATAGAGAAAATATCCAAAAATATCTATTACAGTAGACCTTAAACAGGTCTGAGGGAAATGAGTTCTTTAACCTAATCTTGCCCTAAAATTAATGCAAGAAGATATTTGTTTGAGCTGCGCTGGAGGCAGCTGCATCAAAATGAGTTAATATGGTGTCCTTATGGCTCTGTGTTGTTCATTTAGTCATAACTATGCTTTGGGCCTTGATCCCCTGCTCTTGAGTGGCTTTGATGTGCATTAACTATGATCTGAGAGCCTTAAATGGCTTCACCGCTTTCTTTGACTTTGCTTGGGGGCCTTTAATGTTCACCTGCTTTGATATTGTCGATCTGATACTATTTGCCACTTCACTGATACTCTTTAATTTAATCTGGGCTTTATCTTTCCTCTGATACTCTTTTACAGTTGAATCGGGCCACTTTCTCTCCCTTGATGTGCTTAAAACTGTCAAATCGTCCCTTTTCTGCCCTTTCAAGGCAAAGATAGTTGTTGCAAATGATTTTCGTGGCCTCTAGAATGCTGTCGACGCTGGCCGATTGAATATGAACCTTCATTAAGAAATCCTGTTGCTTCCCGCGAATTTTTGGGTTTTGAAGGTAGTCGAGCCATGAGAAGCCCTCCATTTTGATCAATTTTTCTTAGCAATGCGCGATTAGCGCTAATCGCGCATCAAAAACTGCCTCAGTTTTTCATTCCGGGCATCCTTTGCTCCGATTTTCAACCTTCGCGCCCTTTTCAGTGATGATGTCAGCATGCCGTCAGTGGTGGGTCCCGATACGGCAGTGACGTGGCAGGGTGATGTGGCAGTACGATAGGGTGACGTGGCACAGGACACGGTGGCGGGATAGGGACAGAGGCAGATGCGGTGGCAGTGACACGTAGCAGTGGGGGGTCGACGCAGAGGTGACGTGGCGCTGATGTCAGGGGCGGAGAGACAGAAGGCGATTTGTGGTTTTATCGGACCGCCTCCTGTACGGGGGTGGTATTTGTCAGAGGGGCTCCAATACAATACAAGGCGGACACGCGTCCTTCTGTACGACGGGAAAACCGCTGTGCTATCGGACGTTAACTGTCGAGTGACGGGGCGACTCTGAAATCGCCGAGAGCCATCAGATCTGGGAGGGCGGATCGGAGGGCTGACGGAGCACGAAGCTGATGGCAGGTTTGTGCGTGGGACCCGTTGAATATTAGATTGATTTATTTATGTGCGGGGGGGTCAAAAAATTTGGGTTTGCGGGTTATGCGCTGGTGGTGTTTAATGTTTATTCAAACATTTTAACACTAAACTTTAAACGATGAGCGCGAGAGGGTAAAAATGATGAAATGTTATGGGTAAAGGGGTGAGGAAAGAGGTTATTAACTTAACCAAATGTTAAGTTAATCCCAGGGTTAGGACGCGGAAGGCTAATGCTAAGCCCCAAATGAACTCAGCATTTCCCCAAACTGATGTTATAGGGCTATAGTGCCAGGGGATGGGAATATGTACATAGGGGAGCTATTTAGTGCTTTTTAGTAAGGGGAAGGGGAAATAGATATGGATTTACATAATAATGTTAGAATTTAATATGAAAATGACAAGAAAGCACTAAGTTCAGAGATCTTAGGCTACTTAAAAGGGAAAAATGACTTACAGAAGAAATATGAGTACTCCTAAGCAAAGCAAACCTTTACTTAGGCCAATGATATGACAAATGATGAAACTTAAGAGATATCAAGCAGATCTTGACCTCTTTAGGGAGGTTAGTGAATGATTTGGGGAATAAGAAGAAGGGGGAGTTAGACATGCCTCACTTGAGCTCCTCCAAATGAAAAACTGCCTCATAATTGTGATCTGAATAGATATAACACTTGAAAACATGAAATGGATCACATAGCTTGATTCTGCAACCACAAAACTACTTACCCAGCCTACTTACCTAGCATTTTTTCTTCTTTTTGCATGGGTGCACTTGGACTTGCAGACCCTGATTATCTTCTTTTCTTTTGACTGCCCTCCTATCTAAGTGTACCCTTATTTCTTCCAAGGGCCCAGATTAAGTAGTTGGGCTCCTTCATTTCTCTACCTAGCTATTGATCTGCCAAGCTTAAGCTGTTTGGACAGATATTCATTCTCTATCTTCTAAAACAAGCAATTTAAACCTAGGGAAGCCAAGATTAAGCTGTTTGGCTTTCCCTTATCTGTAAAACTCTTCAAAATGGAACTTCTTGGAAATATGGAACCTTGCAGCATGACAAGATGACATATTTGGCATGTAAAACAGTCAATCATGAAATATGAAACCTTTTGCAATAGGAGGCTAACAGTGGCTCCACTTGGGGATGGTTTTTCAGGATGAAAAGCCAAGAACAGCAGGTCAGAATGCCTTGATCTTCAATTGTTGTTGTAAATTGAAATTCTCCTTTTTGTCAATTCCTTTGACTGAATTCTTATAAGCTGATATGCAGTATCCTTCTGAGCTGAATTGCAGAAAAATTACAGCTCTGCTTCTTGCCTTTGGGTGCTTGTAAACATATTGAAATCTGCTTGAGCACTTCTTTGTAATTATTTCAAAAACAGGGATCTGAAATAGAACTTTCTTTGATCTTTCCTTCAAAATTTGTTGCGTTGTTCCCTCTTATTGGCCTGCTATAAGAAAAAGTGTTGAAAATACAAATATTAATGTACAGATAGTATACAGAGTTGTGTTGTGTTCAACAAAAGGGATCATGATAGTGCTTTAGCATTCGGCCATTGACTGGGCCTTCTTCAGCTGTGCTGCCATCCAAACTCTTCAGAAAATATGTGTTGTTGCCTTGACCAGCAGGAATAATAAAGGGGCCTTTCCACAGGAAATCAAACTTGCCATGCTTTCCTTTGTCCTCTCTTCTTGAATCCCATCTTAAGACTTTGTTGCCTAAGTAGAAATCTTCAGCCTTGGTTCTTTTGTCAAACATTTTCTTGAGCTTCTCTTGTAAAATCTGAGCTCTGTCATACACTTGCTCTCTTGTTTGCTACAAATGGATGGTTTGGTTTATTCTTCTTTGGATATCATTTAGCTCTGCCTGGATCTCTTGCAGCAATTTGATAACAGGGATTCCTAAGGAAGAGGGGAACTTGGCCTCCATGCCATAGACTAACTCATATGGGCTCATCCCAATGGATCTCTTGGTTGACAATCTGTCTGCCCATAGGGCATTTACAAGCTTTTTGTGCCAGTTCTTCATGTTCTCCTCCAAGACTTTCTTAATGATGTTAATCAGACTCTTGTTGGATGATTCGGCCAAGCCATTACCTTGAGGGTAATAGGTTGTGGAGTGACCTAAGGTAATGTGGAATTTGTGGCAAAAACTGATCATTTTCTTGGATTTGAAGGCAGCAGCGTTATCTTTAATGATCTTCTTAGGACAGCCAAATCTGGACAAAATGTTGGTTTCAAGGAATTGGATGATGGTGGAGTCATTGGCTTACCTACATGGGATGGCTTCAATCCACTTGGTAAAGTAATCTGTGGCTGTTAGAATCCACTTATGCTGGCCAGAAGAGGATGGATGGATTTCTCCAATGAAGTCAAGACCCCATTGTTGAAAAGGCTTCTCGGTTGAAATGGGCTTAAGGGGCAAGGGCAAAAGCTTTCTTTTGCCTTCAAAGATTTGGCATTTGTGGCATGAGACAGCAAACTTTCTCACATCATCAAACAAAGAGGGCCAATAGAAACCAGCCCTTAATATCTTATCAGCAGTTGACTTCCAATATAAGTGCCCTCCACAGTCCCCTGCATGGAATTCTTTCATGACACAGTCAGTTTCATTCCTAGTTAGACAATTCAGCAATATTCCTTCATGATTTTTCCAAAATAGGGCACTATCTAAGACACAAAACTTTGATGCTTTCATCTTTAAAAATCTCTTTTTGGTTCTGGACAACCCTGGAGGAGCACACAGGTTTAACAATATAAAACATATATCAGCATACCATGGGGATTGCAAAAAAGCTTGACTGATCTGTGGAGTCGCCAGCTCCTGTTCATTGTCCAGTTGATTAATGTCTAAGGCTTGAAAATTGGTTTCGGACATCAGTTTGGCTAAACCTTGTCCCTTTATCAGCTTGGTGGGTTTTATCTCAATGTCATACTCAAGGATATTGGCAATCCATTTGCCTCTTTTGCCTTCTATGCCCTCTTGAGTTAATATGTATTTTACAATAGCATTTGGTACATAAGCAATCACATGTGAATATAAAATGTAAATTCTGAAATCTTTGATTGCTTTAACAAGGGCATATGCTTGCTTCTCCATGATTTGGTACTTCAAGGGTGCATCTCTAAGGGCTCGGCTGAAAAATGCAATTGGCTTTTCCTTTCCCTGATCATCTTTCTGCAAAAGGACAATAGCAATGGTGTGTTCAGATGCAAATGAAAAAATGATGAAATCCTTATCACATTGAGGACTTGTGAGGACTGGGGCTTGGGTTAAGGCAGATTTTATGCCCTCAAAGGTTTGCTTGGCAAGTTGGCCTCTAAAGTCCATTTTACCTTGGAATCCTTCTTTAACATGTTATTTAGCATTCTTATCAGCTCGGCCAAGTTTGGGATAAATCTCCTTAGGAAATTGATCTTTCCTAGGAATGCTTGCAACTCTTTGATGTTTCTTGGATAAGGGATTTGAAGGATGGCTTGAATTCTTTCAGGATCAATTCTAATCCCATCTTTTGAAATGATATGGCCTAATAATTTGCCTTCTTCAAGGCCAAATAAAGACTTCTTGGGGTTCAAGGAAATGCCATATTTCCTACATGTTAGGAACACTTGTCTCAAATGTTTTAGGTGCTCTTGATCAGATTTGGAGAAAGGGGTTAGGTCATCAAGGTAAACCACTAGGAAATCATGGATTTCCTTGGCAAATGCAATGTCCATGGCCCTTTGAAAGGTAGCACCTGCATTCTTTAGTCCAAAAGGCATTTTCACATATTTAAAGGTTCCCCACGGTGTTGTAAAGGCTCTCTTGTCTTGGTCATCCGGGTGAACAAGTATTTGATTAAAACCTGAAAATCCATCTAGCAAAGAAATTCTTGAAGACCCCACTACTCTTTGTAGAATGTGGTCCATTTTTGGCAGTGGGTAGTGATCTTTAAGGGAGACTTGGTTCAGATTTCTTAAGTCCACACATAGTCTAATCTCCCCTGTTTTCTTCCTGGTGGGAACCAGATTGGATACCCATTCTGAAAATCTAATGGGTGCTATGATACCAGCTTCAAACATTCTTTTCACTTCTTTCTCAATCAAAGGGAGAAGCATAGGATTGATTCTCCTTAGTTTCTATTTGAAGGGATTTTGATTTGGCTTTAAGGGAATGGTATGTTGAATAACAGAGGTGTCATAGGACTTAAGGTCCTCATAACTCCAGGCAAATACATCTTGAAACTCTTTAAATAAATCAACATATTTTGGTTTTTGATCGGGAGGCAAAGACTTGGACAGTTTAATCATTTTGGGCTTCTCTGCTGTCTCAATATTACAGTCTTCCACAGCAACGTTTAAGGGCTACATCTTTGGATTTTTGGGGACATCGTTTGAATCAAATATGTCTTCTAATGGAGTGAGGCCAGCAGGTAGAAAATTGTCTTTTAAATCAATCACTTCGACCTCTGCTTCAACTATTTCATCTAAATTCATTTGCCTCAGCTCTTGCACGTTTTTCTTATCAAAAATGGTTGGGTGCAGCATTTGATTTTCTACTTCAGTTGTTATAGTTTGCTCATTTTGGCTCATTTGCTGTTGTGGGTCATCCATGGCATCTTCATCAATGTTTAAGCTTGAGAATTCTTGCTGTAAGGTAAGAAAATTGTTGATTTGAGCATCATCCTCAAACACTTGCCAATCTTTGATATTGTTAGGGACAGCAGGCCTGTGCTTTATCTCAGCAGTAAAGTGGTAATTGGGCTCAAAGGGCAGCTTGCAAGTGCTAGCAAAAGTAGCTAGACTATGAGCATGCATGTTATGGTTTCTAGAAACCTTAGCAAGCTTGGATTCGGTGAAGGAGTTGAGTATTTCTGTGGCAGCAGACCTATAAGCTCTTAACCTATTGTCATTAGTAACAAAGTTACCTTTCATCTGTTGAATGATCAAATCGGAGTCACCTAGAATGGACACTTTTGCAGCTCCTAGAGCTTTGAGCAGTTTAAGGCCTAAAAAGAAAGCCCCATACTCTGCCATGTTGTTGGTGCATTGGAAGTTTAGTCTGTAAGCATGACCCTCTACATGGTTGTTATGTGTATTGTGAATCCATATTCCTGCCCCTGCTCCTAGCTTATTAACAGAACCATCAAACTCTAGGTACCATGTGATTTCTTGCTTGTGGTTAGTATTAAGAGTTTCAGTCATTTTAGGATTGGACGGACCTAGGTTTTGTGCTTCATGTGGTTCTTCTTATATGCTGGTTGCACTAATTGTTTTAACAGTTTCATAGGTATGGGAAACCGACTCTTGATTGATGCATGTTTCTTGTTCTAAAGGCAAAGGCTTCTCATCAGTGGGAGGGCAGCTATCATCATTGAACAATATAAAGGAATCCATATCAGAATGGATTGAGTAAATGGGAAAGTTTTGGGGTTTTTCCTCACTACTTACCACATACTTCATCAGTGTTTCTCTATACAGTCTCTTTGGTTGCCCAAAGACTGAAATAGTGGCATAGGAGAGGTCTAGCTGGAGAGATCCTTGGAGTTTTGCTCCCCAAGATCTTGATAAGAGCATGCCATACTCTCGTGGAATGTCAGCAACCACCACGTCCATTAGGATTGTTTTGTTGGGAAATTGGACTAAAGACACACAAAGGTATTTGATTAAGCCTAAACACTTGACCTGACTAGGATCAAATGAGAATAAGTCTTTGTAGGGTCTAGTGACATCAAGGTTTAGCTTCTCCATTACAGCTTTGGGCATTAGATTGTGTGAAGCACCTGAATCAAACATAGCATTGTGCAACACTTTATCATGAATGTGCAAACTGACATAAAAGGATAGAACAGCTCCATGTCCTGATTTACCATTGACTTCAAGACCAAAAAGTAATTCAGGCTGATTATCTAAGACATTAACATCATCCCTGTTCTCTGGCATTTGCAGTGATCTTTTGATTTGATGTCTGTACACATCATGTTTGGCAAGCTCAGAGAGAGGAATAGATATCTTTAATTTACCAATTTATGCTTCTAAATCAAAAGGTTTTTCTGACTGTGTTTTAGTATTGTGACTGGCAGATTTTCCCTTTTCAATTGAATCTTCAGTGATCTTCTCTTGGTTATCAGTGATTTCTTGAGATTGTTCTATTTTGGGAAGGCTTTGAGGAGTGTTATTTGCATTGTCTTTTGAGGGAGAGGGTACAAAAGGCTGGTTATTAGAGGGCTACATGTCAAATACATCCTCTATGGTCACTTCCTTTAATTTTGGATCTGTTTTATCAGCAGGTTCTGTGATAGCGGCCTTGTTTTTTACTTTCTTAGCTTGTTTGGCATCCTTTGGCTTGATGGGATCAGACACATCAATGGTTCTTGTTCTAAATTTGTATTGTTTATGGACTTCGTAGACAGCTGAGTCATAGCCTTGTTTGAAGTCAAAGGACTCTCCAGACTTGGTATGAAATTGCTTTATATCATGGTCATCTTGGTCTTCTTGGGTTAGAAATACTTGTTGTTCACTTTTCAAACCCATCAAGTTTATGTGAGTGTCCTCTGTCTGCTCACTAGATGTGGATGCTTCAGCATAGTTTTCATGAAAATGAGGTCTTATATCCTGGCAGGACTTGCCCTTCCAACGTTTGGATTCTGATTTTTTCTAAAGTTTGGATTTCTGATAGGATTGTTTTGATGTCCTTCCCATGAGGCTTTTCTTTCAATAGTTCCCATTCTATTTTCAAAGTTGTCCATATCTTTGATGATTGTGTCCAATTTTTGCTCAAAGACTGAAGGTTCATCTTTGAAAGCGGTTCTTCTCTCAGCTCTTGCTCTATTTCGCTTGGCAATCAGATTTGCCTCCACACTAACAGCTACATTCTACATGTCTGCTAAGGTTTGAGGGGCTCTTTCCCTTAACTGATAAGCCATGTCTGAATCAAATCCATCAGGGAATTTGTATAAAGCAAGATCAGGTGGAGGTCTAAGGTTTTGTGGAATAGCGTTGTAAACATTGTTAAACCTGGCACAATAGTCTAAGACAGCTTCTTGAGAGCCTCTTTTGATAGTGTCATACTCGGATAATATGTGTAGAGGGTCCTTCTTCTTCTCCCATCTGTTAAGAAATGTTTGGTAAAGGGCCTCTGGGTCAGCTATGGAATTTGCAGCAAGTTCTCTAAACCAAGGCCTTACATCTCCTGTTAAACTTTGGACAAAAAACTTCATTCTTACACTATCATCATCTATTTCATAACTCTCAAAATAGTCCTGCATTTTCTTAGTATGTTGCAAGGTTGTGCCAGAACCATTAGCATCAAAGTATGTGATTTTAGTTTGATAATCCTGAGGCATAGCCCCTGGATTTTCCGGTAACTGTAAAGGTGCATATCTATTAGCCATATTTACAGGGATAAGTGGAACGACTGGAACAGCTGGAAGAGTTGTAATAACATTGGTGGTAGTGGTAGTATGCGCAGTGAATGGAGGTGTGGAAAAGGTGCTTGGAGAGGTGGAGGATGAACAAGGGGAAGTAGTGGTTGAACGAAATAAAACTTTAACAGGGGTTGGAAAACAGCTTGGCTGAACTATTTCAGGACTAGAATCAGCAAACTCTTCTTGTTTTTGTTTGCTAAGGTTTCTAGAGATTAAATTGGGATTTTTAAAAACAGCTGGTGGATTTGGGTCTGGATTTGACCTAGTATTATGTGTTTTCTTCTTGGGAGCCAGCTTCTAACTTGTTTTTTGGAATTTTCTGAATAAGGTCCCCAGTGGAGTCGCCAATGATGTTATCACTCAGGTTGTCCCTTGGCTCCTTAAGGGATACGGCCGAGGTAACCACAAACCAATCTTTGGGCTGCAGGTCCTAGCCTACCTACAGTCAGAGAGGGCTCTCTCTTTAAAATTTAACTTTGTTTTGGGTTGATTTTAGGCTAGTTATGGTGTACATGGATTTTGTTTTGATTTTGGTGGGAAGGATGATGTTTTCAAGCGGAGTTGGGATGCATAGTGTGAGAAGTTCAAACCATTGGGCATGGAGTCATGGATTAGGGTTTGCTGTTGCGTTTTCTTGGTCACAAGAGGAATATAGAGCAGGATAGCTACACATAGAACAATATCAGGCTGGAATGAAGGTCAGAGATGAAAGGCAACTAAGAATCTTTCATTAGCTAACATAGAGGGAAGGTGAATGATAAATTCTCTAGGAGCAATCAAGAATTCCTAAATAACAGTCGTATGTGAAAGAAACAGGGTAAACATGATCATTTAAGTATGCATATTCATAACCATTTCTGAAGAAAACATATAGAAATAACAAGAACTAAGCATAGGGTGCAGTCAAACAAAACCTAAGCTATTCTTTTTTCTTGCTATTTAGATGGTAACATAATGGTGCATAAACATGTGTAAACTGTAAATAGAGTATTGAGCCATGTAGTAGCACAGGAATTCCACAGTCACTCTTTGGCCATTAAAATACACAACAGTCAGTTCTTCATCCAAAGCATTCCAGCAGTCTTTGATTACAGAGCTCTCAAAAATTACAGCGCAAGTCTAGAATGAAGATTATCAACCAACCAACCCTTTAAACAATGAATTAGGGTGGTTTATATAGAGAAAATATCCAAAAATATCTATTACAGCAGACCTTATACAGGTATGAGGGAAATGAGTTCTTTAACCTAATCTTGTCCTAAAATTAATGCAAGAAGATATTTGTTTGAGTTGTGCTGGAGGCAGCTGCATCAAAATGAGTTAATATGGTGTCCTTATGGCTTTGTGTTGTTCATTTAGTCATAACTGTGCTTTGGGCTTTGATCCCCTGCTCTTGAGTGGCTTTGATGTGCATTAACTGTGATCTGAGAACCTTAAATGGCTTCACCGCTTTCTTTGACTTTGCTTGGGGGCCTTTAATGTTCACCTGCTTTGATATTGCCGATCTGATACTCTTTGCCACTTCACTGATACTCTTTAATTTAATCTGGGTGTTATCTTTCCTCTGATACTCTTTTACAGTTGAATCGGGCCACTTTCTCTCCCTTGATGTGCTTGAAACTGTCAAATCGTCCCTTTTCTACCCTTTCAAGGCAAAGATAGCTGTTGCAAATGATTTTCGTGGCCTCTAGAATGCTGTCGACGCTGGTCGATTGAATATGAACCTTCATGAAGAAATCTTGTTGCTTCCCGCAAATTTTTGGGTTTTGCAGGTAGCCGAGCCATGAGAAGCCCTCCATTTTCATCAATTTTTCTTAGCGACGCGCGATTAGCGCTTAGCGCTAATCGCGCATCAAAAACTGCCTCATTTTTTCATTCCGGGCATCCTTTGCTGCGATTTTCGACCTTCGCGACTTTTTCGGTGATGACGTCAGCAGTGGGTCCCGGTACGGCAGTGACGTGGCAGGGTGACATGACACAAGACACGGTGGCGGGGTAGGGACGGAGGCAGATGCGGTGGCAATGACACGTAGCAGTGGGGGGTCGACGCAGAGGTGACATGGCGTTGACGTCAGGGGCAGAGAGATAGAAGCCGGTTTGTGGTTTTGTCGAACCGCCTTCTGTACGGGGGCGGTATTTGTCAGAGGGGCTCCAATACAATAAAAGGCGGACTCGCGTCCTTCTGTACGACGGCAAAACCATCGTGCTATTAGACGCTAACTGTCGAGTGACGGGGCAGCTCCGAAATCACCGAGAGTCGTCGGATCTGGGAGGGCGGATCAGAGGGCTGATGGAGCGCGAAGCTGACGGCATGTTTGTGCGCGGGGCCCACTGAATATTAGATTGATTTATTTATGTGCGGGGGGGTCAAAAACTTTGGGTTTGCAGGTTATGCACTGGTGGTGTTTAATGTTTATTCAAACATTTTAACACTAAACTTTAAACGATGAGCGCGAGAGGGTAAAAATGATGAAATGTTATGGGTAAAGGGGTAAGGAAAGAGGTTATTAACTTAACCAAATGCTAAGTTAATCTCAGGGTTAGGACGCGAAAGGCTAATGCTAAGCCCCAAATGAACTCAGCATTTACCCAAACTGATGTTATAGGGTTATAGTGCCAGGGGATGGGAATATGTACATAGGGGAGCTATTTAGTGCTTTTTAGTAAGGGGAAGGGGAAATAGATATGGATTTACATAATAATGTTAGAAGTTAATATGACAATGACAAGAAAGTGCTAAGTTCAGAGATCTTAGGCTACTTAAAAGGGAAAAATTACTTACAGAAGAAATATGAGTACTCCTAAGCAAAGAAAACCTTTACTTAGGCCAATGATATGACAAATGATGAAACTTAAGAGATATCAAGCAGATCTTGACCTCTTTAGGGAGGTTAGTGAATGATTTGGGGAATAAGAAGAAGGGGGAGTTAGACATGCCTCACTTGAGCTCCTCCAAATGAAAAATTGCCTGATAATTGTGATCTGAATAGATATAACACTTGAAAACATGAAATGGATCACATAGCTTGATTCTGCAACCACAAAACTACTTACCCAGCCTACTTACCTAGCATTTTTTCTTCTTTTTGCATGGGTGCACCTGGACTTGCAGACCCTAATTATCTTCTTTTCTTTTGATTGCCCTCCTATCTAAGTGTACCCTTATTTCTTCCAAGGGCCCAGATTAAGCAGTTGGGCTCCTTTATTTCTCTACCTAGCTACTGATCTGCCAAGCTTAAGCTGTTTGGACAGATATTCATTCTCTATCTTCTAAAACAAGCAATTTAAACCTAGGGAAGCCAAGATTAAGCTGTTTGGCTTTCCCTTATCTTTAAAACTCTTCAAAAATGGTACAATTATTCAAAATTGAACTTCTTGGAAATATGGAACCTTGCAGCATGACAAGATGACATATTTGGCATGTAAAACAGACAATCATGAAATATGAAAACTATTGCAATAGGAGGCTAACAGGGCCGACACTCTGGATGGGGCTCCTACTCCAAATAATGGGAGCTCTAATTGGTACTTCACATTGGGGAGACCCCCTGTATGTTGGCAGTATCTAGCACGGTCAACATTATGGCGCTACAAGGAGAGTCAGATGACAAGTTGTACCTAATGAACCTATTTTGAATCTCTTATCTTTAATGGCTCATCCTCAAATAATATGCCCGAGGTGTTTTTTCAATATATCCAATGGTAAACTTTTAATCCTCGATGAACCTCTTTATGACTTGTCTCAATTGAAGTTTGATGGTGAGGATGGAACATCCATAGCGGAGCGCATTTATGATTTTCTTAAATTGTGAATATTATGAAATCGATGATGAAGATTTTGCTTGTGTGCTTTTCTTCCTCACTCTTGAAGGTCGTGTTAGTTGATGGTGACATTCCTTAGCACCTGCCTCTATTCATTCTCTTGATCAATTTCTCAAGGAGATTATGCATGATTTTGATAGGTATGATTATCGAGATGTTTATAAAAAAATTAATCAACTTATAATGGAGCCTGATGAATCAATTGAGGATTTTTCTAATTGATTCATTCACTTATGTTGTGATTTTAGTGGAGAATATATGAATTGGGATTTCCTTAAAAGGAAGTTTGAAATTTTGGGTCAAATCGCTTTATAAGGTGAATCTAAACCCTCGGATGATCATGAGACACCTCCAATCTCAAAGGAGGAACCTACTATTCCTTTTGTTCATTATACTCTTCCTTTTCCAATTCCAATCAGGGTGCCTATAGGTATTAATGATCAAGTTGGGAAATGTGCAAATCAAATTCTTAATCCATGTTCTCAACCTTCATCCACTTCCTATGATCTTGATCTGACTGAGGATAACTTATAATGGTTCATGGAGTCTAAGATGAAGTCTAATCCTATGATATGTCAAGATGATGTTAACATGCATAACCCGAATCTTAAATCTTACTTTGATTCTTTTCCTCCTCTACCACCTCATTCTAATAACCTTTGCCCCTTGATCTACCTAATTTTCAATTTTCCAATCTAAACAGTGATCGGGAGAAAGGTAGTCACATTTCATAAGTAGATGAGCAAGATGGTGAGGATCCTTTTAATATTTCTTCTCTCTTCCAAAATCCTCCATGTCAAGATTATGTTCTTCCATCCTTAGTTTATTTTGAATCTAGAAATATCGATGATGAATCAAATGAAATTGATTTTCCTAATCAATTTGAAGTCTTAGACAACCTTCATTATGTTGTTTCTAACTCTATTATTGTATGTAATGATGATTTCCCAAGTGCACCTTTTGATCTTTAAGTTTCTCAAGATGATTTTGATTTGAAAGATTTATATCTTGAATCTATTTTTGTTAAAGAAGATGTTCTTATGGAAACTTCCTCTTCACCTCACTATCCCTTGTGTTCTACTTTTTGTAGTTATCCTCTTCACTTCCTCTTCACCTTACTATCCCTCTTCTCTAAGTTCATCATATAATGAGTTGGATTTTGAATTGACACAAGGTAGTGGATTATTAGTAATGAAGAGGAAGGTAATGAAATCATCAAGTATCCTTTCCATACCTTGTGATTTTCAATTTTGCATGAAGAAGATTCTTCCATTCAGGTTACTCACGAAATCCATCCAATCTACCATCCACGAATGCTCAATTAGAAGAATATTATTACTTGGGTAATATGTTTGTCGAATATATAAAGTTTAATCAAATCAGTAGTGTAGATGGTTTCCATCTTGATATTAGTGATCTTGTTCCAATTATTGATGTTAGTTGTCCACACACCATGCATTATTTGACTTAATTTTCAAAATGTGATTCTACAATATTTGAAAGTTCCAAGACTTGTCAGGAAGTCAAAGCACTTCAAGTTTCGTTGATGGTTATTTCAGGTCCTTGAAAATCTGGCAAGGCCCCCGAACCAAATCAAATTTGGATATTCTTGCGTAATTCTTTCTTTCGCATGGTTTCACTAGATGTAAATTCCTTGTTGAAAGTTGTGTGGTATTTGATATATAACTTTTCAAGCTTTCTATATTTTGTCTCCTTTCAAATTCAGAATTATATTTCAATTGATCATTCCTCATGAAAATCTCTCGTATTAAACTAAGGTTTGGAATGTATACCTTTCATGGATTTAGAAAGTTGTGAAGCTGATAATTCCAAAGATTATCCTTGGTTGAAGGATTCATACTTGTCACGTTCTTTTGAAAGTAACCATCTCCTAATCCTTATTGTAAGTATTCTGATACTAATTATTTTCTTCATGGAACAAAATATCCTCTTTAGTGTCAATGAATGCTTGTGCTATTTGTTGAATCAAGTTCCTCTTTTTCATCTACTACGTCTCAATTGGTTTCATGTGTTTGCCATATTGTAATTCCTTTTTAATGATTATGATGTTAGTCCAATTTGTAGACAATCTCGAGTAGATAGTTTGTCACATTAAACATATGAGTAAGATGATTATATTATTCAAATCATATGAAAAGGTGTTTTGGTTGATCTATATTTGTCGTCTCCTAACCAAAAATATTATGCCTTAATCAGCCCATCTGATCATTGTTCTTGTTATAACAACTATCATTCAATTGATCATTTTCCCACGAGTGTACCTAATGATGGTTGTTTTACATCAGTGGATCTTTATGATTTTTCATCTCAATATTTAGATACTTTTCAAGAATTTTGAGGCACTTTAGCCTCTGTTGATGGTAATCTCAAGTCCTCACTATGCTGACAAGATTTCTGAATATGATCAGATTTTTTTTCCCTCGTACGATTCTCATCTTGATTCCACACCATTAATTCAAAATTATTTCCCCCAAGGATTTCAGGATCTTCAAGAAGATTGTTTTGAATTTTATGATCCAATCTATGACTATATAGAATAATCTTACTTAGCAAGCCCACTTGCTAAAAGCAAGTTCCTATCTCTCTTCATGTTTTCCAAGGAAGACAATATAAGTGTAGGTATATTCCCAAGGAGTCATCAAGGTTTGTTTGCTTATAATTTTCTTCAAAAAGGTAAAGTGGTAGGTTGGTTAAAGTCATGCGATATGACACATATTTATTCCTTTAAGAAAGGCCTTCAATGTTTTGTGCAATATTTTCAAGTTCTTATCTTCTCTATTGCACATTATTATGTATAGGTTGTAATTGCTCTTATCTCTGTGTTTGTAGGTCGGGACAAATTATAGTGGCTTCATTGCAAATATCATTACACTTAGTCCTAACCTTATATTTGGTTAGTTTAGGAGTGGGCTTAGTTTCATTCAATTTCCTTTGCATTGCACCCACCCTCTATCCTGCTCTCCTTCGAGTCTCTACATTTGTTTGTTTTCTTATTGTATATTTTGCACGTTGTTTTTACATCCCACCCCCATTTTCTTTGATCTTTTGGTTTTGTTATGTATTTTCTTTTGTCATTTTGTTCAATAAGACTTTGCATGCAATATGTTCCTTTTGGCAAAACTTGAAAAGGGAAATTGTGATGACAAACAATGCTTGGCTAATTTGTTACCTCTTCTCTATTTTGGGTCTACATATCTTTAAGGTCAATGATGTTTGAATGGAAAATATAATCCATTTGAACGGAAATACTTTAGTCAAACTATAGATCTTGTATCTATTCTTAGATCCTCATTCCTCAACTTGGTAATGTAAGTAAATAATGATTTCTTGTTGATCCAATTAAGTAGAGAACGATAAGGGGAAAAAAAATTCGATCAAACCAATATCAGAGATATATATTACCTTCTCTGAAGGAACAACCTCTCCCACTCTCAATAATGCAGGGTCCCTCTTCCACCCACGAAATAAATAAGTGCCTAAGCATAGTTCTATATCTAAAATAAATAAAGGGTGAAAGAAGAGAAAGGATTCATGTGTAGAGAGGTGAAACAAGTAACTTTGTCAATGTATTGTTCAGGCTCACTAACAGCGAAGTGATGCTTGTGATCCTGTAGTGACTTCATCGGGGTACTGTCCAGGCCTATTGGCAACAAATAAACACCATAGATGAAAAATCATACTTTGATTATCTTAAACTTGTAAATACATATTACCCTTCTCCTAGACCGAAACAATTGTGATTTGGCAAGATTTGTTAGTATGTGCTTAACTAAGTAAGGGAATGGAGGGGACTATATCTTTAATCAGGTTAAGTATGGAAGCCAAGGTAATCCACAAGATGAATCAATAATTCCTAAAATACTGAGACCTTGCACTTAGAGAATTGAACCTAAACAGAGAAGTTGGAGTTCTACCAATGTGTCGCCAAGTGTTGACGTTGTAATCAACACCCTCAAAAACTTTGCCTACACTTGAATTTTGGAGCCTATTGAGGATCTTATAATCTATCATTCCATAATCCTTTCATGGTTGATTGATGTTTTGTTATATGTTTAATTCTTCTTCTCAAGTTTTACTTGTCAAATTCACTTGCTCACACTTGCACAGTCCCGGTTGAACTCATGAGCACACTTTCTTCATGCAAGCTTAAACAAGCATAACATGATCCATTAAAAGAGTATGTTCAGCTCATGTTGACAGTCAGTGTGCACTTTTGTTGACAGTTTCCCTCACCTTGGTTGCATTTGTACTTCTATTTTGGTGAGATTTCTCAACTGTCGTCTTTTACACACTTTCGCTTCCACAAGTGTCGCTTTCACATTTACGGTTGTCATTTTAACTTTCTTTCACTATAATAAGTTGCATTTTCATGTTATATTTTCTTTGGCATGTGTCGCTTTCAAGGTCATTATCATTTTTCAAGTGTCATATTCATGTTTTCCCCAACCCAATGCAAGTTGTAAAGGCATTAGCCCTCTTACTAGGTCATGAGCGTAGCTTATTCATAAGCTTCATTGAAATATTTTTTCCTCCCATGATTATGCACTACCTTTTTTAAGGTCTCCTCCCTCTCTCAGTCCATTAGTACTTCCTGTGATAAGTGAACTAGCCTTTTTCTACCTCCCTCAGTGAAAAAGCACACTTCGAAAGGACAAGGACCTTCTCTCCCTTCAAAGCGCACTTCGGAACAATGAAGCACACTTTGGAACAATGAAGCATACTTCGGAAGAACAAAGTCCACTTCGATGACAACAAAGAACACTTTAGAAAATAGGGATCCTTTTTCTCTTTAAAATCACATCACGCAGTCACGAAGCATCAATCATTCATCCTTCCCTCTTCCTTTAGAGTGCATGGCATCGTTACGAAGCACAAAGCCTTAGGGCACATGGCACACTCATGAAGCACAAAGCCTTCATCCTCCCTTAAGGCGCATGGTGCACTCATGAAGCACAAAGCCTTCATCCTTCCCTTAGGGCGCATGGTGCATTCTTGAAGCATGAAGCCTTCATCCTTCCCTCTTCCCTTAGGGCACATGTCACAGTCACGAAGCCTGAAGCCTTCGTTTGAGTGCACTCCTTTGATTCGAAGAATTGTTCCCTCCTAGTTCCTCTTGAGCGCATAAGCACACTGGGAAGGCTCGAAGCCCGGTCCCTTGTTCCTTTAGTGTGTGCCCCTATGCCCTACTTTTTCCCTTGAGCGTACAAGCGCACCCTAAACAAAAAAATGATTCTCCTTCGTGCTTCGGACCTGCAACCTACACCCTTGAGTTCTCTCTCGCTCTCTCTTGCTTGAGCACATAAGCGCACCTTGAAGGCCTCTTGTGAGCCTTAACCTTTCACTGCCTTCAGCGTAGTAAAAAATGAACAGTGGGTCCTTCCTAAGCCACTGATGAGTTCAACTGCACTTTTCCCATCAAGCCTACTTCTTTTAGCCCTCTCACAAGTCTATCATGAGATGATCATTTCATGAGCTAGGTAGTGATAAAATAAATGTAATGATTTTCATTGGTAAGAGTAACTTCCTAGCATGGCAAGTTAATGCTCAAAGTAGATAGCAAGGAGAAAGCATAAAGAAACACCTATGGAGAAGAACCATAAAAGAAAGCTATCATGGAGACATGAAGCAGATCATGGACCGGGATAGAAAGAATACACTACATGATGACTCAAAGGATTCTGATATTGATCAAAGACCCTTTGGAGGGTGAAGATAAGCAACATAGTGGATTTTTTTTAAGATGAAGAATATATCATATTTACCATCAAAATGAAAGATGAAGCATCAAGGAAGATAACATGTAATTTCCACTTCATCATGAACTCCATGTCACAATTGTCAAATTATAACTTTCACAAGTGTCATCATAATAGTCAATGTTTGTCCATGTGTCACGCCACATCATCATGTGGAATGTAGTGATGCATTTCCAAGGAAAAGGACAAAATGTAATGTGTGGAAGTCCAAGAGTCATATGTGGAACATGAAGAGTCACATAGTCATATATGTCCAAAAGTCACGTAGAGAAGTCCATAGGTCATTTACAAGTCGAAGAGTTGTTTAGAAGTCCAAAGGACATATTAAGGAGTTGAAGAGTCATGAGGGTAAACCAAGAGTCAAGAGGAGATGAAAGGTAATTCCCCTTGTTTTAAAAACAACCTCATAACTCAAGCAAAAGGCTTTTGGAGGCTCGAAGCTCTGGCGAGCTAGTCTTGGCTTCTCTACATGGAATAGGAGAGAAAATTATTCTTTGGAGAAGCAAGAAGTGACTTGATGTTCCACTGCTTGAACTAGTGCCTCATCATTGTAATGTGTGCTTGGATATTTCACCCAAATGAAACTCAATGAGACAATACTTTTTCATGCATGTATCACAAATGTGTTAGGACTATTCTTGGGATGCTTGGTATATGTTGTGTCCATATGTATTGGATAAATTGAACTATTTTGATGGCTTTAGGACTCATCTTGTTGAATGTGTGTTATATTCGCTTTAACATCATTCTGTGAACTATTTTTCTAATGAATATTTCCAGGCTCTCATGTGTCTCTCTTAGGTTAGTACTATTACTTCCTTCCAGAGACTCACTCTCATCTCCCACTCTCCTCTTACACATTGCAATCGATGTTTCACAATGTCAACTTTATTACTTGTTCAAGGTATATGCATATAATCTCTCATGTTATTCATTGAAACCAAGGTGAACCTTTGTTTTATGTTGGTCAGGTTGATACACTGTATGGGGCTCCTACTCCAAATAGTGTGAGGTCTTATTGGGACTTCGCATTGAGGAGACCCCCTATATGTTGGCGGTATCCAGCACCGTCAATAGGTTATCATCTTGTTGAATGTAAGTTGTTTTTTCTTTAACATTGTTATGTGAACTATTTTTCTAATGAGTCTTTTCATGCTCTCGTGTGTCTCTCTCAGGTTAGTACTATTACTTCCTTCTAGAGACTCACTTTCATCTCTTGCTCATGAAGGTCTCCTTTTACACATTGCAATCGGTGTTTCACAATGTCAACTTACTTACTTGTTCAAGGTCTATGTATATAATCTGGTATGTTGTCAATTGAAACCAAGGTGAACCATTATGTTATGGCGGCTAGGTTAATACTCAGATGGGGCTCCTAGTCCAAATAGTGTGAGGTATAATTGGGATTTCACATCAGGGAGACCCCTTGTATGTTGGCAGTATCCAACACCATCAATGTTCTGGTGCTAGAAGGAGGGCTAGATGATAAAATGTGCCCATAGAGTTTGTTTTAAATCTCTTATCTTAAATGGCTCTTTCCCAAATCACAATCTCAAAGTATTTTTCTAACCTATCTCCTAATCAAATTTCAATCTACACAGAAATTGTTCATGTCTCGTGGCACATTTTATCCAAACACATAAATGATTTTCTTGGGTTTTCTAAATATCATGAAGTCGATGATGAAGATGTTGCTTGTATTATTTTCACCCTCACTCTTGAAGGTCATGCTAATCGATGGTGGCATACCTTAAAATCTGCTTCTATTCGTTCTTTTCATCAATTTCTTAAGGAGCTTCATCAAGCTTTTGATAGGTATGATTACCGAGATGTTTATAAAAGAATCAATAACTTTAAAATGGAACCTAATGAATCAATCGATGATTTTTCTAATAGATTCCTTCACTTATGTTGTGAGTTTCATGAATAAGATATGGTTTGGGATTTGTTTAAGCAAAAGTTTAACTATTTGGTTTAGATCTCTTTGAATTAGTTTGAATCTAAACCCCCAGATGTTCTTGTTCCCCAAACTTTTAAAAATTGTCAGACACCTCCCATCTCAGAGGAGGAATATATTATCCCTTTTGTTCCTTGTCCTCCTCATTTTCTAGTACCAGTAAGGGTGCCTTTATGTAATAACAATCAAATTCGAAAATATAGAAATCAAATTCCTGATCCATCTCCTTAAACCTTATTCCACTTTCCATAATTCAGATCCTATGGAGGAAACCTTGGAATGGTTCATGAAGCCTATGGTGAAAGTTAATCCTTCAATTCCCCAAGATGGTATTAACACCCATAACTTTAGTTTTGAATATGATTTTGATACTTTCCATCCTTTATAATCTCATTCTCATGATCCCTTGCCCCTTGATTTGCTTGATCAGTCTCTTCCAAATCCAAACAGCGGTCAGGTGCAAGGTAGTCATAGTTCATAGGTAGAGGAGTAGGAAGGTGAGAATTCTTTGGATATGTCTTCTCTTTTTCAAAAGACTCCATGTCAAGATTATGTTCTTCCACCCTTGGTTTATTTTGAATCTAACAATATCAGTGATGAATCAAATGAAATTGATTTGCATAATCAATATGAAGTCTAGGATAACCTTTATTCTGATGATTCTGACTCCATTATTCTATGTAATGATGGTTTCCCATTGCACCTTTTGATATTTTGGTCTCTCTAAAAAAAATTGTTTCGAAATATTTATATCTTGAATCTAATTCGGCTAAAGAAGATTTTTTTATTAAAACTTCCTCTTCACCTCACTATCCCTTGTGTCCTGCATTTTGTAAGGAATTAACTTGTGATGGAGATACTCTTCTAATGAGTTGGATATTGAATTCAAATAGGGTAGTGAGGTTATTCATGATGAGGAGGAAGGTAAAGAAATCATTGGGTAACCATTTCATTCAATTTTGCATGAAGAAAATTCTTCTATCTCGGTTACTCATGAGATTTGTCCAATCAATCCATCCTTAGATGTGCAGTCAGAAGAACCTTATGACTTGGGTAATTTGTTTATTAAATATGTAAATTCTAACCAGATAAGTATTGTAGAAGGTTTCCATATGTATATGAGTAATCTAGTTTAAATTACAAGTGGTTGCCCACACACCATGCATGATCTAATTCAATTTTAAAAAATGCAATTCTACAATCCTTGAAAGTTTTGGGACTCATCAAAAAGTTGAGGGACTTCAACTTATGTTGATGGTTATGTCAGGGTCTCGCGAATCTGGTAAGGTCCCCGAACTAAATCAGATTTGGATATTCTCGCATAATTATTTCCTTTGCATGGCTTCACTAGATGTGAATTCCTTCTTGAAATTTGTGTGGTATTTTAGATATAACTTTTGAAGATTTCAAGATTTATTTTTTTCAGGCGAATTGAGCATTTTGTTTCAATGGATCATTCCTCATGCAAATATCTTATATCAAACTCAGTTTTGGAATGCATAACTTTCATGAATGTACAAAGCTATGAAGTTGATCATTCTAAATATTATAATTGGCAAAAGGATTCATACTTATCAGATAATTTCGAAAGTAATCAACTCCTAATCCTTCTTGTGGATATTTTAATACTAATTATTTTCTTCATGGAACCAATTATCCTCTTCATTGTTAATAGATGCTTGTGTTATTTGTTGAATCAATTTCCTCTTTTTCATCCACTACATCTCGATTGATTTCATGTGTTTTCCATATTGTCATTCCTTTTTAATGATTATGATGCCAGTTCAGTTTGTAGCCAGTCAAAAGTATATGGTTTGTCACACTCAACATATGAGAAACATTATTATTTCATTCAAATCATTTGTAAAGTTGTTCAAACCGATCTATCTTTGTTGTCTCCTAACCGAGAATCTTACATCATAATCAACACATCTAATAACGTTTCTTGTTCTAACAATTATCATTCAATTCATCATTTTCCCACCCATGAACCTAATTATGGTTGTTTTACATTAGTTGATATTTATGGTTTATCATCTCAATTTTTAGAGACTTGTCAAATAGTTGAGGCACTTCTACCTTCGTTGGTGGTTATGTTAGGACCTCACGATCTTAACAAGCCTTCTCAAAATGATCAGAGTCATTTTCACTTACAAGATTCTCGTCCCAATTCCATGCCATTAATTGAGAAATTATCTTTTCAAGGATTATAGGTTTTTTAAGAGGATAGTTTTGAATTTCATTATCCAATCTATCATCAGTTAGAAGTGTCTTACTTAGCAAGTAATTTTCTGAAAGAAAATTTTGATCTCTCTTGATGTTTGCTAAGGAAGAAAATATAAGTGCGGGTACATTCACGAGTCGTCGAGGTTTGTTTGATTATGGTTTTCATCAAGAAGGTAAGGTGGAAGGTTGTGTAAAGTTAGGTGATATGACACATCTTTCTTCCTTTAATAAAGGTCTTTAATGTCTTGCACAAGTTGTTCAAGCTCCTATCTTTTCTATTGCAAATTATCATATATTGGTTTTAATCGATCGTATCATTGTCATTATAAGTCAAGAACAACGGTGGATTCATTTGAAATATCATTACACTTAGCCTTGACATTATAGCTGGTTAGATTAGGAGTAGGATTAGTTGCATTCATTTCCTTTGCATTTCATCCAACCTCTATCATCATATCCATCAAGTCTATCCATTTGTTTGTTTTCTTATTGTACATTTTGCATGTTGGTTTTACATATCGCCTCCATTTTCTTTGTTCTTTTGGTTTTTTTCAGTGTTTTTTCATGTATTTTCTTTTTTCGTTTTGTTCAATAATACTTTACATGAAAGATGTTCCTTTTGGCTTAAAAGACAGTGTGGCAAAAACTTGAAAAGGGCAATTGTGATGACAAATAATACTTGTCTAATCTATTAACTCTTTTCTATTTGGGTCTACATATCTTTAAAGTCAATGATGTCTAAATGGAAAATATGATCCACTCAAACTAAAAGCCTTTGGTCAAACTATATATCTTATATCTATTCTCGGATCCTTATTCCTCAATTTGGTATTATAAGTAAATAGTGATTTCTTGTTGATCCAGTTAAGTAAAGAAAGGTAAGGGGAAAATCAATTAGCAAGAAAACCAATATCAAAGGTATATATTACCTTCTCTAAAGGAACAACCTCTCCTTCTCTCAATAATTCAGGATCCCTCTATTGAGCCCTGAAACTACACCTCTTCTACACACTTTTTTAGACTTTTTCCCCTCACCAGCGCCTCACAAGCTATCAAAAATAATTAATATTGATTCTGAGAGTACATTTAAGTGGTTTTCTAACTATGTTTTTGTGTTTGCTATTTGACTTAGATTTTGCTCATCAGCTGCGGAATGCAGCCACTTTCCGCAACTGTTTTTGTTGATCTCTAGGTTACAGGTGTCATCAAGAAAAACGAGGCACGTGGGCAATTGAGAAATGATCTGGACATGGACCAGGTCCTATTGGTTTAGCCAAATTCGTAGAAGAAAGTCGTGGTCAAATGGTGGTCAAACAAAGGAGTCCTACGACAAACAGGTCTCTGTTTCAGCACGTAGAAGGATCCGAGACCGTTCCTAGATCCGTGGATTCATTTTGACAGCTATAGACTGCCTCCACGACGCAAATCCAACAGCCACCTTTTGGTAGATTGAATGATCTTGGAAACCATCATGCTAAGCTCACGGATGCTTTCTTTTTATGTGTCTTCTGCTGAAGGAGTTCCATAGGAAAAACAGTTATGTAGTTTCCCTTATAAATAACGCGTTTTCAAATGCATAGAGTTAGTTTTTGTTGATGTAATCCTGTTGTTAAGTTTATGTATTGTGCCGTGACACTGGTCTTGCTATTGTAACGAGAGGATCCTTCCTCTGTTTTGCAATATAAGAAGACTCTGTTTTATATGACTGTGTGAGCATAATCTCGATTTGACAGCATGCTAACCAAGTCTGTGCAGAGGGCCCCTGCTGGCTAAGGTTTCGTTCTTTTATTTATGTAAAGTTTTCATGTGATGTTGTTTTATTTCCATTGCAGATATTTCACAGTCTGTGCACTTGTGTATATTTCACATTTCATTTATACTGTTAATGTTTCATTCCTGTACATGATTCTCCAAGCATTGTATATTTGTGCTAACACTGATCAGTGTGTTTCGGGTTAAGATAGGCCCGGGCATTTTCATACAATTTTTGCAGTAAATATTGACATGAGATTGTCCTCTCTGCTGAATTTGTTTTTCTTAGCTTTCAATTTCAGTTATGCTTTGATTTCAGTCTTATTCATTTTCTGTTGACAGTTAGTTTAAATATCAAATTCTTCATGTCATTTAACATTATCTCCAAAGCCATGGCTTAACCCCGAAAAGCTACTTGGCGAGCTATCGGATTTTGAGTGAAGTGATTTGATTCTTCATGTTATTGACGTTATCTCCAGAGCCATGGCTTAACTCGGAAAAGCTACTTGGCGAGCTATCGGACTATAAGTGAAGAGACTTGATTTTATTTTTATTTGCAAGTAGATAATTTAGATATCAATTCCTCATGTTATTGATGTTATCTCCAAAGCCATGGCTTAACCCCGAAAAGCTACTTGGCGAGCTATCGGACTATAAATGAAGTGAATTGGTTTTACTTTTATTAGTTTGCAGTTTTTGATTTGTTTGAGTGCAATAGCTTAACTTTTATTTATGTATTTAGATAAGCAGCAGAGATAGATATTTCATGATCAGTAGTCCATCATTTGTTTAATTCAAATAGTTGCACATTTAAATTTTTGTTTAGTTGCACATTTACATTCTTGTTCAAGTATTAATTTCATCACTAGAATGTTTTGAGATCCTCTGAAGTGTTAAGTTCTGGAAGTCATCATAAAGGACATAATTGCCTTAAAATCTATACCCAAACTTGCCTTCTAAAGTATTCGAAAAACTTAGGAATAGGATTTCCATTTGCATTGGGAGACAAACCAAGATAAAACCCCCAAAAACAAGATAAAATTGAAACAATAAAAAGTAAGAAAGAGGTTGTCTTGCACATATAGTGCGCCACACTTCATCAGTTATGACTCCCGGATTGATAATTAATGTAGCAATTTAGGACATACTAAATTGACTAAACACCCTCTTCCACCCATGAAATATATAAGTTCCTAAGCATAGTTCTATAAATAAAATAAATAAAGGGTGAAAGAAGAGAAAGGCTTCCTGCACAAAGAGGTGAAACAAGTAACTTCGTCGGGGTATTGTTCAGGCTCGCTGGCAGCGAAGCGATGCTTGTGTTTCTGTATTGACTCTATTGGGGTATAGTGTAGGCCTACTCGAAGTGGAGTAACATCAAATATGAAAAATCATATTCTCATTATATTAAACTCACAGTTATATATTACCCTTTCCTAGATCAAAATAAATGTGATTTGGCAAGCCTTGCTATGTGTTTAACCGAGTAAAGGAATGGAGGGGACCATATCTCTAACCATGTTAAGTAGGGAATGTAAGTTAATCCACAAGATGAATCAATACTTCCTGAAATGCTGAGACCTTTCACTTAGAGAATTAAACCTAAACAGAGAAGCTAGAGTACTACCAGTGCATCGCCAAGTGCTGACATTGTGATTAACACCCTCCAAAACTTTTCCTACACTTGAATTTTGTATCCTGTTAGTGTCGGTATCTTCATCCCTTCGTCAGAGATCAAATCCTCTTGTTGCATTGCATATTAGGTGTCCCTCTCAGTCAGTTGCATTCCATTAGGCGCATGGATCATCTGACGGTAGTGGCTTCTCCTATAGTTTCCCTCATGTCATTTACCTGCTGGCTCATGTTTATTCATCAAAAATTGTACACAGTCACCTTTTTTGTCTTAAAGATTGCAGAAGTATTTACTAGGGTTTCATTGTCATTTTGGTCTAGAGTTTTATTAGGGTTTCATCAAAAAGTGTCCAATAACAACCAGTAGGCACATGAGGATGTTCCAGTCTCAATAAATTTTATAAGCAAGTATTCAGAGACGTGTCTTTCCTCAAAACTTTGTTTTGAGGAAAAACAAAGTATTTTTGCTTTTATTGTACAAATTTATGTAATTTTATCTCTTCATCTATAAATTGCTTCACCTGCAACCCTGGTCACTTTCCCAAGCCCCAACAACTCCAACTCCCTGCAAAACAAGCAAAAAACAGGTCATTAAGTTCATCACAAGCTCTAAGAAAGTGAAAAAGTTCAAAACAGAGTTTAAAAATAAAGTCAAATTCCAAACATTATGAAAGTGGGTTTTATGAAATAAAAATTAAAGGCTCCATGAATATAAGTCATTGTTTAAATTTTAAAGCTCATTTGCACTCTTGGAAGTAATCAAAGCTGTGTCTAGCGTGAGCAAGAGAAAGTGGGAGAAATTTGCCAAAAAACAGAGGAGTGGCGCATTGGGTAACTGGCGCGGCACACATAGCCCGCGCAGCGCATTGGGTCGTGATCTCTAGTTCAGATTTACACGGGCGCAACGCACATAACTGGCGTGGTGCGTTGGGTTTGATGTGATGCGCATACAGCTGGCAAACCCGAAATCTTAACCAATTCATTCCAAATCGCCCAATATGCTTGGATCATCATTTTTGCAAGTAGGTTGAACCTCTAATCACTGCTTTTCATCCAATTTTGGTGCTTATTTGATGGTGGTTGTCTTATCATGGTTGGCTAAGAAAATCAAACCCTATCTCTCTCTCAAAAGAAAACAGTGCTAGGGTTTGCATCAATTATTTGGCTGCCAAGTCAATCCATCACCTTTCTACTCCCTCACCCCATTTTCCCTCATTTCCCTATTCCCTAAACTCATATATCCCATATCCCCAATTCCCATATCCCAATCCCATATTCCCAATTCCCATTTCCCAAAAACCACATACAAATTCCCAAACCCTAGTCCTATACCAAAAACTCCCAAAACATTCCCTAATTCCTTATTCCCTTAACTAAATCCTACCCCAACAGTCCCTGAATCCCTCACTGTTTCCTCCCTCCATAGTCCCTCATATCATTGTTTTCCTTGGTGATAAAAGTCAAAACACATCCTACTTCTCATCAAGACAACTCCAAGATAGTCCATCCACTAGCAGACATGGCATCTGACCCCTCATATGATTATGAAGAGGAGACACACAGTGATTCACCTACAGAGGTACATGCACCCAGGAGGCCTCATAGAGGAGGCAAACATATTCGAGAGGAACCAACCACTCTTGCTGAATTACAGGCCTGCCCTCTTGCCATCTCTTGTTTTCAGCACCAGTCCTGCTATGAATTTTGTGAGAAGGTTGCTAGCATTAAGTTTCATCATGAGTTGGCTCGTTTGTTTATGTTGCATTTACATGATGGTCAAGCTACACTAGCAGGTGTCACTTTCACATTAACACCAGAATCTATTTCACTAGCAACCGATATTCCTAACATTGGAGAGCAATGGAACAAGAGGAAGCAAATTGACCGGCAGCATTATGAACCATACATCAAACCTGGCTATTTGAGACAACTCAGCAGAGTATTTCCTTTCCAGTACCTCAAAGATGCTTATGCTCCTTTGATGAAATTGATCATGAAATATTTCAGCGGTGAGGGCCGGTTTTCACGTTTATATGCTTATCATATCAAGCTGCTGATGCATTTTTCTAGGGTGAGGATGATGAACCTCCCCTACTTCATGTGCCGAAATATCGAGAAGATTACCACTCTAGTGAAGCACAAGACTCCTCAACAGCAGTTCAACAATATTTACCATTTTGCTCTCATTAAAATTGTGGTCATCCATCAGCTTGGCTTACAGGGCATTACTTGGGAGGATTTCATCTCTCGTGAGTTTTTCAGAGTTCCTCAGGGACCTTCAGAGGCTTTGCATGAGACAGGTGGACCTTCTTATCAACATGAGGATCATGAGACACAAACCGCTAGCATACCAGTGTTTATCACCTATCAGAAGGGCACTAGACGGTTGTTTGCAGCAGCTAAGCGAGTGTTATCTCCACCCGGGGTGGAAGGGGACTCACTTCCGTCATCAGCACAACAGGTTTGGGACAAAGGCAAGAGGTCACTACAGGATGAAGTACCATCAAGTGAGCGTGAGACAAATTTCATTCTCATTGAGGGTGATGACACTGATATGGGCCCGCAAAGCACAAATCTCAAAGAAGTCATTCAAGAGCAGCAGGCGGACATCGATGCTTTATCAATCAACTTGGATAGGGCCTAATGGACAATACAGTACCTAAAGCAAAGGAATAAGCAGCTTATTCGGAGAATCGCCAAGCTGCCCAAAGGAGGAGGGTGGAGCTCACTTCACTTGAGCAAGAGGTTAATGCCGATCAGGAGTCATGGCTTGAAAGAGCCAATATCCACTTGGATAGGAAGTTAGAAAAGGCCATAAATGAGAATAATATGCTGAGAAACCTATCATATCATTATTTGTCGAGGAACATGGTGTGCCAAGCTAGAATCGGGAGCTTGAAGGCAAAATTGAAGAGAGCATCAAGGAGGCAAAAAGAGCATGAAGGACTTCAGATATTGGCTGAGGTTTCCTTAGCTCAACATAATGTTTGATGAAGAAGAATCAGCCCAAATTTCAAAAAAATTGGGGCAATTTTTGCATTTTTGAATTTTTTGGCACAAAAAACAGGATTTTCTGCCCTATGCGCCGCACCACATGGCCCTCGCTTTTTCTAGGAGCCTCTAAATCACAAAAACTTAGCATTTTTGGATTTGGCATAGAAAAATATGTTTTCCTATCAATGGCTAAGAAATTTGGACAGGTTTTGAGCCCTCAAAAAGGTCAAAAACACTCAAAAAATGACCTCACTGCCCCTATTTTGACACACAGTAAGTAGTGTTGGGAGAATTGAATTTTGGAGGGGAACATGGAGACCAAATTGGAAAATTTCACTTGGGTTGGAAAGTAGACAGGTAGACCTTTCCAACAAGCACACTTGGAGTTAATTTGGACACCGGGAGGGCCTCCAAAAGTGGGTCCAAACAGGCGTTACGCATAGAGAATCAGGCGCGGCACATAGAGGAAATTTTGCCAGTTTGACCAAGTATTACTCTGTTTTTCGCCCAGCTTTGGCCAGTTTGACTTTTTCACTTTCTTAATGGAAATTGTTTTATGTAATTTAATGTACATTTATGGATCATGATGTAAATATGTCAAATTTTCACTTATGGAGATAGATTCATCAGTTTAAAATTTGTTTGAAACTGAATGAATCAGTTCCCTTGTTTCTAGAGGCATGTTGTTCTGTTACCTGATTTCTAGTTCTCAGTTTAGAATTAGTTGAAACAGCTCCTATACATGTGAGCTCGACCCCTAGAGGCTAGGATGAGCAAATGTATATATTTTATGAATTTCATAGTGTAGGGGTTGGATTTTGGTAGAAGGTTGGCCTTTTGAGAAAGCCTTGAGCTTCATTGTACAATCATATCAACATTTTGGCTAAGGAATTGAGACCAGGGTTTGCAGCACTCTTTGAGATCCATGTGGCAATTTGTCTTGGTACAGTGTTTTCCTTTGTAATTATGAATTTATTTATGTGATTGTATGCCATTATCTCTCTTATTTCTTCTCAACTAAATCAAACAAGAGTGTAAGTAGAATCCATTGAAATTTCAGTTCTCTACTTGAGGTTTGCTTTAGTCTTTGATGTTTTCAGCTATTTGGAGAGGATCCATGAGCTTTCTTGCCCTCTTCAGCTCCTCACCTGTCTAATCCTTCCATCTCATTCAATTTCAAGTGCCAAAAACAATTGACTACCTTGCCCCATTGAGATCTCTGCAAGACTGAGCCTCAATCCCCGCACCCAAAATCTACCTTTCCATCTGAGCCAACAAAAACATCATTTTATTCAATCAAACTCTCTTGCACATATACCTAGCCTAAGATCAGTATTTCTATCAGTCATCTTAAGCCCTCATTGATCATAATTTGCTAAGATTGACCTGGAGAGATCCCTCTCCCGACCTAGTAGGGCTAGCTACCAGGTTAAGCGTGGTTTGATGTTGGCCCTAGATCCTACCTTTCTCAGCCTAATGTAAATCTAGGCACTAACGTAGTGGTGACCATACTAGGGAGAGATTGTTTGTTTGTTAGTGTTCTTCATTTTATAAACTACAGACGGAGCCTGAAGATTAGCCAGGTAGCCTTCGAAACGCTTTTGCTTTGCATTAGCGCAAGTAGATAAACGCTACTTCAGTCAATCTCTGGTCTAGTCTTATAAACGAAATATCTAACTTGCAGATCATCCGAGTACATCTGTTAATTCTAAGCTTTTGGATGATAAGTTTAGGATTTGATAGGCTGAAAATTTTGTTAATGTCCATTTGATTTCTTGGAAATAATAGCACACTGGCTTCCAGAAGACATACCAGAGCAAATCCGGATCCTGATCCCCCTCCTATGTATGAAAATTCCAATCTTATTCCGAGAATCCTTCACCAAGGAAGTTTTGTGATTCCCGTGTTCAAATCTCATTCATGTCCTGTTGGCTTTGAGTATCTCGAGGATCTTGAGTTTGATGAGCAGTTCGAGTTGTCTTTGTTTGAAACCAAATCTGAAAGCGTTATTGCTTCAACTACCTTAAATCCTGAGTTTATTAGAAATCTTGAAACTGAAAGGGCCAATAAATTCATTGATGATTATATCTTGAATCAGCTCCAGACTTCAATTGTGGCTTCTAATATTGTTGATTTCTTAGAGACTGCTTCTGCAACCCTTGGGTCATCTACAATAGCATCTAGATCAAGAATTCCCACCGAACCGCCTTTCATTCCCACCATCCCTGTGCACCCTACTGCCTCTGATCAAAAATTTGCAGTAGTGTCGCCTCCATCCACTCCTACTCCTCAAACATCCAATATTGCTTCGCCTCCACACACACCTCCTCATACGCCCCATACATCAGCTGCACCCACTCCCCCAACATCTCCAAGACCGATTGCAAATCCACCAAGAGCAATGGCTGCTTAGTTTGCACCTATTGTACTGCCTCAAAATTTGGATGATATGCCCGTCGATCATCAAAGTAAAATTCATTTGTTTGATGGCACTCCTCATAGTGTTACAGCTCAGCAACATGTGGACAGAATGATGGATTTCTTCGATCTTCATGAGATTGATGCAGAAAATGTGACCATGAGACTATTTGTACAAACCTTTGGTGGTGAAGTGAGGAAATGGTTCAGATCTTTGCTGGCTGCAAGCATCACTACATTGGCCAATCTACAGAGACAATTCTTAGACCGTTGGGAAGTGAAGAAAAATCCTCTTTAGATCCTTTCCGAATATGAGCACATCAAGCGGAACGTTGGTGAGTCTATTCAAGATTATTGTATTAGATTCAATTCAGTTTACAATGAAATTCTTGATCATATAAAGCTACCCATGGGGCTAGCCTTGATTAAGTTCTCAGATGGTTTTGATACTGATATGACCTATCAATTAAGAGAGAAAGATCCAGCTACTTTGGAAGACATGCAGAAGATTGTAGTCAGCGTTGAAGCAAATCTGCTTGCCAAGAGAGCTAGAGCAAAGGCTGAAAAGAAAGTCGCAATGAAAGAAGAATCTTCCTCGTCAAATCAAGTGCTTCGGAAGGTGGAGCAGATGCTTGATAGGATGAAACTTGACAAGTCTGAACCACAAGTCAAAAATCCTAACTTCCATGGCCAGCAGTAGCCACAATATAGGATCAAACAAAGAGAGCAGCAAGCCCAAGATCAAGCAGCACAGCAGCAGGTGCAGACACCCCTACAGTAGAATTTTGTACATGGTTCAGAATCAGATGAAGAGGAGAATGTGATTGGAGAAGAAAATCATTTCTTTATGCCCGATGATATGCCAATTTTCATAACTGAAGATGAGGAGTACTACGAGAATTCAGCTGAACAAAGGGATGAAAATTTCATTTTGGAAAATGAGACAGTTCTTGAGGAAGAATCCGATGAATACCAAAGAGGATATATGAATGCCTTGTCAGCTCAGCAGCGACAATATTCACTCCGAAATAGAGATGTGCCCATAAACCCAATTCAGAAAAGGAAGGAGGTAGCAGCGTCAAAGAATGATCCTCCTAATGTGCAGAAAAAGGGAAAAGAGACAATTGATTCTAACACCAACAAAACGACATCAACAAGTGAAAGACCCAATCAGCCAAATGTGTCAAAGGAGAAAACATAAAATAAGGATGTTCTAGCGAAAGAGGTAGAAAAAGTCTCAGTTTTTAACTTAGAAAATGAAATTGCTAAGTTGAAAATATCCATTCCTTTGACTGAGTTGATGAAGAACAACAACTATAAAGGTCAGGTGTCTAAAATTTTGAATTTAGATCCATCATCCGACATGGTGAACTTGGAGCATGACAGTCCTGAGTTGATTTTTGGGCCAGCATTGGAAGGTCAGTCTCAAGATAGTGATGTCACTCCTTTTTATATCAGTCTCAGGGTGCATGACTTTGTGTTACATAATGCTATGTTTGATTCCGGAGCCTCTCATAATCTCATGCCTAAGGCTATCATGGAGAAATTGGGATTGGATATCACTAGAAAGTATCATGACCTTTACTCTTTCAGTTCCGGTAGGGTAAGGTGCATTGGTTTTATCAACGATTTGGTGGTCAATTTGGATCAGATTCTGGCTAAAAATGTTTTGATGGACGTGGTGGTGACGGTTATGCCTCCAAGATTTGCCATGCTTCTTTCCAGATCTTAGGGAGCAAAGATTAAAGGGACAATGCAACTTGATTTCTCCTATGCTACCATTCCCATGTTCGGTCAGATGAGGAAACTATACCGGGAACAGAAAATGAAGTACATGATCACTAGCAAGGAGAAGTCGGTAAATCATCCAATCAACTATGTACATACTGATCTAGAATCATTTATTTTATATTCAGATAGCTTTAATGATGTAAATAGCCAAGTAGTTGAAGTAGAAGACATTTCCGAGATCACTGAAAATTTCAGAGAAGTCTTAAAACAAGAAAGGCAAAGACTTGATAGTACCGCTGAGCAATCAGTCGTCCGACAACAGCAACATGTTAATGGACAGCAAGGAAGAGAAACAGAATTTCAGCATTTGGAAGAGGATGAAACAAGCCTGTGGAGCATGGACTTTGATGGCACGGTAGGAAGGGAAGGTGCTGGAATTGGTATTTGGATACGTAGCTCTGTTTTCACCCCAAACAAAGTGCCAAGCAATGTAAGGGTCTGGTCTTATAAACTAGCTTTTGACTATTCAAACAATGAGGTTGAATATGAAGCTTTAATTGCTGGTTTGAAAGTTCTTAGAAAATTGAATGCTAAAAGGATTTCATTTTATGGCGACTTCGATTTAGTTATCAAGCAGGTGAAATGGGAATATCGAGCTAAGCATCCTCGAATGCGGGCCTACCGCAATGCGGTGTTGAATATCTTGAAAGTATTTTCTGATTATACTATAACCTGTGTTCCCCGTGCTCAGAATGTCATTGCAGATTCACTTGCAACAACAGCAAGTAATTTGAAAATTTCGATGAATTCAAAAAACAAGTTTGAGATTCACATGAAGCATCGCCCAGCTATCCCCGACAATCAAAGGTATTGGCAAGTGTTTCAAGATGATGATGAGATCGAGGAATTTCTGCAAAATAAAGGTAAGTTCAAAGACACTTCTATTGATGTGGAGTACGATGATGGTGAAGTGGATATAGAGGTCAATCAAATGGAAGTTTCGCAACTTAAAGACAACATCATTCCTAAAGGTCTAATACCTTTAGAGGAGCTGTTTGATCAAGATGATGTGGCCCGAAAACCGAGCTTGCTGCCAACTGAGAAAGGAGTTGAGGACGTGAACATTGGATCAGCTGAAAATCTTAAGATGGTGAAATTATCAAAAGCATTGCCTCCATAGGTAAAAGAAAAGTATATCAGTTTGTTATCCTCTTTTACTGATGTATTTTCTTGGGATTATTCAGATTTGAAGGCATATGACACAAGCATAATTCAGCATGTCATCCCGATCAAGCTGAATCAAAAGCCTTTTTGTCAGAAGCTAAGAAGAATAAATCTGAAGCTGGTGCCCTCAATCGAGAAGGAAGTGAATCGGTTGTATAAAGCTAGTATCATAGTCCCCATAAGATTTTAATATTTGGATTTCAAACTTGGTGCCTTCCGCAAGAAAACAAGTGAGATCCGGTTATGCATTGAATTTAGAAATCTGAATAAAGTATCCTTGAAAGACAACTATCCATTGCCTAAGATGGATCACATACTTCAGAGAATAGTTGGAGCATCCCGCATGTCACTACTCGATGGTTATTCGGGTTATAACAAAATTCTGGTCCATGAGGATGATAGAGACAAAACAACATTCACCACTCCGTGGGGAACTTTTCATTATGCAAAGATGTCGTTTGGATTGAAAAATGTTGGTGCAACCTTTAGCGGGCGATGGATATAGCATTTGCTAATGAAAAAGATGTCTTTCTAGTTGTTTATCTTGATGACTTAACAATTTTCTCCAATACAGATGAAGATCACCTCTATCATTTGAAGATTGTTTTTTAGCGGTGTAGGAAGTATGGCATCTCGCTCAATCCAAAGAAAAGTTTGTTTGCCATGGATGAAGGCAAGCTTCTTGGGCATATTATCTCAAAGGAGGGCATCCGCATTGATCCAGCTCAGGTGGAGGCCATTCAAAAGATTGATTTCCCACAAAGTAAGAAAGAAATCCAATCCTTCAATGGTAAGATAAATTTCTTACATCGCTTTATGCCCAATATTTCAGAAAATTTAAGAGAAATCACAAACATGCTCAAAAAAGATAGTGCAGTAAGGCGGATTGAGGAAGCAGTTAAGTCTTTTAATTTGGTGAAATTAGCTCTTTCTTTAGCTCCAGTTTTGATCAGCCCGGACTATACTCAGGATTTTATTTTGTTTTCATTTGCCTCGGATCATACTATGGCAGCGGTCTTGATGCAGAAAAGAGACCAGCTCGAGAAACCAATTGCATTCTTCAGCAGAACCATAAGGGATGCGGCATTGAAATACAATATCATTGAAAAACAGGCCCTTGCTTTAGTAAAGGCATTGAAGGATTTTTAGGTTTATATTTTGCATTCTCACATCCTTGTTTATGTCCCTAATGCTGTTGTTAAGGATGTCCTAGTGCAAACAGAGCCGGAGGGGAGAAGAGGCAAATGGATTGCTGCCTTGCTGGAATATGACATGGAAATCAAAACGACAAAGCTCATTAAAGGACAGGGGCTGGCTAAACTAATGGTTGAGTTTAATTTGCATGCCTTAGACATTAACCTAATTTCTGCTATGTCCGAGGAAGATGAAGAGAATCTGCCCTCTCAGGTATCAGAAATTTCCCTTCTTTCTCCTTGGTATTCAAACATTGTTTATGTACTCCAAAATCTGTCATCACCACCTGGAATGGCTAAGAACAAAAGTAGGACACTGAAATTGAAGGCTGCAAAGTTTTGTATTATGAATGGTGCACTCTATTGGAAAGATCTCGGTGGTGTCTTGCTGAATTATTTAGTAGAAGAAGAGGCGAAACAGGTTATGGAAGATTTTCACAAGGGAGATTGCGAAGGCCATATTTTCTGGAAAACAACAGCCAATAAAATCTTGAGAGCGAGATATTATTGGCCAACTCTTTTTGCTGATGTGTACAAAACAGTGGTCAGCTGCCACAAATGTCAGATTTTTCAAGGTAAGAGGAAGTTGTAGCCTTTACCACTCAAGCCCATTGAAGTAAGTGCTCCATTTCAGCAGTGGGGTTTGGATTTCATTGGTGAGATCCATCCTTCTTCTTCAGCACAGCATAAGTGGATCCTCACAGCGACAGATTATTTCACCAAATGGATTGAGGCAATTCCTACAAGGCAAGCTACCGATTTGGTAATTATCTCATTTCTTGAAAACAACATTTTGTCTCGTTTTGGCTGTCCAAATAAGCTGATCACTGACAATGCAGCAGCCTTTAAATCGAAAAGAATGATTGACTTTTGTCATAAGTATCAAATCACTTTGGGGCACTCGACTGCCTATTACCCTCAAGGTAATGGATTGGCGAAATCCTCAAATAAATCTCTTATCAACATTATCAAAAAGTTGTTGGAAACCAACAAGAAAATTTGCCACAAAAAGTTGGTCATTGCACTTTGGGCAGACAGGGTAAGTCAAAAGAAATCTCTAGGCATGTCTCCTTTTGAGCTTGTGTATGGTGTGGACACAGTCTTCCCGACCTCTCTGGCACTCTCGGTAGTCAAAATTTTGCAAGAAGCAGGCAGCAAAGATGATAATTTGCAGCGGAGGATCAATCAAATGATAAATTTGCAGCAAACTAGAGAGGAGGTATTTCAGAACACTTCAAGGCTGCAGGAAAGAATTAAGAGGATATATGACCAAAAAGTAAATGCGGACAGGTTTGAAATCGAAGACATAGTGCTGAAATGGGATGCAAGGAATGAAGAGAAAGGTAAACACGGCAAATTTGAAAATATTTGGAAAGGACCGTACAAGATTGTTTCACATCGGGGCCATAATGCTTTCCTTTTGCAAGAGCTAAATTATGAAGACTATCCTAGTGGGTCGGTCAACAGTCGGCTCCTCAAACGGTATTATTTGTGAAATGTTTTATGATGTCCTACTCATCATTGTATATACCGGTTTGTTTAATTTCCATTGCAAGTGTGTATTGTTTTCATTCTTCAGTTTGGGGCCTGAGGTGAAGGCTATAAAGCTAAGGTTTGATTTTAGTTTTGGTTTGGTTTGATAGAGTCGGGTCTTTCAGTCAATTTCAGTCTTGAAAATGAGTCGATTTTGAGTCACATTCAATCCTGAAATTGAGTCATTGAGTCCACAGTTTGGTCTCGGTTTGTCGAAGTTATTGACTCCATAGCCCAATGGACGAAGGTACTATTTGCTTTCCCAGAGATCTGTAGTTCTTGGCACCTCCAAGGAGCTACCATCCCCATTGGAGCCAATGCTAGTGTCGGTATCTTCATCCCTCCGTCAGAGATCAAATCCTCTTGTTGCATTGCATATTAGGTGTCCCGCTCAGTCAACTGCATTCCATTAGGCGCATGGATCATCTAACGGTAGTGGCTTCTCCTATAGTTTCCCTCATGTCATTTACCTATTGGCTCATGTTTATTCATCAAAAATTGTACACAGTCACCTTTTTTGTCTTAAAGATTGCAGAAGTATTTACTAGGGTTTCATTGTCATTTTGGTCTAGGGTTTTATTAGGGTTTCATCAAAAAGTGTTTCAAAGTGTCCAATAACAACCAACAGGCACATGAGGATGTTCCAGTCTCAATAAATTTTATAATCAAGTATTCAGAGACGTGTCTTTCCTCAAAACTTTGTTTTGAGGAAAAACAGAGTATTTTTTATTTTATTGTGCAAATTTATGTAATTTTATCTCTTCATCTGTAAATTGCTTCACCTACAGCCCTGGTCACTTTCCCTAGCCCTAACAACTCCAACTCCCTGTAAAACAAGCAAAACACAGGTCATTCAGTTCATCACAAGCTCTAACAAAGTGAAAAAGTTCAAAACAGAGTTTAAAAATAAAGTCAAATTCCAAACATTATGAAAGTGGGTTTTGTGAAATAAAAATTAAAGGCTCCATGAATATAAGTCATTGTTTAAATTTGAAAGCTCATTTGCACTCTTGGAAGCAAGCAAATCTATGTCTCGTGTGAGCAAGAGAAAGTGGGAGAAATTTGTCAAAAAACAGAGGCACGGCGCATTGGGTAACTGGCGCGGCGCATTGGGCCGCGATCTCCAGTTCAGATTTACTTGGGCGCGGGGCACATAACTGGCACGACGTGTTGGGTTTGATGCGTCGCGCATACAGCCGGCAAGCCCGAAATCTTCACCAATTCATTCCAAATCGCCAAATATGCTTGGATCATCATTTGTGCAAGTAGGTTGAACCTCTAATCACTGCTTTTCATCCAATTTTGGTGCTTGTTTGATGGTGGTTGTCTTATGGTGGTTGGCTAAGAAAATCAAACCCTATCTCTCTCTCCAAAGAAAACAGTGCTAGGGTTTGTATCAATTATTTGGCTGCCAAGTTAATCCATCACCTTTCTACTCCCTCACCCCATTTTCCCTCATTTCCCTATTCCCTAAACTCATATATCCCAGATCCCCAATTCCCATATTCCCAAAACCCAAATACAAATTCCAAAACCCTAGTCCTATACCAAAAACTCCCAAAACATTCCTTAATTCCCTATTCCCTTAACTAAATCCTACCCCAACAGTCCCTGAATCCCTAACTTTTTCCTCCCTCCACAGTCCCTCATATCATTGTTTTCCTTGGTGATAAAAGTCAAAACACATCCTACTTCTCATCAAGACAACTCCAAGACAGTCCATCCACTAGCAGACATGGCATCTGACCCCTCATATGATTATGACGAGGAGACACACAGTGATTCACCTACAGAGGTAAATGCACCCAAGAGGCCTCATGGAGGAGGCAAACATATTCGAGAGGAACCAACCACTCTTGCTGAATTATAGGCCTGCCCTCTTGCCATCTCTTGTTTTCAGCACCAGTCCTACTATGAATTTTGTGAGAAGGTTTCTAGCATTCAGTTTCATCATGAGTTAGCTCGTTTGTTTGTGTTGCATTTACATGATGGTCAAGCTACTCTAGCTGGTGCCACTTTCACATTAACACCAGAATCTATTTCACTAACAACCTGTATTCCTAACATTGGAGAGCAATGGAACAAGAGGCAACAAATTGACCGGCAGCATTATGAACCATACATCAAACCTGGCTATTTGAGACAACTCAGCAGAGTATTTCCTTTCTGGTACCTCAAATATGCTTATGCTCCTTTGATGAAATTGATCATGAAATATTTCAGTTGTGAGGGTCGGTTTTCACATTTAGATGCTTATCATATCAGGCTGCTGATGCATTTTACCAGGGTGAGGATGATGAACCTCCCCTACTTCATGTGCTGAAATATCGAGAATATGACCACTCTAGTGCAGCACAAGACTCCTCAGCAGCAGTTCAACAATATTTACCATTTTTATCTCATTAAAATTGTGGTCATCCGTCAGCTTGGCTTACAGGGCATTACTTGGGAGGATTTCATCTCTCGTGAGTTTTTTAGAGCTCCTCAAGGACCTTCAAAGGCTTTGAATGAGACAGGTGGACCTTCTTATCAGCATGAGGGTCATGAGACACAGACCGCTAGCATGCCGGTGTTTATCACCTATCAAAAGGAAACTAGACGGTTGTTCGCAGCAGCTAAGCGAGTGTTATCTCCACCCGGGATGGAAGGGGCCTCGCTTTTGTCATTAGCACAACAGGTTCAGGACAAAGGAAAGAGGTCGCTACAAGATGAAGGACCATCAGGTGAGCGTGAGACTGATTTCATTCTCATTGAGGGTGATGACACTTATATGGGCACGCAAAGCACAAATCTCAAAGAAGTCATTCAAGAGCAGCAGGAATACATCGATGCTTTTTCCATCAACTTGGATAGGGCCCAATGGACAATACAATACCTGGAGCAAAGGAATAAGCAGCTTGAGGACCAGCAAGTGATTATGGAGCTGCAAAACATTCGGGAGAATCGCCAAGTCACTTCACTTGAGCGAGAGGTTAATGCCGATCGGGAGTCATGGCTTGAAAGAGACAATATCATATTGGAGAGGAAGTTAGAAAAGGCCATCAATGAGAATAATATGCTGAGAAACCTGTCATATCATTATTTGTTGAGGAACATGGTGTGCCAAGCTAGAATCAGGAGCTTGAAGGCAAAATTGAAGAGAGCATCAAGGAGGCAAAAAGAGCATGAAGGACTTCAGATATTGGCTGAGGTTTCCTTGGCCCAAACTAATGTTTGATGAAGAAGACTCAGCCCAAATTTCAAAAAATTTGGGGCAATTTTTGCATTTTTGAAATTTTTGGCACAAAAAACAGGATTTTCTGCCCTATGCGCTGTGCCACGTGGCGCTCGCTTTTTCTATGAGCCTCTAAATCACAAAAACTCAACATTTTTGGATTTGGCATGGAAAAATATGTTTTCCTACCAATTTCCAAGAAATTTGGATAGGTTTTGAGCCCTAAAAAGGGTCAAAAACACTCAAAAAATGACCTCACTGCCCCTATTTTGACACACAGGAAGCAGTGTTGGGAGAATTGAATTTTAGAGGGGAAAATGGAGGCCAAATTGAAAAATTCCACTTGGGTTGGAAAGTAGACAGGTAGACCTTTCCAACAAGCACACTTGGAGCTAATTTGGACACCGGGAAGGCCTCCAAAAGTGGGTCCAAACAGGCACTATGCATAGAGAATCAGGCGCAGCGCATAGAGGAAATTTTGCCAGTTTGACCAAGTATTACTCTATTTTTCGCCCAGCTTTGGCCAGTTTGACTTTTTCACTTTCTTAATGGAAAATTTGTGATGTAATTTAATGTACATTGATGGATCATGATGTAAATATGTCAAATTTTCACTTATGGGGGTAGATTCATCAGTTTAAAAGTTGTTTGAAACTGAATGAATCAGTTCCCTTGTTTCTAGAGGCATGTTGTTCTGTTGCCTGATTTCTAGTTCTTAGTTTAGAATTAGTTGAAATAGCTCCTAAACATGTGAGCTAAACCCCTAGAGGCTAGGTGTAGTGTTCTAGCTAGGGTACTAGGCTAGACTATATTTAATATCGACCAGGGTGCGTAAGCTTAGAGGCATGCGTCTAAAGTATATAGACATAAAGGATTGTTGGCTAAGTGATTATGATGTAGGTCACAAGGCTTCTTTACGGAAGGCTGGGATATGTCACCTATCATTCAAACACTCAGATTATCCTACTAATATACCTGATTACAATGCTTGTCATTAGATGTATTTACCAAATTAAACACTGAACCTAAGCACTGTGTATGACTGTAACAACGATCTTAATCTCCTTACAAAGATATTACCCAGAAAACCCTTGTTCAGTAAACACACAGCATTCAATGATATTTACACTATATCAAACTATATAGAGATCATAAATGAATTGTGAAACAAAAACAGAGTTTATGATGGTGCTTTTAAAAGACACACAGGGATCGAATCCCTTACAGGACGCACTTCCAGATCTCAGTGATGACTGTTCAGCATAACCATAAACGCAAACCAACCATAAGCGCAAACCATATACATTCAATGGAAATCAAAAGCTATGGAAATCAAAACCAAAGTAATTGTAACTGTTATGCAAACCATACAAAACCTATTGAAATCGAAATTGAATCAATACCACTGTGCAACCATACGATAACCGAAATGCAAATGAAATAAATGGACAGTATACCGATTGAACGCAAGTCCCGTCCGCGTTCCAGGGGTACAATGGCTTATAATCGACCGGCTACCAAATCAATGCACGAGACACACAAGTCGTAACTGTGAATAGGTCTTAGTATTAAACTTAAAAACTCTGTTCTGGAATGATTCAACGATTAAAACATTAACCATTAACCAGACTGTATTTACATATGTATATCCACAGCCATGTCATTTCGACAATGAATGTACATTCGGCTGTTGCCGCTTTTATTACATCAAGCTTTTTCAAAATGTTTCTATCCTAAGTGTTTTCAAAAAGAACAAAAACTAAATAAAAATAGAACGAGCTGTTGTTGCTGCTTTTCTCTGCCAGTGTGCCATGCTTTGACCTGAGTTGACCGCGCATATAGGAGGATCGATTTGGCTGGGAGATAGGTGTTTGTCCATGCTTGGACATTCTGCTTTTCATCCATGCCTTTCGTTCTAGCCCAACTGTTGCGCCACATGTCAAACGATAAGCTTATTACAGGATGTTGGAACTTCATGTAACCATTTCATCAAAAACTTCTAATTCTTCAACATAAAATCCCTAAATCAATTTCTATGCAATTTAATAACTATAAGACTATTAATAATCAATTTTCAAGGATTCTAAGGGATATATGGTGAAAAGGAATGGACAAATGATATGTTTTTGAGGAGGAAAAAGGGGTCTTGGGATGATACCAACATCTCTCCCCGACTTAAGGATTTAGCATGTCCTCATGCTATCCCCGAAGTGCTTCCCTTGAACTCTGTCCCTGCATGGATCTCTGTTGCCTTGAGCAAGGTGTCCACATTCTTTTTCACCTGGTTATCTTTCTGTCCCTTGAGCTCCTGCTTTAACTTTTTGTATTTTTCTTTGAGGGTCTTCTTCTGATTGTACCACTTAGTGGCCCAGTTAGAAATCTCAGTTTGCTCAGCCTCCAATTCACTGATTCTTTCCTTTAACTTTTCATTCTTCTTCTGAGTTTCTTTGCTTTGCGCCCGGAGCATTTCATTTTCTCTCTTAATAACTTTTTCCAACATGTTAGCCTCCATGAGCTCTTCCTTCAATTCTTCAATTTGTTTTTCTAATTTCTTCTGTCTTTTAATGGGAGGTGGTGAACATTTTTCCTGTTTGTTATTGCTCTCTACCTCCATATCAACTTCTGGTGCTGGTAATGAATGGTCACCACTCTCAACATCCATTTGTGCAGGTGCATTAGATTCAAACTGGTCTTCTTGTAACTGGGCTCTTGGTGTCCTCCTTGTTCTTCGTGAGTAAGTGGTAAAAAGTTTATCTTTCTCGGCCCTCTTAGCATCTTCCTTTTTCATGTTCCTGGTCCTTATGCTGCCCACAGGTAAAGGTGCTTTGCTGGCTTTGGATACTGGAATTTCTTCATCAATGCCCTTCATAAACCCTGAGTCCTCTTGCACTTCTTCTTTTTCTTCCTCATCTCTGATTTGATTGACAACTAGGAATTCTTTCCATGGTTTCCCTCTTCTTTGCAATTCATGTTCAATGAGGATTTTAATTAAGCCAAAATGATACAGGCTCTTGTCTTCATTCCCCTTCTGCTTCTGGATAGTCTTGGACATCTTGGTTAAGCTTTGTAGCAGAAAAGATGGTATACTGATGACACATTGTTTCTTCAAGTGGAGGAGTAGTTTGATGTGGTATAGATAAACAATACTGTACCGACCTTCACAGGTTATGAATTTTTGAAGGATGTAAACCATCTCATCCCAAGGATGCATCAACCAACTTCTTGGAACACCCTTCTTCCAGTTTACTGAGGAGACTCTAGATCTAGACATGAACTGTGTCCATGATTTCTCTTTAAATTGCTTGGTTTTAAAATACTTCTCCCCTTCCGGACTAATCCCTATTGCCTGAGCTATAGTGTCCTCTGAAACCCTGAAGGAGAAGTTACTTATCAGGGCTTTTTCTCCATTGAAGGTGAAAGCAAATTGCTTAGTAACTTCCTCATTACTTCCATGAAATTTTTCTAGAAATGGTAACCACTGTATTTCTCTGAGAATTTCAATGCAATCCTCATGGTATTGTGAACTGTCGAACACACTCGGCTCGACCCTATTAGTCATGGTGGTGGCAGAGGGTCGTGCCTCTAACCCTTCTCTGTCTATACTCTTACAATTTTAACAAAGAAATTTCGAGTTGGTTACCTGGTGTATCGCTTCCTTAGTCTTCAATATGATGCTCGGCCGGTCGATATGACTGTGATGGTAGTCAAAATAGAGTGGTGATACTTCCCTCTTCCGGCGCTCACTGCTTGCAATCTTCACTATGTAAATCGACCCAAATGGTAATACTCCCTTCGGCGCTCCTTGCTTCTGATTCCACTTTGAAAGTTATGGGAATCGAAGGTGGAAATGATGGTGAGATAACCCTGTACTCACTTCACAACGTATCCATTCATTTAAAAAAACAGAGGAGTGTTGTACGCTTACATGGATGTCACTATAAGAGCGTTGGTAGCGTATCTATAATGCTGGGTATGATTTCGGGGAGCCCCTTGGATCATTGGGTACGTTGGGTGGTGAAGTTATGATTTGGCTGTGTGGAGTGAAATATATAGGCCGCTTTACATCTGTCTCTCCCTTTGTATTTAAAAACACAACTCACCACGTGCCCTTTTTCAGTTGGTATTCGGTCGTATAGAGGATGTTGGTATGGTTGTAGGATGTATGACAAGGTTGATGTGTTGATAATGGGTTTTAGAGATATGAATAAGTTGATGTATGGGAATGATGAGAATCGGTGGGATAAGGGATGATAGGAGATTGATGTAGGTGTCCTTGAAATTAATCATAACAGTTCACAGTCATTAAAGTTACATTAAAAATCAATCTAGGAAATTAAATGTTTAAGAACAGAAACACATTACTCTTTTGTTGGTCGCTATTGTATTGACATGCTGAGTTTCTAATCCCTTTTTTTGACTGCTCTTTTTCTTGTTGTAACAGGTCCTCTGAGGAAGATTAAGTGTACAGGTGTTTTGAGAAAAATTGAAGATGTAACAGGTCCCTTTGAGAAAATTTGAATGTAACAGGTCCCTTAGAAAATTTTTGAAAATGTTCATGCAACTCCTTATACTGTTACAGGTTCACTGAGCTTGGGCATTTGATGGAGTGTTGGTGCCCAAATCCTTGTAGAAACTTGATGAAATTTTGTTGAAGTAGCCCTCGGTGTCAATTTCTTTAACAGGTCCCTTCTGAATGTCTTAAACAGGTCCCATTACTGCTGGTGTTGGTAGCATAAATGTCTGAACAGAACAGGTCCCCCTTCAAAATGTTTATAACCAGGTCCCTCTGAGATAAAACAATGACAGAACAGCTTACTTATTGAAGTCTGGAATGCTGGAACAAGCTGCTGTTGGAAATTTACAGTGAAAATATAGAATAATAAATCTTGAAGAATTTACAAGGGAGAGATAAAAGTAACAAAATGTTGATTCCTCTCTCCCCGACTAAAAGTTTGACTTGTCCTCAAGTCATGATTCAGCTGAGAAATCAAACAGTGAACAAAAGAAAGAGAATTCATACCCGCCAACGAATTGGTTTTCAAGTAGGAATTCGGGGTTAGATTGTGCCAGATGCTGGTTTTCACATCTAACCCATGATTTTATTATTTATTTAATTAATTTTTTTAGTTTTTGTTTAAAAATTTTTTTTTTTTTTTTTTTTATTTTTTTTTTTTCTTTTTGACTTTGAAATTGAAAGGAAATGAAACTAAGGCAGTGATACTGCAGCTGAGGGTTGCAGTATCTCAACCTCTCTTTGCTGAGATAGTGTATGGAGAAAATCTTGCTTGCTGATGGGCTTGGTGTACAGTTTCAGGCGATGACCATTGACTGTGAAGAAATGACCTTCTCCATCAATAGTTTTGAGCTTGACTGAACCATTGTCATAAGCCTGAATAATTTCATAGGGACCCATCCAATGGGTGGTGAACTTGGCTTTATGATCCTTGAATTTTGAATCAAAAAGTAAAGCCCAATCACCTTCCTTGAAGTGCTTCTTCTTAATGTGTGAATCATGCCATTGCTTCCTGTGTTTTTGCATGAGGATGGTGGTTTGTTCTGCTTGCTGCCTCATCTCATCCAGCTGGTTCAACTGCTGGATTCGTTCTTTTTGTGCTTGGTCCAAATCAATTTGTAAATCTGCAGCCAGTTTAAAAGTGTGTATTTGGAATTCAATAGGAAGCATGACCTCCTTACTGTACACCAATTGGTATGGTGTAAATCCTGTGGTATCTTTCCAAGTAGTCCTGTAAACCCAGAGTGCATCTTTGAGCTTTTCTTCCCAATTTTTCCGGTTCATTGCAACAGTTTTGGTAATGATCCCCTCCAAAGTTTTGTTTGTTGATTCCACCTGCCCATTGGCCTGTGGATGGTAAGGGGTACTTTTCCTATGCTTTATTTGGTACTTGTCTGTGATGTCCTTCATGAGCTTTGAGGTGAATTGAGTACCTTGATCAGTTACAATTTCCCTTGGTACTCCGTACCTCACAAAAATCTCCTCAAAAAGGAAATTGACTACTGTGTGTTCGGTTGCTCTCACCAGTGCTTTTGCTTCATCCCACTTTGTGACGTAATCAGTACATACTAAGATGTACTTCTTACCATTGGAGGTTGGGTTAATGGGTCCTATGAAGTCCAGAGCCCACTTATCAAATGGCTCTAAGTGAACTTGGGGCTGAAGGGGCATCTCATCGGTAGTTGTTGGTCTGCCCATTTTTTGGCAGCTGTCACAACTCTTTACATACTTCTTGGCATCCTTGAAAATGGATGGCCAATAGTATCCAAGAGTAAGAACTTTGAATGTTGTCTGCTTCGCTGCAAAATGCCCACCACACGGTTCATCATGGCAAGATTTTAAAATATCAATGACCTCATCATTTCTTACACATCTCCTAATTATCATATCAAAACCAGTGTAAAATAAATTGCCATTAAGCCATGAATATATAGCACTTTGTTTGACCAGTCTCTTCCGTTCCTTTGCAGTAAAGTGTGGAGGTGTCCTTCCTGTAGACAAATAATTTTCCAAATCAGCATACCAAGGAGTTACTATGGAAATTGCAAATAAGTTTTCATCCGGAAAAGAATCTTCAACTGGAACAACCTCACCTGGATTTTGCAGTCTAGAGAGAAAATCTGCCACCTGGTTCTCTTTGCCTGGTCTATCTAACACTGTGATGTTAAATTCCTGTAACAATAGTAACCATCTGGTAACTCTGCCACTAGTTATTGGCTTATTCATTAGATGTCGAATAGCAGAATGATCAGTATGTACAAAGACTTCATAACCAGTTATGTAATGTCGGAATTTATTCACAGCATAAATGATGGCAAGTGTTTCCTTTTCTGTAACTGTATAGTTTAACTCTGCAGGTGTTAGATTTTTACTAATGAAATAAATGGCATAAGTACAAGATTCCTCTTTTTGGCCTAATGATGCACCTACTGCAGTGTCAGATGCATCGGTAAAAATATGAAATGGTAAACTCCAATTAGGCCCTCTCAAGACTGGTGCGGTAGATAGTTTCTTTTTAAGTTGTTCGAATGCATGTTGACAGTTCTCAGTCCAGTTGAAAAGTACATCTTTGGTTAGAAGTTTAAACAAAGGTAAAGCTATCTTGCTAAAATGTTCAATGAATCTGCGGTAATAGCTTGCATACCCAAGAAAACTTCTTACCTCTCTCTGATTCTGTGGAATAGGCAAATCAGCAATAATCTGGATCTTGGTTGGGTCAACCTGGATGCCTTGAAAAGAAATGTAATGGCCCAACACTATCCCTTCGTTTAACATCATAAAGCACTTTTCGTTGCTGAGGGACAGGTTAGCTTCAATACATCTTTTCAAAACTCTCTCAAGATTTTCTAATGCATGTTCAAATGAATTGCCATATACTGAAAAATCATCCATATACACTTCAACACAATCATGAATTAAATCGGCGAAAATAGCTAACACAGCTCGCTGAAATGTAGCTGGAGCGTTACAAAGTCCAAATGGCAAAACATTGTAGGCATAGGTGCCCCAAGGACAGGTGAATGTGGTTTTGTCCTGGTCTTCAGAGGCAATCCTGATCTGGTTGTAGCCACTGAAACCATCAAGAAAAGAAAATGATGATTTGCCAGCTAGGGTGTCTAACAGTTGGTCAATAAATGGCAGTGGGAAGTAATCTTTGAGCGTTGCTTTATTCAATTGTCTGTAATCAACACAGATGCGCCACTTACCATTTTTCTTGGGCACGATAACCAATGGGGATACCCACTGACTGTCAGAAATAGGATATATAAAGTTGACTCTCAAAAGTTTTTGCAATTCCTCTCTGACAATGTCTTGGAGCATGGGGTTCATTCTTCTCTGGGGTTGCCTCACTGGTTTAATGGTGCTATCTGTGTAGATATGGTGAGTGCATGTGTCGGGGTGAATCCCATGCATGTCAGTGTAATCCCAAGCAAAGGCTTTTTGGTACTTCTTCAAGAGTCTAATCAATTTCTCTTGCTGAGATGAGTCTAGGTGGTTGCCTATGTTCAAAGTTTTCCCTGGACTGATCTCTATGACCTGACTCTGTGTATTGGTGATGGATTGAACTGGAAAGATGTCGTGAAATGTAGATTGCAAAGAGTGGATAGTGCATGTTTCTTGAAAGTTTTGAGCCAAAAGTACATCTGCAGCATTATATTGTTCATTTCTCAAATTTTCAGACACATCAGGTTGAGAAAGAAATAATTCTACCAAATCATTATTATCTTCGTGGAAATCATAGATCTGGTCAATGCTAAAAACATATTGTACTTCTTCTTTATCATTAAATTTATCATCAAGCCACAAGTTATGTGTTACTACTGGTGATTGTGCCGATGGATAGAGGGTGAGTTGTTTTCTTTCGGTCCCTCTGGAAATGATCATGTTGCCTGATCGGCATCCGATGAATGCATCAGCAGTCGCTAACCATGGTCTACCTAGGATGATAGGGTGTCCTCCTAAATTGGATTTGGGTTGAAGGACTAGGAAATCCACTGGATACTCCCAAGAGTCCAGTGAGACAATGATGTCTTCCAAAATCCCTTCAGGAATGACTTTGGACCTATCAGCTAATTCAAGAACAATTGTGGTATGTTGCAAATTCATGAGCTGGAGTGTTCTCATGGTTTCAAGGGTCATGACATTGATTGCGGCTCCAAGATCTATCAAAGTGTTTGGAATCCGTATGTTGTTAATGATGGTGGTCACTTTGGGAATGCCAGGATCAACATACTTCTCCATGGATATGGTATTGGTCATAAGGCCTGCTAAATTTCCTAAAACATGAATAGTCTGAGGATCAATCCTTTTCCTAGCAGGCTTCTTGAGACACATGTCTTTGATGGCTTTGGTATAGATAGGAATGTCCTTTATAGCTTGCAGCAGTGGGATTTTTATGTAGACATTTTTAAGTTCATCCAAGACATCAAATTGTGGTGGAGGCAGTGGTGGTTTTACTTGGATCAATCGGTCTGGAAAAGGTGGATGCAGTGATTGCATCTGTTTATCTTTGGTATCACTGCTTGGTTTTGTTTTATTTGTCATTTCATTGTATTTTTCTGAGTTTTCTTCTTGCTGATCTGTTATTGGAGAATCCTTTTCGAGCACCCTACCAGACCTCAGATTAATGTTTTGCAAAGGCAGTGTGGAGTATGAAGTTCCCTCCTCTACATTATAGGCTGGCCTCTCTGCTCTATTATTCGGATTTGGGACAGTTTGAGCAGGTATTTGAGTGGGTCTGGGAGGTTGTAGGTTAGTTGGAAATTGCAGTTGTGGTGCATTTATTGGTGGAGGAGCAGGCAGTGCTTGTTGAGAAGGTTGGGGCTGATAAACAACTTGCTGAGGGTGCTGCTGATATGTTTGAGAATGTGATGGATATGGCTGTTGGTACTGTTGATATGGCTGTGAGTAAGGTGGGTATGATTGAGGATATGGATGATAGGATTGGGAATACTATTGAGACGGTCTCCATTGATTTTGTGGTTGGTTTTGATGCTGCCATGGCATGGGTACATTCCATGAGTTTTGTGCATACATCTAATCACTCATAGGAAATTGCAGATTTTGATTAGGAAACATACCTTGGGGTGCTTGCCTTGGCTGCCATGGTCGCTTTGCGCCCATGTAATACACGTTTTCCATCTCTGTACTGGCTGCCATATTACAGTTCTGCAAAATTTTAACTTTAGGACAGTTAAACATATCATGATGCTCAGTACAGAAAGCACAAACTTGGATATTTTCTAGAGGGCAGTCTTTTAATGCATGTTTCTTGCGGCATTTGGGGCAGAAAATAGCCATGATATTATCTTCTTCTTCCTGTTTCTTTTTGGCTTTTAAGGTATCAATTTGGTTCCCTAGAGTGCTCAACAAATCTGTTTTAAACTCTTCTAAAAGATTACCAATTTCAGCCCGGGTGACACTTGCAGAGGCAGTTTTTGTGACCCTTGATGACAAGGTTCTCTTTCCCATTTTAGCTTTACTCCTTGAATATTTTTCACACAGTTCAGCTATTTCTTCAAAGGGTAAGGCAGAAATGTCACCTTTGCCCATTAAGTTGAGATCATCCATGAAAATCTCAACAACGCCTGTTTGGGTGAGGCTTCACAACCTCCCACTACATCTCTGGCACCCCATAGTAATATATGCCATTGGGAATTCCTTGGGGAAATTCCTAAAAGTTGATGAAGACAGATATAGCAGAGGGATTTATACATTTGCCAGAATTTGCGTTGAAGTGGACTTGAGTCAAGGGCTGCCTGATAAAATATCATTAAACTTTAATAACACTGAGTGGATACAGCCTGTTAGCGCTTGAGATTTCACCCTAGGCTGAGGAAGGTAAACCTTCAAGGCTACATCAAACCATTTCACCTCGTAGCTAGCCCTACGAGGTATGAGAAGGCTCTCTCGGGTCAGATTCGATAGATCTTTCAATATGATTAGGCTGACCAATTAAGAATAAGGATTTTAGGCTAGTAAATTGATAGGGGGTTTGGATTTAATGATTTTTGGGGTTTTTTAATGGAATGACGGGGCTTTTCTGGGCTACATGGGCAAAATCACAGCTTCAAACAGAAAAATATAATGACTACACAGGTTATCAACTGAGGCAAGGTAGGCATGCAATTTAACACCAAATCTGGTTTCAAACGGGATGGCAAGACTGGTGAGGAGTTAAGGAGGGAAGACAATAACTCTGAATCCTCCTTAAACAGTAGAAAACATCGAATGCGAACAAACTTATAGGAGGAGCATATAATACTATGAATTCCTACCTAATCACTTCATTTGTTCAGCTTGAAAGGGTCATGAAATGAAATGGAACATAACTGATTACATATGAGACAAAGGGAAAAACTTATGCTAAATCAACATACCACATGAATCTCGGCAAACAGAGCTGTGAAATTCCATTAAATTCTCTGTCATAAAACTGTACAATAAAAAGCTCTCTGCTTCTCCAGCAGCTCCCAGCGCTCAGAAAAAACTCTCCCCTCTCTTTCTCATTACAAATGAATAAATACAATGCTGCCCAAAACAGGGGCGCTGTTTTAACTAACTACAAAAATATGAAACAAAATACAGCTGGGGGAAAACAAGTCGACCCCAAGATGAGGGATTTGTTTTATGATTATTTAATAAATAAAACTAAAAAAAAAAAAAAAAAACCAAAAACAATAACCACTAAGCGCTGCTGAAGATGGAAACAAGTGCGTTCACAGGTGTCGATCCCAACTAGGCAATCGCTCCTAGTTCTCTGCCACTTTGCATACGCTGGAAATTACAACTGCTCCCGAATTTCTGGAAATACATTGGCGATTTTAATAAAACAAACTTTTAAATTAACATTCTGTTGATGATTTGGCTAATTATGAGGCTAAACTGGAGCGCGTATCTTTTTTATTTAGGTGATCTTGAAATAGGAAATTTGTTCCTAAGTTTTTGTTTACGGTTGCGTGATGAGGACCAATAACACGTTTCAGATGAGCGACGGCATTGACTGTCATTGTCTTTCCATTTCCTGATGGCCCGCAGAGAAGTATAATAGGTTCGGCTCCATAAGTTATCACATCTTCAAGACCAGCATTCTTTAATTGCTTGTTGAACGATTCAACTCCACCTGCTGTTGCAGATCATTAACTTTCTGTTCCATACCATGTCATAAGCCGGAGCTCCAAAGATGCTACCTCCACATGCAAGCTTAAAAACACAACTTTGGGATTTCGGATCTAGTGCATATATATTATGATCATGTGAACCACACCAGATTAACCCCCTTAATTTATCCACAATTGGCTGTGGCTTTACCTCACCACTTGTCTGAAAGCTCCACAGGATATTGCTACTAAGAAACTCAAGGAAATATATTAATCCATTGTAATATCCAACAACCACCTGAGTGAAATCCTCTGTGACAGCAGCAGTGCTTTCAACCCGGCCTCCCAACTGAGCCTCCCATCGCACATAACCATTGTATGCATCAATGCACAAAAAATTGTGTGCATGGGAGCCAATAAATATGTAATATTTATCATGCCACTTCACAAATAAAGGTGACGCATCAACACAGGAATACAACAAGGCTTTCCATAGCTTGTTCATCTTCCCAGAATCTTTATTACTGAAGATTGTACAGGATTTCTGAAGAACTGAATGAATGTCAAATTATTCTTTAGATGCAATTTTGTTACATCGAGAAAATGCCACTGCTTCTGGTAAACTAAGACCAGACTCCCAGAGCTTCAGACCAATTTCATCATTTTTGGATTGCGCTTCTAGAAACTGCTGCATTTTTTGAGGTCCGGGAGCATAACTATGAAGACTCAGATTGTGTTTTTTCGTTTTGGTGTGGAACAAAGACTTCATGATAGAACTCTTCTCCTCAGGTACAATTTTTGATCCTTCCACATTGAAATCTAAAACTAAAGGAACTTCCTCGTAACTGCCATCTGTAGCGCTTTGGGTTTCAGGAATGATTACATTATGATCATGTAAACTCGGCACCCCCTTAATATCTCTTCTTTTTCCACTGTTGCTTAGTTCTGATGATACTTTTAGAGACGCATCAAGCCCTTTAATTCTATCCAGCAATCCTGGAACTTGAAGCAAAGGACTATGAAGTTTCTGAGGACTCGGATGTTTATAAATAAGACGCATATCAATTCCTAATGTATAGGCGGCATGTGCAACAGATATTGAAGTCCCGCCAAGTAAAAAGAAATCATCATGACTCAAAACCTTGTCAACCATAAGAACTCTTCTGAAAACCTCTCTTATAATACGGATAGCTGTATCATTTAAATGGATAGCATCAGAATCTCTTTCTGTTTCCAAAACAGAAGGTTCGACCTCAGGCAATGCTGCAATAAAATGAAACCTGTAAGGGATCATTACAACAGGTAACCTTTCCTCTAACCAGCTCCTCAATGAAGCATGCAAGCCGTTTCCATTGTCTGCATTCAAGTGGCCATCGGACTTCTCTTTCCTATTAGAACCATACATAAAAGATTGATCAGTTCCTTTCATGACAATGTAAGCTATGATATGGATGCTGTCCTGTTTACCAACACGAAAAGAAACTGCAGCATCTGCTACATCAGGGTGTTTCCTCAAAATGTATTCTATCTCTTCAATTACAACCCGTTGCCCATTAATTTTCACCACACGGTCTTTTCTTCCAACAAATACAAAATTACCATCGTTAAGCTTTCTTGCAAAGTCACCAGTTTTAAAGTACATTGTATCTTTACCTACATAATCTGAAAGGATGCAGCGATATGCGCAATTTCCATTCAAATTGACAAACTTTGAAAAATCACCTGAAGCATCATTTAAATATTTCACTGCGAGACATTTACCCCCAACCCAAATTTCTCCCTCATTCTGCGACAATTCTAAAGGGTCCGTAAGCAGAGAAGAAAATCCAAAGTAAATGTAACATCTGAAGGAGACATATTCCCTCCATTTTCATGTATAACATGCGTAAGGACTTGCAATGCCTCCACTGCCATCTTATTTCTGCCACCATTACTCATAGCATCTTTCAGAATGATTGAATTACTCCAAGCTGCTTCATGGCAAGACTCTATAATCCTTCGAAGAAAACTGACCATCGTAACAAGAGATGATGATTTGAATTGTGTTTGTGCTTTTGCAGAGATAGGAGCTGAGGAAGCTGCTCCCTTTTGAAGAGCTGGAGATAAATTACATAATCTGAAAAACAACATTAATGATTTCTTCTTCAAAACCCTGTTTTGAAGAAGAATCAATCTATGATATAAGACAGAGTCTGTGAGTTACTTGTTGAAAGAATCGAGAAGGACATTCAAGATTTAGATGAGCAGATCCAGTCTTATGATTTCCAAGACCTAAAAAGTTCTTGGAAATCCTTCCTCCTGCGCAACAAGAAACAACAGACTTGCCTATAGAGGTACACATTGACAATGTGCAGCTGGAAGTATGCATTGCAGAGTTGGGGCAGCCAACAGAGTCCGGTGTCCGTGATTCTATTGCAGCATACATGGACACATTTTTCAGTTTGATTGACAGATCGGGCTGTCTTCTCGGTGACCAGGATCAGTATGTGCATGAAGGGCTGCCAGTAATTGCATCTGTGACTTCGTGGCAGCATTCTCAAGCGGCTTCATTTCCAGGTTTACTCGAGTGGTTAATTTGGCATTTTAGCATTACTTGATCTATTATTTGTACAGCAGATTAGAGTAGGTTTTGTAAATAAATAAGCAGCCATAAGGGCAGCATCTTGTTTCAGTTGGCTTTTAGTTTGATTGAGTTAAGTTTCAGTGTGAAAATAAGTCTTCAGCTGTGTTGATTTGTTGGAAAGATGACTCCATTGCCCAATGAATAAAGCACTGGTCTGCTCTCCCAAAGTTCTGCGGTTCTTGGCACCTCCAGGAAGCTGCAGCTGCCATCCCAAATGGAGCCGATGTTAGACTCTGTCTTCTATCAGAGATTGATTCTTCTTCAAAACCGGGTTTTGAAGAAGAAATCATTAATGTTGCTTTTCAGATTATGTAATTTATGCTCCAGCTCTTCAAAAGGCAGTGATTGCAGCTCCTACCTCTGTAAAAGCACAAAGAAAACAAAGCATACATCAGACTCTACTGTTGATGAATTTGGTCAAGTTTTATCTTCATATGGTTTCAATTATCATGGTACAGAGGTTCTCTACAGTGGCACATCCAGTCATTCATTTCGAAGCTTTGCAGGCCCTTAGAGCAGCAATACACAATTATCCATCCATTATGTCTTTATGTTGGCATCTAAATTCTTCAACTGTATTGGGACTACTTGAGTCATCTTATTTTGACATTGGCGCACATGCAACATCGACAAAATTCTGCAAGGGAAACCTCCAGGCAAAATCTGAGACCAGTTGATGACAAAACAATGCCGAGTGCTGTAAAGGAAGATTGGGATTCTCAAAGTGATAGTGTGCCAAATATCAGTCCTGTAGTATCAATGTTTCAGTTAAAACAGATAGTATCAGCTGACAGAGAACACAAAACACCTAATGGAAGGTCTGATATTAAGAGATGAAGTGAATCAGAAGATAAAGTTTCAATACTTCCGTGGACAAGGAAATCCAAAAAGGTGACCATGCCACTGGGGCTTCAAGCGTTTATGATGAAGTAGGATCGAGGACATTACTTGGTTCTGGAGTGGCTTGTATAGATTCGGAATCAAGCTCATCTTCAGGACTCATCTTATCTGAGTTTGCAACAAGTAGAAAGCACAAGTCCCTTATTTCAGATTATCAAAGAGGAACAACTTGGCCACAGAATGGTCTACCCTCAAATCCATTTCTTTCCGCTTTAATGTCTGAAAGTAAGTATAATGGTTATACTTTGCCTCACTTTGCTGACAGTGATCATTCATGGGATATGCCATTATTAAAATCTTTTGAAAGGGCTGCTATCCATAGATGGTGGCCATTCTTTGGATTATGAAATTAGTCGCTGCAATGAAAGAAAATATCCATGATGATAGCCTGTACAAATTTCTGGGCCAGATGTTTGATGCAGATGTTCTAAATGTAGAATTTGGTGGTTTTCCAAAGGTCCAAGGATATGTTCAATTAGGGTTGATTGAGTTACAGTGCTTTGTCCACGCATACAGTGCTTTGTCCACGCATACAGTGCTTTGTATACAGTGCTTTGCCCACGCTCTTACACAGTATTTTGTTAGTTGTTAATGGACGTTGGTGTTTATCACAAAATGAATGTACTCTATTGAATGAATAAAAGGATTGGGTCTTTAAAGATAATACACATGGGCCTGGAAGAGGCGGATTGAAGGTCTGATCTTATTTTCAGAAAGTGATTTGGAGAATATGACTGGAGGAAGTATTACATGTATTCTATGGATATCATCTACCGTGTGTTAATGAATTTTTTGGTCCATAAATTCTGCTGGAAAGTGATGATTGCAAAGGAGCTGTTTGTCAAGGCATTTATTTGTCAAAAACATGTTAACAGGAACAGGAAGGAGCACTATAATTATGAATTGCACGTTTTTGGTGAACAAAGGAATTAATTGCAGTCAGGAGTTCGAGTTAAAGTCTGTTGCCATATATGGAAAGTTCACTCTGGCTCGCATGGCTTTCAGTTATATGGATCTTCGTTATCTTCAACTAGTAAAGGAAGCAGAAGTAGGATAAGCAGCGATCATTCTTCAAATCACCAATATTCAGTGTCCGATAGCATTGTTTCTTATTTAAGTAGTCCATCTGACAGTTTCCATGGGCAGCATTGGAATGCATTCGCGCAGGGAATCAGCAATGAAAGCCAAAGAGCAGTTTCTTCTACAACAGGACTTATTCCTTGAACTGAAAGGGGCCATGGCATTTTCAAAGCAGAAAACTAAATTCATTGATCGCCATTGTCACCTGCTGTATATTGATAGAGGTTGGATGACTGTTGGAGCGTCATTTTGACATGGGATAAGAATTGTTAGCTAGAACCAAGATTGGGATGTCTGCCTTAGTTGAAACTCTGGCTAGAGACACGCAATCTCATTTTGGTGCCGCTGTTTGTTTCTATCGAACGAGATTCGATCCATAGGTTTCGTATGTCAGATGAGAAGTCAAATAAAAAATCATAAGCCTGTGTTTATGCTGATGGAAGCGGTTTGGAAGCGGTTTAGACAGCGCAGGCAGAAACAGAGTATCTATATATTGTAGATAAGTTTGATGGTGGCGGTGGCATCAGAGTAAAGCAGCAATATCTCTACATGGTTGCTTTAACTTAATAATCCCATATTCGTTTTTCTTCTCGGCATTCTTCAAGCGTTGTTCCATCCAGGGGTTGATTTCCATTATTGTGATAAGATGCTCTGCCAGATAGCGCTCTCCCACCCATACAGATGCGCATAGTAAGGAGATTGGTTTATTGAACAGATTACATAGCATCCAATGACACCAAAGCTTGCGTGAGCGCCATAAACTTCTTTGCGAGGTCGTGAAGCCTTTAAAGGGTCGGTTAGAGCTATTGTTACCTGAAGGGAGTTTGAATTCATGTCACTCTTTTGGTGAACCTTGTTGGTCCTTTATTGCTGCTAGTGTTGAAGAGGTTGCTAAATTTTTTCAAGGAACTGTTGATAACAGAGATAAAGGCATAATTTTGAAGGATTTAGATTCAAAATGGGAACCTAGTGATCGCAGTGGAAAATGGCTCAAGTTGAAACCAGATTATATAAACACCGGATCTGATCTTGATGTTCTCATCATAGGTGGTTATTTTGGATCTGGACGCCGTGGAGGAGAGGTGGCACAGTTTTTACTGGGTCTTGCACAGAATTCGACTTCCAGTGGTTACCCAACAAGATTTCTCTCCTTTTGCAGAGTTGGAACAGGCCTTTCTGATGAAGAGTGTGATGTTCTTGTTAACAAACTTGAACCTTATTTCAGACGACATGAAGATAATTCAAAATGCCCGCTTGCTTGTAGAGAAAATTAGAAAGCCTTTAGAGCTGGATACAGATGGTATTTGGTGTGCATTGCCAGGGTCTTTTCCTGAAAACTTCAGCTTTAAAACCATTTTTGACACAGTGAATCATTTTTTCGGCTCCTCAGATAATTCCTTATCGGTTCAATTTGCCAAAAGTCATGTTAATGTTTCTCTGTTTTGCTATCAAGACTATATTGATGTGGAGCTCCAGGTGGCATACGATCTTGTTTTTGATGCTGTTTACACACCAAAAGTTACTAGATTCTTACGAGAAGCAGAAGAGTGCCAAGGGTAAACGTGTAATGCCACCGCTATTCAAACGGTGCCAGAACAACAAAATAGGATTCGATTCCTATTTCCCAGACTTTAATCAATGCTTCAACAAGATCTGCGCTCTATATGGCTGCCTTTGTCATTCAAGCAAACTGTATCATGAGTATGCCGCGTGGCATGTTTGTGATTCTGTACTTGTAGAACATTTTGCCACCGTCAAATTTCATGTGGTATTTTTAAGCACCAAATCCAGGTCCTCATTCACGCCACAAAGATATCAACCGCAAACAGAAAAATAGGAACTAATTTCCTATTTCAAGACCGCAGAAACCAAAAAGAGATGCGCTCCAGCATTTATATTTTTATTAGTCAATCAGAGGATTTTTAGGGACATGGTACTGTTTTATGATAGAAGGCTGTTTTCTTTTCGAATTTTTTGTAATTTCAGTTTCAAACAGCGCCCAGATTGTGGGTCAATCTGTTGTTTTGTTTTAGAATAGTTTATAAAAATAATGATTTTGTAATAAAAAAGTTGGAGAGAGTGAGTGAAGGAAGGAGAGTTTTTTCTGAGCGCTGGGAGCTGCTGGAGAAGCAGAGAGCTTTTTATTGTACAGTTTTATGACAGAGAATTTAATGGAATTTCACAGCTCTGTTTGCTGAGATTCATGTGGTATGTTGATTTAGCATAAGTTTTTCCCTTTGTCTCATATGTAATCAGTTATGTTCCATTTCATTTCATGACCCTTTCAAGCTGAACAAATGAAGTGATTAGGTAGGAATTCATAGTATTATATGCTCCTCCTATAAGTTTGTTCGCATTCGATGTTTTCTATTGTTTAAGGAGGATTCGGAGTTATTGTCTGCCCTCCTTAGCTCCTCACCAGTCTTGCCATCCCATTTGAAACCAGATTTGGTGTTAAATTGCATGCCTACCTTGCCTCAGTTGATAACCTGTGTAGTCATTATATTTTTCTGTTTGAAGCTGTGATTTTGCCCATGTAGCCCAGAAAAGCCCCGTCATTCCATTAAAAAACCCCAAAAATCATTAAATCCAAACCCCCTATCAATTTACTAGCCTAAAATCCTTATTCTTAATTGGTCAGCCTAATCATATTGAAAGATCTATCGAATCTGACCCGAGAGAGCCTTCTCATACCTCGTAGGGCTAGCTACGAGGTGAAATGGTTTGATGTAGCCTTGAAGGTTTACCTTCCTCAGCCTAGGGTGAAATCTCAAGCGCTAACACAACCCCTAGACTATGAAAACACAGCATTCAGATGCCGCAGCTGCCGACAAACAGGACACCTACAAAATTCTTGCCCACTGGCCAGAAAGAATACAAAAGGAAACAAGAAACAACCAAAAAAGCCAAATGGGTGGCAGAATACAGAACCGCCGAAAGAAGAGGACATTCAGCCAGAACATAAAGTGAATCAAGAGGAACCCGATACAAATATGGAACAGAATGGCACACATGAAGGAAAAGCACCAGACCCACAAATGGAGGACCATGTTCGGCAGCCGGAAATGCCACAGCCGGAAATTAGTGGCAACAAAAGAATCCATGGATCAGAAGGATCAGAATCCGACAAAGAACCTCCAGGGAACACACAAGAATACTCACAGGCCATTATTGTCCCCCCTTCCGACTCACAGGGTTGGCGTAGGGTGGAGAAGAAGAAAGGCCGAAAAGTATAGGCTCTGCAAGTAATTGTTAACTTTTTTATTTTTTATTTTTTTACTAGTGTACTTGTCCTACTCATGGACAGCAAACTGCATATGCTCCAAGCATCTACAAAATGTAATTTATTTCAATATGAATATAAATTACGACTTTTTCTACGGGAAAAAAAAAGTTGAGATCATCCATGTATTCTTCCCGGATACCTTTCAAGAATATTGTGCGGACTAGATCAGGAGGCATTGTTCGGTGTTTAGACTTCTGCAAGTTGTAGACAAACCGTTCTAAATATTCTTCTAAGGTTTCATCCTCCTGCTGACTCATTCTAAAGATATCATCTTTAGAGTCTTTGGATCTGCAATAAGGCTGATATTTCCTTAGAAATATCCTCCTCATGCCATCCCAATCAACAATGGCATGCTCACCTAGCCCCATAAACCATTTTAAGGCTGATGCCTTTAATGTGGCTGGGAACAATCTAAGTCTATGAGCATCATCTGTATAGCCATAAGTTCGACATACAATGTCAAACTCGAACAAGAACGAGTCCGGATCCTCTAAAGCCATACCATAGAAATTGGGTAGCACGGATGGGGGTATATTTTTCATTTTGATCTCCTCATCCTCCTGTGGTTCTTGTATAGGGAATTTAAAAGTTGACTCCTCCTCCTCTTGGTGGGGTACTGATCCAGATCCTTCCTCAGCCATTCTAATTGGAAAAAGGAGAAAAGAAGATTGTTCGATAACTGTACTACTTTTTCCTTGTGTGGAAGATCTAGGAAAGGGCTTCTGCTGTGATTTATGTGCAAATAGAGTTTCCCTTTCAGCAAGAGTAAGTTGATGTCCTGAATAAAATCTTTCTTTCAATGTTTGGATATCCTCCACAGCTGGTGTTGTATTCCCTAGAGAGTCTGCTCCTGATGATGATGGGTTAGTTTTTAGATGGTGGGGGGTTTTTACAAATCTCCCTTGATTGTCTCTAAGTCTAGGCATAAATGAACATGATTTCTAAATATGTTTTTGTTTATTTTTGTGTATTGAAATTTTTTTTCTTTTTGTTTGAATCCTTTAAGTACGCCTCCCCGGCAACGGCGCCAAAATGTAGTGTTCTAGCTAGGGTACTAGGCTAGACTATATTTAATATCGACCAGGGTGCGTAAGCTTAGAGGCATGCGTCTAAAGTATATAGACATAAAGGATTGTTGGCTAAGTGATTATGATGTAGGTCACAAGGCTTCTTTATGGAAGGCTGGGATATGTCACCTATCATTCAAACACTCAGATTATCCTACTAATATACCTGATTACAATGCTTGTCATTAGATGTATTTACCAAATTAAACACTGAACCTAAGCACTGTGTATGATTGTAACAACGATCTTAATCTCCTTACAAAGATATTACCCAGAAAACCCTTGTTCAGTAAACACACAGCATTCAATGATATTTACACTATATCAAACTATATAGAGATCATAAATGAATTGTGAAACAAAAACAGAGTTTATGATGGTGCTTTTAAAAGACACACAGGGATCGAATCCCTTACAGGACGCACTTCCAGATCTCAGTGATGACTGTTCAGCATAACCATAAACTCAAACCAACCATAAGCGCAAACCATATACATTCAATGGAAATCAAAAGCTATGGAAATCGAAACCCAAGTAATTGTAACTGTTATGCAAACCATACAAAACCTATTGAAATCGAAATTGAATCAATACCACTGTGCAACCATACGATAACCGAAATGCAAATGAAATAAATGGACAGTATACCGATTGAACGCAGGGCCCGTCCGCGTTCCAGGGGTACACTGGCTTATAATCGACCAGCTACCAAATCAATGCACGAGACACACAAGTCGTAACTGTGAATAGGTCTTAGTATTAAACTTAAAAACTCTGTTCTGGAACGATTCAACGATTAAAACATTAACCATTAACCGGACTGTATTTACATATGTATATCCACAGCCATGTCATTTCGACAATGAATGTACATTCGGCTATTGCCGCTTTTATTACATCAAGCTTTTTCAAAATGTTTCTATCCTAAGTGTTTTCAAAAAGAACAAAAACTAAATAAAAATAGAACGAGTTGTTGTTGCTGCTTTTGTCTGCCAGTGTGCCATGCTTTGACCTGAGTTGACCGCGCATATAGGAGGATCGATTCGGCTGGAAGATAGGTGTTTGTCCATGCTTGGACATTCTGCTTTTCATCCATGCCTTTCATTCTAGCCCAACTGTTGCGCCACATGTCAAACGATAAGCTTATTACAGGATGTTGGAACTTCCTGTAACCATTTCATCAAAAACTTCTAATTCTTCAACATAAAATCCCTAAATCAATTTCTATGCAATTTAATAACTATAAGACTATTAATAATCAATTTTCAAGGATTCTAAGGGATATATGGTGAAAAGGAATGGACAAATGATATGTTTTTGAGGAGGAAAAAGGGGTCTTGGGATGATACCAACACTAGGATGAGCAAATGTATATATTTTATGAATTTCATAGTGTAGGGGTTGGATTTTTGTAGAAGGTTGCACTTTTGAGAAGGCCTTGAGCTTCATTGTACACTCATATCAGCGTTTTGGCTAAGGAGTTGAGCCAAGGTTTGCAACACTCTTTGGGATCCATGTGGCAATTTGTCTTGGTACAGTGTTTTCCTTTGTAAATGTGAATTTATTTATGTGATTGTATGCCATTATCTCTCTTATTTCTTCTCAGCTATATCAAACAAGAGTGTAAGTAGAATCCATTGAAATTGCAATGCTCTACTTGAGGTTTGCTTTAGTCTTTGATGTTTTCCGCTGTTTAGAGAGGATCCATGAGCTTCCTTGCCCTCTTCAGCTCCTCACCTGTCTAATCCTTCCATCTCATTCAATTTCAAGTGCCAAAAACAATTGCCTACCTTGTCCCATTGAGATCTCTGCAAGACTGAGCCTCAATCCTCGCACCCAAAATCTACCTTTCCATCTGAGCCAACAAAAACATCATTTTATTCAATCAAATTCTCTTGCACATATACCTAGCCTAATATCAGTATTTCTATCAGTCATCTCAAGCCCTCATTGATCATAATTTGTTGAGATTGACCTGGAGAGAGCCCTCTCTCGACCTGGTAGGGCTAGCTACCAGGTTAAGCGTGGTTTGATGTTGGCCCTGGATCCTACCTTTCTCAGCCTAAGGTAAATCTAGGCACTAACATATCCTACTGAGGATATTACAATTTTTCGTTCATGAATCCCTTCATGGTTGATTGAAGTCTTGCGATATGTTTAAGTCTTATTTTCAGGTTCTAGTTGTCAAAGCCACTTGCTCACACATCCACAGTGTTGGTTGAACTCATGAGCGCACTTTCTTTATGCAAGCTTAAATAAGCATAGAACCATCCATCAATATAGTGCATGTGCGATGTTCAGCTCATGTCGACAATCAGTGCACACTTTCATTGACATTCTCCCTCACCTTGGTTGCATTTGTACTTCTATTTTGGTTTGTTTTCTCAAATGTCATCTTTTACACACTTTTTCTTCCACAAGTGTCACTTTCACATTTGTGACTGTCGTTTTGACTAGCTTTCACTTTAATTAGTGGCATTTTCATGTTATATTCACTTTGGCATGTGTCGCTATCAAGGTCGTTTGCAATTTCCAAGTGGCATTTTCATGTTTTCCTCATGCTACGTGCAAGTTGTAAAGGCATTATCCCTCTTACTAGGAGATAGGTGCAACTTATTCATGAGCCTCATTGACTTTTCTTTTCCTCCCATGCTTATGCACTAAGTATTTTCTAAGGTCTCATCACTCTCACAATGCATTATTACTTCCTAGGATAAGTGACCTAGCCTTTTTCCGCCTCCCTCAGTGAAAAGTGATTCCAAATGAACAAGCAACCATTGTTGGATAGCATTGCACCCTCCCAAGCCTAGGCGCACTCTCAGAATAGTAATGCACACTTTAGAACAACAAGGACCCTTTTAGTGCACTTCAGAACAATGCAACACACTCCATAACAAAAAAGCGCACTTAAAAACAATAAGGATCCTTTGTGTTACAGGGCATTTTGTCACATCTAGTCAATAGACCTGCAAACCGGATCAATCGACATCCATGAACATTTTGTCATCATCCCTTCACAAAGCCCCAAGCATCACTTCCTCAAAAGTCTGAGTTTCTAGGAAAAATTGCCCAAAAACACTGTTTTTAGCCCCAACGCTCCTTGCATGACTAGTCACCTATGTTCACCGCATGTTGCATGCTTGTTCACCAGTGTTGGTCAGCACATGTTGCTCCTTTATGTAGGTGTGTTGATTCTAGAAATTCGGGAAAATAAAAAATATCTATGAAGCTTCCTCTTCCGAAGCTTCCAAGGTAGTTTTAATTGTTTACCACGAATAGAGAGATCAAATTCCTATCTGATCCTATCTTGGAGACCTTATCTCTTATCCCCTAAGCTCATCCTCCCATCATATGTGGATCTCAACCCTAGAATGGTAAATCCTAAACTACCACTCTTACCCTATATATTTACTACCTTCCATAGTATCATGGTTGGCTTTTGGAGATTGGTAGTGTCCTCATGCTACTGCTTTGAACCTAAAGGAGTCACCATATTCATGCATTAGGGTTGATGTTGAGGTGTGCTTTGTGACAAGAAAGGACAAGTCAACATGGGGAGACATCTAAAAAGTCAACTTCTATTTATGGTTGTAAACTCTCTCCTATATTTGTCAATACAATTAATATCTTGTTTTCCTATATTTGTTGTGTTATGTTTTCACTCATGTATTTCAATGCCATATTGATTCATTAAATAAAGACATTAGATTATGCTATGTGGATGTTGTGGATCCTTTTCTTGTTTTAGTTGTGTGTGCATGTTCTAATCATAGCACTTGGAGCTAGATTGGAGCTTACAAGAGAGGGGGGAAGGAAGGCTTGCTACAAATTCCAGATAGGCTTCTTTCTCATACTATAATTTCTCTAAGGAAAAATGCATGCTTTTTGTCTTCTGTTGTTCTAGATCATACCACTAAATCTATGGAATTTTCCTTTGTCCGCAGTTGTGAAAATTTAGCATAAAAAATTGGTGACTCCATTGGGGATCGATTCTTCCTTTAAAGTTTCCTTGACCTTGGTACTTTTTCACCTCTTAAATTGATATTGATTGACTCACTCAAACATTTATTGACCTTAGGAAAACACTTTTTTGTGCTTGCTTTGGCTTTTTGTGTCATGCTTCGGCCAAAATAGCTCCAGGGCATTGCCTGATCTGAGACAAACCACTTCAACGCACTTTCTCCCTCTTTGTGCCTACATAGCAATGTATTGGTGTCTATTTTGCACCTGTGCTAATTCCTGTAGGATGAAAAAATTTGCAATCCTTGGCCTTGATCTTCATTCTACTTGAGTTTAGAAAGTTTTCCCTGTGTCTTTGTGTTTGTCTTTACCTCTGGAAAGTCAATCCCTTGTGTGGAATGAGTGTTAATCACCCCTAACTATCATCACCTTTTTTATAAGATTTTGTTTCGTTCTTTATTTCTTCTTGTCAATTCGGGTTTGTATGCATAAAATGATTTTTGAATTTGAAAAGTAACTTTTATGCTATAATTAAAGTCTGTGTGGTTTCTTTTCATTGGTGATCAAGTTGGATTCATATGTTCCTTTTCATTCGAAACATTAAAAGAAAAGAAAAGAAAAACAATTATTTTCATTGCATATAGGGCTTTGATTTCGATTGGAGTGGTGAAGTTAAGGAGATCGATTATTGCATCACTTGTTTGTAGCATTGTGGATTGATTTTTTCTTCCCCTACTTAGTTAGGCCTTTCATTATTAAAAGGAAAATGAAAAAGGTTATTTTTTCCATATTAGTTGCATCATAGGTTTGTTCATGTGACATCGAGTTTTAAGCCTTGAAATCAAAACATATTTCAAGATAAACTCTAAAATGCATTCAATTAACCTAAGGAGAATTTGTCACATTACCACAAACATGTAGAGGTCTAGGCTAGAGACGTGTTCCGACGTCTTTAAACATAGGAGTTATCATTACTTGTTAGCGTTACATTCCAGGGATGATATCTCGTTCCACATACATTAGGTATATCAAATCGTTCTCCACATACCTTTCAATTATATCGAACGATGCTCCACGTGCTTTGAGTATATCGAAGCGCTCTCATTAAATAGTTGCGCATTAGACAACACTAATATGGAGTGTGCTTCCACATGCCTCCAGGTATATTTTGGAAGTCCCCACTAGGTTGCTATCCTGCCATAGGTAACCGAGTCAACTGCCTTGTACACTATGATACACCGAACACAAAATTCGGGGATATTACCTTTCTGTACGTAAATCCTTGGATTTCCAAGGTGGTATATTGTAGTTCACATTTTCTTGGTAAACCCTTTTATCTAGTTACCCCTTTGTTTTATTTTGTGTCTTTAATTTCTAAAATCAATTAATTGAATGTGTAACAACATCCTCACCATGAAACAATTGTTTACTAGATCTTAGGTTGAGACTAATTGAAATAGTTCCTAAGCCTACCAATCAAAGAAACCCCTTTTACGAGAATCCTAGTCCTTTTCCTTCTTTTGGAAATATCATTGCTCCTTATAAGGCAATGTTGTCCCTTCTTGGATTTAGCATTGGTTTTCTAGTTTGGTTGTTTTCGACCCCTATGGTTCTAAATATCCAAACTACTCCTCAACCAAGTTCTCCTCCTCCTGAATAGCATCAACTTCAAGTTGATCCTAAAGTTGACCCTTTTCCTTCTTCACTTGTTGTTTCTTCACCCCTTTCTTTTTCCTTGCCTGTAAAAGTCTTTATTCTAGTAACCAGAAAGCTAAGAAGAAGAATAAAAGGATGAAGAAGAAGAATAAGAAGCAAAATAAGCATGGGGGCAACCAAGCAACCATTTCTACTAATGCAACTAGTACGGAGAATCCTTCCAATCAGCCCCACAAAGTTAAATCCCCTTGAGTTATGTAAGGGTGACCACCTTCTTAGAGATTGTCCTGATATTCCCAAGATATTAAAGTGTGGTCCAAAAGCTCACATAAACCTTTGTCGTCAACTTCTAGAGATCATGTTGGTGAAAAAACATCGACTATTGATAATAAGGTTCACGGGAAAAAGGGTAAAGTTAAGTTTCAATGTAATTTGTGTGAAGGGAATCATCTAATTCACCTTTTCCCTTATATGGATGAAGCATCCAAATTGTTAGGAAATCTTATTGTTTCTCAACCGCAACTTTCGGCTCACTACTGGAAGCTCTCCCCTAATCCTCCATTAGTTGATGAAGTGATTTATCAGAATCTAAATCTAATCAATCCCACTCTCTCTTAACTTGAATCCCATAAGTTTGTTCCTGACCAACCATTGGCTGAGAAAATGGTTGAATCAATTCCACCTTCAGGTGATCGTACCTTTCCCATAGAGAGTGAAGTTCATATTGCTCAGATTCTTCTCATTTCTTCAGGTTCCAAAGAACTGGGGGGAAATCCTCCCATTCAAATAGCACAGGGGGCAATCTTCTTGTTCCAGTGGCACAGGGGGACAATCCTCCCGTTTCCATAGCACAGGGGAGTAGTTCTCCCATTCCCATGGCACAAGGGGGCAGTTCTCCTATTCCTACGACACCCCCTCCAAGTAGTATGGTCACTTCCTTTGATTGCAGTCAACTAGAAGGATATCGTCTTCCTCCTTGCATGCCCTTCCAAATCATAGTACAGGCTTATAATATGGACATACCTAGCATAGTCATAGATGAAGGTGCGTTTGTTAGTATTTTGTCCGCAACTACTTGGAAATCTTTAGGTTCTCCACAGTTTTTGCCCATTACCCAAAATTTGTTGGCTTTTAACAAAGGAAGTAGTCAACCATCAGGGATCCTTCCTTAGTTGCCTATTACTTTGGGAGGAAAGATTGTATATATCAATGTGATGGTGTTCCAAGGCCCTTTGGATTTTAATTTACCTCTTGGGCGTGACTATGCTTATGACATGGGAGCTCTTGTCTCTTCACTCTTTCGTGTGATGTGTTTTCGCATGAAGGAAGAATCATGACCATCGACCAAATTTCATTAGTTGGTCCTCATTTGAATCTGAATCAATCATCTTCCCTAAATGGTCCTTATATTCAAGTGGTATCTCCCCAGCCACAAGTTAATTATGTGACAACCTGTCCCATGCCCATACCTACTGATGAAGATGAGCCTTTCACTCTTTTCTCTTCTTCTTTTGACCTAGATGTAGTAAGTGATATGGTAAATCGTTTACTGGGGGAATTGGAGCCTGGTATTTCTTTTGGATCCTTTGATATGTATCCTTTCCATAGCATTATGTTGTAGCGGCTAAAACCACCCTCCAAAAGTTTGGCTCACATGCAAATTTTGGAGCCTTTCGTGGATCCTGTGATTGATCATTCCTTGGTCACTTATTGGTAAGTTTAAGATCTCATGCCCCCTCCTTGATCTTAAGAGTTGTTCACATTCTCATCCTTATGTAGCATGTGTCATCTTTGGGCATCGGGATTATTGTTTGTCATGCAAAGGGAAGTTTGTTAAGTTTGTCATGGGTTGTTCTCATCACATCGACATGTTTCACACTCACTTCACGCACTTTTGTCACGAATGTTGTTGCATCAAGCAGAGTATGTTTTATATGTTCTGGATGGTCTATGTTGTATCACTAAGTGTTTGTATGTGATCATAGTCAAGTTCTATCACTCTTTACATAAGTTTCACTGATCTCACACTTAGCCAGTTTCCTGAGCAACCTAGCCTCATCCAACTTTCCAGAACTGCACACTTTGCTTTTGTAACCCTCAATTTTTTTCCCTTTCCTATTGGGACTGTGAAATGGAAAGAGAACCCAACCTCCCTTGGCATCCAAAATTATGCATTGGTTTCCTCCAATGTCCTTCCCCAACTAGAACCCATTATCTTTAAAAACTGTGTAGTATTGTCCCGCAGCTTCCTAATCTGTCTTTAATTTAGAAACTACACAAAGGTGTCCTCCTAAGACCCCATCCCACCGCAGTGTCTTGCATCTCAAAACTTCACAGTGTTTTTGAAGCTATCAAATTTTTCTTGCATTCAAAAATTGTGCAGGTGGGGCTCCCAGGGCCTCATCCTGGCAGTAGTCACTTCCCGTTGAAACTGCACAAATCTATCTCTATGTGACTACAAGAAAAGATGACATGTTAGATCACTCTCAAGGCATTGAGGAGAAGGACCAAGAAACCAAGTGATGACAAAATATCGGGACAACTTGAAAACTTCGTCGGATGCATAATCATCTCGAGGGTAAGTATGGTAAGTAAAGTACATCTCTTAGTGTAGCTTGAAGTACTGCTTATCATTATTATATCATTCTGTCTTCAATAACATGCATGTTTTCAAGCACTAAAATTCATTCCATGTGTTCCATCTACATGTCTTTCTTCCTTTTCGCTTGTTAGACCAACTTTTGTCTTTTGGCATGTTGATTGATATATCATGCTTGTGATCTTGTTCTGGTGATTTTGAAGGTTTGTCTTTGTGTGCATGAATTAATTTCATTATGTGAACATCGGTCATACTCACACACAAAGTTGTAAGCATTGTCACACAAGTGTCATCACAGTCGTTTGAAGATCTATCTCAAGTGTCGCACTTGTCGCTCTTAACCTTTAGACAGTCCCACTGAGCACATGTTTGTCTTGTTGATTTGAGGTGTCTTGTTGTAGATTCATGCTAAATGTGTGATCACGATGTCTTGTATGCACAAGTTCACTTTCTCCCACACTTAGCCATTTTTCCTGAAAATCTGTTGATTGGATAACCCTCCCTCAACTAGACCCCGACTAAGATGAATTACGCAATCTCAACTCTCAGTGACCTTGCTCTACTACACAGAGCTTCAGGTTGTCCTCTAGGGAAGCCTACACTCACAGTCCTGGAAGTGAGTAGGTTGACTGTCTCCCAGAATTGCGCAGAAGTTGTCCCCAAGTCCAATCCAATATGCGATTCCTGCAAGATCACTCATCAAGCCTCCCTCTGATCTACCGGAAACCTAAACTGCATTGTGACCCCGGGCTACGCTGCTCTCCAAAACTGCGTAGACATGTGACTCAGGCCTATGTTGCCTACCACTATGCTGTTCCAAGAAATTGCACAGATCTGACTGGAAGCCCCCCCTAATTGGCTTGCTTTTCCATGTCTCTGAAAATTGTGCAGTTTTGACAGACACTCTCCCTGCTGCCCCGCTTTGTACTCATCCCGGAAACTATGCAATTGTGTCAGGAAGGCCCCTTCTACCTGCCCGCACTAGCCCTCAAAACTGCACAGTTGTGACCAACAGCTCCCCTCAACCCGATCCTGCCCTACTCTTGAAAACTGTGCAAAATTGCATGTTAGTGTTTCCTACTGCCCGGTTTGTCCTCCTTAGAGAAATTGTGTAGATTCCTAGTTGGACCTCAGATGACCTGCCCAGTCCTCATCCTGAAAATTGCCCAGAACTGTCCAGCAGTTCCCCCGCACACCCTGTCTTGTCTTCCTCCCAGGAACTGTGCAGTCCTGCCCAACTAGGTTCTACCTTGCAATTGTCACTGATGTCCTGGATTGCACAAATCTGCCTCCCAATGACCTCTACAAAGTTTTCCCCAATAGTCCTTTGGATCATCTCATCCCGCCCCGAGCTATGCTCTGTTCTGTCTCAGTGAGTTGTCCTCCCTCCTTGTCACCCAGAACATGAGAACAATGCATCATGCTAGACTAGGAGGTTTTGGATTTGATGTCGTCTCATCATGAGTGAATTGTAGGAATAGGTACGCTAATGGATCATGGCGTGATGACGAACGAGATGAATAAGGAGGGCATGCTAGAAGACTTTCTCACAGCTGAACGTACACATGAAGCACATCAAACAACAAGTGAAAGAAACACATGCATAGAACCATCTTGCGAAGAACAAGACCATTGAAGACCCTGCAGCACCAAGCTATGTGGAGATGAAGAAAAAGTACATTCAAGGACACATCCATCACTTAACAGCATAGCAACTTGACATGGACACCACAATCAGCTAGTACATTTCAATAGTGTCATGTCGAGTTGTGTTATGAGTTGCCTCGTCCACCTCACTATTGTGAGTCATAACTGTTGTAATTCAATATAATGTAAAGTGAAAGTCCAAGTGTCATTAGTGGAATGCAAACAATCATATGTAATGTAAAGAGTTATATGTAATGAAGTTCAAGATCCATGAGGGTAGCCCAAGAGTCAAAGGGGAATGTCAAGGGTCACGCCACCCTTTCCTATATATAGAACCTCATAACTCATAGAACAGGCTTTTGGGAGCCAATCTTTTGATAGGCATTGCTTAGAGAGGGCTTGGAGAGTATTGTGATGAGCCTTGGATTCTCCACAGTGCAGAGCGAGTACATCTCTTTGGAGGAGTAGGTGGTGTTGAATGTAATGTTCCACTATTGGGGCTAGTGGTTGTCATTGTTGTATGTATGGATCAAACCTTCATTTTATATAATATAACAGAGTCAACACGTATTCATGTATATGTTGTTATTGTAGTTCGACTATTCTGGTTACTTTAGAAATGTATGTTGTTTAACTTACATGTTTGTATATCAACTATTTCGTATTTTATTGTATGAATCTTGTTGAAGTCGTGTTGTTGGTTTAACCCATCACTTTGTATTGTCGACTATTCCGCTTTCCAGCTTGTGATGTCATTCAGCGCATGTGTTCCTTTCAGGCTACATACTATTACAGGTTTCTAAGGGGCACACTTCCTTTTCCCCTCCATGTGTTAGAACCTCCCCCATGCATCTCTCTTGACTTGCTGCAAGGTCACACACTTGCTTCCGACAAGGATATCTTGCTTACCTCTGCACATTATTGCATTCAAGGCATAGATATACTACCCATTGTTGGGACTCCTACTCCAAACGGTCTGAGGTCTAGTTGGGAATTCTTACCGGGAGATCCACTAACATGTTGGCGGGTCCAACACCATCAACATTTTTGGTGCTAGAAGGGGGGCCAGATGACAAGAAGAGTCCTCAAAGTCTGTTTTCAATCTTCACAAATCTATCATGACTAACTGTACCATTTGTCCTCCGAGATGTATGTCTTATGGAAATGAGTTTGAAATTTTGGAGGACCTCTAGAATCTCTTGTCATGTTTCACAAACAAAGGCGAAGGCGGAGCAGCCTGGCTTGTACACAGAGCTGCCTTCGTAGCTTACTGTAGAAGGTATGAAATCCATGAGGATTACATGTCCTCCTCATTGTTCACATTCATGCTTTGAGGGCACCCATTGCAATGGTGTGTCACACTAACCGATAAATCCATTCACTCTCTTAATCAGTAGGTCGGAGAGGTGGACAATTTTTTCCATAATTTTGACAGTAAAGCACTCAATAAAGAAATTCTGAAATTACGGAAAGTGCCTGATGAATCCGTTGAGAAATTTCACATATGCTTTCGTAATCTTGCATTTCGATTTCCTGAAGATGAAATTGATTGGGAATTTATCGATGGAAGATTTAAGTATCTTCTTCACATACCTGAAAATCTACAAATCTTAAAATAATTCAAACCCCTCCCAGCATAACTTGGTGTTAGAGCTTCCAAATCTGAGACAAACAAGGTTGTTATCGCAAGTGATTGTCCGCCCTCTTCTCATGAAACAACTCTATCTTCATGGTGCGAGGTGGGAGAAGGTGTGCACACATATGTTGAACTATCACATCCTCCCACACCACATGCTCTTAATATCTGCACAGATTCGAACTGCAAGATTGTTTTTTGTCACTTGGACTTGTTTCCTCAACCTTGTCCCCACGTTTTGTTGATCCTCTGGATTGTACTATGTTGTATTCTCCTGTTCCAAACTCCACACTTTTTGTTCAGGATGATCAAGTTGTCAACGGAGTTGATGTCGTGTAGCCAACATGCATTGTCATTCATCATCAGTGTGTGCAGGAATCTGAATAAGAACCCACGATGAAGGATGACCTCCTTCTATCCGTGCCTCATCTACTTTATCTTGACATCTCTTGTGATTTTTCCACTTCTGATTTTCTTTGTGAAAACCCATCACCGAATGTTTCTACTTTCAATCATTCACAGGACACACCGCATGTCATTTTGTCATTGCATTATGGAGAGGACACATCCTTCTCTCAAAATCCATTCAATCTTTCATTTGTCATTTTCAAAAACACAGAGTACGAACATTAGTGTTTCTCATCAACCCCTCCGCATGATTCATCAGATCATGAGGATGCCGATGAACATATCAAATTCTCTGATCGTGGTTGTCATGACCTTTGTACTCCATTCGATCATGATGTTGATTCACTTGATGTTAATCTTTCTAAGCCACTGGTCTTTGATGATCTATCTGTTGATGAAGTGGAAACCCCTCAAGTTGTCGAGGCACTTCAGCCTGCGTTGATGGTTATGTCATGCCCTTGCTATCGTGACGATAGTTTCACTCCTGATCAGAAATCTGTTGAAACACCTTAGGTTTCTCATCACTCTCCTATGTGCATTGAATATCGATCTAGTTCATAGATTTCACATCCTCCACCGAAATCACGTGATCCCATCGCTCACACATTGGAGGAATATTACACAACGAGCATTCTTGTGAAGTGCAAGTTCTCTTCTTTATTCATTTTTTATCGTTAGTCAAGGTTAAAAGAATGTACATGCTTATTGTCTACACACAGTGTCTCACAACACCATGGTACGTCAGTAGAATGCTTATCATGCGCTTTTACTCTTTTATTTTCTGTGGATGCCTTTAAACTCATAGCGTGTTGGTCTTCACTGATTTATCTTTTCAATTTGCTTGTTTTCATGTATATCCTTCTTGTTAACCATGCCTTCACCAACATGGGCCAACTAATGCATCAGTGGCTGCATTAGAAATATCACTTTACGTGAGCAAACCCATTGTTTAGCATAGGAGTAGGAGTAGTGTTCACTATCTTTCTTTGCTTTTCTTTCTAGTTTGCTTTGTTTCACTTGCATGTTGTCTTTGCTTACTTGTTTTACTTTCACTTTACTTCTTCTCTTTGCTTTCTTGCTTGTTTTCTTGTTTGCACCATAGGCTAGTTTTACATGAGACCATGTTTGGCTCTTGAGACAAGTCAGGCAAATATAAGACGACTTGTATAGCTATCAAAATTTGGTTATCTATTTTCCTCTCTCTTTATGAATATATTGTTGTCTTTAGTCAATGATACCCTGATGGAAAATACATTATGTTCAGGGTAAGTCTTGGTGAAAACACAATGCTTGCACCGTTAGCTATTACCAGCTACTCTAATTGGTTTTTGGGTTAACCCTTGTGAGCTCAGTCAAGTAGAGTAAGGTGAGGGGGAAAACCTTAACAAGTATGTCAAAGGTATATATAACATACTTCTCTAAAGGGACAACCTCTTCTGCTCTCAAAAATCAGGATCCCTCTTCTGCCTCATGAAAAATAAATAAGTGCCTATGCACAGTTCTTTGAAAATGAAAAAAAAAAAAACAAAAAATGAATCAGGCAAAAGAAGAGAAAGGCTTCCTACGCAGAGAGGTGATGCAAATAACTCTGCCAGGGTATTGTCCAGGCTCACTGGCAATGGAGTGATGCTTGTGTTCCTGTGTGACTCCATCGGAGTACTGTCCAGGCTTGTTGGCAACTGGCAACACCAAATATGAAACTAAAACTCTGATAATTATATTAGTTGTGCATCAATATACCCCTCATCCCCATTTGAAACAACTCAACTAACTTGGCTTGGTATGTGTGCTAACTGATCAAGAAAATGGGTGGGACTACATCTTTCACTCAAGATAGTGAGGAAGTCGTGACCATCAAAGAATCAAACAATACTTCTAGAAGAGTTAGACTCGCTTTCACAAGACAAGGTCCATATAGAGAGCTGGAGTTCTACTAGTGTGTCGCCAATGTTGTAGCAACTACAACCACCCTCCAAAATTTTGGCTTGCATTCAAATTTCAGAGCCTTCCATGGATCCTATGATCGATCGCTCCTTGGTCACTTATTGGTAGGATGATGATCTCAAGCCCCCTCCTTGATCTTAAGAGTTGTTCATGTTCTCATCCTTATGCAGCATGCATCATCTTTGGGAATCAAGATCATTGTTTGTCATGCAAAGGGAAGTTTGTTTTGCTTCAAGGGGAAATCTTTGTGCATATGGGTTGTTCTCATCACATAGACATGTTTGACACTCACTTCATGCACTCTTGTCACAAAGGTTGTTGCATCAAGCAGAGTATGCTTTATATGTTCTGGATGGTATATGTTGTATCACTAATTGTTCGTGTGTGATCATAGTCAATTTCTATCAATGTTTACATCAATTTCACTGATCTCACACTTAGCCGATTTCCTAAGCAACCTAGCCTCATCTATTTTTCCAGAACACACACTTTGCTTCTGAAAGCCTCAAGTTTTTTCCCTTGCTTGTTGGGACTGTACAGTGCGTAGAGACCCCAGCCTCCCTTGGCATCCAAAACTGCGTAGTGCTTTCCTCTAGTGTCCTTCCCTAGCTGGAACCCATTGTCTTTAGAAACTTTGTAGTGTTGTCTCCTAGCTGCCCAGACTGTCTTGTATTTAGAAACTACGCAGAGGTGTCATCCCAGGACCCCATCCTAGAGCAGTGTCTTGCATCTCAAAATTGCGCAATGTTGTCCAAGTTGTACAATATGTCTTGCATTCAAAAACTGTGCATATGGGCCTCCCAGGGCCTCATCCTGGCAATAGTCACTGCCCGTTGAAACTGTGCAAATCAATCTCTCAGTGACTATAGGAAAAGATGACATGCTAGATCACTCTCAAGGAGTTGAGGAGAAGGACCAAGAAACCAAGTGATGACAAAAGATCGGGATCGCATGCAAACTTCGTTGGATGCATAATCATCTCGAGGGTAAGTAAAGTACATCCTTTTGATGTACATCTCTTAGTGTAGCTTGAAGTACTACTTATCATTGTTATATCATTTTGTCTTTAATAACATGCATGTTTACAAGCACTAAAAGTTATTCCATGTGTTCCCTCTATGTGTCTTGCTTCCTTTTCGCTTGTTGGACCAATTATGTCTTTTGGCATGTTGATTACTATATCATGCTTGTGATATTGTTCTGGTGATTTCAAAGGTTTGTCTTTGTGTGCATGAGTTGTTTTCGCTATGTGAACATCGATCGTACTCACACACAAAGTTGTAAACAATGTTGCACAAGTGTTGTCACAGTCATTTGAAGTTCTATCTCAAGTGTCACACTTGTCGCTCTTAACCTTTAGACAATCCCACTAAGCACATGTTTGTCTTGTTGATTTGAGGTGTCTTGTCATCGAGTCATGCTAAGTGTGTGATCAAAATGTCATGTATGCACAAGTTCACTTGCTCCCAACCTTAGCAATTTTTCCTGAAAATTTGTCGACCAGACAATCCTCCTTCAACGGACCCTAACAGAGCTACACTATGTAGTCTCACCTCTCAGTGACCCTGCTCTACTACCTAGAACTATGCGGAGAATGAGGTTGTCCTCTAAGGAATCCTACACTATGAAATCCTGGAAGTGAGCAGGTTGGTTGTCTCCAAGAACTGTGCAAAAGTTGTCCCCTAGTGCGATCCAATCTGTGCTTCCTACAAGACCACTCATCAAACCTCCCTCTGGTCTACCAAAAACCTGAACTGCATTGTGACCCCACCCTGCGCTTCTCTTCAAAAATTGTGCAAACATGCCTAGCTGCCTGCCCGATAGTGCCTCTAGAACCTGCGCAGACATGTGATTCAAGACTCTATTGCCTGGCATTGCATTGTTCTAAGGAATTGCACAGATCTGACTGGAAGCCCCCATGTTGGCTTGCTTTGTCCTGCCTCTGAAAATTTCGTAGTTTTGACCGTCACTCTCCCTAATGCCTTGCTCTATACTCATCCCAGAAACTGCACAGTTATGTCAGGAAGGCCCCTACTACCTGTCCCGCACTGTCCCTAAAAATGCGCAGTTGTGAACAGCAGCTCCCCGTAGCCCAATCCTGCCCTACTCTATAAAACTACGCATAATTTCCTCCCAGTGCTTCCTATTGCTCGGTCTGTCCTCCTCAAAGAAACTATGCAAATTCCCAGTTGGACCCCGAATGACCTGCGCAGTCCTCATCTTCAAAATTGCGCAAAACTGTCCAACAGTACCCCTAAACACCTTATCTTATCTTCCTCTCAGGAACTACGCAATCCTGCCCATCTGGGTTCTACCTTGCAGTTGTCATTGTTGTCCCGGATTGCGCAAATCTGCCTCCCAATGACCTCTGCAATTTCTTTCCCCATAGTTCTTCGGAGCATCTCATCTCGCCCTTAGTTGTGCTCTGCATTGTCTCAGTGAATTGTCCTCCCTCCTTGTCACCTAGAACATAATAACAATGCATCATGCTAGACTATGAGGTTTTTGATTTGATGTTATCCTGTAATGAGTGAATGGTAGGAACAAGTGCACTGATGGATCATGGTGTGACGATGAATGGGATGAAGAAGGAGTGCATGCTAGAAGACTTGCTCATAGTTGAACTTACACACGAAGTACATCAAACAGCAAGCGAAAAAAACACATGCATGGAACCATCTTGCGAAGAATAAGACCATTGATGACCCCGCAACACCAAGCCATGTGGAGATGAAGAAAAAGTACATTCAAGGACACATCCATCACTTAACATCACAACAGCTTGACATGGACACCACAGTCAGCCAGTACATGTCAATAGTGTCATGTCGAGTTGTGTTATGAGTTGTCTTGGCCACCTCACTACTGTGAGTCGTAACTTTTGTAATCCAATATAATGTAAAGTGAAATTCCAAGTGCCATTAGTGGAATGCAAACAACCATATGTAATGTAAAGAGTTATATGTAATGAAGTTCAAGAGTCATGAGGGTAGTCCAAGAGTCAAAGGGAAATGTCAAGGGTCACCCCACCCTTTGCTATATATAGAACCTCATAACTCATAGAACAGGATTTTTGGAACCAAGATTTTGATAGGCATTGCTTAGAGAGGGCTTCGAGATTATTGTGACGAACCTTGGCTTCTCCACAGTGCACAGTGAGTACATCCCTTTGGAGGAGCATGCGGTGTTGACTGTAATGTTCCACTATTGGGGCTAGTGGTTTTCATGGTTGTATGTATGGATGGAAACTTCACTTTATATAATATAACAAAGCCAACACGTCTTCATGCATATATTGTTATTGTAGTTTGACTATTCTAGTTACTTTAGCAATGTATGTTGTTTAACTTATGCATTTTTGTTTCAACTATTTCATATGTGATTGTATGAATCTTGTTGAAGTCGTGTTGTTGGTTTAACCCATCACTTTGGATTGTCGACTATTCTGTTTTCCAGCTTGTGATGTCATTCAACTCATGTGTTCCTTTAAGGTTGCGTAATATTATAGGATTCTAATGGGCACACTTCCTTTTCCCCTCCGTGTGTTAGAACCTCCACATGCATCTCTCTTGACTCACTGCAAGGTCACACACTTGCTTTCGAGAAGGATATCTTGCTTACCTATGCGCGTTATCGCAGTCAAGGCATAGCTTTACTACCCACTGCTAGGACTCGTACTCCAAACAGTTTGAGGTCTAGTTGGGACTTATTACCGAGGATATCCCCTGACATGTTGGCGGGTCCAGCACCGTCAACACGTTGTTCTCTCATATGATGAGAACCTCTTGGAAACTATGGTCTGGTATCTTACATGCCATGATCAAGAAATAAGGTCTCCGAGCAGAGTTCCTTGTCTTGTGTCAATCTTGTTAAAAAATCAAACAAGGTCCTAGAGCAGAGTTCTTTTCCTTGAGTCAAGCTCAGTAAAAAATGAAACAAGCTCTTTGAGAAAAGTTCATTTTCCTGTGTCAATCTCGTTAAAAAATAAAACAAGGTGTCATGAGCATAGTTCTTTTCTTATCTCAAGCTCCTTAAAAAATGAAACAGATCCCCTTCCAATTAAAGTCTTTGATTAGATCTCGTAAATTCCCTGTCGAGTCTTTCACTTGATCTCATAAATGAATCTTCATTCCATCCACCTGTTAGTAACTAGTAGTCTACTGAGGTGAATGCAATGAAGCTTGGGGGGCATGTGCCTAGAATTGAGTTATTATGCAGGGGGCATGCAAACTTATTTCAAGCGTAGTTTTTCTCTGTTTCAATCTTGTGTAAAAATGAAACCAATTTCAAGCATAGTTCCCCATGTTTCAAGCTTGTTTAAAAATCAAACCATTATCATCCTACTTTCATGATTGCCATTTTATCAGCCTATATATGCAAGATGAACCTTGGTTTTCTCATTCCATCTTCACAATCTTCTTGGTCGATTACTCACTTTCACTTGGTTTTCTACACTTTCCTGAGGAACCATTGTGATGTGTTCATATTAGCCAACCTCTTGACTTCTACGTGTTTTGAGCCGTTCCATCGTGACTAGAACCAATTGTTATCCTTTATACCACTCATTCCTCCAGGAGGAGTCATCTTTCAACTCTTTTCAGACTCCCTAAACATGAAAAGATTGTTGAGCACTTGTTTCTTCAAACTCGTTAAAGTAAGTGAAACGATGTCTACTCAGTATAAGTTTAACCCTTTTCCAAACTTAGATAGACTATTTATGAAAAAGGAATGACCTAGTAGAACATGGCTAATAGGTTCTTCCGAGTATCGGTTTCCGCCTTTTCGGACTTAAGAGACAATTTTACGAAAAGGAACCTTTGGAGTTTTCTTTTGCACATCTTTTTCAAACTCTCTAAACTTGAAAAGGGTGTCAATTTATACCTTTTTTGGACTCCTAAAAGCATCAAAAAAAATTATGGAATTTTCAAACATATGTTATCATCCTCAAGCTTGTCAAAAATAGACCAGAAATGGTTGGGGAAATTGGGAAAATAGCGTACTTCACCTATTAATGGTAGTGAGTCGCTCTTGAACATGACACTCTTTCACTTAATCTCCCTAACTGTTAGGTTGGGAAATATGCTTGCCTCTTTGGTTCATCATACCATATCAAAGCCTCCGCATTTGATTTTTGGTCAATGTTTCCAACTCCATAAAGTGTCACCAATATGTTCAAGGGAATTCCTTCAGTTGATATCTGCTACGATACTCTTAAGCCTTCATTCATGTTTTCCATTCTTGAATCATCTCTACATCAACATTATTGTGTCTCAAATCTTGATACATGTTTTGTGTTGTTGGGGAATACATCAAGGCCTTCCTATGATGGGTTGCTTCCTGTCGACACCAAATCATTATTCAAGAACTTGATTTAGAAACTCCCTTTAGTACCTTGGAGCTTGCATACATCAATGGTAAGTTTCCTCGCTCTCGACGACAGGCCTGCATAATTTCCATTTGACCAAAAAAAATTGTGAGGTGTTCGACTTCATCTCATCTATTCACACCATACATATTGTATTGTAGTACCTTGAGAGCCATTAACATCATAAGTGATTTCTCTCGCATATGTTAATGGCTTACATCATTCGTTGGTCATTGGATAGTTTCTACCGTGTTTGAATTTAGCTAATTTATTCACATGGTTAGACTCGTACATCAAGTGATTGAGTGAACAAGAGAGAATACCCCAGGTCTAGTTCCAACCATCCGGGCTACGATTTCATGATTAATATAAGATCACAAGGTATGATTTATATGATCATTCAGACAGTTATCCAAGCATGGTTCCACACTCTATCATCGGTGGACAAGACTTCTTAACCATTGTACATTTAATATTAGCTTATATGCTAAGCATGGGTATGCCTCCCTCAAACATGATATCATGATGAAAATGTATTGTAACAGATAATAGTCTCGACCAATAGTTCTTAATCCATAATTATCACAAGGTAAAGCACTTTAGTCATTAGTTTTTGCTTCTGACTTTGTACTTTAGGAAGCAATTTGTTATAGGCCATTGTGTCACATCAGGTCAATAGGCCTGCAAATTGGATCAATCAACATCCATGAACATTTTGTCATCATCCCTTCACAAATACCTAAGCATCACTTCCCCAAAAATTCTAAGTTCTTGGGACAAATTGCTCAAAAACATTGGTTTTATCCCTAATGCTCCTTGCATGACTATTCACCTACGTTCAATGCATGTTGCATGCTTGTTCACCACCATTGGTTAGCACATGTTGCTTCCTTCTGCAGGTGTGCTAATTCTAGAAATTCGGGAAGATAAAAAATACCTCTGAAGCTTCCTCTTCCAGAAGCTTCCAAGGTAGTTTTAACTATTTACCATGGATAAAGAGCTCAAATTCCTATCTGATCATATCTTGGAGACCTTGTCTCTTATCTCTTGAGATCATCCTCCCATCATATGTGGATCTCAAGCCTAGAATGGTAAATCCTAAACTGCCACTCTTACCCTATATATTTATTACCTTCCATAGCATCATGGTTGGCTTTTAAAGATTGCTAGTGCCCTAATGTTGTTACTTTGAACCTAAAGGAGTCATCATATTCATGCATTAGGGTTGATGTTGCAGTGTGATTTGTGACAAGGAAGGAGAAGCCATCTTGGGGATACATCTACAAAGTCAACTTCTATTTATGGTTGTAAACTCTCTCCTATATTTGTCAATAGAAAGAGTATCATGTTTTCCTATATTTGTTGTGTTATGTTTACACTCATGTATTTCAATGGCATACTAATTCATTGAATAGAGATATCAGATCATGCTATGTGGATGTTGTGGATCCTTTGTTTGTTTTAGTCATATGTGCAGGTTCTAATTATAGCAATTGGATCTTACAAGCGAGGAAAGGAAGGTTTGATATAGATTCCAGGTAGGCTTCTTTCCCATACTTTAATTTCTATAAGGAAAACTTCATGTTTTTTGTCTTCTAAATTTCTAAATCACACCACTAGATCTAGGGAAATCCCCTTTGTCCGCAATCGTGAAAATTATGCATAACATTCTATCTCTTTAAAAGTGCATGGAGTTGTCATGAAGCCTGAAGCCTTCATCCTTCCCTCTTCCCTTACGGCGCATGGTGCATTCACGAAGCCTAAAGCATTCATCCTTCCCTCTTCCCTTAGGGTGCATGGCATAGTCACAAAGCTTGAAGCCTTCATCCTTCCCTCTTCCCTTAGGGCACATGGTACAGTCACGAAGGCTGAAGCCTTCATCCTTCCCTCTTCCCTTAGGGTGCATGGCACAGTCACGAAGCATGAAGCATTCATCCTTCCCTCTTCCCCTATGCACTCTATGCTCAAGCCTTGATTAGATCCTTTCTCTTGAGTGCATGTCGGAGTAGAGAAGGCTGAAGGAGTCCTCCTCTCAACCCTTGACTAGTTCAACTGCACTTTTCGCATGAAGCCTCCTTCTTTCAACCCTTTCACAGGACTATCATAAGCTAGTTAGTGATAGAATAGATGTTTTTAATATTGATTTCACTTTTTCATGAATGATTTGCAATGCAGGAGTACCTTCCTAGCATGACAAGGTAATGCTCAAAGCAGATGGCAAGGAGAAAGAATAAAGAAACACCTCTGAAGAACAAGAACAAAAGAGAGATATCATGGGGACATGAAGCAAATCATGGACCAAGACAGAAGGAAGAGATCCATGATGACTCATAGGATTCCGATATTGATCCAAGACCCTTTGGAGGGTGAAGATGAAGAACAAAGAAGATCTTCCATGAAGATGAAGCATAGATCAAATCTACATCAAGAATGCAAGATGAAGCAGCAAGGTAGACAACTTTGCAAGCCACCTCATCATGAAGTCCATGCCATCATTGTCAAGTTATAACACTTACAAGTGTCATCAAAATATTCAATGTGTGTCCATGTGTCATGCCACATCATCATGTGGAATGTAATGATGTATTCTCAAGAAAAGGACAAAATGTAATGTGTGGAAGTCCAAGAGTCATATGTGGAACATGAAGAGTCACATAGTCATATATGTCCAAAAGTCACATAGAGAAGTCCAAAGGTCATTTAGAATTTCAAGAGTTGTTTAGAAGTCCAAAGGACATATTAAGGAGTCCAAGAGTCATGAGGGTAAACCAAGAGTCAAGGGGAGATGAAAGGTCATTCCCCTTGTTATAAAATTAACCTCATAACTCAAGCAAAGGGCTTTTGGAGGCTTGCGCTTTGGAGAGCTAGTCTTGGCTCCTCTACTTAGCCTAGGGAGAAAATTTTTCTTTGGAGAAGTAAGAAGTGACTTAATTTTCCACTACTGGTCTAATTCCTCATCATTGTAATTGTGTACTTGGATCTCTCACCTAATTGAAACTAAATGAGCCAACACATTTTCATGCATGTATCGTGAATGTTTTAGGACTATTCTTGGGATGTTTATGATATAGGTTGTGTTCATGTGTATTGGAGAAATTGAACTATTTCAATGGCTTTGGTACTCATCTTGTTGAATGTGTGTTGTTTTCACTTTAACATCATTATGTCAACTATTTTTCTAACGAATCTTTTCATGCTCTCATGTGTCTCTCTTAGGTTAGTACTATTACTTCCTTACAGAGACTCACTCTAGTCTTCTGCTCATGAAGGTCTCCTTTTACACATTGCAATCGGTGTTTCACAATGTCAACTTGCTTTCTTGTTCAAGGTCTATGTATCTAATATCTTATGTTGTTTTTTGAAACTAAGGTGAACCTTTGTGTTATGGTGGTCTGGCCAATACTCCAGATGGGGCTCCTACTCCAAATGGTGTAAGGTCGAATTGTGACTTCACATCGAGGAGACCTCCTATATGTTAGCGGTATCCAGCAATATCAACAGGATGCCAAGGAGTATGTCAAAAGATGTGATAGTTGTCAAAGGATGGAAAAACCTATGCAATCATATGAGATGCCTCTAAACCGCATGTACTAGTAGAGCCTTCTGAAAAATGGGCTCTAGATTTTGTAGGACCTATTAATCGTTCATGCAAGCAAAAGAGGTATTTATTTGTTTGCACTGATTATGTTACCAAATGGGTAGAGGCTAAGCCACTAAATTTTGTTACTAAAAATATTGTTGTCACATTTCTTTTTTAGGATAGTTTCACTAGTTTTAGTGTTCCAAGAGAAATTATAACAGATCAGGGTGTGCAATTCACATCCAACTTAGTGCAGAAGATTATAGAGAAATAAAGGATTAGGCATCACAAATCCACTCCATATCATCCACAAGTTAATGGATGTAGGTTTTAACCTTGTACAAAAATTACCTACAAACGAATTCTTAAAAAACAAAAAATATACAATGGAGAGAAACACAAAACAAATACACAGAGATTATATTCCTTTCAATGTTAAATACATATATATACATGCCGAGGGATACACAAACCCCAATCCATTAACCCTGGATTAGAAAATAATCATAGTTCCCTTGAACAAATCTACAAGATACCATGGGCAGAAAACCATCATGCCCAAAACCATGTGCAAAGCCCATGCACAAAACCACAGGTAGGTAAAAAAAAAAAAAAAACTTGAGTCATTGCCTCGAACCCCGTAGAGGGACACCCCAACAGGGAGGGTACCCAGCACAACGAAGCAGAGCTTAGTTACACCCCCTTTGACCCCCCGGCTTCGCCCGTGGGTCTAGTCATGGAAAGAATATAACACACACCCAACATTCTCACACTTGTTGTTTTCTTTTCCACACAAGGGGTAACATGAGAACTTAGTCATTGGTCCAACCCTGCAACACCCATTTTTTCTCTACACCAAGAAAACTTCTCAGTGCTCATAGACTTTGTCAATCCATTTGCAGTATTCTTCAAAGTGTACACCTTTACCAACAACACCTTTTTTTCCTCAACCATATCCCTCACAAGGTGATACTAAACATCAATGTGCTTTGTCTTTGAATGATAACCAAGGTTCTTTTCCAAGAAAATTGCATTTTCATTGTCACAGTCTATCCTTATAGCTTGTTGTACTAACCCCATACTTGAACACAATATCTACAACCAAATTGCTTCCTTACTTGCATGAGTGGCTGCCATATATTCTGCCTCTGTAGTTGAAAGTGCTACTACAGATTGTCTCTTGCTCATCCAACTAACTGCACCTCCAAATAGGTTAAACACATACCCACTCATAGATCTTCTCTGATCCATATCTCTAGCCCAATCTGCATCAACAAAGCCACAGATGTCCAAAACTCTTTCCAATCATGGTCTTCCTTGGTACCACAAATCATAATCACTAGTGCCACGCAAATACCTGAAAGCCTGCTTCACTGTTGTCCAATGCTCCTTCCCTAGTTTTGACACAAACCTGCTACTCTCACTACATGTGCAATGTCTGATTTAGTGCAAACCATTGCATACATCAGGCTACCGATTGCACTTGCGTATAGAACATGGGACATGTCCTCTTCCTCTTCTTGTGTCTTGGGACATTGTTCTACATATAACTTTACACCTACATGAATAGGAACCTTCATCGGTTTACTATCCTGCATATTAACCCTCTGTAGTATTGTCTCGACATATTTCCTCTGGTTTAACGAGAGCTTCCTCTTTGCCCGATCTCGTTTAATTTCCATGCCCAAAATATAGTTTGCAACACCAAGATCTTTCATGTTAAATTTGGAGGACAATTGGGTCTTCAATTATTGGATAATTTCTTTGTTATTTCCAATTAGCGACATATCATCCACATATAACACCAAATAAATAACACGGTCACCAATCAATTTAAAATACACACAGTGATATGTTTTTCTTCTGGTGAAGCCAAGTCCCCTTATATATATATCAAATTTTTGATACCACATCCTTGGTGATTGTTTTAACCCATACAGAGACTTTTTTAACCTGCATACCCTTCACCACAAAGCCTTCAGGTTGCTTCATGTAGATCTCTTCTTCTAGATGCCATGAAGAAATGTTGTCTTCACATCCATCTCTTCTACCTCAAAATCAAAAGCAGCACCAACATATCAAAGTAATATAATAGAAGCTACCTTAACAATAGGAGAAAAAATCACCAAAATCAATTCCCGACACCTAGGAATAACCTTTTTCTACCATCTGAGATTTTTATTTCTCCACCTCGGATTTTGCATTCATCTTCTTCTTAAACACCCATTTTCTTCCAATGGGTTTCCTTCCAACCGACAACTTCACCAGATCCCAAGCCTCATTTTTGTCCAAAGATACCATTTCATCAACCATGGCCTCTTTCCAGAGTTTGCCATCCTATGAATCTACTGCCTCCCTAATAGTTCCGGGATCATCATCAGTAATATATAAAGAAAAATTTGAACAAAAAGCAGCTAGACTATACCTTTTTGGATGCCCTCTTTCTTGAACTGATATTCTCACAGCTGGAGTTTGTGGCTCTTCATCTTCTGATTCCTCTTCTTCTATAGAGTATGATTCTTCCTCCTTTAGGTCAAACTCTATCTTCTCAAGTTCCTTTGGTAGGACTTCATTTTTAATAACAACGGTTACCTCTCTAAACACCACATCGCAACTGTACACAACCTTCCTTGTTTATGGGTTCCAAATATTATAACCTTTTAAACCATCCTTATACCCAATAAAGATGCACCTTTAAGATTTACTATCCAACTTGGTTCTTTTATCCTTTGGAACATGTACATATGCATCATAGCCAAATACCCTCAGATGTGAAAGAGAGGGTTTCTTACCAGTCCACACCTCATGTGGAGACTTATCCTCCAACACTTATGAGGTGATCTACTAACTAGGTAACATGCAGTCTCCACCTCCTCTGCCCAGAATTCTTGTCCTAACCTAGTACCATTGAGCATGCTTCTTGCATTTTCCATCAACGTCACGTTCATTCTTTCTGCAACTCCATTTTTATGAAGTGTGTATGGAGTAGTATTCTATTAGGTCCCTATAATACTAGCAATTACCACATTACTATTGTAGTTGTATCTCTTATTAATATTGTTGTGCCCCTATTGTCCCCATATTGTTATTATTGTGCCCCATAGAATCCCTCTATTGTTATTTTTATGGCTTTATATTATTATTGTTAGGTCGGCTGGGTTATAATGTGACTCCTTAGACTCCTATATACAGAAAGGAGGTTTTGTAATTTGAATCATCCGAGAATTGTTCATTTATGTAATGTAAAGGAGGTTGCCCCCTCGAAGAGGCTAAATTCTAAGGCGTTGATCTATCTTTTCTATCTTTTGTGAGCTGGTTTCATAACATTTGGTATCAGAGCTTTGGATTCTAGGGTTTCACTACTCCAAATAGGTAATCGTGGCATTTTCGCTATAACTTTTTTTCTGTGACATTTCAGAAGCTGAAAAAAAAAACCCATTTGATATGACATCTCACTGAACCTCAGATCCAAATTTCAGAGATTTTCACACTATATTTGCGGAGATATGATCTGAGGAAGTTGGTCTTTTTGCAGACTCCTGAATTACATTCCAAACAGGTGACCTGGGGAAAATCGTCATAAATTTCTCTCTGAGCATCGGAATAAAATTTCATAAGAAGGAACATAAAGAGGATGGACTGTAGTTTCTTTTCTATATTTTTTAGAGCCAAAGGTTGAAACAGTGACTCGAGGCATGTCGTACAATTTCGCTCTACTGAACTAGTCTATAATCGGGTCACTATGGGAGATTTGGCATAACGCTTCCCTGGAGAATCCAATTTGGATCAGACTGGTGGCATTGGAAAGAGGACACAGAGGGCTACTACAGGTCGCAATTTTAGAACTGGATGATCTGAAATTACAGAGATACATCAGATTTAATATCAAGCTCCTACAAAGTCAAAAAAGGTGTGTAGTTTTTTTTAAATTTTTGCATAAGCTTGGTTTGAAAAACTAGTTTGAAGGAATTCGAAGGGCATAGTAAAGCATTATTATCGGAAATTGATGCCCCGAGGAAAGAAAATGCAAACGCCTAGTAAGAAACCTAAAAGCTCTAACATGACTCATGAAGAAGAGGAAAAAATGCAACATCATATATCAAAATTACGAGACCAAGTGCAACAAGTGTCACTTGCACAAAAAGTAACAGAATCTAAGATGGATGGTTTAAAGAAAGATGTAGAAGCTAAGATGGATGGTTTAAAGAAAGGCATAGAAGCTAAGATGAATGACGTGGAAGCTAAGATGGACGATTTGAAGACAGTCATGGAAGATTTGAAGACAGACATGGAAGATTTGAAGACAGATTTGACAAAGTTTCTACAAGAAATGCTTCCTAATGGTGAAAGGGTAGTAAAGGAAACTCATGATGAGAACAAAAGAAATGTTAATCATGATTTCATAGACTTTAATGTTGGATCGAAGACCCACCATATTCCCAAAATCGATATCAGGAAGTTTGATGGCAAGGATCCCACAACATGGATATTACAGATGGAGCAATTTTTCGATCTCAATAATGTGCAAAACACACAAAAGGTACGTATTGCAACTTTATATTTGGAACCAAATCAGTTTGTATGGTATCAATGGCTTTGCTCTCGTAAACAAATTATCACTTGGGCAATTTTTACGAAAGAATTGACAGCACATTATGAAGATACAAAAAGCAACACTTTTTTTAGCCAATTGATAAGTCTCAAACAAAAGGGTTCAATAATGGAGCACATTGAGGAGTTCCAAAAACTGAACATCAGGGTTAAAAATATTTCATAGGAGCTTAGGATTGATGTGTTCATAGGGACTTTCAAGGATAATATCCAACATGATGTTCGCCTTTGGGAACCTGATTCATTAGAGAAGGCATTCAGGTTAGCAAGAAAAATGGAAAGCAAAATTATGGCAACCAAGAAGCATACCACTCACAACTATAAAGATGGAAGTGTTGTTGCCGCTAGTCTTCCACAACCTATAAGGTTGAAACCACAAAAATTGGAAGAAAAAAGAGCAAAAGGGCTTTGTTACAATTGTGATAGCAAATACACTAAAGGTCATAAGTGTGCTGAGAAGAAATTATTCTACATAGATTGTGAAGAGGAAGAGGAAAAGGAGCAAGAAAGGTCAAAAGAAGAGGATATACTCCAAGAACAAAGCCTAGATAAAGAAGAAATGAATCTGACCATATCTTGCAATGCATTGGCCGGAATTACCACTCCTCAAACCATCAAGATAGAAGGACAAATCAAGAAGAAAAAGGTAATAGTGTTGATTGATTCAAGAAGTACCCACAATTTTATTCATTGTAAGATAGCAAAAGAATTGAATTGCTTCCTATATCCAGCACCAGACTGGCAAGTGATGGCTGCAAATGGAGGAACGATAAATTGCTCTGGAAAGTTCCATAATATCAAGCTATCCATGGGAGAATATGTATTGACGAGCCCAATGCTTTCCATTCCAATGGGAGGTGTTGATGTTGTACTAGGAGTCCAATGGCTACAATCCTTGGGTACAATAGCTTTTAATTTTCAAGAAATTTTCATGAAATTTTCTACGGAAGGAAAGGAAGTTGAATTAAGGGGTATTGCAGGGAAACCAGGAAATATAATCAGCTCTAACGGTATGACAAAGCTTCTAAAAAAGGAGCAAATAGGTGTAATTGCACAATTATGTTCGCTAGATGTTTCCACATTGGAATCATCTATTTCTCCAGATCTCCAAAAAGTCTTGAACAATCATTCCAAGGTATTTGAGGCTCCCAAAGGTCTCCCACCTATTCGTGATCATGATCATGCTATTCATCTGATTCCAGGAAGTGTTCCTCCAAACATCAGGCCGTATAGATATCCCTATGCCCAAAAGAGTGAAATTGAAAGTATGGTTGCAGAAATGCTAGAGGCTGGTATAATTCAACCTAGTCAAAGTTCTTTATCTGCTCCAGTAGTATTGGTGCACAAGAAGGATGGATCATGGTGCATGTGTCCGGATTATAGGGAGCTCAACAAGCTCACTATTAAAGATAAGTTTCCCATTCCTGTCATTGATGAATTACTGGATGAATTGCATGGATCAATTTACTTCACCAAGTTGGATCTTCGTTCAGGATATCATCAAATCAGAATGAATACTGAAGACATTCCGAAAACAACATTTAGAACTCATGAGGGTCATTAAGGGTCTACATTTCAAGGTTTGATTAATTCCATTTCAAACCCTTCCTTAGAAAATTTGTGTTAGTATTTTTTGATGATATACTAATCTACAGCAAGTCTTGGAAGGAACATGTTGACAGGGTGCTACAACTATTGGAGGAGAAACAATTATATGCAAAAAGATCCAAATGTTTCTTTGGAGTACAAGAGGTGGAATATCTGGGTCATATTGTATCTCATGAAGGAGTTAGGTAGACCCTAGCAAAATTAAAGCCATCAAGGAATGGAAAATCCCCACATCCATAAAGCATCTGCGAGGATTTCTCGGGTTGACAGGGTATTATCGCAAGTTTGTTAAGAATTAGGTGAGAATAGTAGCACCTCTATCAACATTATTGAAGAAAGATGCATTTTCATGGAATCCATAAGCAACAAAGGCCTTCGAACATCTTAAAGAGGCAATGTGCCAAGCACCGGTCTTAGCTACACCAGACTTTACAAAAACCTTTATTGTGGAATGTGGTGCTTCAGGAAATGGAGTTGGTGTTGTTTTAATGCAAGATGTAAGACCCATTGCTTTTGAAAGTAGTCCAATCAAGGGAAAGTTTTTACACAAAGCTATTTATGAGAAGGAAATGCTGAAAATACTACATGCACTTAAGAAATGGCGACCCTACCTAATGGGAAGAGACTTCAAGGTAAAAACGGATCATGATAGCCTTAAATGCTTTTTAGAACAAAGATTATCCTCTGAAGAGCAACAAAAGTGGGTCACAAAGATGTTGGGTTATAACTTTGAAATCATCTACAAAAAAGGGAAGCAAAATGTGGTGGCAGATGCACTCTCAAGAAAGGATGAGGATGTGGAAGCATTGTTGTGCACCATTTCTATTATCCAACTAGATTGGATAAACGAAGCAAGGGAGGAATGGAAGAATGATGAAGAAGTGTGGGCACTTATTCAAAAGTTACAACAAGATTCCAATACATCTGATACATTTAGCTGGCAAAATGATTCGTTATGGTACAAAGATCGCTTATACCTCTGTAAGAATTCCCAACTCAAACAAAAGATTCTTATGGAATTGCACACTTATCCCTTAGGAGGGCACTTAGGATTTTTAAAAACTTACCACAGGGTTAAGAAGGAATTTTTTTGGGATGGCCTTAAATCAGATATTCAAAAGTTTGTGGCGAAATGTTTGGTTTGCCAACAAAATAAAGTTGAAACAATTAAGACCCCAGGTCTATTACAACCTTTATCCTTTCCAAGCCAACGTTGGGAGGAGGTTTCAATGGATTTTATCACAGGTTTACTCAAGTCTGAGGGAAAGAATGTCATCATGGTGGTGGTTGACAGACTTACCAAGTATGCACACTTTTGTGCATTATCACATCCATTTAAATCCAGTACAGTTTCTATTGCATTTATGGAAACAATTCAAAAGCTACAAGGAAACCCAAAGATTATTGTAAGTGACAGAGATCCCATTTTCACTAGAAATTTTTGGACAGAATTATTTTCTTGTCTTGCTACTCAGTTAGCTCATAGCTCATCTTATCATGCTCAATTTGATGGGCAAACTGAGATAGTAAACAAATGTTTGTAAGGATATCTTCGTTGCTTTGTATCTGATAAACAGACACAATGGGTCAAGTGGTTGCCTCTGGCTGAATGGTGGTATAACACTTCCTTCCATATAGCAACAAAAATGGCCCCATTTATGGCACTTTATGGATATCAGCCACCATCCATAACATCATATTTAAGAGAAAATTCTAAGGTTCAAGCAGTGGAACATCACATCGAACATCAACAACAAGTCCTCTGACTCTTAAAGGATAACCTCGTGTTGGCACAGAATAGATTGAAACAACAGGCAGATCAACAGCAGTGAAAGAAGTTTTGATGTAGGTGATTGGGTATTCCTACGGCTACAACCATATAAACAAATGTCCTTCAAGCAAGCTAAGAAGGATAATAAATTATCACCAAAGTATTATGGTCCGTACAAGGTGTTGCAAAAGATTAGTACTATGGCATACAAATTGGAGCTTCCCGCAGCTTCTCAAGTGCACCCAGTTTTCCATGTTTCATGTGTAAACAAGGTTAAGCTCCCAGTTCAAACAATATTTCCAGAACTTGACGAGGAAGGAAAAATTATATTAGAACCGAAAGTAGTCACATAAACAAGAACTCGACAGCTACGAAATCGATCAGTTTAAGAGTATCTCATCAAGTGGAAGAACTTATCCGCTGAAGATTCCACATGGGAGGATGAGAATTTTATACAGAAGCATCCAGAACTACTCAAGCGTTGAGGACAACACTTTTTTGAAGGAGAGGGGCATGTTAGGTCCCTATAATACTAGTGATTACCCCATTACTATTGTAGTTGTATCCCTTATTAATATTGTTGTGCCCCTATTGTCCCCATATTTTATTATTGTGCCCCATAAAATCCCTCTATTGTTATTTTTGTGGCTTTATATTATTATTGTTAGGTCAGATGGGTTATATTGTGACTCCTTAGACTCCTATATATAGAAAGGACGCTTTTTCATTTGAATCATCCAAGAATTGTTCATTTATGTAATGTAAAGGAGGTTGCCCCCTCGAAGAGGCTGAATTCTAAGGCGTTGATCTATCTTTTCTATCTTTTGTGAGCTGGTTTCATAACATATTCTGCTGTGCTATACCACACTTCTTATAGAAATATTCAAATTCCTTCTTGCAAAACTCTCCATCGTTATTTTTCCTTCGCACCTTTATCTTCTTTTCTGTTTGGTTTTCCACCATAGCCTTAAATTCTTTAAACCTATCAAGGACATTAGATTTCTTCCTGAGGAAATATATCCATGTATTCCTTGAGAAGTCATCTATAAATTATACATTGTACACAGACTTACCTAGTGATGGAATTGAAACATGTCCAAACACATCATTGTGCATAAGCTCTAATATCCCTTTCACCCTCTTAGCACCAAAGGAGAAACTCACCTGATTCTGCTTCCCATATAATCAATGTTCATAGAAATTGAAATCCAAAGAGAAATTAGACATACATTCTACCATACCATTACCATGAAGTATTCGAAGGCCCTTATCTCCAATATGTCCAAGACTTTGATTCCATAGCATGGTCTTTTCTCCAGAGACCACAAGGTTTCCTGCTCCACTTTCAAGCACCACATAACTGTTGCACCCATCAATAACAATGCTACCCAGAAGCTTGTATAGGTTTCCAATCCAAACTCCCCGCATCAATACCAGTGCTCCCCAAACCATCTTATAGGTATCTTTCTCGAACATTGTTTTTACACCTGCATCATCCATCTTGCTTACAAAAATCAGATTTCTGGCCAATGTGGGAATATGCAGAACACCCGGAAGTGTTCTAATCCTTTGACCTTGCAACTTTAGCTTGACTTTTCCACGTCTGACGATTCTAGCCGTCTTGTCATCCTCTAAGAAGACATCACCATCATCATATTTCTCATACTCACAAAACTACTCCTCGTGGGGAGTGAAGTGAAAGGATGCACCTGAGTCAATCGACCATGCCTCATGATCTACATCTATACTTGTATAAAAATCCAAGTACACATCCCCACCTTCATCGTAGGTGGTTTTCACCTCTGCAGAAGGAGCATCATTAGATCCCTTTCCCCTCTCAGGATCTTTACATCTACAATCCCTTTTTTAGTGCCCTTCCTTTCCGCATTTCCAACACACCTTTACAGATTTTCCTGGAGATTTAGATCTCCCTCTAGATTTAGATCTCCCACTCAAGGACTTATTTTTCTTTTTGTTCTGGGACTTTCCTCGTACATATAAGGCATCACCATTCTGGCCCTCCATATTTTTTTCGTCTCAACTCCTCTGATAGCAAGGATGAGACTATTACATCAAACTGCAAGGTAGTTGTATTCTACCTATTGCAACAACCAAACTACCCCACGAATCTGGTAGAGAACACAACAAACTGATGCACTTATCTTCATCTAAAATTTTAATATCAACAAGTAACAACTGGCTTACCACAATATTAAAGGCATTCAGATGCTCTGTCACCGAGTTTCCATCCTTCATCCTCAGGTTATACAACTTTTTCCGTAAGAATAGTTTATTCACCAAAGACTTAGATTGGTACAAATTCCCTAACTTGTCCGAAAAAACCTTCACAATAGCTTCCCCTGGTACATTCAATAATATTGAATCTAAGATGCATAATTGTATTGTGCTCTTTGCTTTCTGATCCAAATTTTTCCAGTCTTCATTGGACATTGTCGTTAGTTTAGTACCTGGATCTACCGTGATCCAGTGATATTTATCCCCTAGCAAATCCTCCATCTTGAGTTTCCACAACTCAAAACTCTAACCATTAAATTTCTTGATCTCTATCTTTCCACTGCTCCCCATCTTTTTTCACCGTAAGAATCGATCCTGCATATCTCCCATTGAACAGGGTTTACCATAGGCCCAAGAAAAACCCCTTAGCAGTAAAGGCGTCCCCAAGAAGTTGAAACAACTTTGATACTTAATGTAGGTTTTAACCCTGTACAAAAATTACCTGCAAAAAAATTCTTAAAAAATAGAAAATATACAATGGCGAGAAACACAAAACAAATACACAGAGATTTTCCCCTGGATCCCAAAACCGGGACTACCAGATTGATTTTTCATTATATTCATTTCAATGTTACAATACATATATATACATGTTGAAGCATCCATAAATCCCAACCCATTAACCCTAGATTAGAACATAATTGTAGTTCCCTTGACCGGATCTACAAGATACCATGGGAATAAAACCATCATGCCCAAAACCATTTGCAAAACCCATGGACAAAACCATAGGTAGGTCTGCCCTGGACCCCGTAGAGGGGAGCTTCCGCCCCCATCAAACTCCCCGATAGGGGGGGCTTCCTCCCCCCTGCCTCCCCCCCTCTAACCCGTCGACTTCGCGCATGGGGCTAGTCGTCAAAAGAATATAACACACACCCAACAATGGACTAGTGGAATCTACAAACAAAGTTCTTAAAGCCATATTAACCAAGACTGTGCATCTACATATAAGAGATTGGGTTGATAGACTTCCAGAAGAAATCTTGGCATACTAGACCAAATGGGTGAATACCACAGGAAATACTCCTTATGAGCTTGTCTATGGGAAGCAAGTTCTGCCTCCTATTGAATTCGAAGTGGAGACCTACAAGACAACAACAAAATTGGGGCTAAATATTCTAAAGCCCAGAAGAAAAGAATAACACAACTAAATGAATTGGATGAGATCCAACAAGATGCCATACAAAGGAAAAACATGATGGCATGATAAGTTCATCAAAGTCAAAAAGTTCTAACCAAGTGATTGGACCCTTCTCTTTGATTCCAAGTTTAAAGATTTTTAGGGAAATTTTCAAACACAATTGTTTGGTCCTTATGAGATAGAAACTATTTTTGACAATGGAGCAGTAAGGATTATTACTATTGATGAAGGAGTTACTTTTCTTGTTAATGGGCATAGATTAAATCTATATCATAAACCCTTAACTAGAGACGAATTTGTTCAAAGTCTGCATGAAAATTTTGATTTAAAGTTGGTAGGAAAAGGAGATCATTCTCATATATATATATATATATATATATATAATATATACTATATATATATAATAAAAAAACAAAAAAAAAAAAAAAAAAAAAACATAGTTATGAAAACTACCATTGCTAACATACACTATGCAGAAAATCCTAATTGAAAACCAAATACTTTTGGCTACTTGGATTTTCCTTTTCCCTTCCTTTTTGCCTTTCCTTTGTGCAAATAAATTTTTAGTTCGAACTAATTGGTTTGAAGGATTTCTTTCTCTTTTAAAGACAATTCATTAACATTAAGCAACAACAAATACTCTGAGGATTTGAAAGCAATTTTTTGAAAGGCTATCAACATTCCATAGCCAATTCAACATTTTGTAGTTGATTCATCAGAAAACTACTTTGGACCTGCAAGCAAAGCAAGATCAAAACACAAGAGTGAGGTAATGCAAAAATGTAACTAGATGAATAGTCAATCAATTTTATTAACGTACAAACTATAGATATAGATTTGATGGACTACTTACAAAGTTTAAAAGGCTCACATATATTTCAATTATGACACTAATTATGAACCATTCCCTTCCATTTTGTTTCATCATATCTTAGAAATCCCCCTATCCTATTCGAATAACTCAAAATTTTGAAGCCTATGTCGATATCAAAGGATCATATCCAAACAGTTCATGGGAACTTATGATTCCAAAATGGAGACTCCTATCATAATACTACCATCGAAAGCCTTAAACTTTCATTTAATCCAAAATTACTCATTGAATTTCATCCATTGCACCATCTTCTTTCTTCCTTTGATTCCCGTGATACACTATTGAAAAGGTGATTTGGAGGCGAGACTTCTTTCACAATAATGGGAGTCATTATCTGCCATAAGTTTGTGGGTGCAAAATTCCCAAGTGCTTACCCTAAAGTCAGAGATAAATTACGAAAAGTGGGTTGGTTAAATTTCTTTGGGAACTTTAATGGCCATGAAGAAGAAGTGACCAGAGTATTTGCATGAGCATTTGATGGGGTCGAAGCAAAGATTGGGGACATCAAATTGAAATTAACCTAATCATTTATTGTTGAAGCAACAAAACTTCCTAGAAATGGTGAAAGATGGTTCAAAAATCAAAGATTAAAGGATGAAAAGTGGAAATCCTTCTTACATAACCTAGATATGGATATCTCATCATTTAAGAAGGGTATTCCTAATTTTGCATTGAAATAAAAAAATGGTGCAATTTGTTGTTCGTTTTACAAAAATTTCTCACCTGTGAAGGAAGATGTGGAACCCTACTATTTTATCATGCTTGGTTATTAATCCATTTTATCACAGGGAAGGAATTGAATTTACCATATTATCTCATGTGGATTATGAAGAATATGGAATTTAACGTTTAGTGAGATTCAAGAAACGTAGACATAGCTTTGTATCATCATGATTTACTTAAGATACTTGTTGAGGCTGAATTAAAAGTCAATAATGATAATTGGAGAGACTTCCTAGTAAGAAAACATTTTGTTGAAAGCTTAGATGAGAACAAAATTCAAGAAGACCAAAAGGATCTGAAGGAAAGTTTCCTCAAACCCTAACCCTGAACGCGAAGTTAAATAAAACAAGGATTTAGCAGTTGACAATGTAGCAAAGACATAGGATCATAACATTGAACACATGGAGGAAGATATCACACTCAAAGAGATGGAAAAACAAGAAAACCCTCCAGGGGTAGACCAAGGAGAAAACAAGGTAATCAAATAAAAAACAAGGATGAACCAGAAAAAATTAGAAGAAAGGAAGTCAATAAAATTGAACAAGTGGGGCCACCAAAGAAAAACGCGAGAAAACCTCAAAGGTGGAGCATTAAAAGTAAAAGTGACCAAGGAACAACAGAGTCTAAACAACAAGGAATAAAGAGTAGAAGGTTGACAACAAGCATGACTAGACAAATCAATCATGATCCACCCTGGACCATACAGATTGATGAACAAAGACAATAGTGCCACAAGAATCTTCTGCAAGAAAAACTCCAAAGGTAGATTTTATTCAGCAAAAATTGTATCACTACTTTGAGTCATTTGAGAAAGGAGCACAATAAGAAAAGGTAAAATATCCTCATGAACAAAAATTACATGATGATATTCCAGTATTTGATCAACCTGAACTAGGAGCAAGTATTCTTTCTCCAAATGAACAAGAGGATATTAAAACACTGAAGCAAGAGATATTTGAACTTGAATTATTGAATAATCATATAAAATATGAGAATCAGTTGATCAAGGCACAAAATGATACAATTCTTATGCGCATGTGTTACTAGTATAAGAAGAATTGAAAGCTTAAGAAGAACAACAAGATACTCCAGCAATATAAAGATCAAAGGAGTGCAATCAAATTTGGATGTTTTGGTTCAAGCTTTAGAAGCGGTTCTCTCAAGAATATCATTGCTTTGGATTTTTTTCGACTACAGGTGCATGACGACATGCAAAACCCTAAGCATAGGGGAATGTTGAGTCTCCAAAACTGCCCTCTTCTTTATAATTTTATCTTTCATTTTCACCTATTTTTTCACTTATTCTCATCTCATTACACCTCTTCCATGAGTTAAGAGTCATATGGGCCATGCAAATACATTAATAAGGTAAATGTCCATTATCATCTCAAATCTATACGTTTTAATTTATAAAATTACTTTGATTAGACATAAGCTACCGATTTGTGCAATTTTCGTAGCTCCTCTAACATTTTGCAGTTGATTCAGAGGTTTTATAGGTTCATAGTATGTGTTATAAATTAGCAGGAACATATCCACAATCTCCAAATGTTCCCGAGATGATGATCCACCTTCAGCCACAAGAGAAAATTCACAGGATCGACACATCGTTCATTTAAAATTCTCAGTCAAATTAGTTGTGGTGCATTTGTACATAGAAAAATTTCAAGCGAGTGTGGCCTATTTCAAGCGATCAAGATTCGAGGATCTATATCTGATGATATGATGAAGACCTAATGGATCAATACTAATGATATTTCCTTTCATGATTCACTTCTCTGATATTGAATGATAAAAAGGAAACGTTTTAGTGGATTTAAAAGACTAAGATGTCACTTTAACTCTAATTTCTAGCCATAAGATTCTCAGTCTAGTTATAATGTAAACTCTATAAAATGCTTCACCTAGAAGCAGATAGGTAGCTTTTGAAGTTGAATTCTGTTTGCAAGACTATTGTATTGAAACTTTGTTTTAGACACTCCAGTAATATAAATTTGGTTATGGTGCATTCATAATTTCTTGTGGTCGATTCAAGTTCATGTTCTGAAGTTTGTAGTCACTCATGCATCTCAGGAGGCCCCCCTGCAATAGTGTAATCTTGCTTTCATTTAGAATTTAGTTATGCTTTGTTTTCATTTATAGATTTAGATTATTCCTTTGTTTTATTTAAACAATATAATTTATATTTATATTTTTAATCTTTTCCTTTTCTTACTTGTTTTCTTTCCTTTGTAGAGGTCAGGCGCTTGAGTAAATTAAAAAAGAACTAAAAACATTTATTCAATTGTTCTTTAATTTGCTTAGTCTCATATTTATAGATAGTTAATAATTATGATTGGCTCTAATTTGATATGCACACATCAGTAATCTCAATAGGCTTTATGCACTTTAATTTCAATTATTTTCTTCTCACTTTAGAATAAAGTTTCATGGCTTTCATAGAACATAGTCTTATTGCTTTCTAGATTAATTGGATTTCTATAGATCAGATTTTCTTTCAAGTCTCATAGATTAAATTTGCTTTCAAGTCTAATAGATTAGAATTGTTAATTTCAATAGACGAGATTTATTTTCAAAAATCACGATAGACTAGATTTATTTTCAAGTCCAATAGAATATCCTTTGCCTTTATGTTCAATAGAATAAAATTTTAAAGCTTTCATAGTTTAGATTAGAATAACATTGTTGTTCCAATTCAATGAGATACATTACTTTTAAAGTTTTGAATTTGATACTTTATTAGATATAGACTTTGAGAAAGAACATGTATGTGTGTTCATTTCATGAATTGGTTTCATTTTAGCTATGCAATCATTTCCATAGGTTAATTTCCTTTTCGGTTGAGAGTTAATTTCCTAGCATATATTGTGCAAGTGTACTTCATAAGTGTACAAAACTGGATTGATAATTTAATGCTAAATAATTTAACCATCAATTAAATTACCCAACATCTTCCATGCCACATAACCTAGGGAATTAAATCTCGACGGCATTACATCCGGCTTCATTAAAAATCACCAGGGACAAAACGTCAGGGTGATGTCGTACCATCCATGTGACCTCCTCCAAGAGTGCCTCTTGTCATGTGATTTGAGGCCTTTTGGACCCATGAAAAGGCTAAAACAAGGTGTCATGTGGCACACCACAAGGGCACCATGTCACCCTTTCTGCCATGACAAGCACCTCATCATTATGGGTCCCACCACAAGTTACAACCCTTGAATCATGCATTTTCACGTTATAAGGGAATTGGGTTTCCATTCGTCGCTTTGTGTTGGGGTGTTCAACCGACCCCATTGTGCTAAGTCACCCCACGAATAAAATCTCAGGAGTTCCCCATGGGGCTCCCCTTGAAACCTCTGAGGATAAATTCTTGGGGCTATTTGATGATCATAAACGCTTACCCTTTAATGGAGCAAATGTCTCTCGTTTAAGCCCCTGATCAATGCGCTTGGTCACAGGATCGAAGAGGTTTTACGCCATTTCATTTCAAATTCTTGTGCCCCAGGTTTAAGGATTCCAACCACACATGCTTTACCAATTATTAGTGCAAATTAAGATGCCTTTTAGAAGGCTCCAAGTGCACATGGATATGTGTGTGTGTGCGCACGCTTGGTCACAGGATCGAAGACGGTTTACGCCATTTCATTTCAAAGTCTTGTGCCCTAGGTTTAAGGATTCCAACCACACGTTCTTTACCAATTATCAGTGCAAAGTAAGAGCCCTTTACCAGGGCTCCAAGTGCACATGGATGTGTGTGTGTGTGTGTGTGTGTGTGTGTGTGTGTGTGTAATTAATTACGCTATCTCTTCTAAGCTTATGCGCATGTTGCGGTCCAATGCATATAACCATATATTTATTCATATATGTAGGATACATACACGCCACGAGACTAAATTTCAAGCTTAGAGAAAACACATAAATTATTTTCACGACAATATTTCACACATCCATTTACCCAGTTATTAAGGTTATAGTCCAGTCCAGAGTTAATTATAGGAAAACAATTATTTCCTTAACAATCATTACATGGGGAATTAGCATTCCTCTTTTATGAATGAAGCCCCAATTTCATATCATGAATACAACATTCCTCTAATGGAAACCACATGTACAAGAAATTTACACGGAGAAGCACAAATAAATACTTATCTTATGCAACACAATGATTTGTTGACTGAGAGTGGGACTCCAACTCTCCACCCAACCTTAGACAAGTGACAACCACTTCTACTTGTAGTTGTCACACCTGAGCCATATTCGAGTGCTTGAGGTGGAGTGATTTTGAGAGGAAACTTAACTAATTTTGACGGTTGGAATAGGATGTCACAAGGTCATTATGCCCTTACCCACAACCTAGACAAGCTTACACTCAGTCTTTCCATACTGTACGAACATGATTAACAACCATGCCAAGATACCATATCATAGAGAGTCTCAACTCACTTTCGAGAGAATAGAGTCCACATAAAGGGAAGGTTCATCAGTGGATAAGCTATTGATGGGTAAGAGATCACCTCTCTAGGTACTTCATCACTGAGTCAGGCACCAGAGCTTTAGCCCTAAGGCAACACCTGGTGGTTCATTAGCCCTCATAAATACCTGTGTGTCTCTTCCCAATCCTATAAGTTCATAAATCCACAAGCTTCTAGTGGGTTCTCTAGCCTTTATGAAATCCATTAGTCTTTATAATATTTCACCCAACAAGCCTCTCAAGGTTTCCTCAGCTAGTTCATATTCTCCCAGAGCTCAATCATTATGATTCTGACCGTTTCTATTTAGGACAACTCTGAATCTTGGAGCAACCACTGTGTGCATTTCCATACACATCTAATGAAAAATAATGAGTTCTTTGTTCTCCCTCATTGAATTTTTTTCGTGCTCCCTCAACGGACTAACAATATGTCTTTTTAGAGGCTCCACACAGGTCAACTAACTTGGACAATGCAACCCATCCCTTCTTTAATTTTGTTGTCCTTTATTGCTTGTTGTTAGAGCTAAGAGACCCATGGGCTTGTCCTTTTCTGATTTATTGCACATTCAACCCCTTAAAATTATCAACAAACCCACGGTTGATACATTTAAAATCACCAATTCCTCAAGTAATATCCCTCCCCAAGCAACTAGAATTTGTGTCCCTTTCTCTCAGACTTTTTAAATAATTATAATTATTAACAATGAGGGAATATTAACTAGGGGTTGTCATAGTCCCATCCCCCTTGGGGGAACATCGTCCTTGGTGTTTAATAACCATAGACAAACAAAACATGCTTAAAAACCAAGTGCAACTGATATGGAGCTTTATACATACAACTTTGTACAACATTTACAGTGTATTTACATTTGGTTTACTTAGCAAATAAGAAAGGATATGTTGCCTGCATCTAGTCATCCATTTCCCACGTGGCTTCCTCAAGCCAGAAGTTACTCCACTACACTTTGACTTGCTCCGTTGCTCGATTTTGAAGTGCGAGCTGCCTCCGATCCAAGATGCTTAGAGGTTCTCGTTAGAACTCTCCCTCTAGTTCTACCTATAGTACATACCATTCAATTAGATCATAACCATCATACACATGTATTTTAAGTAATGAAAGATGAAATACATCTTGAACTCACATTGATGGCGGCAAGGCCAGCCTATAGGCCATTGACCCTACTCTTTGAAGCACTTAAAATGGGTCACAAAGTTGTGGTACCAACTTGGCACGTGGCCAAAATTTTAAGGAGCTCTTCTTGGGTCTAACTTGTAGGTAAACATGTTGCCCAACTTGGTACTCCTTGTGAACCTCATGTTGGTTCACCCAACTCTTTTTCCTTTCTTGTGCCACCTTTAAATTTATTCTGATGATTTGGATTTTTTGTTCCATGTCCTTCAACATATCAGGCCTAATAAGGACCCTATTCACTAGATCATTCCAGTTGATAGGAGTATTACAACTCCTCCCATAAAGTGCTTCAAATGGGCTCATTTTTAGTGATTTCTGAACCCATTATTGTATGAAAATTATACTAGTGGAATGTATTCTTCCCACTTCCTTGGCTGGTGCATTACATACATTCTTAACATGTCCTCAATAATTCTATTAGTTATTTATATTTTCCCATCAGTCTGTGTGTGGTATGTTGTCCTAAATACCAACTCAGTTCCCAATCCTGCAAATAGTTCTCTCAAAAACTTTGAAGTGAACTTGGCATCTTTATTTGAGATAATCTTCATGGGAACTCCATGCAATCTCACAATTTCCTTTATGACAATTTGAGCCACTTCACTTGCCGAAATTGAAGACTTAAAGGCTACAAAATGAGCCACTTTGCTCAACTTATCAACCACTACTACAAAATGCCCCAAACTATTGCTCTGATGTCTTTTTATTATTGATGCCTCTAATTTCTTCATTTATCCTCTATTTTCCTTCAATTTTCCTTTCATGCAAATTTGTGACTGTTCACCTTCATTTTCTCCTATTTTCATTTATTTTCACAAAATAAATGCCAATAATACCTTATTTCATCTTCAAAGCCTTTGCCAATTTCCCCTAGCCATAATAAACAACAAGTGATTCCCACTAGGATACTTTTCCCAACATTCAGCTTGGAATACGTGTCCCATGACCCTGGTTTGATTTTTCCTTTATTAATTTTATTACATGAACTTTTAGCATGTGTCTGTTACAGACTCCTCCCCCTTAGGGGAATATCGTCCTCGGTGTTTAATGACCAGCTAGAAAAACAACTGAAAAGAAAAACATATTGCCCATGGAGCTTTATAACCCACCTCGTTGTAGTATTTACAATGAACAACTTACTCAAAAGCAAAATCATCATGACAAACATGACAACCATATTGTTTATTAGATATTTATAACACAACTCATTGTGGTATTTACAATAATAGCCATACATAAATATGTACATATATCAAAACTGCTTTGCCTCAACCGGTAAACAATGAAGGATACATAGCATGCATCTGATCAGCCATCTCCCATGTAGCTTCATCAAGCCCAAAGTTCTTCAACTCCACTTTAACTTTCTTGATTGCTCTGTTCAGGAGTATGAGTTATTTTCACTGCAATATGCACTAAGGTTCCGGATATAATTCTCCCTTCAGCTCCACTTGTAATACAGACCAATCAATAACATGATCAACATCCTTTACATATATTTTAAGCAATGAAACATGGAAAACATCATTGACTTTCATTGTCGGAAGCAGTGCAAATCTGTAGGCCACTGGTCTAATCCCTTCAAGGATCTTGAAAGGCCCGTAATACTGAGGTTCCAACTTCACACATGACCCAATCCTCAAGGAGCTCTTCTTGGGCTTGATGTGCAAGTATATATGCTCCCCAACCTGAAACTCCTTAAATGACCTGTGTTTGTCTGAATAACTCTTCTCTCCATCCTGTGTTGCCTTTAGATTCTTCTTTATATCTTGCATTTTTGTTCAATCTTTGCCAATATGTCCAGTCCTATAAGTACGATATTCACTGGATAACTCCAACTAATGGGAGCATTACAACTCCACCCATAGAGTGCCTCAAATGGACTCATCCTTAGTGACTCCTAATACCCATTGTTGTAAGAAAACTCAACCAGTGGAATATACTCCTCCCACTTTTTTTGTTGATGCATGACATACATCATCAACATATCCTCTAGAATCCTTTGATCCTCTCTGTTTTTCCATCTGTTTGTGGATGATAAGTTATATTGAAGGCCAAATCTATACCAAAACCTACAAATAACTCTGTCCAAAACCTGGAGGTGAACTTAACATTTCTACCTGACATAATCTTCTTTGGAAAACCTTGCAATCTCACTATCTCTCTAATGAAGATTTGTGCCACATCACTAGTCAAATAAGTAGGCCTCATTGGAATGAAGTGAGCTACCATGCTCAACTTGTCAACTACAACCATGATGGAATCATGGTGCTTTGATGTCCTCGACAAACCTGTGATGAAATCCATGAAAATTACCTCCCATTTCCACTCTAGAATCGGAATAGGTTGCAACAAAATAGTTGGTGATTACACTCAAATTTCACCTGCTAACAATCCAAGCATCTAGCAACAAAATCTGCCTTCCTTCTTTAGATTCGGCTATCATAGAACTTCTTCACCGTTGTCAATGTCTTTTGATATCTTGGGTGACCTGAATATGGCTTGACATGAAACTACCTCAAGATAAGCTTCTTGAGCTCACTGTCGTCCGACACATAGATTTTGTCCCTGAATCTAACCAATCCATCTATTATGAGATGATAGTCCACATCCTGATAACATGTACCCTGTTGTAACTTATGCTTAAGCTGTCGGTACCTGTCATCTTGTTGTCCTACCTGTAAGATTTGATCTTGTACTTTTTTCCCATATGAACTCATAGATGCTATGTGATTTACTTGTACTATTCTACTAAGAGCATTTGCAACCTTGTTCTCCTTTCCATTGATGTATCTAATCTCGAATTCAAACTCACTAAGGGTAGCCAACCATCTAGCTTGTCTAGTATTCAGATTTTGTTGGTCAAATAGGTACCTGAGCCCACTATGATCATTCATCAATACAAACCTACTGCCAAGAAGATAGTGCCTGCACATCTTTAATGCATAAATGATCGCTGCCAACTCAAGATCATGTGTCACATAGTTTTACTCATGCTCATTTAGTTTTCATGACTCGTAGCACACCACTTGTCCCTTCTGCATCAAGACTCCACCAAGTCCTTTCTTTCAAGCATTTGTGCACACCACGAACTCTTTATTTGGATCTACAATCTTTAACATTGGAGCAATTGTCAACAACTACTTCAACTGCTCAAAACTTGTTGCACATTCTTCGGTCCATTCAAATTTCTTACCTTTTCACTACAATGATGTAATAGGATATGCAATCTGTGAAAAATTCTTGATGAACCTCCTGTAATAACTTTCTAGCCCCAATAATGATCTAACCTCATCCACATTCTTAGGAGTTGCCCACTCCATGAAATCCCTTATCTTTTCTGGGTCCACTATTATGCCTTCCTTGGAAACAACATGTCCCAAGTAATGTGCCTTTATCTGAAAGAAGTTTCACTTACTAAGCATGACACACAATTGATGCTCTCTTAGCAATATCAACATTGTTACTAGGTGTCAACATGCTCTTCCTCATTCTTAGAATATATCAATATATCATCAATGAATATAATAACAACCTTGTCCAAATAAGGACGCAACACACCATTAATCAAGCACATAAAAGTAGCATGAGCATTAGTTTGACCAAAAGGAACTATGACAAATCCTCTAACACAAAACTTACTCAAGGACTTGACCTAACCCGGTCTAACCATCACAATCATTCCATCAAACACATAGAGAACATAATCTCTATGGGTCATGAATGCATATATGAACATAAAAATATGAAACTTATCTGAGGTTTACCAATAAGGACTAATGCCCTCTCACAATAGTTGTAATAATACCAATTAGGTCATGCATTCATTAACTAGTCATTCATCAATTAAAAGGCGATAAGCGACATACTTAAAATTGTAATAAAATCATGCTTATAACCAACATATAACCAAATAATTAACAATGATATAACAACCATTAAATCTACATAATAACAATTACATTTACTCGTAAAAACAAGAGGAACTTAGATATTTTTCACCATATGCAAAAGCCAACCAAGTCAAGGACTTCCACATACCACCCGATCATAGATTGGGCTAAACCAAATCTTTCTTTCATTCAATCATCCTCATGTCATATTCCAAGCATGAATGTGATATCTCATGGAATAAACCAATACATAAACAACCAAGGGAATCTATAGGTTAAACCATCCCCACCCTCACACTATCGTGATCTCTCCTAAACCGATCCCCAGATCACAAAACCAAACCAAGCTTAGATGCCTCATAATTCCTTCACCATCCCTTCAGGAATTTTCCAGTCTCCACCCACCTATTGAGGGCTTCCCGGAGAAAACCAACTCCACCCCCAACCCTTGGGGATTTTCCTCATACCACCTCACCCAGATCCAAAACCTTTATGAAATCCAAAGGTCAACCAAGAATGAATCCCATCGCACCATGGCTATCCAGAAATGGCAAGGCAAGGTTAAAACCATTGTTGAAACTCAACAAAACCCATGTCAATAACAACAAATGAACAAAATACACACATGATATGCCATGCATGCCAAAACAGACTAAGAAATCATACATGAAACCTGTTACCTACAAGTATTCCAGCTGAAACCGCTTGATCCAACCTTTCCTTGCTTGATCCTTGCTTTCCTTTGCTTTCTTGTTTTCCTTCTCCTCTCGGTGCTCTTCTCCTCTCTGAGACTAATTCCAAAAAAAAAACTAATAAAAGGCCCCAAACTGATGTTGTGATGTATTTTTATTATTGATGCCTCCAATTTCTTCATTTTTCCTCTATTTTCCTCTCATGCAAATGTTTGACTCTTCACCTTCCTTTTCTACTATTTTCCTTTGTTTTCATAAAATAAATGCCAATAATGCCTTATTTCCTATTCAAATCCTTTTCCAATGCCTTTTCCAATTCCCCTTAGCCATAATAAACAACAAGTGATTCCCACTAGGATACTTTGCCCAACATTTAGCTTGGAATATGTGTCATGTTGTCACTCACTGCTTTATCAGTCATTAGTTGCTTCAAATGCCAAATAACAGTGAAGTTTAATGCTAATTTTTGAGCCACAAAAGCTATCAGATCTTAATCAGACCCTCTGCATCACCTAGTGCTCGAAAAGAGTTTTCTAATGGTATATGGAAGTCCAAATATGGACTCCTAAAGTAGAAGTTGGAGCATGTTGAAGTTACCCATGGAAAGCCCAGCAATCAAAGGAAAAACACCAAAGGACAAAGGTAAATCGCAATCAAGGTATGGGAGATAATATCATTGCATATCGTCCATCCCGCATCCCGCATAATGGTGATCCCACATCCCGCATATCAACCATCTCGCATCCCACATACTGGTGATCCCTCATCCCGCATATCAGTGATCTCGCAGTCCCATAATACCACAGTCTCGTAGTCCCACGATCCTACATTACCTCTATGTCGCAGTCCTGCGATCCTGCATCCCGCAACATCAAAGTCCTGCACACTCCAAAACCTTGTGTTATCACCAATTTTCGATATAGTGGTACATCGCTAGGGAGGTCGAAAAATCATTTACAAAGGAAAAACATGAAAAAACAAAGGTCGGACCGCCCCCTTCTCTCTCCTCCACATGGCATTGACATATTGGCTAAGTCCCGGATATCAATGATCGACGGGGTTTCCATTCCAAGACCATGTGGGGGGTCAATTCTAAGATACAGTGTAAAAGTTTTCGGGAAGGCTGAAAACCAAATACAAAGAAATTTCATGGAAAAACCAAGGTTGGGTGGACCCCTTCTCTCTCCTCCACGTGGCGGTACGGATGTTGATGTGGCAAGTCGATGGGACACGTGTCACTCAGTTTCGGTGTTTTTAGGGGTCAAATGGGGCCATTCTTGGGTGACATGTGTCACTACTCACAAGGTGACACATGGCAGTGATGAGGTCACCCCGTGGATCGATGATCGCACAAAGTGAAAATTCAGTTCCTCACTGATATCCTCCTCGACTGCAATTGCGATAAGGAAAAGGCCCCCCGGATGCAATAATTTATTGAGGTGTATTATATAAGGGTTTCGTGTCTGGGATATCGACTGATGCGATATAAAGTGTTAATGAAGGCTCCTAGAGTTATAAAGGAAAAAGGCCCTGGGATAGGTTTCCATATGCCTTGGCGCCTAAGGGCTAAGCACTTGGTCAAGCCCCCGATCACATGAAGGAATAAGTACAAAGGGGTTGAAAGCGTGAGGAGCTAAGGGACAAATCAGAAAGTAGTCGGAACTTGCCTATTTCGTGTGTTTCCGCAATAAAAGCCGCACCCGAAAGACTACCCTGTTACATTGTAATACATACCCCTAGGCAGATCAGGGTGCTAATTGCATTGAGCAGGAGGTTTAAGGTTGAAACGACAGATTCGGACCCTAAAGTAGCTTTAGAAGTAAATCATGGGGGATGGAGCATTCAAAATAGGTATGGACGCATTCAAGGAAGGATTAATCTACAATATGCCTCCAGAGTCAGTGCTGAAAGCATTTAAAGGAGAATAGATAGTGAACCGCTTCAACAACAAAGAAATGCATCACGACAGGGACATGGCTTGACCAGAGGCCTCCAAAAGAATAGTAGAGGGACACCTCCTCCTTCATCTTTCCAACTTCCTTCTCTGTTCATTAATTTTTGTAAGATTCTTAGAAATGCAAGAAATCCCTATTGTAATCACAGTTTGGGCAACAGAGCTTCACCTTGGCCGAGACATCCAGCTAATCTAACATTTGAGACTCAGCCCAGGGATATTTTGTATTGAATCATGTTTGATAAACGCTCCCCATCCTCTTATAAATAGGGGAAAACAACACTGTAATAAAGGGTTGGTTGGTTTGTTGGGCAGGCTCGTTGGTTCCAGAATTTCTCACCCGTTGGCTCTGAGTTCTAAGATACCATTTGTTCTACTCCTTGTATTCATGGAGGGGATTGAACTGATGTTGGGATTAATGTATGGATTGGTTCTTTTGACCCTTTGGATTAATGAAACTCCCTGTTGATTCCAAGCATAATGGATGTGCAACATGTTTTCTTGATAATTTTATTTCACTTGTGTATTTCTTTCCCTAAAATAGTGTTAATGGAGTTGTTGGTTTCTTGTTGGTTCATGGATTTATCGTAGCTTCTCAATAGTAAATAGTACCTGTGCATATCACAGATTTACCTCTGTTATTCATTAACATGCAGTACCTGTAGAATTATAGATTTACTTGTGTTTGTGATTCGCTTATAATACTTGTGGTGGCTCAGATTTACTTTGGATGTTAAGCAGAGAATGATACCCATATTAATATGTACTCTGAAACCTCAATAAATGATCAGCTATTTCTGCCATTTCACCTTCCTTTCCCTTCCATATTTCTGTTGGAATATTATTGCTAAGGATTATGTTCATTTACATCCCTCTTCATATGTTTCCCTCCTTCTTTTCCTCCTCTCCACCATTACTCCAACTTCAGTTTTAAAGTTGTCTCACTATTGCGTGTCGACCACCAGGAGAAGACATTTCTATTTTAGGATTGTCTCGATACGCCCCATCATTTGAATCCCTGTATTGGCTTGAGTCCACCTTAATGAAGGCTTATTGAACCAAGCCCCTCCTATTACCTTTCACGTGACAATTTGAGTGTTGATAACCCCTCACATATAATATTTCGTGCACTACTCTATTTAAGATGTCCTAGGCACTGGTCTACAATCAACCCAGAGGTTGTCTCTTGGGAGCTCTCTTTGTCTCACGTTGCACTTGTGTTGCATGTGCAAGATTTGGCTACAACATCTTTCTAGCATCGTTGTCGAGGAACGGATTAGAATATTTTTCCCTGGGTACAACAAAGTATTACATATCCTATGTTAGGTGAGCAAGGGAAGTGTGGGTTGAAGATCTCTCACCTTGGCGACTCCACTGTCAAATTTTATGGTAAACATCCTGGTGACTCCACTGTCCATATCTCTATTTGATCATCCTGGCTTTGAAACAACCTCATACTCACTCTGATGCTACAATAACTAAAAACTCTCCCTACTTTTGAAGCTGAAATCAATCATATAAGGAGGTTTTTAAGATGGCCATGCCTGCATTCCTGGCCAACAAATTTGCCCCACTAGATTTTTCCTCCATTGTTGGTTACCCTCAACATGTCCCTTTGTTTCATGAATGGGATACCAATCTGCCTAGATTCAGTGGGAACATAAAGAGAAGGCCTGACCAACACTTTAAAGATTTTCATGAATGAATGGAGCAACAAGGCATTTTCTTTGAAGATGTATAAGTGAATTTGTTCATGTATTCTTTAGAGGAGGATGCTAGAGTTTGGTACAGAACCCGACCTCATGGTAACATATCTTCCCTAAAAAGTTTTCATAAAGCTTTCAATCGCTATTGCAAAGAATTATACCCACCGAATGCTCTATTCGAAGATTGTTGCATACTTTTTAATGATGAAGACATTCCTGAGGTTAATGACCCTGCTGAAGATGTATGTGAGAGCCCATTTCAAGAATATATCTACTCACATCAAGAAGCATCTCCCCATGAGCAAGAAAGAGAAGAAGGAAACACCATTGAGCTGCAAATAAACTCTTAAAGGGCTTATTTAGTCGAATATGTTGTTTCTCTTTCTTATGATGAATATGACTCTGATGGAGAGTCAAGTGAGGCAGAGATACCATACTCCTAGTCATGGGAAGCTGTGCAAGAAGAGGAAGCCCATCAGGAGGTCAACAAAGAAGCTCTAGTCCATGATGCATATCTTTCACATGGAGAGCAGGATCAAGGATATCCTCCTATTTATGATTCAGAGGAGGAAGAGATGGTCATGGAGGTTTGGAAGGAGTTATTCACAAGCAAGTGGGGAGAAAGCTCCCAACAGCAAGTTTTTCAAGAAGAACACAAAGTTGAAAGACCACGCAGAGTCTGCTGCAGAAAGATGCCTACCAAGAATTCTCAACAGACGCTCCAATATATGACTATTGCAATTCAGACAGTGAAGAGTTTGTTGCATATTTCCAAGAGGGTTGGCCCATTGAAAAATAGGTAGTGAAAGATCAGCAAGAAGTTTTCCTTGAAAACGCTGAAGTTGAGGAGTTGGAAAGTGTTTGTGGCTGCCCTGATCAAAAGGATATTGGTCAGCAGACTGCTTATGAAATTAAGACAACTACAAACTTTCTTTGCCTATTTCATGACCCTGTGGCTGAGTACATGAGCCTATTCTTAAGCTAGCAACAGAGGTTGTTTCAGCGGCATGTATCAAATTCTTTATTTGAAAAAAATTCATGGTGCATGCTCATTTTAATTTTGTTTTTTAGAAGCATGAAGGCACTCGGTCCAGCACCCAAATGTTGGCCTAGGTCCATTGGAGGGTTGAACTCACCTAGGTGAATTTAGCCTTGTGCATAAGTAGGAATGTACATAAATAAGCTCACCAGTTGATCATTTACTTTTCAGTTGTTAGAATTTTTATTTCTGCATTTTAGATTGAGGAGGAAACTCCCATGGAGATTTTGTTGATTACAAAGATTCATTTATTACTGAATCCATGTCCAATGGTGAAGGATATTGGCCTACACATTCTCAGCACCTTGCCAGCAAGGCATTGTCCCCAGTAGGAGGCAATGTTGTCACTCACTGCTTTATCAATTATTAGTTGCTTCAAATGCCAAATAACATTAAACTTTGATGCTAATTTTTTAGCCACAGAAGCTATCAGATCTTAATTAGATGCTCTTTGTTGCCTAGTGCTCAAAAAGAGCTTTCCACCAATATATGGAATTCCAAAAATGGACTCCTGGAGCAGAAGTTAGAGCATGTTGAAGTTACCCATGGAAATCCCAACAATCAAAGGAAAAACACCAAAGGACAAAGGTAAATTGCAATCGGGGCCCAAGAGCTAATCTCATCACATATCGTCCATCTCGCATCACATACTGGAGATCTTGCATCTCGCATATTGACGATCCTGCAATCCTGCATTACCACTATATCGCAATCCTGCGATCCCGCATCCCGTAACATCGCAGTCCCGCACACTCGAAAACCTTGCGATATCACCAATTTGCGATATGACAGTACATCATCGGGGAGGTCAAAAAAAAATTACAAAGGAAAAGCATGAAAAAACAAAGGTCAAACTACCCCCTTCTCTCTCCTCCATGTGGCATCGGCATATCGGCGAAGTCCCAGATATCAGTGATCGGTGGGGTTTCCATTCCAAGACTGTGCGGGGGGCTAATTTTGCAATATAGTGTAAAAGTTCTGGGGAAGGCCGAAAACCAAGTACAAAGGAATTTCATGGAAAAAACAACGCTAGGCAGACCCCTTCTCTCTCCTCCACGTGGCAGTATGGATGCTGAAGTGGTAGTACGAGTGGACACGTGTCACTTAGTTTTAGTGTTTTCAGGGGTAAAATGGGGCCATTCCCGGGTTGTCATCACTCACAGGGTGGCACGTGGTAGTGATGACGTTACCCTAGGGATCGGCGATCGCACAAAGTGAAAATTTAGTTCCTCGTCGATATCCTCCCCGTTTGCGATTGCGATAAGGAAAAGGCCCCCCAGATGAGCTAACTTATTGATGAGTATTATATAAGGGTTTCACATCTAGGATATCGGTCACTGCGGTATAAAGAGTTAATGAAGGCTCCTAGATTTATAAAGGAAAAAGACCCCCGGACAGGTTTCCATAGGCCTTAGTGCCTGAGGGTTAAGCACTCGGTCAAGCCACCGATCACATGAAGGAATAAGTACAAAGGGGATGAAAGCGTGAGGGGCTAAGGGACAAATTAGAAAGTAGTAGGAACTTGCCTGTTTCATGTGTTTCCACAATAAAAGCCACACCCGAAAGACTACTCTGTCATATTGTAATACATATCTCGAGGCAGATCAAGGCACCGATTGCGTTCAACAGGAGGTTTAAGGCTAAAACGACATAGCCAACCCCTAAAGTAGCTTTAGTAGTAAATCATGGGGGACGGAGCATTCAAAACATGTATGGGCACATTCAAGGAAGGATCATTCTGCAATACGCCTCTAAAGTCGGCAGCGAAAGCATTTAAAGGAGAATAGAGAATGAACCGCTTCAACAGCAGGGAAATGAATCATGACAGGGGCGTGGCTCTACCAAAGGCCTCCACAACAACAGTAGAGGGACACCTCCTCCTTCCTCTTTCCAACTTCCTTCTTTGTTCATTAATTTCTGTAAGATTCCAAGAAATGCAGGAAATCCCTATTGTAATCATAGTTTGGGCAACAGAGCTTCACCTTGGTCGAGACAGCCAGTTGATCTGACAGCTGAGACTCGGCCCAAGGATATTTTGTATTGAATCATGTTTGATAAACACTCCCCCTCCTCTTATAAATAGGAGGAAGCAACACTATAATAAAGGGTTGGTTGGTTGGTTGGGTAGGCTAGCTGGTTCCAGAATTTCTCACCCACTGGGTCTGAGTTCTAAGATGCCATTTGTTCTACTTGTTGTATTCATGGATGGGATTGAACTGATGTTGCGATTAATGTATGGACTGGTTGTTTGGAACCTTTGGATTAATGAAACTCCCTATTGATTCCAATCATAATGGATGTGCAACATGTTTTCTTGATAATTTCATTTCATTTGTGTATTTATTTCCCTAAAATTGTGTTAATGGAGCTATTGGTTTCTTGTTGGTTCATGGATTTATCTTAGTTTCTCAATAGTAAACAGTACATGTGCATATCACAGACTTACCTCTGCTATTCATTAGCATGCACTACCTGTAGAATTATAGATTTACTTGTGTTTGTGATTAGCTTACAGTACCTGTGGTGGTTCAAATTTACTTTGGTTGTTTAGCAGAGAATGATACCCATATTAATATGTAACCTGAAACCTTAATCAATGGTCATCTATTTCTGCCATTTCACATGCCTTTCTCTTCCATATTTTTGCTGGAATATTATTGCTAAGGAATTTGTTCATTTACAACCTTCTGCATATGTTTCCCTCCTTTTCCTCCTCTCCACCACTACTCCAACTTCAGTTTTAAAGTTGTCTAATTGTTGTGTGTCAGCCACTAGGAGCAGACATTTCTCTTTTAAGATTTTCTCGATATACTCCCAAAATTTGAATCCCTGTATTGGCTTGAGTCCACCTTAATGAAGGATTATTGAACCAAGCCCCTCATATTACCTTTTTAAGTGACAATTGGAGTGTTGATAACCCCTCACATATAATCTTTCATGCACTCCTCTATTTAAGATGTCATAGGCACTGGTCTACAATCAATCCAGAGGCTATCTCTAGGGAGCTCTCTTTGTCTCCTGCTGCACTTGCGCCGCATGTGCAAGATTTAACTACAACATGTCCCATGACCTTGGTCTTATTTTGCCTTTATTAACCTTATCACATGATATTTTAACCTCGAGTTGTTACAATATAACTCCTTAGCCTTGGTGTTGAAGTATCTCTCAAATAGATACTTGTTCCTGAAATATCCCTCAAATTCCTTCAAGGACAACTATTCTTCTTCTATGCCTTTTACGTTTTTCAGATCTTCCGACAAGATGTCAGCTTTTCCTTTTAGGTTGAAAGTAGCTACCTTCACTTTCATGTTGTTTGAGTAGTTATGAATCGTGACGAAATTCTTCATCCCAATGAGTCATGCCGCAACATCTTCTAATTTCTTCATTTCACCGCCAAATGTAGGAGCCTTGGCCTTCTTAAACTCCTTATATACATCTTGTCTTTCCCTTATTTTCCCATGATAATGATGATAACAGTGATGTATTCTATAAGAAATATCAGAGTATTGTCCATCAGTGCTAGTTTTTCTCTCTGGGGTACTCAATGGGGTATTTCCCTTTATTGTGTCTTCAATTGATTGTATGTGCCTCTTTCTAGACTTTCTCTCATCTGCTCCATTTCTTATTTTTGCTTGTTCTAAGGGACCCTATCTACCCCTCTTACTAGCACCCAAATCATGATGCATGTTCCTTTGCAAGTCTGACAGGCTTTGTAATTTAACTGCATTGACTTCTACTTGTCTCTCTTGCGCTCTGACAAGCCTTTCATTATCAGCCTTACAACACCTTATTTTTTCCCTTAAGCTCCTCAACGTATCCATTAAGTCCAAACAACTTCCCCCTTCTCTTTGTTCAATTGACCTTTGTTCCTGCCAATTTTTTGATTGGTTAAAACTATATTGTACCATCCTATTATTCTTTCCCTTGTCCTTCACTTCTATACTATACCATCTTTTATTGTTCACACAGTCTTTGACCCTCATGTGTTGTCATGCACACACATAACTGTTAGTTCTAAACATACATAAGTGCATCATGCAAATCATCACCTTGACTTTTCTTGTAGGTTGTTGGTACGAGGCTAGCTAAAACAGGTCATTTCAAGTTAACACATTAATCTCAACAAAATCATGTAAAATAATTAGTACTATGATACATGCAAATATTACAATGAAGACACACCAAACAATACATGCGATCAATTCATACAACAATAAGGTTTCTAATGCTTATAAAAAGGTTTTAAGGCCTCACTTGATCTCCAAAGGTACAATGTTGGACCTTTGATCTGTTAATTTTGCGATAAATCCCATCCAGTCCAAGTATTGAACTTAGAATATTTGATACCACTCAGTAACATACCCCCTACTATCCCTAACCCCTACTAAGGGTAAAAGGAGGCAATTACTCATATGACTCAACTTCTTAAGTCCAGTTACGGAAATGAGGTCTAATTTTTTTGATTTATTTCAAATCCCTCAAAAGTCGAGATGGATTATTGTTAGAAAATTATATATTACAGAGCAATGGAACACATAAAATATTGCAGAAATATAAACACATAAAACACATAAAACAAGAGAGACACAAATATATGTGGTTCACCCAATTTGGGCTACGTCCACGAAGAAGCAACCAGTCCTTCCTTTTATATTATCCAGCAAATTGAAAGAGATACAACCTACAGCAGATCCACTGTAACACCCTCTTTGCTCTCAATCTCCTCTCTCTTCCTCACTCAGAATACAGATATACATAGATGCAATACAATTCCCTCATATATAGTGAGGGGTTGCCTTCTAGGGCAAAAAACCCTAAATTAAACATAACTTCTACCGTCAGATCATCCGCCTAATGAACGGCCCAGATTGACTAGAAATTACTAGACTTTTACAAGGCAATTTTACATCTATTTTTAGCTTCGGGGGTGCTGCCCTCGAACCCCACCCCCCCCGAGGGGTGTATAGTCTTCCTGGGGTATACATTCGGCTGAAACCTTTGAATACAGAAGATAATCAAGCTCCACACCCAACAATCTCCCACTTGGAGACTGATTATAGCAACTCCACCGCTGCTTCATTTGCTAGACAATAACTCCACTTTGGACCTGGTTGTTTCTCATCTTCTTCATCATACTTGAAGACCAATTGAAACTGAGCAGATTCTCAGTTTCTCCCTGGTTACAACTTTTGTTAACATATCTGCACAATTCTTGCTAGTGTATCTTTTCCAGCTTCAACTGTCCATCTTCCAATGTTGACTGTATGAAATGGTACTTGAGTTGTATATGTTTAGTCTTGGAATGAAATGCAGAGTCCTTTGCAAGATGTATGGCACTCTGGCTATCACTATATAAGCTGCCCAACTCCTGCTTCTTGCCCAATTCATCCAGAAACCTTTGTAACCAAATCATTTCTTTACTAGCCTCTGTAGCATCAACATACTCTGCTTCTGTTGTTGAAAGTGCAACAACACTTTGGATTTTTGAAACCCAACTAACAGTTGTTCCACCTAAAGTAAACACATACCTTGTTGTGCTCCTCCTGTTATCTCTATCACCTGCCATATATGCATCAACATATGCCTGTAGAGCAATTTTTGAACCACCAAAGCATAATGCTTGATTTGTGGTACCTCTCAAATACCCTAGAATCCACTTCACTGCCATCCAATGTTCTTTTCCTAGATTGTTCATGTACCTGCTTACAACTCCCACTGCATGTGCAATATCAGGCCTTGTGCAGACCATTGAATACATTAAGCTTCCAACTGCTGATGCATATGGAACTTTAGACATATGAGCCATTTCTTCCTGAGTCTTGGGACACGCCTCCTTACTTAATTTGAAATGGCTAGCCAAAGGTATACTAACTGGTTTTGCATTCTACATATTAAACCTTTTCAACACATTTTCTATGTACTCACTTTGAGACAATGTTAATTTGTGATTCTTCCTGTCTCTAGTTATTCTCATACCAAGGATTTGTTTTGCAGCACCCAAATCCTTCATTGCAAATGAGTTTGCCAAATTTTTTTAAGCACATTTATTTATTGCATGTTAGAACCTGCAACAAGCATGTCATCTACATATAATAACAAATAATATAGTTGCCATCATTTTGCATTTTGAGATAAACACAATGATCAGAGTGACATCTAGTATAACCTTGTTCAGACATAAACCTGTCAAATTTTAGATACCACTACCTTGGAGCCTGTTTTAAGCCATACAAGCTCTTCTTCAACATGCACACTAGTTTCTCCTTCCCTTTTACCTCATATCCTTGTGGCTGTTGCATACATATCTCTTCCTCCAAATCCCCATGGAGAAATGTTGTCTTTACATCTAACTGCTCAAGATGCATATCTTCAGCTGCTATTAGACTTAAAATAGTTCTGATTAAAGTCATTTTAACAACAGGAGAAAATATTTCATCAAAATCAATACCTTTCTTCTGTGCAAACCCCTTCACCACAAGTCTATCTTTGTACCTCTGGTTTCCTCCATCTTCTTCCTTCATCTTGTAAACCCATTTATTCTACAATGTTGTTTTACCTGACTAAGTCCCAAGTCTGGTTATGTGCTAAGGAGTCCATCTCTTCTTTCATGGTTTGCTCCCACTTCTTCCTGGTTTCTACCTGCATTTCTTCTTCATAACATTCTGGTTCACTAGAATTAGTCAACAATACATAATATAATTAAGGAGAGTATCATTCAGGGGGTCTACTTATCCTGGTAGATCTTCTAACACCACTTTCAGGTGTTTGAAGTGCTTGTTGCTGTTGTGGTTGTTGTTCTGGCTGTTGATCATTATGATTTTCAGGCACCATCGCTTTTCCTGTGATATTGTCAAGCACTATGTATTCTATGTTTTCTTTTTCTTGTTTCTTTTCCTGCAACTGCTTCTTATACAAGACCTTTTCATTGAATATTACATCTCTGCTCCTAATGATTTTGTGATTTTCATAATCATATAAGTGATAACCAAAATCATTAACACCATATCCAATAAAGGTACATTTCTTTGATTTTGCCTCAAGCTTTTTTCTATTTTCTTTGTTAATGTGGACAAAGGCTTCACAACCAAAAGTCTTTAAAAATGAGTAGTTTACCTTTTTACTTGTCCATGCCTCCTCTGGAATACCACATCCAAGGAACTTGAAGGCCCTCTATTTATTAGATAAACAACAGTATCTACAGCATCTGCCCAAAATTGTAAAAGTAATCCTACATGAAAACTCATGCACCTTGCACTTTCCATGATTGTCATGTTCATCCTTTCTGACACACCATTTTCTTGTGGTGTTCCTGGAACTGTCTTCTCTCTGTGAATTCCATTCTCTGAACAGTACCTATCAAACTCTTTGCTGCAATATTCACCTCCATTATCTAATCTGAGACACTTCAACCTTTTCCCTGTCTCATTTTCAACCAAAGCTTTCCATTTCTTGAAAGTATCAAATACATCAGATTTATTTCGAATACAATAAATCCAGGTTTTTATGGTTGCATCATCAATAAAAGTAACATAATAAGAAGAACCACCAAGAGATGATACCTGAGCAGGTCCCCATACATCTGTATGCCCAAGCTCTAATTTTTCGCTTTTCTTTTCTTTCCCAACTCTAAGGAATCTGACTCTCTTCTATTTTCCATAAACACAACTCTCACAGTATTTTAAATCAACATGCTTCAAACCTGGTAACAAATTTCTTGAGTGAAGAATCTGCATCCCCTTCTCACTCATGTACCCGAGCCTATGATGCCACAATGTCGTATCTTCTCCTGTAGATGTCAAAGCATTAACAAAATTAGAAATACCATTGCATAAATACAATGTACCAACCTTTTCTCCTTTCGCTATTACCAGGGATCCTTTAGTGACCTTCTAGGTTTTATCTGTGAAAGTAGTTATGCAACCTTCACCTCCCAACTGCCCTGTTGAAATTTGATTTTCTTCAGATCTGGAACACGCCTTACCTTCTTCAATAGCCACTGATTTCCATTTTGTTGTTTTATGAAAATTGTACCCATTCCAACAATTTTACAGGGTTTATTATCACCCAATCAAACTTGTCCAAAATATCCTTGAACATAATCATGAAAATGTCTCTTATCAAGTGTGGCATGGAATGAGGCCCCTGAATCTATCACCCAGGCATCAATAATATTTTCTAATGAAAGAATCAAAGCATCTTGTAACACATCACCTGTTACATTCGCTTCATGATTAGTTTCTTGGTCTGCATCTCCTTCTTTCCCCTTCCGAGAGTTGCAGTCTTTCTTCAGGTGTCCTTTCTTCCCGCATTTCCAGCACACTATCCCCGATCTAGACTTGGATCTACCTTTTCTTGACTTACTGCGATATCCTAGGCTCTTTCCTCTTTCCATTTTTCTTCCCCTAGTCTCTGCAATCAAAGCATTACCTGATGTCTCACTGGAGCTTTTCTGTCGCATTTCCTCGCTAAGGATTGCACCAACAACATCATCAAACTTTAAAGTACTAGATCCAGAGACAGAGTTACTAACAGTGATAACTAAACCATTCCAACTTTCTGGCAATGAGCACAGAAATAATAGAGCCCTAACTTCATCATCAAAATTTACCCCTATAGAACTGAACTGACTTGTAACTATATTAAAATCATTTAAATGATCTGCAAAAAATCCACCTTCTGACATCTTCATATTAAATAAACACTTCATAAGAAATACCTTATTTGAGGCCAAGGGTTTTTCATACAGTTTGGCCAATGCTGACATTAAACCATGTGTTGTCGTTTCCTTTGAAATATTAAACGCTACCGATGCTGCTAGGCACAGCCATATTGTTCCAAGTGCCTTTCTGTCTAGAATATCCCATTTTTTGTCTGTCATACTCGTCGGCTTCTTTGTCTTTCCGCTCAATGGTAGGTACAGATCTCTCTGATACAGATAATCTTCCATCTGCATCTTCCATAGCTGGTAGTTTTGGCCATTGAATTTTTCGACTCTAAACCTACCATCTTCCGCCATTGCTCCCACTCGAACTAGGAACCCTTCTCTCCTGCGAGTTTATTATCCAGATAGACCTTTGGCTATGATACCAATTGTTAGAAAATTATATATTACGGAGCAATGGAACACATAAAATATTGCAGAAATATAAATGTAGAAAATGCATAAAACAAGAGAGACACAAATATACGTGGTTCACCCAATTTGGGCTACATCCACGGAGAAACAACCAGTCCTTCCTTTTATATTATCCAGCAAACTGAAAGAGATACAACCTACATCAGATCTGTTGTAACACCCTCTTTGCTCTCAATCTCCTCTCTCTTCCTCACTCAAAATACAGATATACATAGACACAATACAATTCCCTCATATATAGTGAGGGGTTGCCTTCTAGGGAAAAAAACCCTAAATTGAACATAACTTCTACCGTCAGATCATCCGCCTAATGAACGGCCCAGATTAACAAGAAATTACTAGACTTTTACAAGGCAATTTTACATCTATTTTTAGCTTCGAGGGCGCTGCCCCTGGACCCCCCAACCAAGGGGGATTAGCCCCCCGGACCCCCGCGTGGAGGGGTGTATAGTCTTCCTGGGGTATACATCCGGTTGAAACCTTTGAATACAGAAGATAATCAGGGTTCACACCCAACAATAACATCGTTGCATTCGTCTCGCCAAGACCTTTCCAATAATATAAATTTGTTTCAATTCTACTCCCAGAACAAAAGATATGGTTGCTTAAATATTAGCCTATCAGATAATGCCACGTCATCTTGACTTGCCATGTGGCGGCCACTTGGTTGCCACATGGAACCCACATGGCTATCCAAGTCATATCTACCTCATCGATCCTTGGTAGTAGAACCCCAGTTGTTGACTCGTTCACATCGGGTGACATATTATCCTCGTTCCACAGTTTACCATGCCTAACATATAACATTTATATAGTATGCACTAGGTATGCGGGTGCAGGCCCCTCTATGGCCATGTCACCCTGACAATAAGATCCCAACGGTAATACTTACGGTTCCCCATTAAAACTTCTGGGGAATATGAAGTAGGGTTATGTGGATGTCTCGTGAACCCTCATCCAACGTACCTTCTTGTTATTTGCTATGGACATGCACTCGGATGCCACCAAGCCACGTCAACCTGCCCTATTCTACTCTACCTCCATTCACTTTTTTCAGGGTTATGTGGAAGCTCCACTTGGAATATCTCCATGTCAAATTTGTTGCACAAGTTTCAGTCAATCACATGTGATCAAGTCCCTTACACCTACGTAGGTGGGCTTTGTCACGCCATATCACCTCGGGAATTAAATCCCAACAATATTTCACCCAACTCCATTAAAAATTGTCAGGGACATAGCATCAAGGTGATGTTGTAGCATCCACATGGCCTCCTCTAAGAGCACCATGTGTCACGTGATTTGAGCCCTTTCGGACCCTTCAAAATGCTAAGGCAAGGTGCGACAAGGGTACCACGTCACCGTCTCTTCCATGTCAGGCACCTTGTCATCTTGGGTCCTACCACAAGTTCCAACCCCTTGAATCACACATTTTCATGTTATAAGGGAATTCAGGTTTCCATTCACCGCTTGATCTAAGGGCATTCAACTAGCCCCACTACGCCATGTCACCCCAGGAGTAAAATCCAAGAGTTACCCATGGGGTTCCCCTTGAAACATTTGGGGAATTATTTTTGGGGTTATCTGATGGCAATAAGTGCTTACCCTTAAACGACCCAGATTTCTTTTGTTTAAGTGCTTGATCACTACGCCCAATCATATGATCGAAGAGGGTTTACGTCATTTCATTTCAAAGTCTTGTGCTCTGAGATTAAGGATTGCAACCCTGCTTGATTTACCAATTATCAGTGTAAAGTGAGAGGCCTTTCCTAGGGCTCCAGAGCGATATATATATATATATATATGTGTGTGTGTGTGTGTGTGTGTGTGTGTGTATACAAGGCATATCTAGCAATAGTTTAGTTCCTAAATCAGGCAAATCTCATACTTTCACTATTATTGGTTAGAATCACCAGCTAATCTTAAGTGACCAGAGAACGACCGTAAATGCCCAACTCTACCAACCTTATAAACCTTCTACCTGGACTAATACCAATGCCACTTTTGACATGTGGCCCCACGTCTTATTTAGTGAAGCTCATGTGTTTAGTGAGGTCTTTAGCTTGGATGCAGTGGTGTGGAGGAAGATCTCACCTCTTGCATTGTCTAAGGGAGAACAAGATTAGATCTCCTTGGTGCAGTATACATTTGGCTTGGACGTGGAGAATAAGAGGAAGCTACTTCTTGCAAAGGGAACTCTTTGTAATACCCTCCTCCCACATCTACCCAAGTAACCAGCCAATCGGGGTAAACATGTGACAAGAGGCTACAATGATGGGATTCAACCTCCTATGTGACCTTAAGGAAGTGAAATTGACTTAAACACAACATACGGATCTTCCACATTAGCAAGAGGACTCCCAGGAACCTTCCCAACCTCTTAGGTAAACAACCCATGGGTCCCACTGAGTTTTTGGACTAATTAACCCCATGACGCTACCATGATATGGGCATACATGCGTCCAGAAGGATCTGGATGATCCCACAACACGGTATGCCAGCATCCATGGACCATTTTGCTCAGTGTTTTGCCAACGTCCCCAGGATTTGAGCCACTTTTTCAGGCCCAGAGACCAAGTCACTGCCCATAATTAAATGAAACCTTCAAAACAAAAATATAACAAGGGAATGATGATACAAATGTAATTACTTGAACAGGGGCTTGAATAGACCCCTACTAACCATGACAGTCATTTCTTCAAACATGTCACAAATATGTAATCTACAAGTTTAAACAACAGATCTGAGAATAAGGGTCTCATACTTATCTAAGATTCGCTAAGAAGCATTATTTCCTCATATCCTTAACTACATTATCATCTATTAGGTAATAGATACATTATCCATTCATTTACAAATCAAAACATAAGGAGAGCCATACATCATCATTGTCATGATACATGCTTATAACCAACATAATAATAATAGAAATATCAAGGATACATCAGCCATGGAATCCACATATAAATCAATACATTTACACATAAGATACCAAGGAAAGAGCCTCTTATTAATGAATGCAAAAGCAAACTCCATATGGGACTCCTGAGGCTAAACCACCTCACCCTCATCAATAGAAACTAGGCTTTATCGTAATCCATCCCAGATCACTAGGCCAACACAATAAACATGTGATAATAAGCTTTACCATGATCTCCACCAGGTCACTAGGCCAAAACAAGAATGGATGTCATCGTATTTCTCCACCTACACCGTGAGGAATTTTTCTGTCTCTTAGTCTCCTAGGCTTTATTGCAATCCACAGTCCGATCCATGGATCACTAGACCCTAAACCGAGACAACAACCTCTAGGGTTTACCGTATATCCCTCCATTCACCAGCAAGGATTCCTAGGCCTAATCAAGGGAAACCACCTCTAGGATTTACCGTATATCCCGATATTAAACGATTGAGGATTCCTAGGCCCACCGAGGCAACACAAAATACGGATTTACTGCAACCCACATTCCAACTCAAGGGTCACTAAGCCATGTGTTCTATCATTCAGAGGCCCACCTCACTCAGCTTCAAATCCATCTAGCAATCCATCTCAACCAAAACATGAGAACCCCATCACACCATGGCTATTGTGAAATGGCAAGGCTACGCTGAAAACGTTGTCACACCTTGCAAAACCAATTTCATAACAACAAAGAACCACATGCAATACCATGCATGCCAAATATAACAAGGAAATCACACATGCAAATCGATACCTGCAAAGAATATTGTTGTAGCTGCTTGATCCTGCTCTTCCGTGCTTGCTCCTTCGTTCCTCTTACCTTCTTTGCCTTTCTTAATCCAATGCAAAACCTGAGCAAAAAACTTGCCAACTAGTCCTCATAAGCCTTTTTATCAATGACGCCTCTATTTTCTTCAATTTCCATTATTTTCCTTCAATTTCCTCCTCACATGCCACTTGTGACCTTTCACCTTCCTTCTCTCCTAATTTCCATTATTTTCATAAATAAAATGCCAATTAGTGCCACTTTGCCTTTCCAAAGCCTTTTCCATTGCCTTTGCCAATTTCCTTTAACCATAATAAACCAAATGAACACCCGCTAGGATGTTTTTCCCAACATTCAGCTTGGAATAAGTGTCCCATCAACAGTGGTTATTATTTTTTCCTTTATTAACTTTTATTACATCGAATTTTCACCTAGGCAGTTACACTCTTCCATGATGGCATAACATCTAGGTAGGTGTGTGTGTGTGTGTGTAAGTAATTACATTGTCTCTTTTGAGCTTATACAAGCATGTTGCAACCCAATGCATATAACCATAAATTTATTCATATATGTAGGCTACATACGCACCACTAGACTAAATTTCAAGTTCGGAGTAAACACATAAATAATTTTAATAACGAGATTTCACCCATCCATTTACCCAGATATTAAGGTTATAGTCCAGTCTAGAGTTAATCGAGGGAAACTAATTCTTTCCTTAAAAATCATTGCACATTGCATTAGCATTCCTCTTTTATGAATGAAGCCTCAATTTCATATCATAAATACAACATTCAACCAATGCAAACCACAGGTACAAGACATTTACACGAAGAAGCACAAATAAATACTTATCTTGTGCAACACAATTATTTTTCGACTGAGAGTGGGACTCCAACTCTCCACTTAACCTTAGATAAGCTACAACCACTCGGTACTTGTAGTTGCCACCCCTAAGCTAGATTCTAGTGCTTGAGGTGGAGTGCTTTTGAGAGGAAACTTAACCAATATTGACATTGAAACCAAATGTTACAAGGTCACTCTGCCTTTACCCACTAGCTACACAAGCTTCCACTTAGTCTTTCCATGCTATACATACATGATTGACACACATGCTAGTACACCACAACATAGAGAGTCTCAACTCACTTTCAGGAGAAGAGAGTCCACATCGAGGGAAGGTTCATCAATGGATAAGCTATTGATGGGTAAGAGATCATATCCCTAGATACTTCATCAATGAGTCAAGCACCAGAGCTTTAGCCCCAAGGAAACTCTTGGTGGTTCACTAACCCTCAGTAATACCTGGGTGTCTCCTCCCAATCCAGTAGGTTAATCAATCCACAAGATTCTAGTGGGTTCTTCAACCTTTAGGCAAGCCACTACTCTTTATAATATTTCACCTAGAAATCATCACAAGGTTTCCTCAACTGGTTCATATTTTCCCATACCTCGTTCACTATGATTATGATCATTACTCTCCACGACACCTCCAATCCTTGGAGGAGTTTTTCCAAGTGCTCACCATTATGTGTTTTTCCACTACACACCCATTGAGAAATAACGAGTTCTCTGTTATCCCTCGTCGACTTGTTTTCGTGCTCCCTCAATAGACTAACTGTTTTTTTTTTTGAGGCTTCACGTAGGTCAACTACCTTGGACAACGTAGCCCATTCCTTCTTTAATTTGTTTTCCATTTGTTGCTTGTTATTAGAGATATGAGAGGCATGGGTCTATCCTTTTATTATTTATTGCACATTTATCCCATTAAAATTCTCATCCAACCCATGACCGATACATTCAAAATCACCAATTCCTCAAGCAATCTCCCTCCTTAAGCAATTGGAATATGTGTCCCTTTCTCTTAGCCCTTTTGAATAATTACAATTATTTACAATAAGTGAATATTAACCAAGGTTTGTCACACTCATTTCATCATGATTTTCTTTAAATCTTTTATACTATGTGAGCTCATGACCAGACCTTCAATCTAGTGCATTATTGTCCAAGCTTAATGACTGACTAATGGATTTGTTATCACCCCAAGAAACTCACCTAGGTTGTATATCAGTGATGCTCGGGAACATTACAAACTCAACAAAAATGTTGGATAAATGGTGGATGAATGAAAGAAATGTTGCATATTCAAGCCAGATAACCACTTCTACTGTGATTAACCCCATACATGGATGAACACCCCCAGACTACAAGGCTTTTAACCACCAATTACTCACAGTTTAATGAAAATGTGATGATGGAGAAGACTGATCACACTAGCAGATGCAAAGGACCCTGTGATGGCCAGCTGCAACCAGTAAAGAGGTCTGCAAATCTATCTTCTAATGCACAGACAGGATGATAGCTCTCTGACATTAAAACAATAGAAACCTGCATACAATTTCAATGAAACTAACTAGATTTTAACACAGAGGCGGGATGACAGCCCCTATGATGCTAAACATCGATAGCACATGAACAAATGCATACAAGCACAACCTGGAACATAGAAGAAGTGAAAAATGAGCAATTGACGGCAAAAGAAGCTTGTATCAGTTGGAAATGAAGACCAGAAGCTACAGGTTACAAAGTAGTTACAGTCTCCAGAAGTTGAAGTTTACACCAGAATTACATTCATCTGACACTCATCAACCTGATTACATCGTTTTTCTGGGTATATATAGAATTTGTTTACAAAATATCCCTGCTAGGCTATGCGTGGAGGTGTCTTAATGGATCACCAACCACATTCACAGTTAGATATGGGATTCTGATACACTCTGACCATTTTAATTAACAAATTTGACATTCTCAGGTACTTTGTTGTACTCCTTGAACAGGCAAAATATGATTTGAATGCATTTCCATAATTGCTTCAGTCCTTTATCTGCTCAAGGTGGTCCTTCTTGTCCTTCGGAGGTACGTTGTCTCTTGAATGCAGTGGTTGGAGAGTGAATGTGCTGAGAATTGAATCATTAGCTCCTTTTCTTCGAGTGCAATGGATTTCCATAAACACAAAGACTACACAAGAAACTGGCGGGAGGTAATGGCAGACAAAGAGGCAGAACAGACGGCGGAATGAATCCCAGCCATTGGATCATAAAAATCAACGACGGAGATTGTGCGGGAAGAGCTATCGGGAGGTGGAAAAGAATATGCAATAAGGACCGTTAGATCACCATCGGGCAGATCCGACGGTGATCGAGGGGAAAAGATGCACGGTTATTAACGATTGGGATTTCGACGATATAGTGGGCGGGCGGTTTACCCGCATCGCTTATCGGGTGCAGCAGTATTCGTACAAGGAGGCACGACGCAATCAAACAACGACACGAGGCATGCGGGAAACCACTTCCCCGCGAGTTATCATTCGAGCAAGTAGGCGGAGCGGGGGAAGCATCGATCGTCGGATGAGAAGGCGGAGGATTGGGCGGACAGGATTTAACGCACATGTCTCGGGATGATGTGACATGTACGGGCCCGTCGGGTTATGAATTATATTATATGCGCTTGGTTGTATGGATTAAGACTTTAGCGCCCGGGAATACATGCAGCAAGGGTTAAATGGATTTTAAACGGGTTATGGGAGTTAAAAGGTTCAACAATGTTCAAACAAAATATGACCCGGGAGATAGAATTACAACAGTTTTATAAGGATAATAGAGGAAAATGGAAACAACAGGGTTAATGGAGAGTAGGGAAAAATGAAAAGGGGAAAGGTAAAATGAACTGCCATGAGCTCCTTAGCAACCAAAACCAGCATTTTCCAACCTGACTTTAACCCTTAAGCAGTGAATCTGTAGCAGAGCTAACAGGATTAATAAAAAACCTGTTCAATTTGGATTTAATCTCTATTCCATATAAGTGTATGAAATATGGTTTTGTATTGTTGTTAATTCCATATAATTCTATGCTTGTTTAAACGAATGGAAATCTACCTTTTGATGGGGGATTTGATCAAAATAAGAATTTAATAATGAATTAAAGTATATTTGTATACAATTACTCATGACTTTTGATAACTTTTGTCTTTGTTTAAATTAGTGTTACATTCTTATAGCTTTTCTATGATGCAATGGTATATTTGATCTTGAATTCATTCATTAATATTTTAATCTAAGTATGTGGTTGTGAGGCTCTGATAATTGTTTAATTGATAATCAAATATGCACATTTGCCTTAACTGCTACAAATCATACAAACTATTTTTGTGATTTACTAGCTAATTATACTCTTAAATTCAATTCAGGTCCATTCTCTTTTCATCTTGCTCTTGGTTGAGAGTGGGCTTGATCAAGATACATTAGATTTATCTATGTTCTTTGCACATTACCTTAAATATCATTTGAATTTAGGAGATCATATTAAAAAGTCTCATTTTAAGGAGTGATTCACTCAGTGGCAGTCACGCCCACATAACGGTTGAAATCACCATCCCTAATGAATAAGGGTCTAATTGGGGCCCTAACCAGGTGATTTCGAACCTATTGACATGGTCGTTTTTTCCAATCAACATTTTTGGCGATAGAAGGATGGAAGACTTACAAGCTGACCCTTTGAAGGTTTGCTTTTTAAAGTTTCAATATAATGGATCCTTCCCAAATTCCTATTTGTAGGTTTGTCTCTAGACGAGTATCATGCAAAACTCTATTAAAGATAGTAAATATCTTGTGAAATAAGTTTGATGGTAAGGGCAAATCAACTGCATCAGAACATGTTTTTCATTTTATTCAAAATTGTAGTTCTTATGATAATGTTCATGAAGGTGTCATGTGCAGGATTTTCGCTCTCACTTTCAAAGGCCAAGCTAAAAACTAGTGTGAATCATTTCCAGCTTCCTTCAATACCTACATGGGAATAGTTTATAAGTGAATTACTTCATGCATTTCAATATTATGAATATGATGAAGTATGCTTGGAACTTGAAAACTTATGTAGGTTAGAAGGTGAACCTATAGTATAATTTCTTATTATAATTAAATTAATCTCTCTTAAATTTCATTCAGATGATAAACCTTCTCTTATAGACCTAAGAAAATGGTTTCTTCACCTTTGTTCTCTTCCTTGTATACAAAATAATCATGATGAACCTGGAGAGCTTTCTTTTCTAAGTGTACATGCTATAGTTGATATTAAAAATGATGCATTTGACTCTACTAATAACATTGATGATCTTGTTTAAATAGACAATCTAGAACTTGTTAGTGAACGATTTCAGGAAAGTATAGATACATTCAATAAAATCAATTCCACTCCTAAAATTATTTCAAATTATGATAAACTTATTGTTTATAATGAAGAGGATAATGGAGAATTAATAACTGATGGCTCAAAGTGAATTTGTGGTGAAATAAACAAGGATTGTTACAACCATAACACTTATCTATTCGTTAATTGCATCCATCGTGGAGAAACGGGAGAATGGCTAGGCTTTGCGCAGGTTTCACTTTTCCCGCTTTCGTCGTCGAGCCTCGGCTCTTCTTTAGGGTTTATGGTGGCAGGGAAAATGGAGAGCGGCAATGGAGCTCAATGGCCTATGACGAAGGAGCCCTCGCAAGATTCATTTCATCTGAATATGTCGTAGAGATTTGGCTCCCCCCTGTTGTAGAAGATAGCGGGTCTCTACGGTTTCTTCTCGCCGGCAAGCCAGTGGATGCAAACGTGAATGAAACCAGGGTTGTGAGCAGCTTATGGGTTTCGAAAATGCAACGAGTGTTAAAAATCGAGGACGTTATTGGGTTTTTTTCACTGGCGAACCCTCACAGCCTCAGATCTATGCGCTTGAGCGAGTTGCTGTTGAATGAGGCCATCCGGGGCACTGTCACAACCAATTTATGCACAGGTCTGATGATTCGTTTCCAGACCTGCATCAAATCGTTGATGGTAATACTATTCATTGATTCGGGTCTATGGACATATGTTCGGCAGCATGTTTTTTTTCATCTTCTTGAAGCTTGGGCACCGAATCACTTCTATGAGGGTTCGGGCAGAAGGAATGTAAAGCAGATCTATAATATGGTCTCCAGATTATTAGCTCAGAGCCACATTTCTCAGGATTCAAATATGGATCTGGAAAAAGATTTTCAATTTATTAGTAAAGATCGCAATGTCAGTTTCGGCATCCATAGGACTCCCGCCTCCTCTCTTCTCTACCCCATGTGGCAAACGCAGGATAAGAAGGCCCTTCAAAGCTCCAGCCGCCTGCTGTATCAGATCGGCAGAGGCAAGCAGAACTCTGGTTTCTCTGCCCCTTTTCAGATCCAGATCAAGCTTATATCTGGCAAAACCCTGCTACAATGGGTGAGATCGTCGGATCTAGTGCAAGACCTCAAGCAGGCTCTGGAAATCAAGCTGGGGATTCCCTCTGCAGCGCAGTGACTTCTCCATGAAGGTAAACAACTCGAGGATCTCTTCCCCCTGTCTTTTTACAGCATTCAAAGAAATTCCTCCATCGCTCTTACCCTTCATCTAAGAGGGGGTGCTGCAGGGCAGTCTTCCTCCGCTGAGGCGTTTTCTTATAAAGACACTGTCCATGCTAAGATGCCTAAAAGAACAGTTCCACATGCTCAAGCTCCCAAGCCTTTCCTGGTGGATAAACAGGAGGAAACCCCCTCCATAGAAATAAAACATCCATCGCTGGATGAGCAAACCCAGCATTTTGCGGAACATGGCATTATCTGCAGGTTTAATGGGTTATGGCCACGCACAGCAAACCTCTACCAATGGATCCAATCTAACTGGACCAACAACTGCAAGGTTCTGCTATGCTCAAAGGGATTTTTCATCGTAGTGTTTGCCTTCGATGAGGACTATCAAAAAGCCTTAACTGGTGGCCCATGGTTCTGGGGTGCAGCTGGTTTATTCCTCACTCCTTGGTTCCCAGATTTCGATCCCTCTACTGGCAGTTATCACTAAACTCCCCATTTGGGTCAGACTTCCAAACCTCCCAGCGAATCTCTAGCACTTTGCGGTATTCCAAGGGATTGGCAACTCTCTAGGCCACCTATTAGACACAGACGTCTATAGAGGGGAAAAGGGCTTATACACTTTCGCCAGGATCTGTGTAGAAATAGACATAAGCAAAGGTCTCCCGGACCAGATCAATCTCAAAATTGGAGATTTCCATTGGACTCAGACTTTGGATTACGAGAACACAGCCTTCCGATGCCGCAACTGCCATCATACAGGCCACCTTCAGAGCTCTTGTCCCACGATGCCAGCCCAAAAGAAGAAAGCCAATGCTAAACAGAAATCCAAAAGCTGGAAGCCTCATGATCCTCCTCCCATGGACAATTTTGACTTCAGCTCCGATAAAGAGGAAGAGAATAAGGAACATATGGCAGCAGCGTCAGAACCGGATCCGTCCTCGGCAGGTCCTGTGGTTTCGTCAGTCATACCAGCCTCTCAGAAAAGGAACCATGAATCCTCCACCTCGGACTCAGAAAAGGAGACCTCTCCGTCGGCTCATCTCAGTTTGCAAATCACGCCAGCTCAGCAAAATCCTCCTGAGTGGGTCAAAGTTGGTAAAAAAAAAGGGAAAAAATGCAGAATAGTGGATTCTGTACATGTTGGGTAGAATCCTCTGTTCAGTTCTTGCTCTTTTGTTCCTCTTGTTTCTTCTTGCTCAGCATTGTGTTCCACTCATTCTCTCTTAGGAGCCGAGGTGGACATCCTATCCTTTCCGGCTGCCTTTGTTCCTGCTTCTCTTGCTTGTAACCTCGCATTGTACCATATGTTTTCTTAATAGATTTAGTTTTTACTGAGAAAAAAAAAAAATGGAGAATTAATAACTCAAATATCAAATGTCAATAATGATGATGATTATCTCAATAGGGAAGAATTTAATCATGTATGCTCTAACTTGCTTCATGATTTTTTTTTCCATATAATAATCACTTGATTCAGGTGGATATTGGTGGCCACTCGCCTATTCCACCTAGACCTCCAGTCGGTTTCATCAGTTTCCTTGTTTATAGCAACAATTACTATTTTTAGTAGTTTTTCGGGTCCTAAACTTTCGGAGCAGTTTTGACCCCCTAAACGATGTTTTTTTAGTATGTAGAAAGGTTTTCCTCGAGGCCTATGAAAATTCTTATAGTACTCTGAGATATGTTTCCAACAAGGTATCGTATGCACCAAACGGAGATATATGACCAAGTTACGACCCTGGCAAGTTGGCTGCCCAACTAACCCCAACGAGGCCCACAAACTCTTGGCGTTCCATCTCCCAAGGTTAGGGGTTTGGTTGTTTAGGATTTTCCCTTGTTGTTCAATAATAAAAGGCCCTTGAGCTTCATTGTAACACATTTAAGAGGCATGTAGCCACCACATCTCTTCTCATGGATAAGCTACAATCGCCCGAGCTAATTTATTTCCATTATGTTTGTAAGCATATTTCAGTTCTTTGATATTAATGACATGAAGTGTTATTTCTATTACATCTCTGTATTTGTGGTTATATCTATATTTTTTTGCATTCTCATTTAAGTTCTAATCAATGGTATCAGAACAGTTTGCTCTTTCTCTATTTTTCTTTGCATGTCCCCAAGAGGTCAGGATATAAGGAGTTAGGGCTCGAACTGGTTGAACCCTTGCAAGACTAGCCTTGTAAACCTCAATGACCTCCCATGGCAGAAGAAAAGAAAGAAGAGGGAGCAAGAGATCCTTTCAAAATATTGCTCGAATAAGCCCTCAAGTGATAGAGGAACGCAATGATGGACAAATTTGCCTAGATCCTTCAGCGGATACCCACATGCAACACATCTTCTTCTGGCAGCCACTTTGGGAGTGCCACTCCCTTTAAGGTACAAGTTAACTTTTACATCCCCATATTTGAAGGTCAGATAGATGCGGATGCCATAGATAAATGGTTAAATTTTCTAGGAGGATATTTCTTGGTTCGTGACTTTTCCAACTGGGAAAATATTACTTTTGCACTCCACAAAGTCGCCCCCCACATCAAGAACTGATGGGAAACCTATTGCGAGAAGAGGGATGAGAGTGAACCCTCACTATTCTCAGTTGCACCCACTTGGAATTATTTTTGAGATGTCATTAAGGAGCAGTATTACCCTGTTGGGAGCTATGAAGATAAATACATAAAGTGGACCATGATGCGGCAAGGAAGGGACCAAGATGTACCAGAGTACATAAATATTTTTCATACCCTTCGCACAAGATTATGTATCAAGGATTATGAGAAGCATTTGGTACTAAAGTTTTGTGGTTGTCTACACAAGTACATCCAGGACAAGATGGAATTCCTAGACATCTCCTCACTCGATGTTGCCTATCGATACATTGTCAAGATCAAGCATAAATTTAAACAGAAGAAGCGAGACTTTCGATTTCTGAATCTGAAGTAAGGGAAAGGTGCCCCATGATACATAACAAAGGACAAAGCCAAGGTGGGACGACCCGAGACAGCTCGCTGAATCCACAAGCAAAGAACAACACCACAAATACAAAGAAGGACATGGGGAAATGGTGTGAGTTCCATAAGAACCCCACTCACAACACAAGTGAGTGTCGAGCCAAGCAGTCACTGATGGTCGAACTGAAAGCTTCCAAATCATATGCATGTTCCCACTTTGAGTCAGAACCCGACAAGGGGAATGAAAAAGGGAAGCAGATTGTTGATGAGGAGCCCAGTGCCACCGTTACCACCACTAAGATCCATAAGAATGAGCTCGAAGATTGAGAGGAGGGGGAGCGCCTCTTCCACTCCCAAATGTGGGTGAAGGGTTCTCCGCTGTAGTTAATTGTCAACATCGGGAACGAAAAGAAACTCATTTCAGTAGAGGTCATGAAGCGGTTGAGCCTACCATCCAAAACACACCTACAGTCTTACACCAATGGGTGGATTCACCAAGGGCGAGATCTTTGTGTCAGCTAATAGTGTCGCCTTCCCTACAACGTCAAGCCCTCGCAGATGAGGTACTGTGTGATGTTGCTTCTCTTGAATTTTGTGATGTATTACTAGGACAACCATACTTGTGGAAGTGACATGTTTTGTATGAGTCTAGGCCCCACACTATTATTATCACTTTGGGAAATAAGTTGTACAAGATACCGAAGGTAGTGCCGCCTCCCACCATCTCTTTGATCACTACAAAGCAATGTAGTAAGACCATTTCCTAGAGTGGGAAATTTATTTTCCTTATGATTCACCATAAGGGAAAGAATAACATTGTGGCCATGACCTCGAGACAGAGCTCCTCCACACGGTAGCAACAGATGGACAAGGTCATGGAGGAGTACAAGGACATATTCACCTCACCCATAGCGATACCTCTACATTGTCAGGTCAAGCACTCATTGATCTGACCCCAAGTGCACCACTGCCTAATGGACCGATCTATCGACACTCTGTTCTATAGAATGATGAAATTAAGAGGCATATTCGGGAGTTTTTGCAGAAAAGGCACATTAGGCCATGTTCATCACCTTGTGAGAACTCAATCATGTTGGTATAGAAGAAGGATGGGACTTGTTAGCGTTGCTATATAAATCGAAATTTGAGGGTCAAATACAACTTGGCTGGGTTGTTTTGTGCTTGAAAAGAGCTCGCAGTAGCCTGTTTTTCTTCTTCTCCTTTATTTTCGTCTTACTCTCATAACCCCCCGCTAGCTCTGTTTTCCTCCAAAACCCTGTATAAACCCATATTTCCCTCGGTTCACCAGGTGCAAAGTTTAAACCCATATCACCGTAATCATGTGACCCCGTGCCTCCATAACCCCTTTGTCACCTTTAATTCCCCACCATCAGATCGTTTGTCGCCGCAATCCAACGGCAGTGGCACCTCTTGCCAACGAAACTTACTCGCGATATCGGTGGTTTTCCACATGTCCCATCCGCCACGCGTCGTCACTTGAATGGAATAGCGCCCCCTGCATACGTTTACCACCCTCCTCCATAAGTGGTGCGGGGAATACCACCCGCCACCAAAACCATTGTCCCCGCTAATTAAACTCTGCGCATCTTCAGCACCCGATCACCGTCGGACCTGCCCAACCACGATCCGACGGCCCATGTTTCTCCATCCACGCTTTCTCCCGATACCCCCTGTAAGCCGATCTTAGCCGTTCATCCGCGTGATCCGACGGTGGAAAGTTGTTCTCGTCATACTCACGCCTCCACCATGAAGTATACGCCACCTTTGATTGTTCTCTGCTGCCGAAGAACGAAGGCGATCACCTACCTGTACCCGGTGCAATTATTCTTCAACCACTCCATTAAAGAGCATTATGGTTGAAGAGCAGGAAGGAGGGCTGAGCAAAAGAGGATGTCAAATTAATTTATTAAAGCCAGCAGATTGTATCAGAGACCCATATCAAAGAGTTAAGATGGTTGGTGGTCCATAATGACCCCTCCATGCATAGGATAGCAGATATTTTTGTAATCAACCTCTATATATACCGAGAAACAAGATGTAATGAGGGTTGATGGATGTTATTTTGGTGTAAGGTTCAACTTCTAGAGACTGTAACTATTGTGATACCTGGAGTGTCTGGTCTTCATTTTCAGCTAATACAAGCTTCATTTGCTGTTAATTGCTCACTTTCCACTTCTTCTTTGTTCCAGACTGTGCCTATTATGCATTTTTCATGTGCTATTGATATTTAGCATTAGAGGGGCTGTCATCCCACCTCTGTGTTAAATTCTAGTATGTATCATTGAATGTGTATGCAGGTTTTTGTTATTTTAATGCCAGAGAGTTGTCATCCTGTCTGTGCATTAGGAAATAGATTTACAGACCTTTTAACTGGTTTCATCCGGCCATCACAGGGTTTAGTGCATCTGCTGGTGTGGTCAGTATTCTCCATCTTCACTTGTTCCTCAAACTGTGAGTAATTGGTGGTCTAAAGCCTTGTAGTCTGGGGGTGTTCACCCATGTCTGGGGTTAAGCATAGTAGAAGTGGTTATCTGGCTTGAATATGCATCATTCCTTCCATTCATCCACCTATCTCCAACATTTTTGTTGAGTTTGTAATGTTCCCGAGCATCTCTGAGATACAACCTATGAGAGTTTTTTGGGGTGATAACATTAATTGGCGCCGTTGCCGGGGAGAGGAGATTGAAGCTCAGCTTCCCTGGGAGAACGACACAGTTCCAGATTTTGATGATAGACAAGGTCTGGGAACATTTCTGGTTGTAATCATCTATCTGGCGACTCCACTGGAGGAAGACCAACTTTTGGCGACTCCACATTGAAGTTCTGGCTCAGTTTGTGAGACATACTCGAAGAAATCCTCAGAAATCACCAGCTAAACTAGTGCTTGACCTTGAGAGGATTGTTAAACCGAGGAAAACATCACAGAAGGGGGCATCAAGATGAGGTAAGCCTAAGAAATCTCATGCATCTCTGAAAGATAAAGTTATTGCTGAAGATATACAGTTTGAAGATTTAGACCCCAGCACTGTTAGTAAGGAAATTCCTTCAGAGATTAATACAGCCCCTTGTTGAGTTAGTTCCCCTTTGAATCTCAGTCCAAAGAAAGTTTCACATACAGTCCAGAACATCCCTTTGTCTCTATCATCCATTACATTGCTTCCTACCACTCAATCTGCCAGTATCCTTACACATACCCCAGTCATGGCAGGTCAGTCAGCACCTACGAAGATAGAAAGAATTGTAGCTGCCAGGTATGGACCCTTGGTCTTGCATGTTCCTTTGAATCCCATGCCTGTGGGAGAATATCAGAAATATATGCCCAAATTCACTAGTATAGAGGGGGTAACAGCTGAAGAACATCTTGAAGCTTTTTATAGTTATGTAGATAACCTAGATATCAGTGAAGATGATGTGTGGATGAGACTTTTTGTCCAGAGTCTTGATGGAGAAGCAAGAAAGTGGTTCAGAGAATTTCCCCATAGATCCATAACAGATATTGAAGCATTGGATGATGCATTTTTGAAGCAATGGGGAGATAGAAAAGATCTGCTCTACTACCATACAGAGTTTGGAAACATGAAGAGGGAAAATGGGGAATCATTGCCTAATTTTAATAAAAGATTTAACCGTATCTATAGTAAGATACCAGCTGAGGTAAAGCCTACCCCCACCTCTACCAAATTCACTTATGCCAATGCTTTTGGCTCTGATTTATGCCTGTTATTGAGAGAAAGGAGATGTGCCACTCTAGCCGACATGCAGGATGCAGCACTAGAGGTGGAATCCAATATTATGGTTGTAAAAAAGCTGAAAATTCATGCTGATAGAAGGAGACAGAGAGGTGAGGCTTCTTCTTCCTTTACCTCATCTTTAGAGCCTAAATTAGATAAAATGAATAGAATGATAGAGTCATTGGCTGCTGAAATATCTAAATTGAAGGTTGAGCAGAATTCAGGAAAGACAAGGCAGCATAACACATTTGCTCCAAGAAATCCAAATCCATTCAGAAGAGCAAATGAACAGTTGCAAATGATTCAGAAGGGTAAAGAAACAAATGAAGAACATAAAGTTAAAGCTCCTTTCCAAAATGTAGTCATGGAGGAGGAACAATTTGAAGATGAGGATGAAATTCACTACATGGAAGATAAAGGCAGCGCTGCATTTTTTACTTTGGATGCTTATGAAGAGTCACTACTACATGACCAGAACAGTCAGGAATGGGACAGAGAGGCAGTTCTGCAAACTAGTGAACAACAGAGATATAATTTGAGATCAAATGCAAAAAATGTCAAGGAGAATCCTGCCCAAAGAGCTGTTGTCCAAACAGAGTCACAGAATATAAAACACAGAAAACCAACAGCTTATCCAGTCATCCTCAAAGCTCCAGTTCAAGAGGTAAGAGGTTCTGATAAGTTACCTTCCTCTTTCAGCTTTGAGTCAGAAGTCCAGAAATTAAAAATATCTTTGCCTCTGGTAGAGTTGGTAAAGAGTGAAATATTTAGAAAGCCTATCCTTGAAGCTCTTGAGCTAGAAACCACACAAACCTCCACTGACTCTGTCAATTTGCAAGATGATAAGCCTACTGTTGTGCTTAGCCCTATGATTGAATCTGCTGATAATAACTCTCCATCTTTTTATGTCTCCTTGACCATTCATGAAAAAATCCTCCACAATTGCCTGTTAGACACAGGGGCTAGCCACAATCTAATGCCTAAAGCTGTTATGAAAGAGTTAGGCCTTGATATCACCAGACCATATCATGATTTATTCTCTTTTGATTCAAGGAAAGTGAAATGCCTAGGATTAATCAAAGACCTGGCCATTACCTTAACTCAGCTGCCCATGAAGAGTATGATGATGGATATTGTGGTAGCAGATGTCCCTCCTAAGTTTGGCATGCTGCTGTCCAGGGGATGGATTAAGAGACTACGTGGCACATTGCAGAATGATTTATCTTATGCCATTGTCCCAGTTTTTGGAGGAGAAAGCAGGAGATTGTACAGAGAAGCACAGTTGGCATACATCATCAGTGATGAAAATAATCCTACTAATCATCCCATATATGCAGTGGACACCGATTTTAGAGCATGTATTCTCCAAATAGAAGAATCTTAGAAGGCCTTAATGCAGATCAGGAAACCAATGAATCAGGCTGAGGAAGAGCAAGGAAGTCAGGTTTGGGATATGTTCTTTGATGGAGCATGTTCCAGGGAGACTGCAGGAGCAAGGGTGGTGCTGGTATCTCTAGAACAAAAAAGCACACGGCTGTCTTTTAAGTTGGCTTTTCAAGTCACAAACAATATAGCATAGCATGAGGCTCTGCTATTGGGCCTAAATGCAGCAAAAGACAGAGGATTCAGGAGCATAAAGGTGTTTGGAGATGCTGATCTGATCATTCAGCAAGTAAATAAAACATTTCAGGCAAAGCACCCGCGGCTGAAAGCATACAAAGATGAGGTATGGAGAATCAGAGATTCTTTTGATTATTTCTGTATTTCATATATTCCTAGAGCCAAAAACCAACTTGTTGATTCCCTTGTTGTGTCTACCAGTCTGTTTGTCCCTCCCATGCCTCCCAGACTAGTTTATAAAGTCCAAATGAAGTACAAACCATCCTTGCCTGATAATGTCTAGCATTGGAAGGTTTTTGAAGATGATGATGAGATAAATAGGTTTCTGCAAGTCATTGATGAGTTTTCTGAAATGCAAATTGACCAAGAAAACGAAGCCTTGGAAGAAAAACCTCAATCCTAGCTTAGAAATAAAATTGGTAAAGATAGCATTGTCCAGCTTCCCAACAATTATATTCCTAAGGGTTTACTTCCTTTAGAAAGACTGTTTGACCAAAATGATGTACCTTACAAGGCTGCCCAGAAAGAAGACCAATCTGCAGTCTGTAAACATGACATAGGGAGTCCAGGTCAGCCTAGATACATAAATCTGTGTTCCCATCTGTCTGCTGATCAAAATGTTGAATACTGCAATTTAATGAAGCAATTCGCTGATGTGTTTGCTTGGGAGTATAGTGACTTGAAAACCTATGATAAAAAGATTATTCAACATAAAATCCCTCTGGAAAAAGGTACCATACCTTTCAAGCAGAAGCTGAGACCAATAAATCCTATGCTCCTTCCTCTGATTGAAAAAGAAATTAAAAATTTGTTGGCTGCCAAAATCATAGTCCCTCTCAGATACTCTAAGTGGGTAGCCAACCTAGTAGTGGTGAGGAAGAAAAGTGGAGAAATCAGACTGTGTGTTGATTTCAGAAACTTAAACAAATGCTCTAAGAAAGACAACTATCCGCTACCCAAGATGGAGCATTTGCTACAGAAAGTCTCAGGAGCCAAAGTAATGTCTTTCCTGGACGGATTTTCAAGCTTTAATCAGGTTTTTGTGCATCCAGATGACCAAGAGAAGACTACATTCACCACTCCTTGGGGCACTTTTATGTATGCCAAGATGCCTTTTGGATTGATGAATGTTGGAGCCACTTTTCAGAGAGCTATGGATATAGCATTTGTGGGACAGAAGGACAAGTTTGTCCTTATCTACCTTGATGACATAACAGTATACTTTAGCAGCCATCAATATCATCTTCAACATTTGAAGAAGGTGTTCCTAAAGTGCACAAGGTTTGGGATTTCAGTCAATCCTAAAAAATCACAATTTGCTTTAGAGGAACGCAAGTTGTTATGACATATTGTTTCTGCTGCAGGTGTCCGAATTGACGCAGAAAGAGTAAAAGCAATACAGTCCTTAGCTGTTCTAAGATCAAAGAAGGATGTCCAGTCCTTTCTGGGGAAAATTAATTTTGTAAGGAGGTTTATACCAAATTTTGTAGAACTGGTGAAGCATATTACCTCCATGTTGAAGAAAGGGTCAGAGGTCAGATGGACTGATGAAACAAGAAAATCATTTGAGTCTATTAAAAAGGTTTTTATGGAGGCTCCCACTTTAATAAGTCCATATTACAACAGGGAGTTTCATGTATTCCCATTTGGCTCTGAAGACACCATTGCAGCAATTTTATTGCAAGTAGATGAAGAAGGTTCAGAACATCCGGTGGCATTTTTCAGCAAGAACTTAAGGGGATGTTGAACTAAGGTATGATATTATTGAAAAACAAGCATACGCTCTTATCAAATCCTTGAAACCTTTCAGAGTTTACATTCTGCATTCCAAGATAATTGCATATGTGCCTTTTGCTGCAATAAAAGATGTCTTGACACAGCCTGATGCTGATGGAAGAAGGGCTAAATGGATTGCAAAGTTGATTGAATTTAATATAGAATTAAAGCCCACCAAGCTGGTCAGAGGTCAGGGTCTTGCCAAGTTATTGGCTGAAGAAAATTGCAGATCATTGGATATTGATTTCCTGTGCACAATTGCAGAAAAATGGTCAAACAAAAGAAAAGGAAGCAGCTGAACCAGAAAGGAAGCAGCTGAACCAGAAAGAAAGCAGTCAATGGCCGAAAATCTAGCTTCTTGTGATTGGTATTTTGCAGTAGTTAATTTCCTATTGAAGCTAGAAATCCATTTAGAATTGACTCAAAGTCAAGCTAAGACTATAAAGCTTAGGGCAGCTAAATATTGCATTAATGAAAATCTACTCTATTGGAGGGATCCGTCTGGGGTGCTTTTGAGGTGTCTAGACAAAGAACAGTCAATAGAGGTCATGCAGCAATTTCATTCCAACATGTGTGGCGGACACCATTATTGGAAGACTACAGCCCATAAAATCCTCAGAGCTGGATATTACTGGCCCTCCTTATTTTCTGATGTATTCTTATTTTTAAATCTTGTGATAGGTGCCAAAGATTTGAAGGAAAATAGCAGTTGAAGTCCCTGCCCTTAAAACCAATACATGCAAAGGGACCTTTTCAACAGTGGGGCTTGGATTTCATTGGAGAGATCAATCCACATTCCAGTGGCCAGCACAGATGGATATTAGTAGCCACTGATTACTTTACTAAGTGGATTGAAGCAATCCCTACCAGAAAGGTTGATCATAATGTGGTCATGAAGTTTTCAATTGAAACTATCTTTACCAGATTTGGTTGTCCGCATAAATTAGTCACAGATAATGCAGCAGCCTTCAGGGCTAAAGAATTGGTGGAAATGTGTGATTCAATGGGTATTAAACTGGTTCATTCCACCTCATATTATCCCCAAGGAAATGGTCTAGCAGAATCCTCTAATAAAAGCCTGATAAGGATAATCAAAAAATTGTTAGAGGACAACAAAAAGAATTGGGATTCTAAGCTCAAGTATGCACTGTGGGCTGACAGAGTGACCATTAAGAAATCCACAGGGAATTCTCCATTTAGGTTGGTATATGGCATTGAAGTTGTATTCCCAATTCAGTTAACTCTCCATGTGGCTAAATTCCTTCAAACAGAACAGAATGAAGAAGAAGACATGGCAAAAAGGATCATTGATTTGGTAGAGGTACATTAGATTAGAGAGCAGCTGGTGGAAAAGGCTGTGCACATCAGAAAAAGATCAAGGATGCTTTTGACAAGAAGACAAAAACAGATAATTTTCTGGTTGGAGACTTGGTTCTGAAATGGGATGCATTGAAAGAAAAGAAAGGCAACCATGGGAAGTTTGATGCTTTCTGGACAGGGCCTTTTATCATTTCTCAGGTTCAAGGGAACAACACCTTCATACTGAAAAGTATGGGAGGGGAATCAGTTTTTGATGGCCCAGTTAATGGGCGTTTTCTCAAAATTTATGTGATTTAAGGTCTTTTGGCCTTAAAAGCTGTAAATATTTTGCTTTATTAGTTTTAGTGTAGGTTCAGTCAGACTCCATGCCCAATGGAACACTAGGAATTTTGTTAATTTGTTTTTCATCAGAAAGGCATTGATCTACAGGTTCTTGAGACCTCACAGGGAGGATCTCATCCCCAAAAGGAGCCAGTGTTAGCATTGCTATATAACTCGAAATTTGAGGGTCAAAGACAGCTTGGCAGGGTTGTTTTGTGCTTGAAAAGAGCTCGCAGCAGCCTGTTTGTCTTCTTCTCCTTTATTTTCCTCTTACTCTCATAACCCCCCGCTAGCTCTGTTTTCCTCCAAAACCCTGTATAACCCCATATTTCCCTCGGTTCCCCAGGTGCAAAGTTTAAACCCATATCACCGTAATCATGTGACCCCGTGCCTCCATAACCCCTTTGTCGCCTTTAATTCCCCACCATCAGATCATTTGTCGTTGTAATCCAACGGCAGTCGCACCTCTCGCCAACGAAACTTGCTCGCGCGTTAACTCGCGATATCGGCGGTTTTCCACATGTCCCATCCGCCACATGTCGTCACTTGGATGGAATAGCACCCCCCGTATACGTTTACTGCCCTCCTCCATAAGTGGTGCGGGGAATACCACCCGCCACAAAAACCGCCATCCCCACCGATTAAACCCCGCACATCTTCAGCCCCTAATCACCGTCGGATCTGCCCGACGCGATCCGACGGCCCACGTTTCTCCATCCACACTTTCTCCCGATACCCCCTGTAAGCCGATCTTAGTCGTTCATCCACGTGATCCAATGGCCGAAAGTTGTTCTTGTCATAGTCATGCCTCCGCCATGAAGTCTACGCCACCTTTGATTGTTCTCTGCTACCGAAGAACGAAGGCGATCACCTACCTATACCCGGCGCAATTATTCTTCAACAACTCCATTCAAGAGCATTATGGTCGAAGAGCAGGAAGGACGGTCGAGCAACAGAGGATGTCAAATTAATTTATTAAAGCCATCAGATTGTATCAGAGACCCATATCAGAGAGTTAAGGTGGTTGGTGGTCCATAATGACCCCTCCACGCATAAGATAGCAGATATTTTTGTAATCAACCTCTATATATACCGAGAAACAAGATGTAATGGGGGTTGATGAATGTTATTTTGGTGTAAGGTTCAACTTCTAGAGACTGTAACTACTGTGATACCTGCAGCGTCTGGTCTTCATTTTCAACTAATATAAGCTTCTTTTACTGTTAATTGCTCACTTTCCACTTTTTCTTTGTTCCAGGTTGTGCCTATTATGCATTTTTCATGTGCTCTTGATGTTTAACATTAGAGGGGCTATCATCCCACCTGTGTATTAAATTCTAGTATGTATCATTGAATGTGTATGCATGTTTTTGTTATTTTAATGCCAGAGAGCTGTCATCCTATCTGTGCATTAGGAAATAGATTTATAAACCCTTTAACTGATTACAGTCGGCCATCACAGGGTCTTGTGCATCTGCTGGTGTGGTCAGTATTCTCCATCTTCACCTGTTCCTCAAACTGTGATTAATTGGTGGTCTAAAGCCTTGTAGTCTGGGGGTGTTCACCCATGTCTGGGGTTAAGCATAGTAGAAGTGGTTATCTAGCTTGAATATGCATCATTCCTTCCATTCATCCACTTATCTCCAACATTTTTGTTGAGTTTGTAATGTTCCCGAGCATCTCTGAGATACAACTTAGGAGAGTTTCTTAGGGTGATAACAGGACCTGGAGACTCTATGTTGACTATCGTGTGTTAAACAAGATCACTGTCCAAAATAGGTATCCTATCCCACGGATTGATGGCCTTAAGGACCAACTCAATGGGGCCAAATATTTCAGCAAAATTTACTTGAAGTCTAGGTATCACTAGGTACCAATCAAATCCTCCGATGTGTGGGAGATTGCCTTCAAATCCAAGGAGGACCTTTTTGAATGGTTGGTCATGCCTTTCGGGTTGATGAATACCCCCACAACCTTCACAAGGTTCATGGAAGACATCTTGTGACCCTTCACCAACTCATTCGTGGTGGTGTATTTGGATGACATCTTGATATTCAACTAGAGATGGGAAGAGCACCTCTACCATATTCGACAGGTCCTCCAAACTCTGCGACAACACAAGATGTGTGCCAATTTGGAGAAATGCACCTTTGGTATGACCTAGGTTCAATATCTGGGGTATATCATTGATGAGTGAGTTGTACATGTGGACCCAACCAAGATACATGTCATTCTGGATTGGCCATCCCTAACCATTCTAACGGAGCTTCGCAACTTTCTAGGTCTTACCAATTTCTACCGCATGTTTGTGTTGGGGTTCTCTCATATCACTTGGCCTTTCAGTCAAGTCACCAAGAATGGAGGCAAAGAAAAAATATTTTGAGTTGAATCCCAACAGAATTTGTTTTCCAAGTTAAAGCATCACCTCTACTATGCACCAGTCCGCACATTACCAAACCTGCAGCAACCATTTGAGATTGAGATATATGCCTCCAACTATGCTATTGGTGCAGTTCTTACTCTGTAAGGGCATCTAGTGGCCTATCATAGTGAGACACTTTCAGACACAGTCTGAAAGAATCCCACCTATGACAAAGAGATGTATTCCATTGTGAGGGCTTGTCGACTATGGAAGCATTACATTATGGGGAAGGAAATAGTCATCCACATAGACCATCAATCCCCACAGTTGATACAAACACAAGTGAAGTTGTAGAACAATTGTTGTCATAAATGGTCCACATAACTGCAATAGATCCATTTGAACATTAAGTACAAGAAGGGCAACACCAATAATATTGCAAAATTCCTCAACCGACTGTCAGTCATGGCACTAACCATTGTGCTCGACTCTTGTGGGAATGAGACTTTGGTGTGATGACATTTGTAGAAGAGCAATCCAGGATTCAACAACACATACCAGACACTCCTGGGAGGAAAACAAGTTCCAATTTTTCAACTCTAGGATACATTGCTATGTCACGTGGGACACCTTTGTGTTCCTACAAACAAGCGTGCCAATATGATTTGGGAGGTGCATTATAGTTGGCTTGCTAGACACTTCAAAGTAGAGAAAACACTAGTAGCACTGCAGAAGTATTTTTATTCACCGAACCTTCGACAAGATGTTGGGAAGTACATCAGATCTTGCACTACCTGCGCCATTGCCAAATTGACCATCAAGAAGCAAGGCCTATATGCTCCCCTGCCTGCTCCTACTCAACCTTGGGAATCCATCTCCATGGATTACATATTAGACCTCCCTTCTACAAAGCATGGAAATGGCTGTGTTTTCATGGTTGTCGACAGATTCTCTAAGATGTCCATTCTGGCGACCTGCAAGAAGAGTTTCACAACAGATGCCATTGCCAAACTCTTCTTTGAGTGAGTGTGGGTACACTTTGGGATCCCACAGTCGATTATCTCAGATCAGGACAATAGGTTCGTAAGTAAATTTTGTTCAAGTCTTTGGTCGATGCTAGTTACCAAGCTCACTAAGTCCATGACTTTCCACCCCCAAATTGATGGCCAAATAGAGGTCATCAACAAGATGACCGTACACATCTGCACATGTATAACTCGAAGCATCCGCACACATGGGACGAAAGCCTCCCCTATGTCTAGAATAGCTACAAAAGATCTCTTCATATCTCAAATGGCCACAACCCCTTTCAATTGGGGTTAGGATTCTAGCCACTATGTTTGATCCGTAGATCAAAATTTAGCTAAAAGATGAAAGTTCCCAGAATCTTTTGAAACTGGCATCAAGTCGTAATGGTTGTCGTTCTGATTCCAATAACACTTGTTTCGCCTCAATCTGGTGTCATATGACAAAGCTATGATGTTATGATCGTTTGGGTCAACAGTTAAAAAAATTTCAAGGTTAGCTGACTAGGCAGTCAGACTGTTGATGTCAACATGTCTATTGGGCACATATATACCAATCTTGGCTTGCCAAGTGGCAGCCTCACAATAGGCAGGATGGTGCATTTTGATTGGTTGCATTTTGACGTGGCATCCAATGAGAGGATGCCATGTGGCCCAACCAAAAGTCGCCACGTGGCACCTTGTGGTAGGCCAAAATTTTGTTAAGGGGTCAAATAACCTTGTACACGATCGTACCTACAGCCTACATAGACCAACTCCAATGCCTTACCACCGCACTGCATTGTGTTTCTTACCCCTGTAGGACACGGTTGCTATATAAAGTTTTAATGGGTGCTATTTGGGAGGAGGGGTAGGGCAGTGAGCCCCAGCCCTCGGTCACCTGCCATTCCACCAGACCAATGATGCAAAGAGAGAGGGCTTGGGGACCAGCCCAAACCCTCGGTCATCAGTCCTCCACAAGACCACAAGAGTAGATCAACGAGTACTTAGCAGAGAGGGGCTTGGGACCAGCCCAACCTTCGATCACAAAATCATCCACAGAACCTTGGCGCATGATAGAGAGGGCTCAGGGACCAGCCCCGAACCCTGGTAACGAGATCTCCCCACATGACCTTTGAACTTAATGGAAAGGAGCCAAGGAGTGAAGGTTTAGGCATATAGCCTATCCCCCGGCCATAAGACCTGCACGTGACCTCAACGAAGCGTAAAACGGAAGGGAGCGGAGATATAACCCTCACGTCGGGCATATGAAAGCCATACAACCACAGGTGGACCATTAAGAGGGTTCTGGAGGCGGGGGAAGGCGGTTATCCCCAACCCTTGACCACATTAATGTCGACGTAACTACAAGCCCAGATATAAAGGGGCCTAAGCCGACGGGAATGAGTTGTTTGATCAGGGATAAATATTTTAGCTAAAAAATGAAAGTGCTAAGAATTTATTCAGACCTGAATGAATGGATAGAGTTTGTCTCCAGGATTCCAATGCCGTGAATGGTTCAAAAAACTAACATCGTATGCAAAAGTTAGAGCTTCTGAAAGTTTGGTTTAAAAAATGCCCTGCGGGGCCAGCCCCCACCCCATGTGACCAAGCACCTGAACCAGGAGCTAGGGGCCAACTGTTAAGCGGGATTAGTGCGCCACTAATCAGATTAGCATTTAATTAATTCTTAATTAAGTTGGAGGAATTTATGGCGAAGCCATTAAATTCGAAACTTCCACCAAACTTGGCGGACTTAACTGGCAATTCTCCAGATTTAGCGGAGGTTTTGTAGGAAAAATTGTTTGAGCCATAACTTGCTCAATTCTCAGCCAAATTTTGAAAATGAATGGTCATTTTTGGCTAATTGGCATGCTGGGAACCCACTGGAGTAGGTTACAGAGGCAGAAGAGGTCATCTATAGGTGTTTTTGGTCACTTGAAGATTTTTTAAGCCCAGGGCCACCAAGTGTTGGAGGCCATTACTAGAGCAGCTGGTAACCAAATTGAGTAAAAATATAGTTATTTTTGGCTAATTGCCATGTTGGGAACTCATTGGAGCTGGTTTCACAGGCAGAAGAGGTCACCTATAGGTGTTTTTGGTCACTTGAATATTTTTGAAGCCTAGGGTCACCATGTGTTGGAGGCCATTACCAGAGCAACTGGTAACCAGATTGAGTAAACAAATAGTCATTTTTGGCTAATTGGTATGCCGGGAACTCATTGGAGTAGGTTTAAGAGGCAGAATAGGTTATCTACAAGTGTTTTTGTTCACTTGAATATTTTTGAAGCCCATGGCCACTAGGTGTTGGAGGCCATTCCTAAAGCAGCTGGTAACCAAATTGAGTAAACAAATAGTCATTTCTCATAGATTTGAATGTTTTAAACTCATTGGAACATGTTCCAAGAACATTGGATGCATGTAACAACAATTTGAGCACTATTGAAGCTAATACAAAGGTCCACACTATGAAGTGTTGGCATTATGAGACAAGTGTTGTCCTTGATGGCCTTATGGCAAGTGCAGCAAATCAGTAGCAAAGAATTGATGATCAGACTACAAAGAATGAAGAAAGAAGAGTATATACGCAGGTTCACTATATAGCAAGTAGGGTATACACGCAGGTTCACTATATACCAAGTTGCGTATACGCAGGTTCGCTATATACCAAGTAGGATATACACACAGGTATACGCAGGTTCACTATATACCAAGTCGTGTATACGCAGGTTCGCTATATACCAAGTAGGGTATACACGCAGTTTCATGCACGGAAAAGCGCGTACATGTCGGAAAGCTTATTTTTGGGTCCGTGGTATTTAGACCTGTGGTTTTGGTCCGTGGTATTGCACCCATAAGTGTTGATCCCAAGTATTGGGTAGATGGTATTGTTTTATTATGGTTTTGGTCTGTGGTATTGAGCAAGGCCTAAGACTATAAAAGGAGAGGAAGATCATTAGGCAAATGTATTCATAAAGTCTTGAATATCTGATGAAGCATGAGATCCAGTATGTAGGTTATGGTTTGATGATGCATTGCTTGATCTGAGCTAAGGAGGGATCTCACCGGTTGATGGAGAACAAGATCTAAGGAGAGATCGGGATCAAATGGTTTGAAATGAACTATCTTTATATGGTTGATTATGCTTATTCTAGATCTGCATACTGACGCATGTAATATAAATGTTATGAGTATGACCGATGTCTGGTACAGCTGCAAAGTTATAAGAAAATATTTTTAGATCTGTACGCGGATTGGCGTTGGAAAAAGCGCGTATGTACGCGGGTTTGATTCATCATAGTAGCGTATACCATTTGAGCTATGATGTCTGAAGTTACAGGTGGTTCTGACTGTTGATGAGTTCTGATGACTTTTTAATGGTGTCAGTATTCTGCATTTCTTGGTTGGATGATTGTGTATTGATGGATGAGAACTAATATGGATCAAGATCATAATGACTCATATTTATGTGATCCAATGGACTAGATCTGGGTATTAACACATATATTATCCTTGTATATGTAATGATCTGGTTATGTCTAAAGTCAGGAAGTGCAGAGAAGTTATGAATAAGTAATTAATGACATATACGCTGGTTCACCTTGATGAAGTTGCGTATACACGCAGATTCAACACTTCCAAGTAGTGTATGCACTCTGATGCATGTTTTCGATGATATAGTTGGTTCTGATTGATTTTGCAGAGTTTTGTGACTGTGTTGATTGACAGGGTTTCAGTGTTTCAGTGATTCAGAGATTGATGATGCTAGTAGTGATTGTTTTGAGCTTCAATGATAGTTATGGGTCCAGTATGAAAATTTGATGAAACGTGGCCTTCAGATTATAGTGTTGTGCTTCAGGAGTATCTAGTCTGAAAATGTATGAAACGTGGTACCCAGAGGAGAGAAGATTGTTGGCCGGCGCCTACGTACTAGTATCTTAGCTAGTACAAGAGCAAAGGGGGTTGGAGCTCCCTTCCAGGAGAGTTTGGAGAACGACAGAAGGTTGTAGCCTGCGTGCTAGTAAAGGACTGCACCAGTACATTGTAAAATAAGTTTCTTAATAAAGGAAGATAGAAACGAATTGCAGCAGGTGGTTTTCACCCACATTGGGTTTCCACCTTATATCATGGTGTTCATGTGTGTTGCTTACGTGTGTTGATCTACCTGTTTTACTGCTACTGTTGACTGTTAATATGGCTAATAATGTTCTGATGCATCCATTGAAGATCACATAACTGAATCATGAGTTTAATGGTTATACGCTAGTTGCAATAGACACAGTCCCATATATACGCGGGTATACTTAACTGAAGTAGCGTATATGAATCTGAGTATGAAAATGAAAAGTTTTATTGATTAGATAATACTGATTCACCCCCCCTCTCAGTATTATTTCCAACATGAAGTTGGACCAAGGAGATGTAGCCTAGGAGGGGTGAACTCCTTCAACAAAAATTTATGTATTGAGCTATGTTATTTGTGTTTGTTGTGTTTTTATATGTTGTTGTTCAACCATTTAAATTCATGCTTTTAAGTTCATGCAAAACACTAAATTTCACCAAGTTAGATGAATTGACAATCACATGCTCATGGATAAACTCTCTATGGATAAGCAAACCAAAGCAAAGAAAATTTTATATATGGAAATGATACTAGCACAACATTAACTAGCAATCAATTTCAGATCAAGTTGGTATCAGAGCACAAGGTTGCTTGCTTGATTTTCTTGAAGGGTTTAATAGTTGCAATTGTTGTTATGATTACAAGGTTGAAGTTGCAGAGAGGAGAAGGGAAGCTACTGATAGCTAGTCCTGAGATTAGGACAAGAAGGAAGAAGGCTGAGAAAGCATCATCCTCACCAAAATGACCACTCAAGGTAGCACCCAAATCACCTCAAGTTCCATCTCCATCAGTTGAGATAGAAGAGACACAGATTGCACAAGAGGTTGAAGTGATTGAAAAGGTACAATCAGTACAAATTTATGAGCTTGAATCCATATCGATTATGTCTGGACAAAGACAGCATGAAGGTCCCTCTTCAGAAGAGGAAGAATTCAAGAAAGTTTTCTACACTTTGACTGAGATGGTTAAAGTCCTCTATGAAGAGAGGAACACCAGAATGGTTGGAGAGAGTTTTAAACCCACATGGAGAAGGAAGCTCAGAGGAAAAAAAAAGATGAGAAGAAGGATTCCAAAGGGAATGGTGGAAAGCCACCTCCATCTCCACCATCCTCATCATCTTCACCATCTCACACATCATCATCTTCCACTACCACCACTGCCCATACTCATTCCAAAACCCCAAAAGGAAAAACTTTGTTACTGAAATTGGACATAAAATTTGAACTTACCATGTATAATGGAGAAGTGAATGCATAAAAGTTGGACAATTGGATTCGACAGTTGGAGGTATACTGCAGAATTCAGAACCTTCAAGAAGATGACATAAATATCCAATTGGCTTCACTGAGGCTAGAAGGAGCTGCACTAGTTTGGTGGGAAGCAAGGACTCAAGAGGAAATGTGAATCCATGGTAAGATATCCATTTCTTGGGTTGAATTTGTTTATGCAATTAAAAGACAGTTTTATCCATTAGCCTATATGAAAAAAGTCATCATGAGTTGGCAAAACTTTAGGCAGCTTAAAGGCCAAACAGTCCAAGATTATACACATGAGTTTAGGAAGAGGGCTTTATTGTTGGGAGCAAACTTGAATTCACAAGACACACTCTTGAAATATATTGCAGGTTTACATTCTTGTTTGCAGCATACTATCTTTATGTTTAACCCAAGCAATTTAGATGAAGTATGTGTGCAAGCCACACATCTTGAGGCAAGGGGAAAACAAAACATAGAGTAGAAAGGTGAAATTGAGGGTAAGGGAAAAGAGAAGGGAGGAAAATGGAAGGGAAAAAAGAATAAAAGTATAAAAAAATAGAAGGAAAAACTCACATGCAAAAATTGTTCAAAGACTAGCCATGATTAAGACCATTGTTGGCAACTTCATCCACAATTAAAACCAGATAGACTGAAAGCCATAGAGAAGGGCAAAATTGTTGCTATGGCTGAAAAAGACTTAGGGTCAAATTCCAGAGATGAGACAAAAATTACAGCTATGGGTTTGAAAGGTCAACATGTTGAAAGTACTAGTTCCTCCAATAGTCACAACAACACTCCAAATGAAGACAAAAGGGAAGAATTGTTCACTGTCAGAGTAATTTCAAATCATACCAATATTGATGCACTCTTCAATAGTGGATCACAAGCAAACTTGATTTCATAAGACTTAGTTAAAGAGCTTAAACTTGAAACAGTACCACATCATAAACCATTTCCTTTGGGTTGGATAGTTAAGGATGCCAATTTACAGGTTTCCAGGAAATGCATTTTTAGATTTGCTATTACTGCAAACTTTGTTGATGAAGTCAAGCTAGATGTGGTTCCACTTGACATTTATGGAATTATCTTGGGAAGTCCATATTTGTATGACAGGAAAGCGATGTTTCATCGCTGTGAGCACAAATATCATTTTCTTAAAGATGGGGTGAAGTATATTGTGAGAGCTCATTGCAAGAAACTGAACATTTCTTTAATTAATGCAGGACAAATGAAGAGACTAGTGAATGCAAGTCATAACTTGACATTGTTGATGATAAAACAAAGAGATGTTTTGATTCAAACTTTTCATAAAGATGCTTATATTTGTAATGAGTTGTTTCAGAATGATAACAGGTTGCCTTTGAAAGAAGGTGAAAAACATTTGCAGTAGCCAACATTGGTGTTGAGCGGTGTTGAAAACAAGGTGTTGGTGCAAGAAGTTGCAAAGGTCAAAGAGAAGAGTACAAAGAAGCTTGGCAAAGAAGGCATGGGTTTCACAAATGTTCATTGCTGGTTTCCAAAAGGCATATTACAATGGCAAAGAAACTTGGGCAAGAGTCGACTCAAGTACAAGGCAAAAGCAGCTAAACATTGCCATAGAGAAAGTCCAAGGTGAGAAAGATTCCATATTTCCTTTTATTTTTTACCGAGGTAGGAACTTGATGTTTTCTGCAAAATTATACTATTGTTCTGCAAATTCAGAAATATTGCAGCATGATGGTGTCAAAGACAACAATAGATGGTCGTTGGAATCAAGGAAAAATTTAACATTTTATGAAAATTTCCAAATGATGAAATTAGGAAAATTTTAATGGATGAATACTGGAAGGATGAGGGAACAGTCCCCTCATCAACATAATCAGTGATCAAGAGAGCTTTTGGGGTCCAAAAGGCTTCTAGTGGGGAGGAATGATCAGGGATCTGTATTTTAGCTAAAAAAATTAAAGTGCTCATAATTGCTTCAAACCTGAATGAATGGATAGAGTTCGTCTCTAGGATTTCAACGCCATGAACGGTTCAAAAAACTGACATCGTATGTAAAAGTTAGATCTTCTAAAAGTTTGGTAAAAAAAAAAAAAAAACCTATGGGGCCAACCCCCACCCCATGTGACCAAGCGCCCGAACCAAGAGCTAGGGGCCAACTGTTAAGCGGGATTAGTGCGCCACTAATCATTTTAGCATTTAATTAATCTGTAATTAAGTTGGTGGAATTTATGGTAGAGCCACTAAATCCGGAACCACCACCAAACTTGGCGGACTTAACTGGTAGTTCTCCAGATTTAGTGGAGGTTTTGTAGGAAAAACTGTTTGAGCCATAACTTACTCAATTCTTAGCCAAATTTCAAAAATGAATAGTCATTTTTGGCTAATTGGCATGCTGGGAACTCATTGGAGTAGGTTGCAGAGGCAGAAGAGGTCATCTACATGTGTTTTTGGTCACTTTAATATTTTTTAAGCCTAGGGCCACCAAGTGTTGGAGGTCATTACTGGAGCAGCTGGTAACCAAATTGAGTAAACAAATAGTCATTTTTGGCTAATTGGCATGATGGGAACTAATTGGAGCAGGTTGCAGAGGAATAAGAGGTCATATATAGGGGTTTTTGGTCACTTGAAGATTTTTGAAGCCTAGGGCCACCAGGTGTTGGAGGCCATTACCAGAGCAGCGGGTAACCAAATTGAGTAAACAAATAGTCATTTTTGGCTAATTGGCATGTTGGGAACTAATTGGAGCAAGTTTTAGAGGTACAAGAGGTCATCTATATGTGTTTTTGTTCACTTGAATATTTTTTAAGCCTGGGTCACCGAGTGTTGGAGGCTATTCCCAGAGCAGCTGGTAACCAAATTGAGTAAACAAATAGTCATTTATGACATATTTGAATGTTTTAAACTCATTGGAATATGTTCCAAGAGCATTGGATGCATGTAACAACAATATGAGCACTATTGAAGCTAATACAAAGGCCCACACTATGAAGCTGGACCAAGGAGATGTAGCCCAGGAGGGGTGAAGTCCTTTGACAAAAAATTGTGTATTGAGCTCTGTTATTTGTGTTTGTTGTGTTTTTATATGCTATTGTTCAGCCATTTAAATTCACGCTTTTAAGTTCATGTAAAACACTAAATTTCACCAAGTTAGATGAATTGACAATCACATGTTCATGGATAAACTCTCTATGGATAAGTAAACCAAAGCAAAGAGAATTTATATCTGGAAATGATACTAGCACAACATTAACTAGCAATCAATTTCATATCATTGTTGGCCCAGACAGTGGCCATATTTTAACGCTCACGTGAGTTATTGGAAAAACTAACTATCTGACAATTTGCACCTTTGGCAAGTGAAATTGTTGCCTCCCTAGCGGATTTCAGGGTGGAATTGTCACTCTGTTTGTAGGTTTATCCAGTCTGTAGGACATATAACACGAGAAACTAGAGAGATCCATAACTAGTTGGGTTTTTGGCCTTTTGGAGCTCAAGAAGATTCCATATAGGGGTTTTAGGACATTTCGGATCCAATGGAAGCCTCTGTTTGCTTATTGGAGCACATATGAATAGAATTTGGCAGGTTTGAGTCCATGGGTGTCAGGATCAATCAATGTTTTGGAGCAGTTATTGAAGGCTTTAAAGCATAGATAGGACCTTGTAAGGGCTTTCTAGCCTTCATATGTTAACTACAACAATTATGACTTATTTGGTATAACTCAGGTTTGTCTTTTCTCACTATGTCTTGTTGAGGAAAGCTTGCTTTTTATACTTCAATGTGGAATTGTTGTACTTGTTTTCTCATTTTCAGATGGAGTATAGGATCTTGATGTGAGAGCCCTTTTCTTGTTGAATGTTTCATGGCTAACTATAGGTTTTCAAGCTTTTCAGAGTGAGAGTTCTTTGCGGGAGAATTTTTCCTTGAAGGGGAAACTAGCCACTCTTTTTTTCATCACACTTTATTTACTCTTTATCACTAAAATATATGGAGCGGTCTAGTTGTGTTAACAGGTGCAAAGATCTAGCCCACGAGGGGTGGACTCCGTCGCCATGAATTGTCTCTCTTCTTGAATGCCCTTATGAGTTAAAGGATGATATGTTACTTGTTGAAAGTTCACATGTAAAACTAATTCATTAACCTTGAAGAGACCTTAAAAACTTGTGTTTATGTAAGACCAATTTTACTTGGAAAGCATCAAAGGACGATCAATTTTTAGGAAGGAGAAGTTCTCCTCCAATTCAAGATCAATTGGTATCAAAGCTGGTTCTGACCAAGTTGTAGGAATGGGCAAGAAGATGAAAAGTCTCCAAAAGCTAGAAGAGATGAACTTGTCTCTTCGAATGGAGAATGTTGAATTGAGAAGAATGCTTGAAATTGTTGAAGAGGAGAAGATGCATATGCGCCTTCAATTGCAACATGTGCTTGAGGAACAAGTTGTTGAAAGTTCCACTCCAGAAGAAATAAAGAATTCCTCCAAAGTGAAACTGATTTGTCGGCACGGTCCAAGCACAGGTTATGGACCCTATGTGGAGAATGACGCTTGTGAGTTTTGTCACAATCTCAAACATTCTCATTATATGCCTATTGGTAAAATTGGGTCGCTTGAGTCATCCTCAAATTCGTCATCAACATCTAAAGCAGAAAATATGGGTGGAAATTCCAAGGATGTAATCAATATCTCTAGTTCAAATCCTTCAATTAATGTTAATAAGACATCTTTTGCAGCATTTGAACAACATACTAAAGGCATTGGTATGAATATGGTAGCTCATATGGGTTATGAAGGAGGAGACCCCATAATCAATGGCCAAGGGATCATTAATCTTGTCACGGTAAAAGAGAGACCAAGATATCAAGGATTGGGATATGGTCATAAAGAGTTTGGAGAGTGTTATAAACTATTTGAGGTAAAGAAATCATCATAGGATGATATGTCACACCAAGATGATAGTGATAATGTCAATTTGTCTCCCAAGAGAGATGAATGCTTCAAAGGACTTTGCATGTCATCATCCAGTCCACATCGTCAAAGTTATAGCCCAAGGGACAAGTATAAATGTCATGGGAATTTTCCAAATGTTGGTAATTTTTATTATTTTTTGGACATGTATCCTTGAATTTTTTGTGATGTAGTTGACCATTGTGTGGTTGATTGTGAGCAACGCAAGGTGATGGTCAAAAGAATGGAACAAATTATTGGCATCAAGCATGAAGAACCTCCTTCACATTTGAAGACTTCCTTGTTAGTGGGCAAGCGACAATACTTTTGTACCCATTACAACATGCATGGGCATGGGAATGAGAGATGTTGGAAAGTTCATCCAGAACTTCGTCCCAAGAAGGATAACAAGGTTATGCAAACCAATGCTAGGAACACAACAAGTGGCGAAGAGGATATTGGCGTAGTTCCTAAGGCAACCTTCAAAGCAAAATAGATACAGAAAGAGAACCCATAAGCCTAGGAGTGGCAAATATTGCATGGACTGTTTTTATAGTTTCTTGCTTTGTTGCTTTGTAAATGCTTGTTATTGTCGTTACTTATTTTGGGTGCTTTGTAAAGTGAACAAGAATAATCACTATTTGTATGTTTTTCTTTTACATGTTATGTTGTTGGATTGTCTATAAGTCCAAATGTTTGAGGAATTTTGGGATTTACAATGTTCGACGTCTAGTTTGTCTACAGTTGCATCATGTACTCACTCATACAATTGTTCAAGATGAAACTTGTTGTGAATGAAATCTTTGATAAACATTGTAAAAGAAATGACTATGTTTTTTTGGACAAAGCCAAATGGGTCATTGAATTATTGCACCCATAGTACTTTTGTGTACAAGCACAATTTTAGGACATTGAAGCAAAGTTTGAATCACTACATGGAAAGCATTGAGTTTCTTCTGATTTCCAAGATGGAAAGTCAAGTTTGTCTTCAACAAGGGAACTTCAAGATGAAGTTGGTTGAGCCATGGAAGATGGGTTTAAAGAGAATCTTTAGATTCCCTCCATTGATGTTTTTGTTCCTGCATGGTGATAAGAATTGTGGCTCGATTCGTGAAAGGACAGTAAGGTCTTCACATAGAGGATAGGTGGAGTACCTTGATTAGAGCTTGAAGGTACCAATTGAAAACAGAGCACTACGAATTGAGTTTGGGAAAGTTTTGAGTTTTGCCTCATTTTGTTTAGTAGGAGAAGGTAACTTCTGGAGTCCAAAAGTTTCTAGTGAGGAGGTATGATCCAAAGATCAAAGTTTAGCTCAAAAATGAAAGTACCCAGAATCTTTCAAAACCAGTGTCAAGTCATAGTGTTCATCATTTTGCTTCCAATGACACTTGTTTCACCTCACTATGATGTCGTATGACAAAGTTATGATGTTCTGATCGTTTGGCTCAACAACTAAAAAAGGTTGTAGGAGTGGCTCACTTGTCTGCTGACTGGGCAGTTGTATCGTTGATGTCAACATGTCTACTGGGCACATACAAACCAATCCTGTCTTGCTAAGTGGCAACCTCATACAGGTCAAGATGGCACATTTGTATTGGTTGGATTTGTTTGTGGTGGTCCAATGAGAGGACGCCACATGGCCCAACCAGAGGTCGCCATGTGCTAGGCAAAAAAATGTTAAGGGGTCTGATAGCCTCAGGCAGGATCGAACTTGTAACCTCCACTGACCAACTCCAACACCTTACCACTGCACTGCACCATGCTTCTTACCCCTATAGGGCACTGGTGCTATATAAAATTTTAATGGGCACGTTTTGGGACGAGGGGTCGGGCAATGATTCTTGGCCACTAGTCACTTGCCATCCCATAGGATCGATGACACAATGGGAGAGGGGTCGGGAACCAACCCCAGCCCCCGGTCACCAATCCTCCTCAAGACCACAGGCGGAGACCAGCAGGCGCTTAGCGGAGAGGGGCTTGGGACCAGCGCAACCTTCGGTCACGAGATCATCCACATAACCCTGGCACAGGGTGGAGAGGGCTCAAAGACCAGGCTCAACCCCTAGTCATGAGACCTCCCCAAATGACCTTGTAACTCTACGAAAAGGAACCAAGGAGTGAGGGGCTAGGCATATAGCCCGACCCTAGTCACAGGACTTGCACGTGACCTCGACGAAGTGCAAACCGATAGGGAGCAGAGATATATCCCTGACGTTGGGCATATGAAAGCCATATGACCACAAGTGGATCATTGAGAGGGTTCTGGTGGTGGTGGCGAGTAGTTAGCCCTAGACCCCGACCACATTAATGTTGACGTGACCACGAGCCCAGATAGAAAAGGGCCTAAGTTGGCGGGGGTGGGTCGTTGGCCCAGTCCTTGGCCATATGGGCCATGTGGCCATATTTTATCACTCATGAGAGTTATTGGCAAAAATAACTATCCGATAATTTACACCTTTAGCGGGCGAAATTGTCACCTCTCGAGCAGATTTTATAGTGGAATTTTCACTCTGCTTGTAGGTTTATCCAGTTTGTAGGACGGACAATAGGAGAAACTAGAGAGAGCAATAACTAGTTGAGTTTTTTGCCTTTTGGAGCTCAAGAAGAGTCTAGATAGGGGTTTTTGGACATTCTAGATCCAATGGAAGCATTTGTTTGTTGATTGGAGCACATCTGAAGAGAATTTTTGCAAGTTTGAGTCCATGGGTGTCAAGATCAATTAATGTTTTGGAGCAGTTATTGAAGGCTTTTGAGCATGGAGAGGACCTTGTATGGGTTTTCTAGCCTTCATATGTTAACTGCAGCAGCTGTGACTTATTTGGTACAACTCATGTTTGTATTTTCTCACTATGTCTTGTTGAGGAAAGCTCTCTTTTTGTACTTCAATGTGGAATTGTTGTACTTGTTTTCTCATTTTCAGATGGAGTACAGGGTCTTGATGTGAGAGCCCTTTTCTTGTTGATTGTTTCATGACTAACTATAGGTTGTCATGCTTTTTAGAGTGAGATTTATTTGCAGGAGAATGTTTCCTTGAAGGGGAAACTAGCCACTCTTTTTGTTAGCACACTTTATGTACTCTTTATCACTAAAATATATGGTGCGGTATAGTTGTGTTTACAGGTGTTGGGGAAATTATATGTGTTCTAATTCCAACATTTAATTACCAATCTAGGGCTTGTAAGCTTCGAGGCACAAACGCAAGTAACGCGGGATTAGAGCATATAGCCTAAACTAACATCTTAGAAATTCTGGAATAGGGTACTGAATAAAGTACATAATTTCTGTTCCCAAATTAGTTTACTGCTTAGTACAAAATTAGGTACATAACGAGATTTTTGTTTCTAAATCAGTTTACTGTTTAATACAAAATTATTGTTTCGCATTTAATTTATCCAATGATGAACAAAAATAAATCTCGTTAAATCTTCCTACGAATTCAAGCAAATAACCAACTATCTATTCAAATGATTATTGCACTACAACGTAAAGCTCACACATGAAATTAAACAATTGTACTTTAAATGGCATGCAATTCCTAAAGTATTAACACACGACCTATGCTAACAAATAACACTCAGTCTCTAATCAATTCTGGGTATTCCAAACAGAGCACAAGCTACAAGAGCCTCATGTCATTGGTATATATACATGATCATAAACAATGAAGACACGTTTCAGTTTAAAACAAGAGATTTAATTTGAAACACAGCAATTGTTTCTATTGGGAATTCGTTTTAAATTGAAACTTCCTTTTTCCAACCATTCAAGAATGTAAGAGTGTAATCACGAAATTAATCATGTACATGATATATTCATAACAATGTTCCTTAGCTTGCAAATACTGAGCGATAATATACTTGTTATCCTTTACCCAGATTTATGAAAACAAAGAAACAACTTAAGTACGAAATGAAGTATTGGAATTCTGAGAACCATTAACAAAACGATTAGAAATGAAATGTAAATCTATTTACTGAATCAAAACACACCTCCTACACACTACAATTTACTTAATCAAAACACACCTCCTACACACTACAATGTTCACAGGACTCGATTCCAGGTTGTGGTGGGCCCTTGCCACTACCCAGAGCAAGTCTTAAGCTAATTCAATACTTTGTGAATCAAAGAAACATAAATGATTAAATGAGAGTAAAAGTCGACCAATAATTGTATTAAAAAATCAATAAAGCATTAGTTTAGGAGTTCAATCTTAACAAAACATAATTGAAAAGGTTGTACCACAATCACCAACTTAGCCTGAGCGTATATCTCCTTATGCCAATCTACGTGTGTGTGTGTGTGTGTGTGTCACTTTATATACAAAATATTGGGCCTTTTAAAGAGTTTAGGCTGATGAAAAATAGTTACAACTGATTAGCTAAGAAAAGTAAAAATATATAAGATCTGAGCTAAGTTGGGCCAAGTGAAATTTCCATGATTATTTCACCTAGATTGTAACCTAACTTTTCTCAATCATGGCACTATCCTTGAAACGATAAAATTGATTCCATGTTCAAAGATGAGAAGGACTATCCTGTGATTTATGATTGCATCTCCATATAGCTTGAAAAAGATACAAAATGAATCTTCAACCCATCTTCTTCACGCTGGTACGAAACATCCGAAACCGTCAAACCCAGATTTCTGATACTAAGAATTGCGATACTTAAGAATTCCACCGACCATAACTTCTTCGTGGTGATGAATTTTGACAAACGGTTTATGAGTTACCTGAATGAGGGTACTTGGAACAAAACCAGAGATTATTCTTCATTTGATCACAAATTTAGATTTTCACCTATAGGAATTCTGCATTTTGTACTTAGTCCAATAACATCTTGCCTTATGAAGAATTTTGGCAATGGATCCCTGCTGTAAATGAACTTGGAAAAACCATCATTAGAAAATCATAGCAAAGTCATCTCTAACCATTAAAAAGTTAAGAAAACTCATGATAATCAACCACAAAGTGTAAGATATGAATTGGAGGCAAGTTATGAAATTATGGTATGAAATGAGTTAAAAATATAGGAATCTAAGTTATGAATAGTGGTAATGTATGGTGGAAAAATTGGCATATTTTAGGACCAACAATAGGCCCAAAGATGTAGTCCAGGACGGGTGAACTCCGTTACCAAATTTTGAGCTGTCTCTATTCTTGAATTTCTTTATGAGTTAAATGATGATATGTTACTTTTTAAAGTTCACATGTAAAACTAACTCCTTAACCTTGAAGAGACCTTAACAACTTGTGTTTGTGTAAGACCCATTTTTGCTTGCAAAGTGTCAGATGACGATCAATTTTTATGAAGGAGAAGTTCTCCTCCAATTCCATATTTGTAGCTACTCAAGCAGCTTTGATCCATGTCCATTCTTAAGCTAATAGGGCTAACAACTTCATTGAGGGTATCCAACACATCTGCCAATAGGTCCATGACATATTGGACAAATCCAATGATAAGTACAAGCAATGACACGATCAACATCGGGTGCCACATAAGTTCCAGGTGGCACGGCAAAGTTTGGCTACATTTGCAGAAGGAGAGCCTCGTTGGGCCCCACCGTAAGCTTTAGCCACTTTGATATGGATCGTACACCATCACCAAGGTTGTAGGGGACAATGCTTTCGAGCTCAACATTCCACTGTTCCTTGGCCTTCACCTAGTGTTCAATGTGGGCCGTCTTCGAACATACTTGCCACCATTACTGGACACAACCAACATTGCAAAACAACTCACACCAGCGGAGTTAAACCCAGACTGGATGGAACATGCATAACTGATCGGATCATAGACACATATATCAAGAACACTCGCCAACGAAGGATCCAACTATCCAACTCCTTCTCCAGGGCAATTAGTTCACCAGGGACCAGGTTCAACAGAATTTTCCTCACCTCATGGAGGCTCTGCACGTAATGGGGACCATTTATTCCTAAGGAAGGAGGACTGATCCATGTGTATATTGGTGGTCATTCGCCTATTCCACCTATACCTCTAGTCAATTTCATTAGTTTCCTTGTTTTTAACAACATTTACGATTTATAGTAGTTTTTTGGGTCCTAAACTTTTGGAGTTGTTTTGATCCCCCTAGATGACATTGGAAAATCTTGTAGTACTCGAAGAGATCTTTCCAACAAGGTGTCGTACGCGCAAAATGGATATAATATGACCAAGTTACAACCCCGGGAAGTTGGCTGCCCAACGAAGCCCACAAACTCTTGGCATTCCATCTCTTGGTGTTAGGGTTTTGGTTGTTTAGGTTTTTCCCTTGTTGTTCAATAATGAAAAGGACCTTGAGCCTCATTGTAACATAGTTCAAAGGCATGTAGCCACCACATCTCTTCTCAGAGATAAGCTACCATTGCTCGAGTTAGTTTATTTCCATTATGTTTGTAAGCATATTTCAATACTTTGATATTAACGAAATGAAGTGTTATTTCTATTGCATCTACGTATTGTGGTTATATTTGTATTTTGTTGCATTCCTATTTAAGTTTGGATCATCACTCTTTTCATGTGTTAGTCCCTTCATGTATAACTCTACTTCAAGAAGAAGAAGGAACTATTACAGGTCAAAGTAGTTTTCGAGTTTCTATCAATCAAGATCATAATAAAGAAACAATAGGATTATTTTCTTTCACAAACCAGGTATGGTTGTAGATATTTCAAAATTTTATTTCTATGATTTAGTATTAATTCATTTTTCATTTCTATTTTTTTATGTACACATTTGTGCAGGTTTTAAGCAACTTGAATGGCTATGTTGAAAGTTTGATTTTACTTAGTTATGAATAATTTAGTTTTGTTTATGTTAGTTTTCTTTTACTTACTAGAATAATGCAGTTATGGAAACAAGTAGTTGTCGGGCCCATAAGAGAATTCCACTTTAACATTTTCCTCCCTTAATCATTTATGGTCTTGCTCATGTTTACTTTTGTTAAACCTTTCTTTAACTTTTGGTTATCAACACTTAGTAAAGCTTTAAGGTAACCAGTTTGATCATGAAGCAAGAACATATAAAGAGACCAAAATAAAATAAAATGAAGCTCTCATGTTTCATTCCCAACCAAAATTAAGATTTGATGGTTATTTACTCTTACTTTCCAAGGAAGAATTGAAAAATGGTTCAAAGTGTTACCAACAAAATCAATTTACTCATGGAACCAATTTATGGAAGTATTCCTTCTTGCTCATCATAACTATAATTATGATGAACTGTGCTTCGAAAAAGATAATCTTTATATGTTGGAAAATGAAGCTGTAAATGCATTTTATTCTTGTTCTATTTTACTTTACTGTAGGTTTCATCCTGAATACTTATTGTCTGAGGAAGATTTAATTGAATGGTTTTATACTCTTGTTTGTCTAACTAATAAACACAATGAAACAAACAATGATGAGCATAACATAAATCTTACTTAGGATGTGCAAGACATAGAATTGATAGTTAATTTTGATTCTATTTCTAACTCTATTGAGCCAATCAATGGATCTGAAACTATTTCACAACCACACACATTAGGTGTTTGTTTTACATATTTTAACAATAAAAAAATAACTCAAAATTAAATCTTCAATATGAAGATGTTCATGAAACCCCCCTTGATGTCAGTTGTGAAGAAGAAAATTCGATAGAAATAAATTTCATAGAAAAAAGAATTTAACTAATTGACAGATAAATAATACCTCTTCTTCACATGTTGATCTAGAATTAGTTCCTTCTATTTTAGTGAAAGATTTACCTTTTAATCAGAGTTTGTCAACTAACCTAATGGAAGATGTTACATTTCATGATGATCAAAATCAGTTATACTATGAAAATCATTATTTTATGTATTTAGCTTTGCTCTCTAATTTGAATTCATGCACCAATCATTCTATTAATCTTAATGCTAAAACTCCTATTCCAACTAGTTCATGTCTCATTAATTTATTTATTTTGGCAAATCAACGAAATTATCAAGTTTCCCTCACTTTAGTTCAGGATGATGAAGTTAAAGATAATCTAACTATTGATATCAGTTACAATACTCTTGCATATCCATTTGATAATATTGATAATTCAAATATTTTTCATGATCAACAAGATATGGAAGTTACCTATGATAATTGTTCTGATATTTATAACATTGAATCCTTGCAAAGTGAGATACAACCGTTAAATATTACAAATTTTGATGATTTTCCTTTAATAGAATCATTTCCATTTAAGCACAAATCTGAAATAATTTTATATCCTAATCATGTTTATTTTATTCTTCAGAATTCATTACAAGTGTCCACAAATGTCTCTGTTAATTTTGCCTTGAGTACTTGTTTTGAACATATCCTTGTGAAACCATCTCCCTCTCTCAACGATATTCTAAATTTTGTAAATGAATTGGTAGTTGCCTTACTAATTATAGGTTATATAAGTTAGTGAAGGATGATCATGAATACATGGAAACTTGTTAAGAGAATGAGACACTTTAGTTGCGATCAATGGTTATATAAGGTTCCCAAGGTCTTTATAAGTTCTGTAAAAATAAATTACATTAATATTCTCCCATGTGTTGCATTTTCATCTCCTTGTCTCTTCTCATGTACATATCAAGATCGGATAGAGGCTTCGTTAGAAGATTCTTAGGATAGGATAGGATAGAGGCTTAGTTTCTTGTAAATAAACCTCATCTTCTCTTGTATATCATTGATATAGATAGTTCAAGTTTTTCATATTGTTTAATATTTCTTACATTTATGTTACTAATCTTCGATGTACATATCCTTGTAGAATCACTATAAATTAGGTTAGGGTTAGGGTAGTACAGTTTGTTTATGTTACTTGAACAAATGTATTGATGAAGGTATTCATGCTGGAAGCGAGTTATCATCATGGAAGACATTATAACTTTTCTCCTCAATTTTATTTATCATTTTTCTCAGATTCAATTTTGTTAAATATTTATTTTTGAGTCTCGTACTTTTTTTTTATAACAAAAACGAGTAGATTTTCTATTAAATTATGCACTCAGATGCAACAGTTACTCTGGAAGTTGTTTACATATGTGCATTTGAGAGTGAGTCCTCTAAGGAGGAGCTAGTTGATATTACCAAAGAGGCTATGTTGGAATATGACTATTGTGTTATGAAACCAGCTCAAGAAAAGATAGATCAACGCCTTAGAATTCAGCCTCTTCGAGGAGGCAACCTCCTTTACATTACATAAATGAACAATTCTTGGATGATTCAAATGACAAAACCTCCTTTCTATATATAGGAGTCTAAGGAGTCACAAAATAATCCAGCCGACCTAACAATAATAATATAAAGCCACAAAAATAACAATAGACGGATTCTATGGGGCACAGTAATAACAATATGGGGGCAATAGGGGCACAACAATATTAATAAGGGGTATAACTACAATAGTAATGGGGTAATCAGTAGTATTATAGGGACCCAACATACCCCTCGCCTTCAAAAAAGTGTTGTCCTCAACGCTTGAGTAGTTCTGGATACTTCTGCATAAAATTCTCATCCTCCCATGTGGAATCTTCAGCAGATAAGTTCTTCCACTTGATAAGATACTCTGAAATTGATCGATTTCGTAGCTGTCGAGTTCTTGTTTCTATGACTGCTTCCGGTTCCAATATAATTTTTCCTTCCTCATCAAGTTCTGGCAATATTGTTTGAACTGGGAGTTGTCGCCTATAACCTTCTTTAAACATGAAACATGGAAAACTGGGTGCAATCGAGAGGTTGTAGGAAGCTCCAATTTGTATGCCATAGTACCAATCTTTTGCAACACCTTGTACGGACCATAATACTTTGGTGATAATTTATTATCCTTATTAGCTTGCTTGAGGGACATTTGCTTATATGGCTATAGCCGTAGGAATACCCAATCACCTACATCAAAACTTCTTTCACTGCGATGTTGATCTGCCTGTTGTTTCATTCTATTCTGTGCCAACACGAGGTTATCCTTTAAGAGTTGGAGGACTTGTTGTTGATGTTCGATGTGATGTTCCACAGCCTGAACCTTAGAATTTTCTCCTAAATATGATGTGATGGATGGTGGTTGATACCCATAAAGTGCCATAAATGGGGTCATTTTTGTTGCTGTATGGAAGGAAGTGTTATACCACCATTCAGCCAGAGGCAACCATTTGACCCATTGTGTCTGTTTATCAGATACAAAGCAACGAAGATATCCTTCCAGACATTTGTTTACTATCTCAGTTTGCCAATCAGATTGAGGATGATAAGATGAGCTATGAGCTAACTGAGTACCAAGACAAGAAAATAATTATGTCCAAAAATTTCCAGTGAAAATGGGATCTCTGTCACTTACAATAATCTTTGGGTTTCCATGTAGCTTTTGAATTGTTTCCATAAATGCAGTAGAAATTGTACTGGCTTTAAATGGATGTGATAATGCACAAAAGTGTGCATACTTGGTAAGTATGTCAACTACCACCATGATGCCACTTTTTCCCTCACACTTGGGTAAACTTGTGATAAAATCCATTGAAACCTCCTCCCAACGTTGGCTTGGAATGGATAAAGGTTGTAATAGACTCGGTGTCTTAATTGTTTCCACTTTATTTTGTTGGCAAACCAAACATTCCACCACAAACTTTTGAATATCTGATTTAAGGCCATCCCAAAAAAATTCCTTCTTAACCCTGTGGTAAGTTTTTAGAAATCCTGAGTGCCCTCCTAAGGGAGAAGTGTGCAATTCCATAAGAATCTTTTGTTTTAGCTGGGAATTCTTATAGAGGTATAAGCGATCTTTGTACCATAACGAATAGTTTTGCCAGTTAAATGTATCAGACGTACTGGAATCTTGTTGTAGCTTTCGAATAAGTGCCCACACTTCTTCGTCATTCTTCCATTCCTCCCTTGCTTCGTTTATCCAATCTGGTTGGATAATAGAAATGGCGCACAACAATGCTTCCACATCCTCATCCTTTCTTGAGAGTGCATCTGCCACAACATTTTGCTTCCCTTTTTTGTAGATGATTTCAAAGTCATAACCCAACATCTTTGTGACCCACTTTTGTTGCTCTTCAGAGGATAATCTTTGTTCTAAAAAGTATTTAAGGCTATCATGATCTGTTTTTACCTTGAAGTGTCTTCCCATTAGGTAGGGTCGCCATTTCTTAAGTGCATGGAGTATTGCCAACATTTCCTTCTCATAAATAGCTTTGCTTAAAAACTTTCCCTTGATTGGACGACTTTCAAAAGCAATGGGTCTTTCATCTTGCATTAGAACAGCACCAATTCCATTTCCTGAAGCATCACATTCCACAATAAAGGTTTTTGTGAAGTCTGGTGTAGCTAAGACCGGTGCTTGGCACATTGCCTCTTTAAGATGTTCAAAGGCCTTTGTTGCTTCCGGAGTCCATGAAAATGCATCTTTCTTCAATAATGTTGTTAGAGGTGCTGCTATTCTCCCATAATTCTTAACAAACTTGCGATAATACCCTGTCAACCCAAGAAATCCTCGCAGATGCTTTATGGATGTGGGGATTTTCCATTCCTTAATGGCTTTAATTTTTCTAGGGTCTACCTTAACTCCTTCATGAGATACAATATGACCCAAATATTCCACCTCCTGGACTCCAAAGGAACATTTGGATCTTTTTGCATATAATTGTTTCTCCTCCAATAGTTGTAGCACCCTGTCAACATGTTCAACATGATCCTTCCAAGACTTGCTGTAGATTAGTATATCATCAAAAAATACTAACACAAATTTTCTAAGGAATGGTTTGAAAATTGAATTCATCAAACCTTGAAATGTTGAAGGTGCATTGGTAAGGCCAAAAGGCATGACCAAAAATTCATAATGACCCTCATGAGTTCTAAATGCTGTTTTCGGAATGTCTTCAATCTTCATTCTGATTTGATGATATCCTGAACGAAGATCCAACTTGGTGAAGTAAATTGATCCATGCAATTCATCCAGTAATTCATCAATGACAGGAATGGGGAACTTATCTTTAATAGTGAGCTTGTTGAGCTCCCTATAATCCGGACACATGCGCCATGATCCATCCTTCTTGTGCACCAATACTACTGGAGCAGAGAAAGAACTTTGACTCGGTTGAATTATACCAGCCTCTAGCATTTCTGCAACCATACATTCAATTTCACTCTTTTGGACATAGGGATATCTGTACGGTCTGATGTTTGGAGGAACACTTCCTGGAATCAGATGAATAGCATGATCATGATCACGCATAGGTGGGAGACCTTTGGGAGTCTCAAATACCTTGGAATGATTGTCCAGGACTTTTTGGAGATCTGGAGAAATAGATGATTCCGATGTGGAAACATCTAGCGAACATAATTGTGCAATTACACCTCTTTGCTCCTTTTTTAGAAGCTTTTTCATACTATTAGAGCTAATTATCTTTCCTGGTTTCCCTGCAATACCCCTTAATTCAACTTCCTTTCCTTCCATAGAAAATTTGATGAAAAGTTCTTGAAAATTAAAAGCTATTGTACCCAAGGATTGTAGCCATTGGACTCCTAGTACAACATCAACACTTCCCATTGGAATGGAAAGCATTGGGCTAGTCAATACATATTCTCCCATGGATAGCTTGATATTATGGCACTTTCCAGAGAAATTTATTGTTCCTCCATTTGCAACCATCACTTGACACTCTGGTGCTGGATATAGGAAGCAATTCAATTCTTTTGCTACCTTACAATGAATAAAATTGTGGGTGCTTCCTGAATCAATCAACACTATTACCTTTTTCTTCTTGATTTGTCCTTCTATCTTGATGGTTTGAGGAGTGGTAATTCCCACCAATGCATTACAAGATATGGTCAGATTTATTTTTTCTTCATCTAGGCTTTGTTCCTGGAGTATATCCTCTTCTTTTGACCTTTCTTGCTCCTTTTCTTCTTCCTCTTCACAATCTATGTAGAATAATTTCTTCTCAGCACACTTATGACCTTTAGTGTATTTGCTATCACAACTGTAACAAAGCCCTTTTGCTCTTTTTTCTTTCAATTGTTGTGGTGTCAACCTTATAGGTTGTGAAAGACTATGGGCAACAACACTTCCGTCTTTATAGTTGTGAGTGGTATGCTTCCTGGTTGCCATAATTTTGCTTTCCATTTTTCTTGCTAACCTGAATGCCTTCTCTAATGAATCAGGTTCCCAAAGGCGAACATCATGTTGGATATTATCCTTTAAAGACCCTATGAACACATCAATCCTATGCTCCTCTGGAATATCTTTTACCCTTATGTTCAATTTTTGGAACTCCTCAATGTGCTCCATTATTGAACCCTTTTGTTTGAGACTTATCAATTGGCTGAAAAAAGTTTTGCTTTTCGTATCCTCATAATGTGCTATCAATTCTTCCGTAAAAATTGCCCAAGTGATAAATTGTTTACGAGAGCAAAACCATTGATACCATACAAACTGATTTGGTTCCAAATATAAAGTTGCCATACGTACCTTTTGTGTGTTTTTCACATTATTGAGATCGAAAATTGCTCCATCTGTAATATCCATGTTGCGGGATCCTTGCCATCAAACTTTCTCATATCGATTTTTGGAATATGGTGGGTCTTCGATCCAACATTAGAGTCTATGATATCATGATTAACATTTCTTTTGTTCGCATCATGAGTTTCCTTTACTACCTTTTCACCATTAGTAAGTATTTCTTGTAGAAAATTTGTCAAATCTGTCTTCATATCTGTCATGCCTGTCTTCAAGTTTGTGTTCAAATCTATCTTCAATTCTTCCATGTCTGTCTTCAAATCCGTCTTCCAATCATCCATCTTAGCTTCCACGCCCTTTATCTTAGATTCCATGCCATTTATCTTAGCTTCTGTTAGCTTTTGTGAGCGTGACATTTGTTGCACTTGTTCTTGTAATTTTGATATATCATGTAGCATTTCTTCCTCTTCTTCATGAGTCATGCTAGAGCTTTCAGGTTCCTTACTAGGTGTTTGCATTTTCTTTCCTCGGGGCATCAGTTACCGATAATAATTCTTTACTATGCCCTTTGAATTCCTTCAAACCCAACTTACACAAAAATTTAAAAAAAAAAACTACACACCTTTTTTCACTTTGTAGAAGCCTGATATTGAATCTGATGTATCTCTGTAATTACAGATCCTCCAATTCTAAAATTGCAACTTGTAGTAGCCTTCTGTGTCCTCTTTCCAATGCCACAAGTCTGACCCAAATTGGATTCTCCAAGGAAGAGTTATGCGAAATCTCCCACAGTGACTTGATTATAGACTAGTTCAGTAGAGCGAACTTGTACAACGTGCCACGAGTCACTGTTTTGACCTATGGATCTGAAAAATGCATACAAGAAACTACAGTTTGTCCTCTTTTTGTACCTTCTTATGAAATTTCAATCTGATCCCCAGAGAGAAAGTTATGACGATTTTCCCCAGGTCACCTGTTTTGAATGTAATTCAGGAGTCTACAAAAAGACCAACTTCCTCAGATCATATCTCTGTAAATATCGTGCAAAAAGCTCTGACATTCGGACCCAAGGTTCAGGGAGATTTCTTCTCAAATGGGTTTTTTTTGCGACTTCTGAAACGTCACAAAAAAAAAGTTATAGCGAAAATGCCACGATGACCTGTTTGGAGCAGCGAAACCCTAGAATCCAAAGCTCTGATACCAAATGTTATGAAACCAGCTCAAGAAAAGATAGATCAACGCCTTAGAATTCAGCCTCTTCGAGGGGGCAACCTCCTTTACATTACATAAATGAACAATTCTTGGATGATTCAAATGACAAAACCTCCTTTCTATATATAGGAGTCTAAGGAGTCACAAAATAATCCAGCTGACCTAACAATAATAATATAAAGCCACAAAAATAACAATAGACGGATTCTATGGGGCACAGTAATAACAATATGAGGGCAATAGGGGCACAACAATATTAATAAGGGGTATAACTACAATAATAATGAGATAATCAGTAGTATTATAGGGACCCAACATATTGTAAGGCAACATGAGTTAAGCTTGCAAAAGTGACCCAACAACAAACACATTTATAGTGAGAATACATTAGATAAGTAGGTGGAAATCATTATCTGGAGGTCAGTGTAGATTAGGTAGATGTCTACCAAAATGCTGAATTGAAGCACTAGAATTCGAATTTTTATTTTCCTTTGTAGCAAGTTGAAATTTCAGATCTTCAATCTTCTAACAAAGAGCATCCATTTTGTTAGCTTGACATGCCAATTTATCCTTAAAAGCCCAAAATTCTTCCATAAGTTTGATGGAGATTGACACTCGTTATTGCAACTTCCAATTTGTATCCATGATTTCCAATTAAAGGGCTTCAATTTGTTGATAACAATTGTTAGCACTCGATTTTACCCCCTATTCTCATATTTTTTTCTCTATTGGCTCACATTTCTGAACTATAGGAAGGGAGAAACCCATTTTTATCTTGTGACCGCTACAGAGGACTCAAGAATTCAGAAGGGGGGCTACATGGGTGAGAATCCAAGGCTATTACAACCCTGTAGAAGATGACACAAAACATGTAGAGAGGAGACAACATCCACCCACCGAGAGATAAAGTACCCGCTAGGAATTACACGATTTTTGGGGCGCTTAGACCAAAGAATTCAAATGACAAACTCAAACCCCCAATTGAGAAATATATCGACCAAAGGCTATAGAGCATATATATGATAATGGAAAAGGGGAGGTTGCTTCTTCTTTCAATAGGGAGTTTGGCACACCAATTTAAAGAGAGAATTAAACTACCATACATGAGGAAGGGGCCAACCTGATTAGAGACACACTTGCGAGGAGGGACTAGTTGGAAAATGAGGATGTTATGGTCCAAGGCGATTCAAATTTTGTCCATTCAAACTATTATGATACCAAGGTGGATCTAGGAGATAGAGTTTCTGCTAATATTCACTCGAAGTTTGTGGTTGTTGCCACCAACAATGTTAATCAGGGAACCAGGAGGAGTCCATGAGACCTCCACTAGGATCAGGCATACCAACATAGAGGACCTCCATAACTTAATAAAATAAAACTTAATTTTCTCTAGGATTAGAAATATACGAATAGAGGAATGATATGGAGCCATAAATTTAATGTGCAGGAGGGTATTCCCACATGTGACGTTATGCCATTCACATTGTTACTCATAATTGCAAATGCCATTGGAACAATCAACCGCAGGGGTGTGGGGTTTGTGTATGAATCAGACCACCGCTTATTCCTTGTACTCTAGGCACGTAAGAATGATGAAATAAATCTGATTGTATGGATCGTTGCATCAGTGGATGTCACGATAACATGTCAATAAGCCCCTTCGCACACCCCCCCCCCCCCCTTTTTAACCCATTTTTCTAAGGTTTATATTAAATTTGTGGGGAAATTGGCTTAACCAAGGACACAAAGACATATAGATATGCACATAAGGAAGGAAGGGGGTCGTGGAATGCCTCTTCACCCTTGAATTCCATTTATTTTTATTTGTCCTGCTTTAAGCAGACAAGCAAGATTGGCTTGTCTATCTGCTTCAAAATTTTGATGTTTGAGGACAAGGAAGAGGGATTTGTGAGGGAAGTCTTATAGAGTCCTTGAAAATATTTGGAGTAGAAGTTTAATATGGTTTTCCTTAGGCCAAGAACCTTTGTGTGAGTGTTGAATTATTAGGAGATAATCCCCTAGGATTGCAATATTTGATATATTCAAGTCTTTTGCCAATATTAACCCTAGTAGAATGACATACATATTTTCTTGTTTATTAGTCATTTTCCCCAACCCCCAGGAGTATTTGATTTCCAATTTTCCTTCGGGGTTGTTTATAACCCTTCTCCCTATTACCACCCCTTGAGTCTCATACTTTAATTACTAATTGTTAAGACTTATTTAGTAAATGTTTAATGTTATCAATTTGGCTATGAAGCAAGAATATTTAAAAGGGGCACTCTGTTGGGACACCCATATTTTAATTTGTAATCATAACCATACAATTAGTTTAGGAGTTTGTTTGTGACTGATTTCCTAGAATAAGAGCCTGACTAATAATTAAGATAGAAGACAAACATATCATAATCTTAACATAAATTAAAACACATATTAATCTGGCACTAGCAATGTACCTTTCTTTTATGTTAAGATATTCCTTCACATTTTGTCTTGTTGGAATTTTGTTTTATTCAAGGTTGGTTTTCCACCTTTTCATTAATTTTCACTTTCCCCCCATGCTTTTAAATTTGTATTTTCTTTGAACATTTGCAATATTTCCTATGGTCTTGGTCTTCATAGTCCTTTGAGTTATGTATAGGTTTTTTTTCAAGGGAAAATCATAATTTTCATTAAGAGTTTTGAAAATTACATTTTGTACATGCACAAAAGTGCATTCCTCTACTTATGTACAATTTCTTTGCTTTGCTTCAGATTTCATTTGCATTTTGATTTCGTGATATTTTCAAAGTTTTATATGGGAATCTCTCCAAGGAAACACAAATAGTTGTCCTAAGGAATCTATACTCTATCATTATAAATGGGGTTTTTCATTTATCTAAGAACACATTTATCAATTTTCTTTCTCCTCCATTGATTATTGACTATGGAGGAACACTAGGATATGTTTCAAATATTAGGGTTCTCTTTTATATAAAGGAAAAAATTTATTTCACTCTTTTCTTATAAATCCACCTCTTTTCCCGCCACATTAAATCCTCTACGTTGGTATCTTAGAGGAAGGCTTTTGGAGTCAAATTTTAAAGTATCACATCTATGTCTATGAAAATAAAAGCATCTCTCGTGCCACCGTGCTCTCTTCGCCCAATTGCATAATGCAATTCTCAACTAATCAAATCTAAAGGGTCAGATTAAATATAAGAGAGTTGAAATCACTACAAAGTATGGGAAGTACAAGTAAACTTGTCGGGGCTATGGACGCTCACTGGCAATAGGGCTATGCTTGTATGTTACTGAGACTTCCTCGTGAGGGCTATGGACGCTTGTGGGCAACAAAACAATGCCGAGAAAAAAATATAAACTATGCACATAATGGATGTTTTCTAATCATAAAACTCCATAATTCTACCTTTTCTATTCAATTGTATGAGAATAATGTAACATCAATCTCCCTATTTATGGATTCATTGGTTAAAGATTGAGTAGATTCCTGTAAATAAGCATATTCTTCTCTTGTATATCCTTGATATATATAGTTCAAGATTTTCATATTATTTAATATTACTTAAATTTCTATTATTGATCTTCGATGTACATATCATTTCAGGTCCCTTGTGAATTAGGATGGGGTTAGTGCAATATGGCTTGTTTATTTATTCAAATAATTGCAACAGTGAAGACATTCATGTTGGAAATGAGTTATCATTAAGGAAGAAACTATAACTTTTCTTCTCACTTATATTTATCATCTTGCTCATATTCAGTTTTGTTAAATATTTCTATCTAAGTCTCATACATTAATTAATTTATTTATTTTTTACAAAAATGAGTATATTTAAAAAAAATAATAAATAAAATAAATAAATAAATAATAATAATAAATAAATAAATAAATTGCGACTAGACGCGGTAATTACTCAAGAAGTTGTTTACATTAATGCATATGAGAGCAAGCCCTCGAAGGAGGAGCTAGCTAATATTACAAGAAGAATATGTTGGAATATGACTATTGTAAGGCAACATGAGTAAAACTTGCAAAACTGACCCAACAACAAAACACATTTATAGTCATAATAAATCAAGGAAGTATGTGGAGATCATCATCTGGAGGTTGTTTGAGATCAAGAAGAAGTCTACCAACATGCTAGTTGGAAGCACTGGATTTCGAATTTTGATTTTCCCCGGAACAAAGTTGAATTTTCAGATCTTCAATCTATTGATAGATTGCATCCATCTCGTCAACTTGACATGTTAATTTATCCTTCAGAGCATAAATTTCATCCATAAGGTTGATGGACACTCATTGGTAGTAGGGCTATGTTTGTATGGTCCCGAGACTTCCTCGTGGGGGCTATGGACGCTTGTGGGCAATGAAACAATGTCAAGAAAAAAAATATAAACTATGCACATAAAGAATGTTTTCAGATCATAAAACTCCACAACTTTACCTTTTCTATTCAATTGTATGAGATTAATGTAAAATCAATCTCCCTAATTATGGATTCATTGGTTAAAGATTGAGTAGATTCCCGTAAAATAAGCATATTCTTCTCTTGTATACCCTTGATATATATAGTTCAAGTTTTTCGTATTATTTAATATTACTTGAATTTATGTTACTGATCTTCGATGTACATATCATTGCAGGTCCCATGTAAATTAGGTTAGGGTTAGTGCAGTATGGTTTGTTCATTTATTCAAATAACTGCAACAATGAAGACATTCATGCTGGAAATGAGTTATCAGCAAGGAAGAAACTATTACTTTTCTTCTCCCTTATATTTATCATCTTGCTCATATTCAGTTTTGTTAAATATTTCTTTTTGAGTGTCATAATTTTTTATTTTTATTTTTTTTAACAATGTCGGCTACTCATATATTAGAAAAACTTTCTGAAAAAAGATCTAGTACATAGCGAGGGAAAGTATGAGAACTGAGGCACAAAATCGGGTACGCAGACCCATTATCCTCATAGTTTCTCTTAATTGAACACAATACAGTAAACAAGCGGCTATACTGCCTTACATAGGAACCTCCTAACCAAGCAAATTTGCAATGCATGAAATCAAGGGTAATGTTGAGTGACCGAGTCTTCCTTCCGGGCGCTGGCTCTAGTCGAATTTTCTGCTTGTTGGCTCTCAGTGAGGGTGCGCAGATGGTCTATAACCGCCTCCATGTGGATACAGCGATCTTTTAAGTCTTCAATTTCCCTTTTCCTTTTTTCCAGCTTCTTTCTTTTGGAATTCCTATCCGCGTGGTAATCTTCTGTTAGTTCCTTCACCTGAGCTATTAGACTGTTGATCATTACGGTGTGTGCCATACACATATTGCACTCTTTGTTATTGAATATGTTCCCCAGTGGATCTTTGATCTGGGCCTGGTTGGAGGTCTGACCTTGCTGTCCCGCCATTGGAGTGACCTGAGGGATAAGAGGTGAGTGCGAGCTTTTGAAGAGGGAGCCTGAGACAGCCTTGGAGGGCGCGGGACCGATGAGGAGCTGAGGATTTAGGAGGAGACGAGAGGGCCTCTCAAACTTCTGGAAATCACTGCTGGAGGGACAAGAACCACTGTTATATAAAAACAAATTCACATAAAACTGGTACTGTCTTACCCCAGGTTCTGGACCGATGACAAGAATCCTTGAAGAGGAGAGAGCTTCCGAACTGCACCAAGAATTTGGACTGGCTGTAGAAGCTCGATCACTAACTGAGGAAAGGTTATGGAGCTGTCCACTATTTGTAGATGAAGGGAGGTTCTTCGTGCTGGTGGATCGGGACTGAGTAGGCTCGAGGATAGGATGAAAATGTTCAAGGGCCATGATTACCCTTTTGACTGTCTGAGTACGAGAAGTATGGGCATTGCTGAAGACGCAAAGAGAGCCTGCCTTGGAAGGACGAGGAGTCACGCGTGCTATTAGGACGATGAGAGATTTAGAGGCCCGAGATCGAGAGGCTCTGTCATTGAGCCAGTTTGTGCAGCTTTGAGATATTGAGAAAGATACGATAAGATGGCTCGGATGCCTGAAATGACTTCTCCCCTGATAAGGGACGGCGGAGGGCTTGTAGTTACGGGATATCCTTGACATAGTATGAATTATTCTCCCTGACCTGGCCGATACTCCTTCTGACCGCTTGATTTGCTTGCTGGTCTGCCTCCTTGTTGAAATTCCTGAGGATGTGTTTGAAAGTAACTTCTCCTAACACTCTAACATTCTCCATGATTCGATTCTTAATATTGTTGAGGGCCAGGTGTTTGAAATCTCTCCCTGTACTCATGGCAGCTATTATTATAGCTGAATCTCCTAAGATGAGTAGGTTCTGAAGGCCGAGATTCTTTGAAATGAGAGAGCCCAAAAGGAGACCATAGGCCTCTGCTTTGTTATTGGGCATTTGGCCTAATCCCCATTCAAAGGATACCATAGTGTTCCCCTGCAAATCCTTAATGATCCCACCGGCCCCAGCTTGACCCGGGTTCTTTTTTGAGGCCCCATCGAAATACAGGATAGGCCTTTTTTGATTTCTTATCCAATTACTAATTTCCTCTTCGGTGCCACGAAGCTTCCAATTCTGACTGCCCTTCCTCTCTCTGATACCAGCACATGGACTTGGTGTAAGGTTGAATTTTCCCAGCCAATCCTTGAGCCTCTCATCCTCGACCTCCAAGTCTTTCTTAGAAACCCCTATTGCTTCGAAAGACTCAGCAATGAGGGCAATAGATTTAGCCACAATGCCTGAAATGGAAGGCTTTTGGTTATTGAAAATGCACTTATTGCGTGCAATCCAGATTTGCCAACTCAGATTAGCAGGGATGCTGTTCCAGATCCTGTGCACTATGTGATTACCTTTTTTGGGTTGATGTAGTCTTTTGTCCCAGTTTTTATGGAGGGTCGAGATCTGAGGAGGGAGGGCTTCTGAAGAGATAGCACCAGAGAGGAGATGCCAACAAGCTTTAGAAATCGGGCACTCAACGAAGAGATGAGTGATGGTTTCTTCTGCTGACCTACAAAGACAACACATAGAAGGCCCCTGGATACCTCGCTTCCTGAGGTTCTCAGCAGTTAGGATTTTACCGTGGAGAAGAGTCCAATTGAATAATTTGACCTTGGGGAGGCATTCAGGGCGCCATGCAGCTTTGTACAGGGACCAATTGTTTACCACTGAGATGTCCTGGAGGGCTTTGTATCCTTCTTTGGCTGAGTAATTGCCCCCATTTGGGTCCCAAACGAACTTATCTTCTTTCCCTCTGTTGGTGGGGGCTGAACCACTGAGGGAGCTTTTGAGCTCGTCCCAAAGCTTGGCTAAGTTCAGAGGGAGATTGGGGAGGGACCAGCCAGCCCAGCAATCATGATCCCATAAAGAGATTTCGGAGAGAGAGTTGAAATTCGATTCAGCCATCCACCGTTGGAGGGGAAACAGATGACGAAGTGTTTCTCTGGCCTGTGACCCCATTATTCTATCTCTCCAGATGCTTATTTCGCTGCCATTCCCAGGAGCTCTAGAGATGAATGGCTTGCAAAGGGGGAGCGATTTCTTGATAAGGTTCCAAGTTGGAGTGCCTTGTCTTTCTATAATGTTTTCTGTTAGGATATTGCTGTTTGGACCGTTCAGGTATTTCTTCTTCATTATGGAAGTCCACCAAGCATCTTTTTCGTTTAGAATCCTCCAGATAAGTTTGAAGCCCAATGCTAGATTTGCTAGCCTAGGAACCCTTATTCCTAGCCCGCCCTTTTCCACTGGAAGGATCACCTTATCCCACTTGACCAAACTGAACTTCTTGGTATTCTGCTTGCCTCCTTGCCACAGGAAGCTTCGGATTATCAACTCCATATGTTTATGGATGCTTGCCGGAGCTAGAGCGATAGCGAACTGATAGATGGGAAGAGAAGCGAGGACGGACTTGATTAGTATCGATCTACCTGCTAAGTTTAACCAGTGCACTCCCCAACTTTGCAATTTGCCTCTGAGTTTTTCGATGATCTTGACCCAAATCCCTGATTTGATTGTCTCTTTTGCCAGGGGGAGCCCCAGATACATGAAATGGGACCAATTTAACTGAGCTGGAATTTCCATGATGAGGGATATGCGCTGTAAGATATGATTAGGAATGTTCCAGGCGTATAACATGCATTTATTATTGTTGAGTTTGCCACCTGAGGCAAGAAGAAAGAGGTCCAAGACTTTTTTGAATCTTCTCGCCATTATGCAAGATGCACCTCCTATGAGGAGGGTATCATCCGCAAACAGAGAATGATTAATTCCTTTCGACCCTCTGACAATTTCAATCCCTGTTATTTCTCTTTTTCTCCTCAAATTTTCCAGCTTCGAGCTTAGAGCTTCCGCCATGAGAATGTAGAGGAAGGGAGAGAGCGGGCACCCTTGCCTCAGGCCCCTAGAGCTTTTGAAAGCTTTGCTGGGTCTTCCATTAATGAGGGGGGCAGTCCAATTGCCCGATATGCACTCCCGAACCCTGCTTATAAAGAGCTCGGATATGCCCATCTTTTTAAGGACAGCCTGAAGAAAAGAGTGGTTTACTCGATCGAAGGCATTGGCCATGTCCAACTTCATTATCATACCCTTTTCTTTCCTAGTGATACTGCTTTGAATAGCCTCTTGGATGAGAATTACATTGTCAGCAATTTGCCTCTTCGGGACAAAACCCCCTTGGTTCTCAGAAATGAGAGTAGGAAGAATGGATTTAAGCCTGTTAGCAAGGATCTTAGTTATGATTTTGTAGGAGACATTACAGAGGGAGATAGGGCGAAAACGGTTAAAGGAGAGAGGGTTAGGATCTTTGGGGATTAAAGCTAGGAAGGAGGATTTCATTCCACCACCCATCTTGCATCTTTGGAAGAAATTTCTTACTGCTCTGATATAATCCTTTTTGATGATGTCCCAATGTGTCTTGTAGAAGTCCACAGTGAAACCATCGGGTCCCGGGGCCTTGTCTGAGGCCATGTTGCGGATTGTTTGCTCGATCTCTTCTTCAGTAATCTCTTTATCCAGCTCAGAGTTTTGGTCCTCAGAGATTTTGCAGTCCATCGTGTCAAGGATTTCCATGCCATCACTGCTTTGCTGGTCCGCGGTGAGGAGTTCTTGGAAATGAGCAGACGCAGCCTCCATGATTTCCTTTTGCTCTTTTATTTCTACTCCATCCACTGTTATTTTGTCTATATTGTTACCTGCTCTCCTCATTTTCAGATTGTTGTGAAAAAAGGAGGTGTTCCTATCTCCCGACTTGAGCCATAGACACCTTGACTTTTGTCTTTGTTCCTCTTCTTCTTTTCTGTTCAGCTTGTACAGTTCCTTTTGAAGTTCCATCTCTTGGATCTGCTCCTCTTCCGTGTCTTGTCTGCTATCTTTCCCTTGGTCCCACTGCGTGAGCTTGGCTTGGAGCGCTGATTTGTTTCGATTTTCTTCTATTGCCTTGCTTTTGGCCCAATGTTTTATGGCCCAACGCAGGATCTTTATTTTGGATTCCCAGACATAGTGCGGGGATCCTCTGATCTCTGTTGACCACTGTTCTTTAATCAGAGCTCGGAAGTCTTCCTGGTTATCCCACGCTTTGTTGTATCTGAATGGGAGCGGACCCAGGTTTGCTCCTTTATCCAATTTAAGTGCTACAGGCTTATGATCTGAGAAATATCCTTGGATAATGAGGCTTTTGATGCATGCAAATTTAGCCACTATTCTATCTTGGACTAGGATTCGGTCCAATCTTTCCTTGATGTTATTTCGACCTGCTCTCTTGTTGGACCAGGTAAAGCGCCCATTCTGAGGGGGGAAGTCTACTAAATTGTGATTTAGAATGATTTCTTCGAGGGCTTCCCTTGAGGGATCAGCCAAGAAGTTTCCCCCCATCTTTTCTTCAGCATTCCTTATTAGATTTAGGTCTCCCCCTAGAAAAAGGTTCCGTCCTTGTAACCCCTGGAGGTCTGCCGCAATTGACTTCCAGCAAGCATCCTTGTCCCGGAAGTGGGGAGGGGCGTAGACATTATAGATAGTGTAATCTTCTGTCCCTGCTGTGTTTTGTATATCTGAGCGGATCCACCAGCTGCTTTGTCTTTGATTTAAAAGGTTCCATTTTTGTTTGTTCCAGATGGTCCCTATGCCACCTGAGGCGCCAGATGCGCTTACTGCAATTCCTTCATAGGTTCTGCTATTCTTTAGGTAGTTCTTGAAGTCCTGCTCATTAATTTTGGTCTCCTGGAGGAGGAGGATGTCAGGGTGTTCTGATTTAAGAAGATCGCGAACTGCATTGACTTTGAGGGAGGAGCCCATCCCCCTACAGTTCCAAGAGACCAGATTCATCACTTGATTGATTTGGTATGGGAACCTCCTTTCTCTTTCCCTTTCTCTCCATTTCCTTTCATCTTGTCCAGATAGGTGTCCATTGGCTGTTGAATCCCTGTTATCATTTCTTTTGCTGCCGCCTCATCCCTTATCTCCTTATTTGATTTCCTTCCGACTTTTCTTGGTGGTTCTACAGATGTGTTGCTTTCCTTGGACTTGTTCCGGGTTAATATTCTCTCTATAGTGTGGGGAGGGGAGGAAGGTGGGGGGGAGGCGGGGGTGACAGGGGGGGCTCTCGGGGAGGGGGGGGGGAAGGAGGATCAACCTCGGATAGGGTTTCGAATTGATTGGAGGATGAGGGAATAGTCGGTCCTGACGGAGAAGGGGGGAGGGGGGGGACTATAGGGTTATTGTTCTTTCCGTTTGGAGGGTTGGGCCTCTTCTTTTTAACAGTTTCCCAGGCTTCCTCTGCTGTTTCAGGGTTAGATTCAGAAACATTTGCATTTGCTTTACTACATCTATTGGCGAAATGTCCGTACTCGTGACATACCTTACACTTGAAAGGGAGCTGTTCGTAATCGACTTGCTGAAGGTGCGTCCATTGGTCGACTCTGAGCTTGATGGCTTCTGGTAGTCTCTTTCCTAGATCCACTTCTACACAGATTCTTGCACATGCATGCATGTTCTCCTTAGGTTCCGATCTGTCAATATACTTCCCTATTCCATTTCCAATTGCCTTCACTGATTCATCTCCCCAGCAGTGAAGGGGCAGATGCGGGAGCCGGACCCAGACGGGAACCGCGTTGGGGACGTCCATCTCCGGATCGAAGTCCGGGGTCCATCTGTTCAGGTAAAGGCCTCTTGTGTCCATGAAGTATGGGCCGTTCCTGAAGATTAGGTTTCGATCTTCCACTGTTTCGAAGAGGAAGGTGAAGAACCCTCTTCCGCAGAAGCGAATCGCGATCTTGCCTTGAACGATTGAGTTCCAGTTTCTTTCCACCCATCGCTGAACGGTGCGAGGGGAGGGCCATAAACCCGTGAACTGACCGACTAAACCTCTATCGGCTAGAGCTACCGCCGCCCTCCTGGGAAGGGCAGGGGGGAGCGGGATTTCAGGGATCTCATCCATTTTTTTAACGAAGCGAGAAGTAACGGGCCTGATCCTTTCCGAAGAGTTCTCCTGGGTGAGGGAAGCGAAAGATTTCATTAGTTCGTCCGGATCCGGTCCTGAAGGGCCCAAGGCCGCCATGGTCGGGGAACAGTCAGAGGCGGGCGACCTAGCAGCTAACGCTGCTAGGCGCAGAAGCGAGGAGGGGCGAGGGCGAGATCAGAAGAGACGGGGGAGGTAAGAGAAGGGGAGAAGACACGGGGATAAGGAAAAGGGGGAGAACGGGCTCGGGGGGCAGGAGGCCCGATCGCAGAGAGCGCAGGCCTCGCAGCGAGGCTGCAAGGCGCGGGGCAGCGTGAAGGTCAGGTCAGGAGGCGGCCATGGCAGGGGAGCGCGCAATCCTCAGTTACCTTCCCAGCCTCATAATTTTTTTTATTTTTACAAAAATGAGTATATTTTTTGTAAAAAAATATGCCCATACAGAGTAGTTACTCAAGAAGTTGTTTATATTAATTCAAATGAGAGAAGGCCCTTCAAGGAGGAGCTAGCTAAAATTACAAAACGACTATGTTGGAATACGACTATTACTTTAACGCAATATTAGTAAAACTTGCAAAACTGACCCAACAACAAAACACATTTACAGTGACAATACATCAAAGAAGTAGGTGGAGATCATCATCTGGCGGTTGTTTGAGATCAGGCAGAGGTCTACCAACACTCGCTGGAATCACTAAATTTCAAATTTTGATTTTTCCCTGGAAAAGAGTTGAATTGTCAAATATTCAATATGTTGATAGAAAGCATCCATCTCATGAGCTTGTCGTGTTAATTTATCCTTTAGAGACTGAATTTCTTCCATAAGGTTGATGCGGGTCGACATTTATTGTTGTAGCTTCTATTTTGTATCCATGATTTCCAATTGAATAGATTCAATTTATTGATAATAGTTGTTGCACTCGATTTTGCCCTTTGCTCCCAAAAAAATTCTCTGTTGGCCCACATTGATGCATTGTAGGAAGGGAGAAACCCGTTTTTATTTTGCAACCACTACAGAGGACTCAAGAATTCATAATTGGGGATAAATGGGTGAGAATCCAAGGAAATTACAACCCTATAGAAGATGACATGAAACAAGCAAAGAGGAGACAACTTCTACCCATTAAGAGATAAAGTACCCATCGAGAAATATTGCACAATTTTTGGGGCACCTAGACCAGAGAATTCCAACAACAGACTCAAATCCTAGACAAAGAAATGTATCAACCAAAGGCTACAGAGCACAAAGATGACAATCGAAAATAGGGGGCCACTTCTTCGCTGAACATGGAATTCAATACACTAACTTAAAGAGAGAATTAAACCACCAGATAGGAGAAAGGGACCACTACTTAGAGAGATGCCTGTGAGGAGGTACTAACTAGAAGATGATGATGCTACGATATAAAGTGATTCGAATTATGTCCATCTAGATTGTTGTGACACCAAGGTGGGTCCAGGATATAAATATTCTACAAACATTCACTCAAAGTTTGTGGTTGTTGTTGTTAATGATGTTAATCAAGCAATCGAGAGGAGTCAATGGATCTCCATTGAGCTCAGGCATACCAACATAGAACACCTCCATAACCAAATAAACTAAAACTTAAATTGTTCTGGTATTAGGACTCTGCAAATAGAGGAAGGATAGGGAGCCATAAATTTAACACATTCTATTAATTCAAAATCCATTGGAACAATCAACCGTAGGGGTGCGGGCTATGTGCAGAAACTGAGTCGCTACTTATTCCTTGTACTCCAAGCATTTTAGAATGACAAAATAATCTAGTTGCATGGATCGTTGAGTCATTGGATGTCATGACAACATGGCAATAATGCCCCCGGTCAAGTAGAGGTCCACTAACATGCTAGCTGGAAGCACTGGATTTCAAATTTTGGTTTTCCCTTGCAGAGAGTTGAATTTTCAGATCTTTAATCTATTGATAGAGAGCATCCATCCTGTCAAATTGATGCGTTAATTTATCCTTCAAAGCTTGAATTTCTTCCATAAGGTTGACGCAGGTAGACATTTGTTGTTATAGCTTCTAATTTGTATCCACGATTTCCAATTGAATGGATTCAATTTGTTAATAATAATTGTTGCACTCGATTTTACCCCTTGCTCCCAATTTTTTTCTTTGTCGGCCCACATTAAGACATTGTAGGAAGGGAGAAACCCATTTTTATTTTGCGACCACTACAAAGGACTCAAGAATTCATAAGTGGGGCTAAATGAGTGAGAATCTAAGGCAATTGCAACCTGATAGAAGATGACATGAAACAAGTAGAGACGAGAAAACCTCCGCCCACTAAGAGATAAAGTACCCACCAAGAATTGCACAATTTATGGGGTGCCTAGACCAAAGAATTCCAACAACATACTCAAATCCTAGATGGAGAAATGTATCAGCCAAAGGCTATAGAGCACATAGATGGGAATGGAAAATGGGAGGCCAGTTATTTACTCAACATGGAATTTGGCACACTAATTTGAAGAGAGAATTAAAATACCATATAGGAGAAAGGGGCCAACCTACTTAAAGAGACGCTTGTGAGGAGGTATTGGCTAGAAGACGAGGATATTGTAGTCTAAAGTGATTCAAATTATGTCACCACAAACTATTGTGACGCCAAGGTGGGTCCAGGAGATAGAGCTTCTGCAAACATTCACTCGAAGTCTATGGTTGTTGTCGTTAATGATGTTAAGAAAGCAATTAGGAGGAGTCGATGAGATATCCATTGGGCTCAGGCATAGTAACATAGAGCACCTCCATAGCCAAATAACTAAAAATTGAAGTGTTCTGGGACTAGGAATCTACAAATAGAGGAATGATAGGGAGCCATAAATTTAATGTGTTTGATTGTTACAAATGCCATTGGAACTACCTAAAGCAGGGGTGCAGGGTCTATGCAAAAATCAAGCCACTGCCTATTCCTTGTACCTCAGGCATTTTATAATAACAAAATAAATCTAGTTGCATGAATCACTGAGTAAGTGGTTGTCACGATAACATGCCAATAGCGCCCCCACCGCCCCTTTTACCCATTTTTCTAATGTTTGTATTGAATTTGTGGGGAAATTGGCTTAACCAAGGATCCAAAGAAATTTAGATATGCACATAAGGAAGGAATGGGAGTCATGGAATGCCTCTCCACCATTAAATTCCATTTATTTTTGTTTGTCCTGCTTTAAGGAGACAACTGAGATTGGCTCGTTTGTTTGCTTTAGAATTTTGATGGCTAAGGACATGTAAGAAGGATTTGAGAGAGAAGTCTTCCCAAGTCCTTGAAACTCTTTGAAGCAAAAGCTTAAGATGGTTTTCCTTAGGCTAAGAACCTTTGTGTAAATGTTGAATTGTTAGGAGAGAATCCCCTAGGATTGCAATATGTAACATATTCAAGTCTTTTACCAATATTAATTGTAACAGAATGTCGTACATATCTGCTTAGTTATTAGTCCTTTTCCCCAACCCCAAGAGTATCTTATACTAATTTTCCTTCTGGGTTGTATATAACTCCTCTCCCTCCTACCACCCCTTGAGTCTCATACTTTAATTACTAATTATTATCACTTATTTAGTAAATGTTTAATGTTATAAATTTCACTATGAAGCAAGAATATTTAAAAGGGGGTAAAATTATGCTTAGGCACCCATATTTGAATTTTTAATCATAAATGTACAATTATTTTAGGAGTTTGTTTGTGACTATTTTCCTACAGTAAGAGGCTAACTAATAATTATGATACAAGCCAAACCTATCATAATCTTAAATTAAATCTGGCACTAGTAATGTACCTTTCTTTTATGTTAAGGTATTCCTTCACATTTTGTCTTGTTGGAATCTTGTTTTATTCAACGTTGGTTTTCCACCTTTTCATTATTTTCACTTTCCTTTTCCATGCTTTTAAAGTTGTTTCTCTTTCAACATTTGCAAGATTAGGCTATGACCTTGGTCTTCATATTCCTTTGAGTTATGTACAATTTCTTTGCTTTGCTTCAAATTTCATTTGTATTTTGATTGTGTGATGTTTTCAAAGTTTTATATGGGAATTTCTCTAAGGCAACGCAAATAGTTGGCCCAGGGAATCTATACTTTATCATTATAAATGGGGTTTTTTTTTTTTGTTTATCTATGGACATTTTTATCACTTTTCCTTTCTCTTGCGTTGATTAGCGACTATGGAAGAACACTATACACCATACATTATTATCCAGGCTTAGTAGTTTGCTCTGGTAAATTATATTTTTTATTGATTTTTTTTATATACGTAACAATATTGTTTCGCATATTAATTTAATTCGTTGCAATTTTTATGATCTTCATGGTCGCTGACGTGTCATCCTGTATACAATAATTTCGCAAGTCTTGTAACAAAAGGGTATCATGGATGTAAATATTGTGGACCTTCTATGAAGGCTAGGTGGTCTAACCTCCTATGAAAGCCAATGTATTATTTCTCCAGGGTTCCTCCCAGATGGACACTCTTACAAAAGAGCAACATCTACTTTTAATGGTAAACCAAAGAGAACCCAAAGGCCTGCAATAATTACACCAGATGAATGGCTTGGAGCATATGAGCGAGAGAAGGAGGAGATTGCATAAATGTTTGATTCAAATGGGAAGCCTATGTTCAATGATCCAAAATTATTGATCACCTATGTTGAGAAATTTCCCTTTGGGATCAAAAGGAAATTTGCCTTCTATGAGCTCCGATATTGGGAGCACCTTAAAATTGCCCACTTACTAAATCTCGCGCATATATTTTCAAATGTTTCATCTTCTTTATGGAGGCACATATCATCGAAAGAAAATGAAACATTAGTTGTTAGGAGAGATCTTATTTCTTCGAAAACTAAAAGGAAACAGTCGCCAAGAAAATAAGCTAGAGGAGAGGTTGGTCCCTCTTGGTCTTTCAAAGAAGGTGATGTCCAATGGATTTTAAAGAAATATGATCTTTCTTTGGCAAAAGAAGTTATAATGAGTGTGAGGGTGCCTTCTTATATGGGTCTTCACTACGACATTGCTTCACTATGGAAGACCATTTGTCGAGGTTGAAATCGTATGACCATTTGAACCTTCTAAGAGTATGTATGTCAAAAACATGAATTTATTATTATTATTATTATTATTTATACAATGGGATATTTTTTATTATTTTTTGTAGAATGTATTATTTATTGTGCAATGTCATTATCCTCTACTCGTGCGTGGGTGTGTGAACCATGACTTCCCCTAAGATCTACGACGTTCCATATCTAAATTATCTACATTTGTATGTTGGATCACATCAAAGGAGATTCATATGGCTAGCATTCCATGGTCGCTTCAAGGGATAACTAAGATTGTTTCTATGGTTGAGAAGGAATTACGAACGAGTTTCATGGACTTGCAGGTTCATCTTCTAATTCACCTAGTAGATGAGGTTGAATTAGTTGGGGTGGTTTCTTGTCGTTGGATGTTCTTCTTAGAGAGGTACATGAAGAAATTGAAAGGTTGTATTTGATAAAGGGAAAAACCTTAGGGGTATATATCGTATTTTTTTCTATTATGCTAGTGAGTACATCAAGCGGATCGACAAAACACCAGGTTCGATGATTTGGGACAATGAAAGGGATGAAGACAAAAGAGAAGGGGAGCTTCTCGAAAAGAATGGAAAGAGGCACCTGATAAAGAGTAAGTGGCTTATCATTTGTCAAATTTCTACATAGTAATTATTCACATTGAACATCATATTAATGCATATTTTGATCTCATATGTACTATATATGTTGGTTTGATTTCATCAACGAATTCAATACAATATGGAAGCAACACAACCATGGGTCGCATTGTATGAGCAGAAGAAGAGGAAACGGAACAATGACAATAAATAATTCAAACAATTGAATGGTAGAAGCGTGCCTTATCCTGATCATTTAAAAGAAAACATGCTAATGACATGCCCTAACAGTTAGGTTGTTGATCAAGTTAGAGAGAAATATGGTGCATCTCGTCGTTACCTATGTGCTGAAGAGGATGCACTAAAGATAGGGATTGGGTGTAGCAACTCGATAATAATATCTTTTTGTACATTTTTAACTTCATACTACACCTTTGAATTGCAACATCTATATATATTTTATATTTTTAATTATATTCGGGTAGACATATGACACTGTGATTTTTTTTTTTCACTTTTTTATAGGTGCATTTGTTCCCATCTATGTGGGCATATGAACATCATTTTCACACGGAGGATGCCGATGATGGATGCATGACACATTACTATGGAGTGAAAGTCGAGTTCGACTAGTCTAGTCGTGCTAGCCACCGTGATCAAAACCTAATGCAGGGGAAATTAGGTTACGTTGGAAAGATACAAAAGATCATTCAAGTGGACTTATCTTTGTTCCAATGTGTTACTTTTAGGTGCAAGTGGTGGGACACCTTTGATCATAATAATATAAAAGAAGATCATGATAGTGGGCTAATATGTGGCATGTAGCCAGGGAGCCTTGTGTTTTCCCAAAACACTTCAACCAAGTGTTTTTTTTACCCATATGTTGGATAGGGATTGGTGATTCGTATTAAGACATGACCCTAGATCAAAACATATTTTTTAGAACAACATTGTTGTCATGCCAAGCGAGGAAGATAACCAGGGTGATGACAATAGAGAGTGATATGTACTTGTGTTATTTCATCATTTATACTATTTGCATGTTTTTGTTTTCTTTATTTCACTAATTATATTGTTCTTATATTCCACTTTTTGACAATTGAATGGTAGAAGCGTGCCTTATCCTGATCATTTAAAAGAAAATATGCTAATGACATGCCCTAGCAGTTGGGTTGTTGATCAACTTAGAGAGAAATATGGTGCATCTTGTCATTACCTATGTGCTAAAGAGGATGCGCTACACATAGGGATTTGGTGTAGCAACTCGATAATAATATCTTTTTGTACATTTTTAACTTCATACTACACCTTTGAATTGTAACATCTATATATATTTTATATTTTTAATTATATTCGAGTAGACATATGACACTGTGATTTTTCTTTTCACTTTTTTTATAGGTGCATTTTTTCCCATCTATGTGGGCATATGAACATCATTTTCACATGGAGGATGCCAATGATGGATGCATGACACAATACTGTGGAGTGAAAGTCGAGTTCGACAAGTCTAGTTGTGCTAGCCACTGCGATCAAAACCTAATGCAGGGGAAATTAGGTTGCGTTGGAAAGATACAAAAGATCATTCAAGTGGACTTCTCTTTGTTCCAATGTGTTACTTTTAGGTGCAAGTGGTGGGACACCTTTGATCATAATAATATAAAGGAAGATCACGATAGTGGGATAATATGTGGCATGAAGCCAGGGAGCCTTATGTTTTCCCAAAACACTTCAACCAAGTGTTTTTTTTACCCGTATGTGTTGGATAGGGATTGGTGATTCGTATTAAGACACGACCCTAGATCAAAACATATTTTTCAGAACAACATTGTTGTCATGCCAAGCGAGGAAGATAACTAGGGTGATGACAATAGAGAGTGATATGTACTTGTGTTATTTCATCATTTATACTATTTGTATGTTTTTGTTTTCTTTATTTCACTAATTATATTGTTTTTATATTCCACTTTTTGGCATTTTATATAATTGATAAGATTCACAAACGTTTTTACGCATTTTTTTGCAGTGGAAACATTTTTACACTTAAAACTAAGTATTTCCAATTGTGTACACTATCTATGATAATAAGGATTCAAGGTCACAATCATTCTCAAATAGGAAAATGAGAAAAATATAACCAAAATGAGAAAATAGTGAATTTAGAAATAACATTGATGATTTATTTTTGATTTAGGTACTTGTTGGTTTATTAATCAATTTACATGTTTTTTCTTCTTGTTTAGTTCAAAATCAATATAATTCATGTAGTGATAACTCTATAAAGTCCTTAATAATGAAAAATTTGTGCATTAATATGTAAGATTAAATTTTTTACTTGAGAGGTAAAGTCATGTTTGCTATTTTTAAATTCCAATTCTTGCAACATTATGTAAACTAAATGGAGGTCTTATGCATGTATGAAATATTGATTACATCTTTTTATGGACCATAAGAGAAACAAATCGGCTTACATGAATGCATAAGAGATTTTATTTTTTTTCTTCGTGGATAATGGAAGAGTTTTGACTTTTATTTTCAAAGGTAACGATAAATAAAAATTGAATTAATAAGTTTTATGGCTAAGAATTAAATGATAAATAATGTGATGATGATTAAGAGACATTTGTTTGACTTTCTAATAGACTCGACTATGTTTTGTTGTTGTTGTTGTTGTTGTTTTTTTTTTTTTTAAAGGTGGTTCACGGACATTAGGTGGCTTCTACATCCATGGGAAAATCTAGGTAGATCAACCAGAAGGGATCTACCCGTCGAGCAAACAATCAAGGCCTAACCCCAAGGGCGTCGAGGAGATTTGACCCTATGACCTCCCAATTGACGAGGTACTTAGCAACGGGAAATCGACCAACTAAACTAACCCTTGGGGCTCCTTCCTATTTAGATTATGTAAAACAATTATCTATTTTTATGTATTTATAAGTAAATTATTTAAAGTAGACGTGTCTCTATCATTGTGAACATCATGTAATATTAGTAAGGAGAAATTTGAAAACATGAATTTTAGTGACTATCTCGTTATAAGTATGTAGAAAAATTAATATTTCTTGAGTTGTTCATTAAGAATAATCAAATTTGCCAAAAGTTTAAATCTAATATAATTGTATTATTTAACTCATATTTATTATTTAAAAAAGTTAAATTTAATCAGTGCAATAGCAAAATAAAGAACCAAAATAGCACCAAAATGTTATATCTTTATTACTAGAAAAAAAATTCACTTGCATATTTAAGGGAGAACTTCCAATATAGCAAATCCCCAACTACAAGTAATTTCACAAGCCTTATTTTATATTTTTTGACCCTTATCTTTAGAGTGAGAAATTTCTAATTTAAATTGGTAAGAATTACTATAAATATTATATTTAAATTCGTTGAAAATCTCATAATTTTAGTGATAAATTAAATTTTATTAAAAAAATAAGTTATATTAAATCCAAATTAATTATAAAAAATTCACAAGGGCTTCACTTAATGAACCTTTGACATATCATGTACATTCGTGGCATACTAAACAATACCCCTAATTTGACTACATGTTGAAAAATACCTCTAAAAATCACATTATTTAACCCCTTACCAATACAAACCCAATACACCTTCCAAATTAAAAATCCATACTTTCATTGTATATTGTAGGTAGCCATTTTTTCATTAACATTTTTTATACCCCTTTATATTTTTTCATCAACTTTGAGTTCCATTTTTTATATATGCCAATATAAAAGCCCTTTACCTCCTATTATATGCTCAATATATTATGTCATTTTTTTCTTAATATATATCCCCCAATATGGATGCATGTAATGTATTACTCCCCTAGTGAAGGCCCTCTAAAAAAATTATGACTTAAGCTTTTTAAATTTAACAATAGAATGAATTTTATAAACTAATATAGATCCATCTTAACAATGGATCTACCAAGAGCCAAAAGGGATCAAATCTTATTATGAAAATCTCTTTTTAGAATGTAAAACTTGAAAAAAAATGTACATGTCAAAAGATTTAATATCTTTTAGTGATTGATAAATCTACCACTAAAATGGATATATAGTATTGGTTTCTATCTCTATATATAGATCGACCATAATGTAATTTTTCATTAGTTAAATTCTATTTTTGAATAATTTATTATTATTAATATTTTATATTAAAAATTGAATGAGTTACACATTTTCGTATTATTAAGAACTAATTTTTTTGTTTACCCTTAATTATCTTTCCCTTGTGAGTATTGAAATATTTTACTAATTAGGTTAGAATGGATATGAATGAACTATCTAAACAATAGATATTTAGCGTAATTTTACAATCATACTTCAACCATGGTAAACTTTGTAATTTATAAAAATATCTTTGCATTTTTTTGTTAAGTAAGTCATTTTGCATGCAATTTCATATATAAATTTTTTATGCAAGTTCACCAATACATAATCTATAATAAATATTATTTCATAAAAATAAACATCATGATGATAACCATCTAACAAACATAAACATCATCTAAGATACATATTCAAATTCACTACGATCATTTAAATATATACAATTCTAGCACATATAAACGTCATTAGCTAGCACACAAATCTAATAATCTAACAGGGCATCATCATCGTGATCACATCTAACAAAACACAAGCATTGTAACGTAACATCATCACCACACACATCCTTAAATTAATATACATCTCATGTCAAATAATTGTTATAACTGTTATATATATAAACAAGTCAAACAACTACATTAGGTCAAATAAATGTTATCAAATATCTGATACAACAGACGTAGTAATGGCAGCATGGTCAAGTACTGCCTCAACTGTCGAACTCCGAGGGGGAGGAGGAGGTGGGTAGTCTGCTCTCTTAGGTGAAACATGAGGCCCATCCTGTAGCTCTGGCATCTAAGCATAAGGTGAATGACGAAGAGGTGTACTACCAAAAGGATCACCAACACCCTAACTATGATCTGATGGGGTAGTACTACTAGAAGCATGATCACCACCCTCATCATCATGATTTGAGAGGGTAGCACTGTGTGAAGGCTCATCTGATGTATCTAGCACTACATGTCCTGCGTCCCTCCTTGCTGCTCGTATCCTATTAGCTCCGACGATATGACGCATAAGAGTCATAATATCGAGCGGGCAGTCCCTCAAGAGATCCATGAACCTAGAATCTGTGCTAATGTCTCCAGTCGTCGTAACGTAGACTCCCTCCTCAACCAAAACTATGGAAAATCTGTTGCGTTATCCATCATAAATCTCATACGAACCCTACGAGCTCAGATGCCCATGCCCCCATGAGGATGTGCCTCACCCTTTTGGGCCTTACCCATCTCCTCATCTACTCCCTCTAGTGGGGGAGGAGGCATGTCCCCTACAAGGAATGTGCCGATGTTTACAAAATATATAGTACACAACAATAATTAGACAATTTCATTAAACAATTTAATAAAACAAGTTAAAGAATGCGTTAGAGTAAAAATGAAACTAGATTAATTTAAAGAAAACATTAATATTACCTCTATCATTTGCATGCTCATCTAGTGTGAAGAGGATGTTTGGACACTGTCTCCAATCAATACCTGTGTACGGAAACGACAACAAGATAAATTCCTAGTCATCCTCATTGGCCAGTAGTGCCAATGCTTGGGCAGAAATCCGGGCTGGATACTCTGGTAGGCCCCTCTTGGGCACCATTTGGCCCCACATGCGCATCCACACCTCGGTCATTGACCTAAGAGGGTGACAGACAAATGCAGGCCTCATCCCTATAAACCTCTCAAAAAATAAACAAAAATCTCTGAAGCGAAAATGAAGCTCGTCCTCCCATGTATCATTGCACGACATCTATCTAAAGCCCTACAAAACTGCCTCAAAAAAATGGCAGACCATCTGATACATCGTGGTACCTGAATCAAAGAATAGACATAATACAAAAGAGGGCAACTAATGTGTTTCCAATCACTAATATAATGTGTAATAGTGGTCACTAATAATAAGAGGCACTTAACCTCATGTGCAATAAAAGAAGTAATTCGTAGTTGTCCACCACACACCTAAAAAATCTACTGGATGGACTACATGAGCCCCAACATATCTTTGAGAGTAGACAAGCTGACTCTCTATTGCAACCCCATAGGAGACATCAGGGAACTAGGGAAAATCCTCCCCTAACCTAGATAGGCCAATGATCAAATATATGTCCTCATCAAAGGGCCTATACCACGCCTCGGGACCAACACATAAACCCTACTCTCGAACACTCTACTAGTGGATCAGATGTGCCAACAAGATAGAGTGCACCTTCATGGATGTAGCCTCCTCATAGTACTTAAAGAGGCCTACATTCCTCAAGAGTTCTCAGGTCACTGCGCTAATAGGGTGACGGTATAAATCCCTCTCCCTCTCTCAAGATTCCCATGGTCGGAACACATTGTATCGGTACGCCATTTACTCTTGCTCCTATTTTTGCTCCCTCCATTGACGTCTTTGCTACATGATTGACATATAAAATAGATCAACCATACATAAAACACATATTTTTTAATATATGAAAAATGTATTTATAAATATGCAAGCATAACTTTCAATTAAAAAAAAAATTCCCCAGTGTGCTTAAAAAACAATAATGCACTGGCTTCGGTGTCCTATCAAACACAACCACACCGAAAACAATGCATACATATGTATGACGCACCGCTTTTGTTCACATATGTACATTTTCATCGCGGTGCGTCTTAAACTTATGCACCGATGCACATGTATAACCTTTTCGCATTGGTACAAAACGTTAAGGTTATCGAACACACCGAGCTATATTTTTTTTTAATATTATGTGTGTAGTGCATTTAGTAAATATAAATGCATCGTGCGTAACCTAAAAATGTATGCACCGATGTAATATTTATAGCTTTTCTCGGTACGTTTTCATTTACAAAACACACCACAAAAATAATGGTGCATTAGGTTCATGCACTGAATTGTGGTGCATCCTGTAAATTTACAGGGTGCACTGCTATCGATGCGAGCCGAAGTTGTCAAATGCACCGCACAGGCAAAAAAAACAAAAAACAACAACATGGATTTTTTGACCTATTTTGCAATTCTAATACACAAATAGATTAAATTAGAGAGAAACCTAGACATTATCTGAACATTTTGGGGAGGCATTGGTGAGATGTAATTGAGAAAAACAAATTTTGCCACCATTTGAGAAAATTAGAAATCCACGCACTAAGCACGATACAAAAGGATGGTGAGAAAGAGAAGCATCGACATCAGGGTGCTTGCATGACACAAGAATGGCATCGATGCTTCAAATTTCTACAACACTATAGATGGTAAAAATGAAATTTACACCCGACAACTTTTTTTTAACCCTCCTTCGATGTGTTATTATAACAACATCGGTGCGTCAAATATCTAAGAGCACATTTATCTTTACCTATAATAGTGCTCTTGTTAAGATGCATCGAGGCGTTTGAATACATGTACTACACCAGTGCTTTGTCAGAGTATAGCATTGCATTATAATAATAATAATAAAAGCCGCCTAACAATGCTCTTTCATAGAAGCACCGCGGCGTTTTAATACACAAATAGCACCGGTGCTTCATAATAAGATAACACTTTTTTTTCTTGATTAAAAGTGTTATAACGGTGCTCTTGTTAGGATGCATCGAGGCATTTTAAATAATTGACAACAACGGTGCTTCGCGAAAATATAGAACCACATTTTAAAAACCCCCTAGTGATGCTCTTTCTAAGACGGACCAGGGCGTTTTAATATATGAACAACACCAGTGCTTCATTGGAATATAGCACCAGATTTTTTTGAAAAATAAAAGCTATAGCGGTGCTCCTTCTAAGTATGCACTTGGATGTTTTACTACAAGAAAGGCACTTGTGCTGCAGGTGGATATAACAACGATAAATTTTAAAATTTAACCTTTATCTGGTGCTATTGATTATTCAAGCATCAGTGCATGGTATACTGTGCATGCATCAAGGCGTTATAGTACTGGTTTAGCATCGGGTCGTCGTCACAATATAGCACAAAACTGGGAAAAATGAATTTTACGACTAACATTTTTGTAAATTTAAACTTTTTCCAATGCTATCGAGTAGTATATGCATCGGTTCTCTTTGTTATTTAGCTCACTGTTTTTTTATTAATAAATCTGCCATGGTTCACCATGTTTTATTCGACATTGTTGCTTATATTTATAGTAAAGTAGCGGTGTTTTTGTCTATTGTAGATGCACCATAAATGAAACATCCGCCCGCCCACCTCCTAACAATGTGATTAATCTGAAAGGCTTATTATACATAATCTAAAAATTGTAAATTTTCCCTAATTTGGGGAATACAACATAATTAAACCTTGTTAAATTTGAGGGATACCCCCTTTGGTTGTTGAAATTTTTTTATATGACAAAAGCAAGAAGGATATTGTCCTCCATAGGGTGCCTTGTCATTCCTTTCTTATATAGAATAGCCTCAACAAACAACATAGGAATCAAATGCTCTCATGAAATTCTTTAAAAAAATCCCTGAAAGTTCTTAACAACTCCATAGAAAGTGCAGTTCCACTAGTGAAAATGAAAACCAATGAAAATGACATTAAGTCAAAAGTAGGGTTGTTGGGGTGCAAAATAATGTTTTGTGTCCTATCCAGTTTTGCAAGGAAAACTTTGTTCAGAAACCCAAGGGATGTTTTCCCACATTCATGGATGGCATCCTTATTAAACCCATATATGCAAACTACTGCACCTCACTTGAGGGGATTCCAATTGGGCACTCATTAACAAGAGACAAGCTAGATGCTAAAAACACTAGTAATAATTGGTTGACCTAACCTCTTGGACTATTTTTGTCCTATTTTAATTGACATTTTCATCCCCTCTACGTTGTTATTATATCCTTCTTGTGACTACCATCTCTCCTACATATACCATGTGTCTTCCCATGACACTTTTACATCCTTCATGCATCACATTTTTCTTTCTTGCATTGCTTTTGCATCAACCTTGTGTCTATCATGCATCCTTCTCATATCTATCATTAAAAATAGCTAAAGTGCACAAAGATGCAACACAAAAGAAAACAAACATAACATAAAAGAGATGCTCAAACAATACAAATGAGATGTGAAAAATTGACACAACTGGGATACTAAATAAAGGCAACAAATGGCAAAAATATGCAATAGAGACACCAAGAACATGTCAAAAATAATGTCAAAAAGGGTTGTGTGTCCCATTTATAGTTTTCCTAGAGGAATGATGCAATTTTGGACACCCTAAGCCTACATTGTAACAATGTTATTATAGAGTCTTCATTTTAGTTAACTATAGGTATCATAAAGTTTTCACTTTAGTTGAAATCTTAGGTTCAACCATAGGTTCACTTATTATAATTGCGATAGGTTAGTGACTTTAGATGTCATTAACTACGGTGTATGTAATTGAATACTTTTTACTTGAGTTCTGACTTTTACCAAGGATAGTAAATATCAATACCTTTGATGTGCACTCAAGAAAACCCATCACCCTATATTTTAAATTGTTCTCTTATTGGGCTACCAATTTACTCATTATTGAATGTATCTTTATATTTTCCTTATATAGGTTTGGATGCTTTCATTTGATACTCGATCTGTTAGGTCCTTATAATACTAGTGTATTCCCTTGTTATTATTGTCATTGTACCCCTTATCTTTATTGTTGTGCCCTTACATTATTATTGTTATGTCAACTCTGATTATATTGTGACCCCTTAGACTCTTATATATAGAAAGGAGGTATTGTCATTTGTATCATCCAATAATTGTTCATTTGTGTAATGTAAAGGAGGTTTCCCCCTCAAAGAGCCTGACTTTGAAGTCGTTGATCTATCTTTTCTATCTTTTTGTGAGCTAGGTTCATAACTATTAGTATCAGAGCTTTGGATTCTAGGGTTTCGCTGCTTCAAACAGGCTCCCGAATTGGATCGCAAACATGTCACCTTGGGAAAATCATCATAACTTTCTCTCTAAGCATCTGATTTGTTAACAATTCTCCGGATCTCCAAGGCCAAGGAAGAGTCTAGCTGAGGTAACCACATACTAATCTTTTAGCTTGGTAGCTAGCCCTACCAAGGCGGAGAGGGCTCTCTCCAAAGGATCACAGCCAGGAGGGTTGGATAGGTTAGGGTTTTAGGCTAGATGTAAAGTGCAGGGGTTGTTTAATTTGATTTTTGGGTTGGGTTGTTCGAATAGGATTAGGCCAAAAAGACTAGGTCAAGGCAAATGAGGGTATGATTGCAGACATCTGATGGAGAAAGGTAGGTAGGCACTTAAACACTTTAAGGCTATGAAGTGAGATGGATAATACCAGTGAGGTGTTAGAAAGATAAAGACAAGCATGTATTCTTTCTAAATTGAAGAAAATGCACAAACTATGTATATTTCCCCAAAACAGAGCATATAAAATGTATTCTGCATATCAACTTGAAAATCAACATATCATAAAAGTGAAATGCAATATGGGAGTACAAAACCAATCAACATATCATAGAAGTGAAATGAAATATGGGAGTACAAAACATTCAAACATATGCAACATAAGGGGAAACTATGTCAAAATTCCATACCACAGGTATTCCACCAAAATAGCTGCAACTCATTCATTAATTTCTGCCAAATACTGGTTACACTAGTGCCTCTGATCAATAGCCAAACTTCCAACTAATTTCCAACCTGTGAAATGACTAAGAAAATACATAATATAGGCCTCAAAACAACTCATCCTAGCCTCGGGGGTCGAATCCATAAGAGGAGGAGCAGTTGCAAGAAAAACTGAACTGATAGCTAGAGTGTAGGGTGGTCAAAGTGACTCATCCCTAACTCTAGCAAACTGATTCATTACATGCCATGTAGGCCATTTGACTGGTGTATTCACCCTAGATAACAATAAAAAAACATAATAATTACATCATATTTATCAATTACATGGGTAAAACATCAATTCCGCTTAGGTGAAAGTGAGTTTAGAGTGAAACAGTGAAAAATGTAGAAGGTTGTCGAACATGCCCTTGAACTGTCAAATGCGCCCTTCAACTTCAGGGCTGCTTTTGGATGCCTTCCCGGTGTCCACATTTGCTCCAAGATAGCTCGTTGGAAAGCCCTTCGAGTCTACTTTACAAATATGCCTTCATTTTCCATTTGGAGGTAATTCTCCCTATCAAAATTCCAATCTCCCAAGACTACTAAACGCACAGCAACCAGGCCAAAAAAAGAGGCAGAAAGGTGGTTTTTTAATGGTTTTTTACCCTTTTGGCTGACCAATTTTCCTCCAAATGCTTAGAAAATGCATAGGGTGCATGTCCTCATTACTCTGAATCCAAAAATGCTGACCATTTTCTCATTGGATGCTCCAAAAAAGAGCGCAGCATCCAAGGTGTTGCGCATTTGACCGTTTCACTATGCTAAAAATACTTCAAAAACACACAAAAAATCATGACTTGCAAAATTTGTTCAAAAGTGGTCAAAATTTGTGGGTTGATAGCTGGTCATATGTTTGAGGCATGGAGTGATGCCTCGGTAAGAATATCTAGCCTCTTTTCCTCCTCTTTCTTGGTCAAGGCTTCAATTTTTGCATGAGCTCTTTTGAGTTTGGCCCTTGCAATTTTGTTTCTTATGGCATAGTACTTTTCCATCCTTCTCTGAATCTCAACATCCCTGTTGGCCTTGTCTAAGAGGCTCTCAAGATGACCATTACCCTCTCGAGCTAATTTCCCAGTTCTCATTTACTATTTTGGCAAATTGCTCTTTCAAGGTGAGCTCATTGGCTAGTTCTGCCTCCCTTTGCCTTTCTAGCTCCAAAGCTCTCTTTAGGCCTCTATTCCTTGGTCTTCTTCTCGATACCTGTTCATCAAGATGTTCACCATATTGTCCACATGCCTCATCAAGTAAGGCCTTAGCCTTTTCAGCCTCTCTCTTTGATTTTTTGACTAAGTCTCCATAAGCTCATGTTTGACCTCAAACTGTCTGTTCTCCTGCTCATAGTAGGAAATAATGTATTTGGCCTTTTGAAAGTTTACCTGGAGCTCTCCTACGAGTTCATTCTTCTCCTTGATGACAATAGTTGTGCTTTCAATGTCATCATGCCCATCTGAGTCAACTAACTGAAAATCATGCTCTATCTCATGGAGGTCTTCCTCCTGATGTTGGATCTCTGCCTCTTTAACCTTTTCCTTACCCTTCTATACTTGCTTTGCCGATGAAGAAGGCAAGGCCCCTCCCACAATCAGTGGGGCAAACACTTTCCTATGCCCTCTCTGATAGGTGTGTGCCAAGGTACCTAAACCAACCTCTTTGGGCTTGCTCCTCTCACCATGATCAATATGCTCTTGCCCATTGCCTTCATCCATGCCAGGTCAATGAATAGGCTCATGAAATGGTGATGATGGAGGTGATGGTGTGGCTGACTCATCAGATGAAGATGGATGATGTATGGACTGAGGTGGAGGAATGGAGGTGGATGGGTGAGAAGATGAAGGTGCTTCTTGGCCATGCTGAATAGGTGGGACTATGAAAATCTCATTAGATGTGAAAGTGTGCCATGCAATGTTAAGTTGATCAAGATGGTGTAGGACTATCATCTTGATGAGAGAGTGGTGAAAGATGTTATCCAATTGATGATCATAATCCTTTCTTCGGACAATGAATGACATCTTTTGTCAATGTCCCTGTAAAGATAGTGGGGTAGATTGAGCATATTGACTCTTGTGAAATGCATGAGTAACCGAATATGACAAGTATAGAGTCTAGAAAACCTACGGTCACATGTGAAGTACTTCATGATGATTTTCATCATGGGAACATATCTATATAGGAGATAAGAGAAGGAAAAATCCTATTTCTCTTATTCTTGTAGCTTGGTTTAAGATATGGCTCATAATAGTAATGATCCAATTCTCCTTGTTTAAACCATTTTTCTCTAATATTTGGGATCCCAGTTGCAGCTGATATAATAGCAGGAGGTATGGCGAAGGTGACACTAGCAAGGGTTGCCTGGTTGTCATGGAGGTTGGTGATGAATAATCTGGTCAACTCAGGATGATGCAGGATCCTTTCCACTTCCTCACAAAAATCAAAACAACCCATATGTTTAAAGCTTGCCACAGTGATGGGAGATGCCATGAGTACTCTGGTATTGGTTGGCTCATGTCTGATAATTCTTCCTCCTTTTTTATATTGCCTCCTCTCTTGTCTTTCTTCCTCACTTTGACTTTTGTTCTCTTCTTCTGCCATGAGTTATTACTGTCAAAACCCTAGGGAGATGATAAAATGGACTGTAGGTGTGGGAAATATGGAATGATGTAAGGAGATATGATGAGGAGGGGATGGGGATGTGTGGTATGAGGGAGGTGATAGTGGATAGTATTTAAGTGATAGAAGTGGTAACGAAATGCTAAGAAATGTGATTTGAGAGTGAAATATGTTACTAGGGTTTTGAGTTTAGAAATGACAGCAAAGACTAAGAAACCCTATGTAGATCAACAATGGAGGGGAGGGTTGAATATATTTTCCCACCTACCTCATTTACTGAAGTGTGTGATGATGAATTTCGAAGTTTGGTGGTGATGAAGGACATTCTAGCATGTTTTTGGTCCTCCCAGGCAAACATGTAGTGACCCGGTCAAACGCGCCCTTAAGCTACAGGACCGTTGCACCATTTAAAAATGCACTGAAATCTTTGGCAAACACGCAGTGACCTAGTGAAACGCGCCCTTCCTTGTCTAAATGCACCCTCTGGCTCTATTTTTCCCAATTTCGCCTCAAATTCGAAAATCTTCTTTTGGTGAGGAGGTTTGAAAGTGTAGGAGTGCAAATGGAGTTTGCGTAGATGTCTTGAGACCTTTTATACTTGAATGAGTTTGATTTATGAGTTGCACACCCACTTTGTAATGTTTCATGTCACTTTTCAAACTTTCACACTAATGCTTTTCTTTTGACTTTCTGACCCTTTTTTCTTTTAATAGGTGCATGATGCTTTTGGCAATCTCGATGACCTTTGTTTGGACACTATTGGCAAATGGAATTGAGTATATAGCTGAAATAGTGACTTATTACATGTAATAGACATAAAATTACATAGATGAAAAAAAATAATTATTACATCTATTTTGAAGTAAAAATTACAAATTGGAATAAATTCCCTTTTGAAATCAAATTTGGGGCTTTAAATAACCATGGTTACATGCTTGTAAACCTTTATCTAACTGAAAAAAAAAAAAAAAAAAAAAAAATAAAAAATAAATAAAATAAATAAATAAATAATAATAATAATATTATTATTATTTTCTTCACTCTCATATTTTGCTGACCTTATGCAGTGAGATGGTGATTTATTGGACCTTAGGAAAATAAAACCTAGGTGACCTAATGGAACCTTAAATGATTGAATTTCAGGTGAATTTGACTGATACAAAACATGATGAAATAAGCCTTCGTGGTCAATGGATGGTCAGCAAGACACATGAACGTGGGCCAGAAAATACAAATTTTTGAGAGGGGAAAGTGATTTTGGATTTTGGGCTACCATCAGTGAGTAAATTTTTGCATGATGACCTAAGTGGAATGCAAAAAAATTAATGAGACACTAATATGATATAAAAGAGGGATTTTGATCACTGATGGAAGTATGCAAATACTGACTCTAACATGATTCAAGTTTTGTAAAAAGTGACAAAAATCAGACAAACTTTAGTTTGTTGGGTATTGTTTTTAGAACCTAAGGTAAAAACAGAGACACGTGGCACGTCGTACAAGTTCGCTCTACTGAACTAGTCTATAATTAGGTCATCGCGGAAGATTGGGCATAACTATTTCTTCAGGAATCCAATTGAAATTAGACTTGCAGGGTTGGAAAGAAGACTCAAAGGGCTATGACAAGACGAAATTTAATAACTTGGAGATCCGAAATTACAAAGTTATAGGCATTTCAAGATTGAGCTCATACAAAGCGGGAAAAAAATGTGTAGTTTTTTTTTTTTATATAAATTTGCATAAGCCTTGTTTGAGAAAGTAGTTTGAAGTGATTCAAAGGGCTTTGTGAAGCATAATTATTATTCATTGATGACCCGAAGAAAGAAAATGGAAACACCTAGTAAGCAACCTGAAATCCCTACTATGACACATGAAGAAGAGGAAGAAATGCAACATGATATATCAAAATTAGGAGACCAAGTGCAACAAATTTCGCTCTCACAAAAAGTAACTGAAGCTAAGATGGTTGGTATAGAATCAAAAATTAAAGGCAACATGGAAGATTTGAAGATATATTTGACAAAGTTGCTACAAGAAATTCTTACTAATGGCGAAAGGGTAGTAAAGGAAACTCGTGATGAGAACAAAAAAAATGTTAGTCGTGATTTCATAGAATCTAATATTGGATTGAAGACCCACCATGTTCCAATGATCGATATGAGGAAGTTTGATGGCAAGGATCCCGTAACATGGATACTACAGATGGAGCAACATTTCGATCTCCATAATGTGCAAAGCACACAAAAGGTACGCATTGCAACTTTATATTTGGAACCCAATCAGTTTGTATGGTATCGATGGCTTTGCTATCGTAAATAAATTATCACTTGGGAATTTTTTGTGGAATAAATGTAGCACATTGTGAGGATACAAAAAGCAACACCTTTTTTAGCCAATTGATAAATCTCAAACAAAAGGGTTCAATGGTGGAGCACATTGAGGACTTCCAAAAATTGAATATAAGGGTAAGAGATATTCCATAGGAGCATAGGATTGATGTGTTCATAGGGACTTTAAAGGATAACATCCAACATGAGGTTCGTCTTTGGGAACCTGATTCATTTTAGAAGACATTCAGGTTGGCAAGAAAAAAAGAAAGCAAAATTATGGCAACAAGGAAGCCTACCACTCACAACTATAAATATGGAAGTGTTGTTGCTCCTAGCCTTCCACAACCTACAAGGTTGGCACCACAAAAATTGGAAGAAAAAAGAGCAAAAATGCTTTGTTACAGTTGTGATAGCAAATACACTAAAGGTCATAAGTGTGTTGAGAAGAAATTATTTTTCATAGATTGTGAATAGGAGGAAGAAAAGGAACAAGAAACATCAAAAGAAGAGGATACACACAAGGAACAAACCCTAGAGAAAGAAGAAATGGATCTAACCATATCTTGTAATGCATTGGTCATAATTACCACTCCTCAAACTATCAAGATAGAAGTACATATCAAGAAGAAAAAGGTAATAGTGTTGATTGATTTGGGTAGTACCCATAATTTTATTCATTGTAAGATAGCCAAGGAATTGAATTACTTCCTATATCCAGCACCAGAGTGTCAAGTGATGGTTGCAAATGGAGGAACCATAAATTGCTCTGGAAAGCGCCATAATATCAAGCTATCCATGGGAGAATATGTTGTGAATAGTCCAATGTTTTTCATCCCAATGGGTGGTGCTCATGTTGTACTAGGAGTCCAATGGCTACAACCTTTCGGTATGATAACTTTTAATTTTCAATAACTTTTCTTGAAATTTGTTTTGCAAGGAAAGGAAGTTGAATTAAGGGGTATCACAGGGAAACCAAGAAATATAATGAGCTCTAACGACATGACAAAGCTTCTAAAGAAAGAAAAACGAGGCTTAATTGTACAATAATGTTCGCTAGAGGTTCCCACATTGGAATCATCTATTTCTCAAGATCTCCAAAAAGTCTTGGACAATCATTCCAAGGTATTTGAGACTCCCAAAGGCCTCCCACTTGTTCATGATCATGATCATGTTATTCATTTGATTCCAGGAAGTGTTCCTCCAAACATCAGGCCTTATAGATATCCTTATGCCTAAAAGAGTGAAATTGAACGTATGGTTGCAGAAATGCTAGAGGTTGGTATAATTCAACCTAGTCAAAGTTCTTTCTCTGCTCTAGGAGTATTGGTTCACAAGAAGGATGGATCATGACGCATGTGTCCAGATTATAGGGAGCTCAACAAGCTCACTATTAAAGATAAATTCCCCATTCCCGTCATTGATGAATTATTGGATGAATTGCATGGAGCAATTTACTTCACCAAGTTAGACCTTCGTTCAAGATATCATCAAATCAGAATGAAGACGGAAGACATTTCTAAAACAACATTTATAACTCATGAGGGTCATTATGAATTTTGGCCATGCCTTTTGGCCTTATGAATGCACCTTCTACATTTCAAGGTTTGATGAATTCCATTTTCAAACCCTTCCTTAGAAAAATTGTGTTAGTATTTTTTGATGATATAATAATCTACAATGAGTCTTGGAAGGATCATGTTCAACATGTGGACTGAGTGCTCAAACTATTGGAGGATAAACAATTATATGCAAAAACCTCCAAATGTTTCTTTGGAGTACAAGAGGTGGAATATTTGGGTCATATTGTATCACGCGAAGGTGTTAAGGTAGACCCTAGCAAAATTAAAGCCATTAAGGAATGAAAAATCCCCACATCCATAAAGCATCTGTGAGGATTTCTCGAGTTGACAGGGTATTATCGCAAGTTTGTTAAGAATTATGGGAGAATAGCGGCACCTCTAACAACATTACTGGAGAAAGATGCATTTTCTTGGACTCCAAAAGCAATGAAGGCATTTGAACATCTTAAAGAGCCAATGTTCCAAGCACCGGTCTTAGTTATGCCAAACTTCACAAAAGCCTTTATTGTGGAATGTGATGCCTCGAGAAATGGAATTGGTGTTGTTTTAATGCAAGAAGAAAGAACCATTGCTTTCGAAAGTCGTTCAATCAAAGGAAAATATTTACACAAAGCTATTTATGAGAAGGAAATGTTGGCAATACTACATGCACTTAAGAAATGACGACCTTACTTAATGGGAAGACACTTCAAGGTAAAAACAGATCACGAGAGTCTTAAATACATTTTAGAACAAATATTATCTTTAGAAGAGTAGCAAAAATGGATCACAAAGATGTTGGGTTATGACTTTGAAATCATGTACAAAAAAGGGAAGCAAAATGTTGTTGCAGATGCACTCTCAAGAAACGATGAGGATGTGGAAACATTTCTTTGTGCCATTTCTATTATCCAACTAGATTGGATAAATGAAGCAAGGGATGAATGGAAGAATGACGAAGAAGCGTGGGCACTCATTCAGAATTTGTAGCAAGATCCCAGTACATATAATACATTTAGTTGGAAAAATGATTCGTTATGGTACAAAGATCGCTTATAGCTCTGTAAGAATTCCCAACTCAAACAAAAGATTCTTAGGGAATTGCACACATCTCCCTTAGGAGGGCATTCAAGATTTTTAAAAACTTACCACAAGGTTAAGAAGGAATTTTTTTGGGATGACCTTAAATCTGATATTCAAAAGTTTATGGCAGAATGTTTGGTTTTCCAACAAAATAAAGTTGAGACAATTAATACCCCATGTCTATTACAACCTTTATCCATTTCAAGTCGACGTTTGGAGGAGGTTTCAATGGATTTTATCACAAGTTTAACCAAGTCCGAAGGAAAGAGTGTCATCACAGTGGTAGTTGATAAACTAATCAAGTATGCACACTTTTGTGCATTATCTCATCCATTTAAAGCCAATACAGTTGCTACTGCATTTATGGAAACAATTCAAAAGCTACATGGAAACCCAAAGATTATTGTAAGTGACAAAGATCCTATTTTCACTGGAAAATTTTGGATAGAATTATTTTCTTGTCTCGGTATTCAGTTAGCTCATAGCTCATCTTATCATCCTCAATTTGATGGGCAAACTGTGATATTGAAAAAATGTTTGGAAGGATATCTCTGTTGCTTTGTATATGATAAACAGACACAATGGGTCAAATGGTTGCCTCTGGTTGAATGGTGGTATAACACTTCCTTCCATACTGTCAATGAAATTGACAAGTGGTTGTGAGACTGAAAGTCTCGTCAACATCAGCGAAGTAGCCAGTGGGCATTTGTCATCAGCAGTGAGCATCAGCAAATTCGCCAATGGGCGATCGACAACCAAAGCAGCAGTGAGCAGCTTTCATCATAGCAAAAGCAACATTGAGTTGTTTTTCGACATCTTCAGCCAGTGGGCAATCATCATCAGCAAACACGCCAGTGGGCGTTCATCAAATTGTGTCAGTGGACACCGGATGCTGTTTTCAAGCAAAGGACAGTTGGATCCTTTTGCGGCTTGGCACATGATGGAGTTGTCAAGCGTCCCTCTGAGATGAATCAGTCATGCAGCTGACTCAGTCTCTTCATTTTGTGGTTTGTTCAGCATCCAGATTTGGCGGTTTTTTCAGGCAATGTTTTTGAGGATCAACATGAGAACTTGGAAGATGGTTCCTCGTTCTTATTTTGGATTTATCATTGAAGGGGGGAATGTTAGCCTCTCTCATAAAACAATAATAAATCCAAAAATAAATAAATTAATTAAATATTCCAAGTTAGGAATTTGTGCCTAACTCTTGGGTTGTTCCTCTAAGATAGGAGTTAGTTTAGGTAACTCCTATATTGGTGTGTGTCTGGTGAGAAATTATCTCAACCAAAGGAGAAATTATCTCAACCAAAGGTGTCTAAGATAGAACGCACTATCTTGAGAACACTATCTCTCATCTATTTATTTGTAACACTATATTCAATTATTTGATGAATAATGTGTAATGTGAGAGAAGCATGAGGCTTCAGCCTTTTTCCGCCCATATTTTGTGTCTAATTTTTATATGTGATTTATCTATTTGTCTGGTTTTTATGTGTGTTTTGCTGTAATCTATTTAAGTTAATTTTTTTTTCATGGCTCTTTATGGATGTCATCCACCGTCTATCACATCATATTTAAGAGAAAATTCTAAGGTTCAAGTAGTGGAAGATCACATCGAGCATTAACAAAAAGCTCTCCAACTTTTAAAGGATAACCTCACTTTGGCACATAATAGAATGAAACAACATGCATATCAACATCGCAGCGAAAGAAGCTTTGATGTAAGTGACTGGGTATTTCTACGGCTACAACCATACAAACAAATGTCCCTCAAGCAAGCTAAGAAGGATAATAAATTATCACCAAAGTATTATGTCCTGTACAAGGTGTTGCAAAAGATTGGTACTATGACATACAAATTGGAACTTCATGCATCTTCCCGAGTGCACCTAGTTTTCCATGTTTCATGCTTAAAGAACGTTATAGGTAACAGGCTCCTAGTTCAAACAATATTGTCAGAGCTTGATGAGGAAGGAAAACTCATATTAGAACTTGAAGCAGTCACAGAAACAAGAACTCGACAACTGCGAAATCGATCAATTTCAGAGTATCTCATCAAGTGGAAGAACTTACCCGCCGAAGATTCTACACGGGGGGATGAGAATTTTATACGGAAGCATCCATACCTACTCAACACTTTTTTTAAAGGAGAGGGGCATGTTAGGTCCCTATAATACTAGTGTATTCCCTTATTATTATTGTCATTGTACCACTTATTCTTATTGTTGTGCCCATGTTGTCCCCATATTGCTATTATTGTGCCCCATAGAAGCCCACTACTGTTATTATTGTGCCCTTACATTATTATTGTTATGTCGGCTTTGATTATATTGTGACCCCTTAGACTCCTATATATAGAAAGGATGGCTTGTCATTTGTATCATCCAAGAATTGTTCATTTGTGTAATGTAAAGGAGGTTGCCCCCTCGAAGAGGCTGACTTTGAAGTCATGATCTATCTTTTCAATCTTTTTGTGAGTTGGTTTCATAACACGATCACATGTGCATAAGTAATTTTCATGGTCATGTGGGTTTTCTCATTGGCCTTTGCCAAGCCAAGAAATTAACAAGTATTGTGTGTGGAATGGTTTTCTACATTGGTTCTTTCATGCATCTACTAAAGCTTAGGTTCTCAAGCTAACTTTCCTCCCATGCTCTAAGAATGATGCCATCCCTAGAGGCTGTAAACAAATTAAAAAAACAACAAGAAAGACAAAGGAGACAAAACATGATAAATTTGAGAATAAGAAGGTGATGCAACATTTACTGCAGTAGCGAGGTGTGAGGAGGCTTGGCTTGAGTAATGACATGAACATTATCGATGATTATGCAACCAAAATTCCCCCCTATATGCATAATAATTATAAAGGGCATTGATGTTGTACCATATTTGATTTGTACTTAAGCATGTTTTAACTCTACACCATACTTCTTTATACCTTGACAATGACAAAAATAGTGCACACTCAATTCTTTTTAGGTCTCACCATGCTCAAGTTCTTACATGCCACTGATGCTTACCCCTTATCACACTTTCATACGTGACTGACCACACTTTGATCTATGATGCATCCCATCATTACCCTTCATCAACATCTAATCCATATGGCACCAACACTAATGAGAGGTTAACGTCCAAACTATATCATAATGGTGTAGCTTTAGAGTCTTCATTATAGTTAACTAGAGGAATCCTGAAATTTTCACTTTACCATAGTTGAAATCTTAGGTTCAACCATAGTTTCACATTTTATAATCACTGGAGGTTAGCGACAATATATGTCATTAACTATGTTGTTTGTAATTGAATACTTTATCCTTGATTTCTTCATCCTTTTGCCATGGGTGATCAATATCAAGACCTTTGGTGTGCACTAAAGGAACCCCTTGCCCTATATTCAAATTGTTTTACTATTTAACTACCAATTCACCCATTATTGAATGTATCCTTATAGTTGGGCAATATAGGTTTGGATGCTCTCATTTGATACTTTACATCTATAGAAGTAATTATAGTGGTCACACGAGTTGTGTCATTAGCTTTGGCAAGGAAATAAATTGGTAAATATTGAGTATGTTATGGTTTACTAAGTTTGTCTTATCTTGCATTTACAAAATCTTAACTTCTTAAGCTAACTCTATTGCCATGATATAAGAATGTTGCATTCTTAAAGGTAGTAATCAAATTAAACTAAACAAGTAATAAGAAAATCAAAGAGACAAAGTATGATCATTTTGAGAATATGAAGGTGATGCAACATTTACTCCAAGAGCGAGGTGTAGGTCAAGTAATGACATGAATGCCATCGAGGATCATACAACCAAATCCCCCCCTATGTGCATAATAAATTAGAGAGAGCGTTGATGGTATGCCATATTTGATATGTCCTTAATCATACTTTTACTTTGCACTGTGTTCCTTTCTAACTCGAGCATGCAAAAATTAATGCACAATCAATTCTTCTTGGGTCTCACCATGCTTAAGTCCTTGCATGCTACTAATGCTTGCCTCTTGTCATGCTTTCTTATTTACATGACCAAACTTTGATCTACAATGCACCCAACTATCGACCCTTCATCAACATCTAGTCACATGGCATCGACACTAATGAGAAGTTAACATCTAAATGAACATGGCACTCTAAGTTTAATTCCTCGAGACACACTAACAATATTGTAGTTGAGATATTTAATGCAACAACCATTCGAAGTGGTTAAAGTTGACTAGGTCTAGAGCAATACTAATAATCAAGTAAGGCTGATAAAAGTGTGCCTAATTGTCTAGTTTCCTAGTTTGAGGGTTCCTATCTCCTCCTTTCTTGTGTCTGAGGTTGATCGTTTAATGACCAAAACAATGGAACGTTATAACTCCACCCTACATAAATATGTATCTATTTATTTGCAAATAACTACAATGTTTTTCACAACTATGTTCTTTAATAAGATCAAGCTTTACATAGTTATTATTGTGGCTTAAATCAGATATCATACATAACTTTGATCAACCGTTATCTCCAACTCACACATTTGTATTGACATTAAATGCATTATTAAGCAATTTAGTGTTATAGTTTGTTATATACCTATGGATTGTCCACTATCATTTTCATTGTTTAGTCATGTGCAATCATAAACTTACATCCTTAAGTCATTGACACACTTTGTCACATTATCTTGGTTCCTAAGTATTTACAAATAATTGTTAGGTCCTTGCAAGGCTATAAATAGTCCATGCACAGTTAATTACTTGAACCATACAAGCTTTTGCTTAGTCATCTCGTTATTTACAATGATTGGGTCCTTTTTGTACTCTTCCATTACAACCAACTTGGTTTCTTCGAATTGGTGCAATCAAGCCATGCATTTCTACTTGTTTAGCCACCAACTAAAAAACAATGCACAAATTGAGAGTCATTGCAAACCAGCCTTGATACATGATTAAAGTTTGACAATAGATCATTACTTGAGCATGAGAGGGGGTGCCCAATGTTGAGGAGGGGCCATAGTTTGGAGTCAAGAGGTTCACAAGTGCCCATTTCTCATCATTTTCTTTTCATGGATGGAATTGTTTAGAAGCATGCATCTATCTCCCTTGACAATAGTTGCCATGTTGGCAAACCATCAAATTACTTGGGCAATGGTTCCTTTAATAAGTTCAACCATGAAGAAATTAATATTGTGGCATGGTTGATCCATATTAATTGACTGGTCATTTCCCAATAACAATGACGATTTTTCCCATCCATTTAGCAATTTTGATTCACCTTCGATATTATTTTATTAAAGCTCAGGTTCAAGGATTCTATTATGCCTATAGCCATGGTTTCCATTTCAATTTGATTAATTGTCTTATTATCTATAAGTTTGTATAGCGTTAAAATGATACTCCTCATGGTTCTAGAATATTCCATTAGCCATAATTAGATGCATGTTCCATTTAAAAAAACATAAAAAAATACATTTCATCCATTTTTTAGAAATCACTCCAAATTTATTTGCAACTCTCTTTAGTGCCCATCTTCATTATTCTTAAAAATTTCACAAAACTTGGATAGATGCACGTCACCTTTAAAGGAAACATCATAATAGTCAATCCATCTTCCTAGTGGGAGGGAGAACCTATATTGGCAACTCTTGAAATTGTCCAAATATTGTCTAATAATGAGAGAATGATCAATCCAATTAAAGCCCAAGTTCAAGGATTCTATTATGCCTATAGCCATGGTTTCCATTTTAATTTGATTAATTGTCTTATTATCTATAAGTTTGTATAATTATAAGAAGAATTTCGGCGTAAATCACATATAGAAAGACCTTTGTCGACGCGTTTCGAACCAACTACTATGGTTCATCGTCAGGACAAGTTGAAGAAACAGATCCAGTCTAGCATGTTAAATAGTCTAAGCAGAGACTCCAACGACTACAAAAGATTAACGGCTAATTTTTGACTCTAGGACCCAGGTCAAATTTTCATTTATTAATTTATTATTATTATTATTTTTTATTATTTTATTTATGGAACCAAGCTAAATTAGGTAAAAATAAATAAAATAGATTAATAGTTAGTTTTTAAAAAAAATTCATTTCTTTAAATTATTACTTATATATATATATATATATATATATTATTTAATTTAAAATAATAATATTTCACTGTTGATAAAAGAAGGTATAGGAAGTTAATAAAAATATATAAATAAATACCAGGTTAGAATAAAAAGCTAGTTAAATTACTATTTGTTATATTTTAAATTTTATTTATTATTATCTATGTTATTTATTTATTATTGATTATTTATAATCTTAAGCCTAAATTAAAGCTAGCTTACAAATGTTATTGAACATCAAAACATTATTCAATGGAATTAGTTATTTTAAATTAATTATTACATATATATTATATTATATAATTATTAAATTAAAATAATAATATTTTGATATTAAAATAAAATAATATTAGGTTAGTTAAAAAGTTAATTTATTTGTTTATTAAATAATTAAATTATTATTATATTATTTTATTATGAACTAAGTTAGTTTAAAAAGTTAAAAATTTATTTTTATTATTAAATTATATATATATAATTATAATAATATTAGGTTATTATATATAAATGATAGTAGTTTAAAAAGTTAATTTATTTGTATATAAATTAATATTAGGTATGATATGTATAAAATATATCATAAATATATAAATAAATAATAATTTAATGGTTGGTATAAAAAGGTAATTTACTTGTAAATTATTTATTAATTAAAAAAAATAAAAAAATTAACACATATATATATATATAAATATAAAAAAGGGAATAATAATAGTAATAATAAAACATCAATAAATAAATAAATAAATAAATATATATATATATATATATTAGTTAAGATTATATTTACTAATATCAATTAGGAAAAAAATTAAACGGGAAGAGCGACGTAGAAACAAAGAAGGCGAAGGATTGGAAAAAAATCCAATAGAAAACCAAAGATCAAGGAGGAAAAGGAAGAAAGGAAGGCACCAGGGGGAACGACGAAAGCGCAAAAGATAAAAAGTGGGGGGGGAGGGGAAGAAACACTAAGACGAAAGGGCAGGGGTCCAACATCTACTAATCTTCCAGCCGTCATCTTTGTTGAGATTGTTAGGCCTTCTTTCAATTTCAATAGCTTCCATGAATTTACGATGATGGAACTGAGCAACTTTGGCAACAACCTTGGCCTCCTCTATACACACTTGATGCTTGGTCTTATCCACATGCTTTGCTAATGCTGATGACTTGGTTCTCCCATATCTCAGGTCAGCTGCATGTTCGCAAATTCTTTGATGGATGGAGCGCCCTGTTTCCCTGATATAGGGTGTCCCACAAGAACAAGGGATCAAATACACACCCTTCATGTCTTTAGGGTCAACAGGATCTTTCACCGATCGGAGGGAATAACGAATGGTGCTGAGGGGCCTGAAGGTTGAGGGAATATCAAACCTCTTAAGGATCCGAGCAATCTTGTCCGTGGTTCCCTGGACATAGGGAAGATGGACACCTAGTCGTCGCTCCTTTGGTTCTTTCTTAATTAACACATTTCTAGAGGCTTTAAGGAAAGCCTTCCGACCAAGGCGCCTACTATATCCATTATCCACAAAGACATCAAGGAGATGGGATCTCTCCTTATCCAAGCTTTCATTATCCGAATTCTTAAGGGCATGAGTAGCGAGGGTGTTAAGAACACCCATCTTCTGAGCCGGGAAATGATGGGAATCGGCATGAAGATACTGCTCAATATGCGTTTTCTTTCGGAACACAGAGTGGGAGAGAGAGCCGTCCTTATTCTTAGAAATAAGAATATCCAAGAAAGAGAGGCAACCATTGACCTCTTTTTATATCAGAGTTTGTATAATGTTAAAATGATACTCCTCATGGTTCTAGAAGATTCCACTAACCTTAATTAGATACATGTTCAATTTAAAAAACCATAAAAAATTACATTTAATCCATTTTTAAAAATCACTTTAAACCTATTTGCAACTCTCTTTTGTACCCTCTTCATTATTCTTAAAGATTTCACAAAACTTGGCTAGATGCATGTAACCTTTAAAGGAAACATCATAATAGTCAATCCATCTTCCTCGTGGGAAGGAAAACTTAAATTAACAACTCTTGAAATTGTCCAAATCTAATAATAAAAAAATATATCAAACAATAGTTAATATTTAGAAAACTACAAAATTGTTTAATAATAAAATATTATTTTCCAATTTCAATATATTTTAAAAAAACATCAAATTACAAATGTTGTATCTTTAAGAAAAAGACTTAAAACCTATTAGAAAATCTTCTAAATTAAACAAAACTTAGTGATGTATCTTTAAAGGAAGACTTGAACCCTATTAGAAAATCTTCTAAATTAAACAAATCTGGTCTTTCGAGTAAGCGAAATATCAAAACTTCAAAAGCTAGAAAATTATTTTATTTTAACATGAATTAAAACAAAAAGTTATCATTATCTTTCCTTTCCATTGATATTCCAAAAACGAAAACAAAAAAATAATGTTTTAGGCACTTCATAAAATCTTTTCCCCTAGAGTTATGTTGTCTTGTGACTAAGGAGGATAAATTCTTTATATTTTATTTTACCACACCCATTTAAATGTTATTAAAAAACACACTATAATGTCAAATCCATTATCTTTAACTTTATTCAAGTGACATAGATGCACCTAGTGACACCTTTCAAGACCCAACTATTTTAATTTGAACTTGTTGGACTCACCCATGGCTTACTCACACCCTCAGCCATTCTAAAGTAAAGGATACAACAAAAGGATACAACAAAGTTGCTTGGCTAAATGAGGACTCAGATAGACAATGGTATGTGTATTTTTTATTTATTTTTTAAACCTGGTAAAATAGATTTCAAACTTTATTCAAGTGACATAGATGCACCTAGTGACACCTTTCAAGACCCAACCATTTTAATTTGACCTTGTTGGACTCACCCATGGCTACTCACACCCTCAGCCATCCTAAAGTAAAGGATACAACAAAGTTGCTTGGCTAAATGAGGACTCAGATAGACAATGGTATGTGTATTTTTTATTTATTTTTTAAACCTTGTAAAATAGATTTCATGAAAACCTTCCTATGCATATTACAATCTATCTATTACCCTCATCCACATTCAGCTCTTTTCTGCGCTTTGTTGTTTCAAGGGTTTTGGCGTCCACTGCTGTGCGAACCTCTCTTACGAAGACCGAGAAGATCATGGCCGACAGCAAAACCGAGCTTTCTGCGACTACACTGCATCGCATGGAGTCCTTCAAGACCAGAGGTGAACCATTTCTTCTATTTCACCATTCAAGCTTTCCCATTTATTTTAATTTCTCGTAAATCTATCTACTAGGGTTTCGTAGTCGGAGCATGCATTTTTTAAGGTTCATGACACGTCCGATTTCGTCGGCCTCGACCGTGTTATCGATTTTTTGTCCGATGAATCACGGCCGTGGATTTTAGTTGCATTGGGCTGCATATCCGCTCAAGATATCCATTTTGCTTTCGTTTTGTTTCATAGCATCTTGACGAGATTCTTGTTGAAGGTTCGATTCGCAGCATTGTCGGTGTTTTTCATATTGTTGTATGTAATTCTAATGACCAGTACTTCGAGATTGCAGAAGGGCCGGACTCTGTTCTATATCTATTTTTTGTTTTCTCTCTCTTGTCTGTGGGTTCGGGAGTGCGCTTTGTGGGGAGCAATTGGAAGTCCAAGGTCGTTGTTTCGAATCCTCTTCCGGCATTTCGGTTGGGTGCAACGTGGGCCCTAATGCTGAGTGTGGATGTACTTGCTTTTTGAAAACAAGTGGCTGATTCAGTTTGCCATGGCAAACTTCAGCTTCTGGGTGTGTGACACGCGTTGAATTCTTCAGGATCCGTCAGTTCTATATACTGGCCTTCGATATAAACCCTAATATAAATCTTATGCTGATCAAAATGACCTAATTTATTTATAATTATAAACGCACAAGCTGTGTGGTCGATCAGTTGCGTTTATCAACGAGGCCAAATATAAGCGTTTAAGGCAGTCATAGTCTTGGGAAAAAATAGCCATACAAGAAAACTGGCTGACTTATATTGGTCCATTAAGTTGGTAGTATGATGCATTTCGACAAGGTCACCACCTGACTGCCATGATGCCTAGTTGCAATGTGAATATCAAATGCTTACGCCTGGGTTTTAGGAATCGGGCACTTACAATTATCGTTTGAGCTTAAGCCGAAGTTGATGTCCCCGATGCTGGTGACTTTTATGATACGAGGCAATGTATTTTGCCTTTGAAAAAAAGTGGTTGGCATTCCATCACTTTCACACAACCTTATGGAGTCCTTAATATCGTTATGGAGTTTGTTTAGGGATCTTTGGAGCTTAGATGGCACATAATGTATATTTTGTACTTAGATTCTTCAAAAGTAACAAACGATCCTTTTCTGGTCTACCAATTAGAAGAGTTCATTTCACATAATGTAATTGTATTGGTTATTTATATATTTGCTAGTCACCCTGTTCAGTTGCCACTAAGATTCAATTTAAATGGGTCCGCATGAAAATGTTCTAACACTTACAATGTGATCTTTGCCAACCCTCTTTGACAGTGGCTATTAGTTCAAAGGGTTGCAAATAGTCTTCAAGCTTTTGTTTGTTTATGAAACATTTTAATCATATTTTTGACTTTCATGGCTTGACCTCTTTGCATATATCAGTATCAGCACTGATTTGACTATTTGCATTGGTCAATCGATAAAAAAATTGTTTTTGTTTTCAATATTTTGTCTTTGCTGAATAGAACAACTTCTATATTAGTAATTTGGAAAATTACCATATAAAACTATATTGTCTCTGGAGTCTGGATCAAGCAAGAAAGATTTAAGTCATTCCAACACGATATCAGAGTACCATGCAGTCAACAATCTCTTGTGGTGGAGTTATTTGAAACTTTGACATACTTACAACAGTACACCATGAAGAGATTCTGCCATATTGTCATTTTGCTCAGGGTGACCCTAATGGTATGGACAAGCTGTGTTGGTATTCGGGCCAGACTAGAACCTGTCCGGTCAATACATTCACTGCTGGATCCGATATAATAGAGAGACTCAAGAGCATATTTGCAGACTGCAATCCTGTCTCAACTTTATAGTTGTTCCAATCTCGGTGATGCTCCTAAAATAACAACATTGGAAATGCTCGTGAATTCATTGATGAACATGGAAGGAGCATCTTATATTTTTATACTAGAATGGCACAAGTTGCTATTCACCCATTTATGATAAGTTGTCATAATTGATCTGCGAAACATACCAGTAAAAAAGAAAACCTTATTGTTCTGTGTTGTTTTTGTTCCTTTTGGGTCTGGTTGAATTATTAGGCCTTTTCTTCATATACAAGGAAGTTGGGGCCACGACAAAATAAAGCTTCAGGAACAATTGGAAAAACGAACAAGACAAAAAGGAAGAACAGAAGTAGGAAAAAGGGTTTTCAAATAAGGGAAAAATTGCCATATTTCGCTATAGAAATTCCAATATAACGCCTTAGGATTATGATGCATGCACATGCATGCATGCAAACACACACCTTTCTAACATGAATCAACGTGGCCAATAACGCCTTAGGATTATGATGCATGCACATGCACACATGCAAACACACACCTTCTAGTGTGAATCAACATGGCCAATATCTGCCATGATATTTTAGGTGGTTGGTTTGGGTGGGGGAGGGGCATAGGTATTTGGAAGAGGGAATGGTCCTTGGATTCTCTCTCTCTCTCTCTCTACAGAGAAAGAGAGAGATACATATACATGTGAATGTACATAATTTTGTTATGGTTAGTCATTAGATGGACACAGACACACACACACATATATATAATGATGCATGGAAGAAACAGATGTAGATATTGATACATGTATATGGAAATTGAAGTAACTGCCATAATATAGTTCTTTATTTGTTAACTTGATCACCATATGAACGGTGGCATGATAGTTGCATGTATAATATGATGCTCAACAGCATGCAGGTAAGCAAAAACTCACAAAGCAAGCAATATGGCTTGCTAATGGGTGGTCAATAAATAATTCTTTGATATGTATGTGTGAGTGCATGCTGATGGCAAATAATTGTCTTGATATTGATCCTTATTAGTATCTTAATTACCACATGATAGTGAGCACACATGCAAACAAGCAAAGGGTTGTTTTATGGGTGAACAGACGAATTGCTTATTTGTTAAATGTATACAGCAGTATTGGGGATATTTATGTAAATCCTGAAATATATAAATATAATTACTGATTTATAGTTTATAATTACTAGCGCATGCACTTGTGTACTAAATTTGACAACATTTATTTATTACTGTGTCAACAGTGGTATATGTTATTAGTTTTATGTACAATGCTATTTCATAAAGCTTTGTGCACTCAAGCACTTCCACAATCAACAATCAAGGGTTCATGCAGTAGGTGTTTGGATGGAATGTGCTTGTGTGTATGGACAGACAAACAGACAGACAGATAGATAGATACAGATATAAATATATATATATATATATATATATATATATAGATATATATATATAGATGTATAGAAAGAAATTTTTTTTGACAGATAAATATCCATATATTCCATATGACAGTGAAAGAAGATAGAACATGAAACAAAATGTAGAAGACAAGCCAAGACAAGAGGACACTAGATTATATCAAAAGTTCAGCAGAGAGAGAGAGTACAAAAGTCGAATTGACTTGACCAATTCAAAGTCAAAACAGTCCTGTAAATTTCTGCAGTCAACTGCAATCAAACTGCAGTCCTAACCAGGAAGCCAATGCTGGTCAAAACAGCAGCAAATCATCCTCAAAGCAACTGTCTTCCTCAGTCAAACTCGGCCTGATCAGGAGGTCAAAGTCAGCCCAAATCAGCTTGGTCAAACTTGGTCAAAGGAGAGAAAACTGCTGTAGCTTTTCTGCGGTCAAACTGTGTCAACCCTGAAGTTAATGTTGGTCAAACAGTTCAGAATTCTTCGATTTTTGTGCCCAGAAATGTGGTTTAAAAAGATCAAACTTTTGACGCAAAAACACAGTCAAACTCGGTCAAAAAGCCCTCGGTCAACACTGGTCAAACCTGTCACAGAACTCTGAAATCTCGATCTGCAATTCTGCCCAGAAAACTTGTCCTCCTTGCCACACGTGAGAGAGAGAGAAGCTGCCCAATAGCTGTACGAACCAATCAGATGACGAGAGAGAAGAATGTGTGAGTGATGAATGTGCCAAATGAGGTGTGAGGTCTCTTGTATTATTGTGGGTGAAGAGACACATCCATTGGGCTTCTTGAGCCTACATGATGATGAGGCCAACCTGAACAATTTGCACATGTGTGGGCATAAATTCAAATCACGCTTCTGCTTGTCCAAATGAGATGATCTTGATATCAATCTTGGACCTCTTGAAAAGAGGAATCTGATGCAATCATCATCTCCATCAAATGAGCTGTCCCAAGGTGGAATTTGGCCCTAGTTGCCAATTTTAACAGATATGGATGTAAATAAGTGTTTTGCAGGGACATTTCCTTGCTGTTCTCTTCTGTAAGGGTGAAATGAATATGTTTCTGTGACATACCAATGCAAAGGAATCATCTGAGTGATGGCCTTGTGATATCTGTTCTAAAAGTGCATTACACTTTGAGTATGTCCCAGGGATGCTTCTTGAGAATTAGAACATGGATGCTTGGGTATCCTGTTACTCTATATGGCAGCATCTCACATTAAAAGTACCACACAAGTTAATATATTTCAGTGTTTTCTTTTTTCTTTAATTTTCTTACCACAATTGACATGTGTAGGCCCTGCCCTGCCAACACTCAAATCAAATGTTGGTCTGTAGTTGGGGAACAAAAATTTCGTTGGGTACACACATTTACATTTATTTGTATTGATAGAAACTTAAAGGTTTAAACTAGTGCGAAATTGATCTTAAGACTGCCAGTCATTTCCTCAAACTTTACCAATGTCCATATACTTGCACTGAGAATATGGCATGTAATATTTCACTCAGCTGCTCTAATGGGACTTATAAATAAGTATCTTATATGACGTAATTTGTCAGATTTGTTTGCGAGCAATCATGGAACAACAAAGGAAAGTAAAAATCTGAGAATGTTACTTCAATTAAGAGCACAAGTAATGAATAGCTGGTTGGATAAACTGTCTGATTTAGGAGGGGTGGCAAGGCTTGACATGGATTCAAGTAAATATTCATAACTTCATTGTGCATTCAAAATACTATTTGGATGATGAATAATATCTAATATGAGAAGAGGTTTAAGTTGCCTCAATGCTGCGGAGAAAGTTTTTAACTTTTAATGAGTTACTCTTGTCTCATTCTCGCATATAAGAAACAACTTTTGTAACTGGGACAGTGTTTTGAAGGAAGATTGAGGAATTATGCTATATCTGTTCGGTTTTTTTCCAATGAGGAAATTGTAGTTTGAAAGAAGCCAGTAAATAGTGTCATTTAAGACTTATGAAGATACTGCTTGTTTAAGCTTTGCTGCCTGTTGTAACAACTGCTTGAAAACCACTTAAATTCTTTCTATCTAAGTGGGGGGTGAAGGAGACATGCCATTAAATTGTTTAACCATTATTATAGGCATGCAGAAGTTTTACCAACCTGTTGAAAGATCAGACTCAACATTTTCATTAACATGGGCCTCAACTTGTGGTATAAAACATAAGCCCAAAGAGGTAAAATCAAGTGTGTGCCCAAACTGTTGCCTGTGAAAGTGGTGCATATAAAGGTAGATCTGTGCCTTAACTCATCCGTTTTAGAATATTCAAACAGAACCACCATGGCAAGGATAAATATCTGTTATCTATGTTGCTGAAACAAGTTGTAGTGCCATAATAATTTTTGCTGGTGGTACTTTTGGTTGATCAGTTTAATTGCTATATATAGGTTAGTTTCCAATAAATTTTAGAAAATACGGGATTCAAGTGGAAATATCATATAGCTACTTGATCTATATACCTATCTTCTTACTGACTCAAGTGTAATGGGGGTCCTCATAAATATCTGTGATCTATGTTGCTGAAACAAGTTGTAGTGCCATAATAAATTTTGCTGGTGGTAGTTTTGGTTGATCAGTTTAATTGCTATATATAAGTTAGTTTCCAATAAATTTTAGAAAATACGGGATTCAAGTGGAAATATCATATAGCTACTTGATCTATATACCTAGCTTCTTACTGACTCAAGTGTAATGGGGGTCCTCATAAATTATGTCACGACGTTTGTTGAACTTCAACCTAGAGGTTCAGAATTCGGCGAACCTAAAAGAATTTTTGAGGTCTGTCGAACCTCATGATCGTTGACCAAGTCCATGATGCTGATTTCTTACTATTTTGTCATATTTCATTTTAAAGTTAAAATGAAATATGATATAAAATAGTAAGAAATCAGCATCAATAAACATAAAAGATGTTATGATGGGCTTGGAAACTATAAGGATGGAGCCTGATTGTTATCTTCATTGAAAAATTTGAATTGAAACTGAACCTAATCGTTGCCGAACCCAAACTTGAAGCCGAATTGTATGACTTAGCTCATAAGAACTGATTCTTGGTGGCAACTTCATCTGATGATTCTTACTGAATCTAGGATATGAATTGTTTGTGTGTGATTCCTGTCAGTATTGTAGTGCAGGGCCTTTACAGGCACAAAACACGTTAGCACAAGCACATCACAACACCCCATTTTCATCAACCTGGGAAGCTGCCATTGTCATGTCTTTTAATCTTTTATTCTTTGTCATTGATGTGTTCTATTTGTGTTAATATCTGAGCAGTTATTGAGATTTTGTTCTGGTCTTAGGAATTGTATATAGCAACTTGTTACCTTGTTATGCGATCCTTCTTATTCTTGTTTAACTCAATGTCTGTCATCTTCAATTTTGATTTAATGGTACCCGACATGCAGCAGGTTTTCATGGTTCATAAGCATTCACAGTTGAAACTCTTAGATATTTGGGTTTGCTTAATTGTAAAATTGAATGATTGTTCATTTGATTTATTTCTAAGAATTTTTTTGTCTGACCTGGTTATTGATGAAATCTAGCTCTATTTCCGTGCTACATAGACAATTCAGGACATTTAATCCAGGAGATTAGCACAATTTTTACTGCTTTAACATTATATTGACCATGTTACAGGGCCATGAATAATTTACTTAGTCCATTGTGGCAAGAAAGATTTTTTTTTTTAATATTTCGGAGAGGGTGATTTTTAGCATGCTGCAGATTATTGGATTTCCCTTTTTTTCTGACAACAGCCTGTGCAGAAGTACTGTGGAGTTATGCATGCACAAGCTTAGAATTAATATCTCAGTATGAAACTTGATGCTAGTCTCCACCACTACCTATTTATCGATAACTAGTTATAGGACATTTACATAGACCTTTAAACTTCCCATCTCTATATACCTACTTGTAGGACATTTACACAGACTTTCTAACTTCCCAACTCTATGGGAAATGTGTACACACTCGGTTGCAAAGAGAAAAAATTGACCATTTTATTCAAATATGAAAATAAATGTGCATCACCTAACTCTCAAGGAGGAGGGAAATTAACCATATAATGAACTAGGATACGACAGAATAAATGCCTGGTTGATACATTATGTGTCTGAATCCCCTCTAGATCCCCTTTATTATGTGACATGGGAATTTGTTACATATGTCATATGACCCTTTGTTATCTAAGATCAACACCTAGTAAATATTAATATAATGATATGACCATTAAATGATACTAATTTTAACACTTGTTTTAATGGTCATATCTCAGTATGAAACTCAATGCTAGTCTCCACCACTACCTATTTATCCATAACTAGTTATAGGACATTTACATAGACCTTTAAACTTCCCATCTCTATATACCTACTTATAGGACATTTACACAGACTTTCTAACTTCCCAACTCTATGGGAAATGTGTACACACTCGGTTGCAAAGAGAAAAAATTGACCATATTATTCAAATATGAAAATAAATATGCATCACCTAACTCTCAAGGAGGAGGGCAATCAACCATATAATGAACTAGGATACGACAGGATAAATGCTTGGTTGATACATTATGTGTCTGGATCAATGTTGTGAAAATCGTGATCGGGATTAAATCGGCGCGGGGAAAAAATCGGAATTATCGGGAAAAAATCGGAAAAAATCGGGAAAAAATCGTTTGATACAAAAATATTCATTTTTTCATTTTTTTTTTCAATTTTTTTTAATATCTAAACCATCTACAACATAAAATAAATACATTGACACATAAATATGATTAAAAAACTAATATATAAGATGTTTAATATCATTTCTAGCGCTAAAATCACACATAACATTGAATCATGTCCTGAATAGTAAGTCCTGAGTCCCAACTCAGCCTCAAAATATCAACAAAAAATATGATAATGTATCTCATCATGTCATAATGTCATATACAATAAAATGAAAGTCTAATCCTATTGATTTCCTCTGCCCCTCTTGCGAGAAAATGCCACAACTTTCCCTTTCCCTCTAGATGCAGATGCTGGTGCCTGTGCTGGTGGAGATGGCAGTGGAGTCTGATGTGCTCTAGAAGCTAAAGAACTAGAAGTAGGAGCTATAGGAGGTAGACCACTTCCTCTACTGGTGTCAGGGGTAGCCTGGGCAGGTGGTGTCACTTGGAAACATTACAATCTCCCAATCCTGAAATCCTGAAAAAATGACAAGTCTGCTGGATTTTAAATGAAATCTAAAATTATACTTTCTCCATATGAAATCCAATGAGGTTGGAACCACTCTCAAACATCCTGAGTCATTTGATGGTAATGTTAAAAATTTAAGTAAAAGGATGAAAATGAAGATTAAGGAGAATGTCACTTTTTACTTTAAGAATTTAACATTACCATGAATAGCATATCCATACTAGGGCCTAGACTTGATCATTAAGCTGCCCCACTCAAAAATTATTTGTTTCTTTCAAAAAAAATTGCATGAAAAAACTCAAAAAAGGTTATAAAACTATGCTGTTGCAACCCCCAGCTATTTTTTAAGTTTTTATCGCGATTTTTTCAATAAAAATCGGCAAAAAAAAATCTGGTGATTTTATCATTTAATTATCGCGTGATTTTTTCATTTTATCGCGATTTTCACAAAAGACTCTGGATCCCCTTTATTATGTGACATGGGAATTTGTTACATATGTCATATGACCCTTTGTTATCTAAGATCAACACCTAGTAAATATTAATATAATGATATGACCATTAAACGATACTAATTTTAACACTTGTTTTAATGATATCAGAAAGAGATATGTTCCAAAAGGTCACAAACTTGTCTTCATCAAGCATATTGAAGATGTCTACAGCCACACCATGCTTAGTGTAATAAAGCAGCTTGAGATTCTCAACATTGACTAATGACTAATATAAGATAATGTAAATCAACATGCTGGAAAATCTCCATTGTGCTCTCCACAACCTCACATTTTGATGTTCTTTGTATGAATCACATGCCTTTATTGAACTTATTTCAAAAAGCATCTTTTGGTCCTCCATTAAATAAAATATAAAGCTGGCTTCAAGACATGTCTCCGACCTGGTTGATGCGAGATGTTCCAATTCTCCAATCCCTTGTCTCACCATGATTCACTACCTAGATTATAGTCAATGTTATTAGAATTTTTAGCCTGCCTACTGCATGTGTAGATGTTAGTTTTGTTGAAATCACAAACAAAGACGGGACATAATGGAACCAAATAAGCCAACCAAAAAACTTACATTATAAAGAGAGAACCACTACTAAAACAATGCATAATGTGCTAGAGAAAGGTCAAGTGCACATATGAGAAAAGCCAGCAAAGGAACATGAGCACCTAGGACAAAATTTGCGTTCCCCTAGGCTTAAACATGTTATATTAGAGAGCCTTAGTTCAATTATGAAAAATATAAGTTACAAATCAAGCTTGAGTGGTGTATTTATACCACTCAAGTAGTTTTGGCGTCCTCCTGAGAGGGTTATGGGCACACATAAATAGGACACACTCCTCAAGAGGGCCTTTTAGCCTACACATCAAAGTTGATAAGCTTAGCCTTATATAGAAATTTTGTGGGCACACATAAATAAGGGCACACTCCTCAAGAGGGCCTTTTAGCCTACACATCAAAGTTGATTAACTTAGCCTTATATATAAATTTAGAATAAAAGAAAGTATGGCATTATTCATGATTACAAGTACACTAATGATACGTATTAATGGGTTATGGCCACATATATAGATTACACCAGTAACTACAACAATTTAAACCCCAAGAAAATGCTCTTTTGTACTAGGTAGCAATTTCCATCGTTTCTTAAAAAATAAGCTTTCGAGGTTCGTCTTAAACTTTAAATGGTCATGTCCACAAGATATTTCTGTTAACTCATCACCATATTTCCTAGCTATGGTTGACACTAACTCGGATATAACCTTTTTTGTTAGAGAAACCTTTTTAGAAATCATGGTGAGTGCTTTCTTCTACCCATCTTTGTGTTTTTTTACATTGAACTTGAGATCAAAAGAGTTTAACCAATATACAACAAAGTATATTGAGCTTCTTGTACACTTGCCTTGCTTCTTTTCAACGTGTTCTACTTTTCCGTCAACATCAAGTTGTGAAAATTCTTCCTCCTTCACTCTTTTAGGAACACTATCTAATGGTTTACCATTTGAAAAATATCATCTCCTATTTTCTATGTACTTCGCTGCATGACAAATGCCCATCTCCTTGTACTTGTTTTTCATGCAATCAATAAATTTTCAAGCTTCGACTACCAACCTTAATCCATTTTTGTGTATGAAATCACTTTATTATGAATCGTTTTTCATCTCATTTCATCTCTCTGTCAACATGGCTTATAGTTTGTACAAGGATTCCAAAGGCTCTTGCCTTTTTGTGGTTAGAATAGTCAACAAACAACAATTTTCTACACGTGACATCAAATATACTCTTGTTTTCTTACATAACTATGTTCTAAGTAGTTGAACTAAAGGTTTTAAAGTAAGTTACTTTAGTTTCCTTTGAAATTAAGACTCCTTGGTTGTGATACCTTTCATTTCTCAAGTCAGACAACTATGTTATGTATTCCTTTTGCCTAATATTTATTCGTAAGTGATTTTCATACAAACTATACTTCTTTTCTATAGAGGTGTTCTCTGGTATCTTGAGATAGTTCACACTACATTGATAGGCAAATGAGTTCCTCCACATCTCAGCAATAGGTTGCCAATTTCAAGCAATGAGACATAGCATATACCAATTCTTATTTTAGCCAGTCACTGTTAGGAGTTTCTTCCCCATGACCTTAGATGTTTGGAAATCTATTCACTCCAACATAATTTGATATTTCATTCTCTTGTACCCTCATACATGACAAAATTTCAAAGGGTTAGGGTGCTCAAGAGCGTTTGCACATTTATATTGGTATTTTGGCCACACTCTTCTTTTACAATTTTCCTTCCATTTTTGTTCTTATACTTCAATCTTTGGATCTTAGAGAGTGGGTATGTTTTACTCTTTTATCTCTATACTTGGGGAGGTCATTCTTTTGGGGGACTTCAATACTCTTACGAGGACTTGATAGTTTCCCCTTCATGATAGGTAGAGGATGCATTTTGCCTACATGTGGTGGAGCCAACCTTAGTTGGTTTTCACAAGTTATCAAATGATTTTGTGAACTCCTCTTATCTTAAGGCGAACACCTCTTGCACTTTTATAAATCCCATGAGTTACTGATCTTGAATGGTATCCCTTGTTTGCTTACTGTAATAGTGTTTACCTCATGTCAGGGAAGTTAGTGTAGTAGACCCACATGAGCTTAGGTAAAACCTCATTATGCATTGCCCTTACATGCTTTGCATTGGATGCATGGGCTCAAGATCCCCCCCAACACTAGTTTAGATTAGGCTTCCATTAATTTTGAGTGGAAGTTGAGCATTGGATATTCATATGCCTTGATATTATAAGATATGTGGTAGGTTCCATTGTCTGTTTAAAAAGTCAAATTTTTTGTCGACTTGGTATCCTTACTAGTCCATACTTGGTAGGAGGGATTTATTCCTTGTTTAAAGAGTCATTATTCATTCTTGACCATTCTTTGGTATCCATGGTAGTGTTGCTTGGTGTTTTACTTAAGGGCCTTCAATCTTTAGATCTTACATCGTTTGGTTCCCCAATTGATCAAACAATGTTGAGGGTTTCATCTTTCTTCTCGGTGCTCCTAGTGGACGAAGATTTTAAGAGGTGCATAAAATGTTGCCATTTTAGCCTCTGGATTGTTTGAATGCTGGCCCTTGGGAGACACTAGGGTGCTCAACATTGAGATCCATCTAGAGTTGTTGAATAGTATCTCAGGACAATGACAACTCTCACCCACAAATTCCCTATGTTGGGTTTTCTCTTCTAGACATAGAGAAATCCTTGAGGGTATATCCTACTCTTCTAATGAGTCATCTGCACATCGATTCTTTCCTTCGTCTTGGAATGTTAGGAGAATCGACATTCAATAATGGATATTTTAGAAGAGGACAACACGAACTCATCTTTGGTCAATGACAAACACTTGGATCCTTGAGATTGCTTTCTCTATACCCTATTCCAAAGCATTGTATTTCTCTTTGGCATGGTGAAGTTGAGATAATTGAGCTTAGATCTTATAGATTAGCTTTGCTTTATGCTTATAGGAATGGGCTTCACACTTGCATTATGTATTGACACTTATGTATTGATCAATGTCATTGATCTAATTTGGTCATTGGTTTGATATTAATAAACGTATCTCTTTTCTTTTGCTTTTTATAAGAGTGACTTGTGTGTTCCCTCATCATATTGACACTATTGTACTCAGTAGTGCCATTGACCTAATTTTGTGGTCATTTATTGTACATTTAAAAGTTATGTTATGTTATTTGATCTTCATTATTTGATTGGAGAATTCTTATCCTTCTTTTAGATTCTTCATGAACTGTGGCCAAATGTGTGATTGCATGATCCAACAACTCCTTGTAATTTTTGAATCTTCTCATCAAGCTAAGCACAGATGCATGATATAAATTTTGTGATGCCCCTAGTCTAGTCAACAATATTCTTGATATAAGATAAGATAATTTTATCAATTTCCAACAAATGCCCACAAAAGTTAGGTCAATGGGGTTGAAAAAGACTACAATTGGTATGAAATTACAATGTGGGAGTGCAAATGCAGCTCCTAAAAATTGTTGAAAATAACAAAAAAAGGAAACAGGTCTTAATGCTACCATGACACACATATATGGCATGCTATAAAACAATCAATTGCTTTCTAAGAAAGATTGAGTGAGATAGGATATTTGGCAATGAGGCTAAAGATGTCAAGGTATGGCAAGTCTAAAGATTGATGATGAGGGAGGCGAACTGGGCATTGGCTTGTTGTTGAAGCTCCTTGGAACCAACAATGTGTCACGCTGTATGATCTTCAGGGGGATGTGAGAGCAAGGGATACTCCTAGCATTCATAGTCGAAAGAAAGAAACTCGGAATAGATCTTTGAACGCTCTTATGTAATTGGCAAGTAATTGGATGGGCAGGGGGAGCCCATCATCTAAAATCAAATCATTGCAATGTGCAGCACAAGGAGTCCAAAACAAGGTAGGACACCTTAGCATAAGCAACCTACCAACGACGACATAATTAGCAACACTGCGTGTTATGACAAGGAAACATTTTGTTGACCTACCTCCTGACTGAACCTGTCCAACAATTCACGTGATATTGTTACATCCAGTGAAGCATGAATCTCCGATCACTTGTAATTAATCGTGAGTCAAACTCTACTCTTCCTTTAAATGATCCGATTCAACTCTGGGCGAGTCAAACTCACATTGTTGGAGTTTGACTAGTGGTCAACAGTAGTTTGACTTGTGACTCACCAATTAATTGTGATCTAGGTGACTGAGGTGATTTTCAACCCCCAACTCACCAAGCAATGGTTTATCTTTTAGGGTTCTTGCTTTTTTCGTTGCATGGTTTAGTTAGGTTAAAAATTAAACGTCGGTCCATAACGCACTTCTCACTGCTCAAGCCCACAACTTATACACCGAGAAGGTAATAGAGGCATGATTTCAATTTCAATTTTCTCCTTGTAATAGAGTCGTAGTGTAATAGAGGCGTAGTGTGCAGTGTGCACCAATGTTAGCCTCAGCGTGTGCTCTGTCAAAGATTTCAGTACCAAACCATTATCACATCATTTCAGCAACAATCAATAGATTTCAGTTATTGCTTTTTTTTTACTAATTAGTATGCAGTATTTTATAAACTTTTAGAAGCAGATGCTTCTGGTTCTATGTAGTCACTGGTTAGGCTGGTTAGGAGTTAGGACTCGGTACTTTGGATCACGTTTGGACTCATAACATATGTGAGATACTTATTCATTCATGATATTTTGGACATCTATTGATATTATGCATTGTTTGGACATGGCTTTATTGAATATCAATGAAAAATGTGTTTTTCTTTTTTAAATTCAATACATGTGTATATCTTTATTTATTGAATTCACTGATTTTTCCCCGATCTTTTCTCAATCCGATTAAAACTCTTCACTCTTTTTCCTCGCCTATTTATTGTCGATTCCAAGTCTGGTAACATTGGTTGCATCTTTAACACGTGTAGATGCATCAACAGATTTAATAAACATTTACCTCTTGGGACAATTAACCAGGGAGTTAAGAAAGGTCCCCCACCTGTCTGATCAGTCCAACTGTTTGACATCCCAATGCATCTAGTGATTTTCAATGATGCCTTAAGTTCCTCCATTGTATGAGTGCAATCAACCATTTCATTTTGAAGGATAGCCCATCTCAATTCATCATACACAGGGCCTTGTACCCTGGGCCTACAATAGCAATGGCATCAAATGTAGACTGGTAAGAATGGATTGTTCTTGGCAATTTTAAAAGGAATGTCATTCTATAGAAAACACCTACCCACAAGATTGCAAGATTCTGGCTTCTCCTTTGTTTTAACTATTGACTTACTAGAAAATTGTGCACCAGGTGTGGTTCTAGGAAGAAAAATGAGGCCATTGAAGGCGTTTTAGAAGGTGAGGCTGAAGAAACATTGTCACTTCCTCCCCCCACATATCCTGCAACTCCTCCCTTTTGAAGCTTGTACCTCACAGCTTCCCTGTTATCTCTGATTATACTGATATCTACAAGTATTTTTTGACAATACAAATGATTTTTATGCTTGCATTTTGGTAGATACATGCTTCATGTCCCACAATTTGTCCAAGTTGGTATTTCAACTCAGTGTCTCCCCCTCGTATCCATCCCACACAACTTGCAATTAAACCTTTTTCTATTACCCCCCCCATCTGTTCGATCCAAACTTCTTGGCATTTTCAGTCTTCAGATTTCAAACATTAGAATCCAAATAGTAATGATTAAACCCAGGGCACATTTTTTTGAAAAAAGTTAAAATCAATATTGACAAATCAAAATACAAAATTTTTCGCACAAAGACGAACATATCTAGTTTATATATAAATGTTATATCTTCTACGCTAAAATCAACAAGAAGCAGGGAAACTGATGGGCATTGCAAGTCCTATCAAAACTATGAAAAAAAGCTCACTAAAGAAGGTGGAAATTGTTACATGTACCTGTAAATACACCAACAACCAAAGATACGTGAACAACCGATAGGAATTCAATCCCCACTCCACAACAAATTGATGATGGCTAATGAAAACACTCTCCATGGGCCTTGGCTCATGGAAAAATGATCTCCATGTTAAATTATGGTATGTTCTATGCTTAGAGCAGTTTACTTATTTTTTTTCTTATTACCCACAGATTAGCAATCACATATACATTAAGTAAAGTGCAGATAGAACATAAAATGATCAACAGAAAACAAGCCAAGACAAGAGACACAAGATGTGGCGGCTAGCTAGGGACAAACCCCAATGCAGGGAAACCCTTTGATCAAATCTTCTTTTATCTTCAATAGTTCAGCAGAGAGAAATAGTACAAAATCTGAATTCTGTAATTTTATATCAGCAGTAGCAAACCCTAGATCAACAAAGTCAAACTTGGTCAAACTAGTTGAAATTGACCTCTAAAATGCTTGGTCAATTTCCGGTCAATTTGTTCTCGAACAACCTGAAGAAACAGCCCTTGAACAGCCCCAAAAGTACAGTTAATTTGCAGATATCTGAAGTCAACTGGCAGCCCTAAACTAGGGCAGTCAACACTGGTCAAACCAGAGGTCAGATCACTTCGGTTTTCGTGCCAAAAATTGTGGCCTGCCTAGGAGAGGCAACCACACCCAATCCGCACTTCTGGATGGTCAACACTGGTCAAAGAGAGACCTGCTGCCCTAGAATCCTTCTTTTTGCGTCTTCCTTGCCCTAGGACGTCTTCCTTTCAGCCACACATGTGGGAGAGAAAGAGAGGCTCCTTTTATGCATAGGGGGGAGAGAGAGAGAAGATGAATGAATGAATTATCCAAATGAGGAGGAGGCTCCTTGTATTTATATGCAAACGTTGAAGGTGAATAGACGTGACTATTGGGCCTCTGAGCCTACATAAGTTTGCTGGCCGACCTTGACAATTTGTCTATAATCAAAATAAATTCATATCTTCATAAATACTTGTCGGAATCGGATGATCTTTAGATCAATCCTACACTTCTCGATGAGAGGAATCTAGGAAAAATATCAGAATCCATAAATAAGGTGATCCACATGGAGTTTGGCCCTAGTTGCCAATTTTAACACTCCACGTCATGTGCTCTCAAAATCCTTCAATCTGTTTGCAAAATGGCAAAAGAAAAACATAAAAATCGCGTTTATGCTGGCGTGTCTGTGGGTTCGGCGATATTTTCCATTGACCCATGATATTTAAGATGATATTGGGATATTTTCGTGAAGGAAAATATTATGATTTGTTTAGGTGAAAATATCGGGTCTGGGAAAATATCACGATTTTTTCATGTGAAAATATTCGCCCTCTGAAAATTGCACGAGATGTGATGTTGCTGATATTTTCATGATATTGGGAGCACTGTTTTGTATGTCTCATAACACAAGAATTGTCACTTGGTTTCTATCTCTGATTTCATGTATACTTGACATGTTCTCTTTTCTCAAGCTTTGTGTTTCACAATGTAGTCCATGCGAGCTCGTTCTAGCTATATGATAACAGTTGTTTTTTCACCATGGAATGTGAAGGCTTAGGTTGCCTTGGATTTTGATCTTTCTTGCCTTCTTTTTTGCATTGAAATTGTTCGTATAGTATTGTTTCTTTCTCTCGAAGTGCTTTCTGCACTACCTCTTCTGCATCATTCTTGCAAGTGCATTTTGAACCCCATTTTATCAGCTGTGCAACTCTTGCCTACCATACCTGAGTCGCGAATAATCTTTTACTTGGCGGGTCTGACATCTTCTTTCACCTCTTCAGCTCTTTTCAGTTGATTTTGAGTTAGTCTTTTCCTGTCCAAGGCTGTCAATCTTTCGTTGTGGAGAATTGTCTTTTTGAAGACTCGTGTCCTTATGGGGAAAAGGCTTATTTCAGGCAAAACTCATATGGAAGTGCCAATCCTTACCTGAAGAACACGTGTTAGCAAGTTGTTTTGCACCCTCTCGATCTGTTGAGGAATGCAGCCCAAGTTGGGATTTCTTGCACAGGTTCTGTGTGAACGTGCAGGAAGTCGTTTGAGACATTTCTTTAGTGACCATTTTGGGTAAGTGGGAAATGATTCTATCCTGTAATATCACTTTAAAAATAAAAGTGAAAGTTTAATGTTTTCATTTGAAATGAAATGTCCTAAAAGTTCTGGAACATTAGTAACTTAGATTAGGATTTAATACTAGCCAGATTGATATAGCTGGCAGCTAGGATTGAGGATATTAGTTACCTTCTCTCAAAGCATGAATAGGAGAAGATAGGAGAGGCCAAACACATGAGAAGACAGCAAGAGAGTTGGAAGAGGGCAGATTACATTCAAGGAGAATTAGAGGAACAGACTACTGAAGTCAGCAAGTACAACAGGCCATACAGGCTGTAACACTGTTGTAGCAGTCCTTTCTTCATCCACAGGCTGTACTGCCACACATCTGGTTGACCAAAGGAATGAAAAGCTTATTTGGAGGAGAAATATGTATGTATTTTATTTCTTCTGCTGTTCCTTTTCCACTTAGTGTGTGATGGATGCAATGTTTAGAAATTTAATTTTGTGATGTTAAATAAAATTCTGTTTTTGAGTTAATTAATGAGAGATCATTAGGACAGGAGTCACGTAGGCCTGAAAAAACCTGTGCAATCTGGGTACATCTATTTTTGGGTAGGCTTGGGCTCCATACCTCACAGCCATACGAGAGTATTTGCATCTTGAGTGTTTAGAAAAGGAAGCAACATGCTTCAAGCCCAATTTTCTGCTGCCCCATGTGAATTACTTTCCACCTTCGTTCAAGTCTTTCTTTTTTCTGCACGTGTGCAATCTCCAGTTCTCGTCAGATTCTTGCCATATGTCTATAGCTTTCAGTTATTCCAAATGGCTCATCTCTGAAGTTGATTGGGATATGTTTTGGTTTTCTTTTGAGTGAGAATACTGCCATGTTGTTTTGTCCATTATAAATTCATCCCCACATTTGTGTGAAATTTTAGTAAATCCCATAGATTGTCTTGTAAGCTGCATAGAGCTCGGGTTCCATCAATTTCTTTTCCTTTTCTATTTATCCATTCTTCTAGCTCATCAACATAGAGCCTGAATTGTCTGGGAGAGGGGCAGCCTTGCCTTACCCTTATATTGCTGTTGAAACTTTTCAATAACCCATCCTTAGTTATGATTTTTGCCTTTACCGGTTCATATAACCAATGTATCACCATCCTCCACTCGTTTCGGAACCCCATTTTGCGAGCCTAGCCTGTCCTATCTATAATTTCTCTCTCTGTATAGTGTCAAGGCCTTTTGAAAAGTCAGGAAACAACAGTAAAATCTGTTGTATTTGCTGTCCCAACTCTTCTATACTATGTGTCTAATTTTGTGGCAATGGTTTTTGGTGTGTTGTTTTGGCCTGAAGCCTGCCTGACCTTTTGCTCTTTTGTCCTCTGGATATTTACTGAGTTTTCTTTCAGCCATTCCGCTATGATCCTCCTTTAAATATGGTGGGAAATGTGAGGCATGTTGCCTAGCAATCTGCAAAATCATCCAATACCATTTGATTGGTTAATTATGGAGGTGATATGCCACCTGAGGAAATCCTTTCCTCACATGAAGTGCTTATCTTGGATTCCATGAATATCTTTGTGGTCATTCGTTGGACATTAATAAAATTATCTTATCTTATCTATCTATCTTATCTTATCTCTTTCATGCCATTCTCTTGATGCTGCCCTGCACATTTGTTTTTGTGAAGACTATCCCTTTGTGTTGACTTTTGGTGGGATTTTTCTCTTAGCTGGGTTTTTGTATACTTCTTGCATGTTTCAAGTTTCAACCACTGGCCTGGTGTGAGGTCATCTTCTTGTACATGTTTTGTGCCTGTAGCTCTTATGAACAAGGTTAATGTACCGCTTTGCCATTTCCAACAATTCTTCTAGTCTGTTTTTTTACAAATTTATCCTTTTGTTGCTTTGCTATCTGCTTGTATGCAATGTGCAGTGAGATTTTTGTTGTTCTTGTATTCTGATCTTGGTTCCTTGCAATCTTAATTGAACCAAGGGTTCTTGGGAAAGTTGTTTGAAGCTTCCCTTCTTCCTGAACCTTAGGATTTGCGGTGCTCAACTGATGTTTGGATTGCCTCTGTTAGAATTTAATACATACACTCAGATATGTGTACTAAGATTTTTTTTAAAGATTATTGAGCAGGTCTGAATTGTCAACCTCCCAGTTTGCTGGCTGTAATGACGTAAATCAGATCTCGAAATTTACATTCAAGGTACATAAACACTGCTGTTATAAATACTGAACCATGTGTTAAACAAAATATGAAAAACAGAAGAATATATTATGTGCAAAAAGTTGACATCGTGTAAAGAATAATTTGCTACTTCACAGATCAGGTTAACATGCTTAAGTAGACTACAAGATGTTGTCCAAGGAGTCTCTCCTAGCCTGAGCAACTCAATTTCATTTGCATTTAATGAGCTGGATGTATATCTACAAATGAAATGCACAGTCTAGTAGTTAGAAAACTGATAAATCTCCTAAAGGATTGTCTTATTTACATGTCATCACTTTGATCAGGATAGTAGAATAAAGTGGATAGGAACCTCCAGAATCTCTATACAAACAGAGGTATCTCCCTTGGATTTCATAATAGACAAGGAATTGTAAAATATAGTGCCCATCATTCCCCACCTCGGGAAGAGAACAAAGATGAAAGACCCTTTCACCACGAGGAATATGGTGGTTTGTCTTAACCCATCACTAGTGGGAGCAAATCCTCAATTGGGCAACGGGATTCCACACACTATGTGACCATTGATGTCAGACATAATTAGGTCTGTCGATGGTGCCATTGACAATCTGTAGGAATTTAGGAAATGGCTGGTATAGAAGACAATTTTAGGGCCTTGAGAGGTTGTGGGGGAGAGCTCCATGTAACTTGGATATAATGCTGGTAAATGTAACGTGCTGAATATTCTCTGTGCTTTGTTGAGGAAAGCAGTGAGTTTAAATCTTAATTTTTTCTTTGAGACCATATCTTTGAATTCCTTTCCCAATACCTTTCCTCATTGCCCTAGGCACCATAATGTAGGCTTATACAATATAATTAAACCATTTAGTCACCATGGCACTATAAATTTAAAATGCAAAATTAAACTTTCAAATAAAAGTGAACAACTAGAAATTAATATAAGACATGACATAAACAACATTAAATCCGCATAATCACAAGTTAGACATGAACACTTATTTTCTGTGAATTATTCACCAACTCACTAGAAAGGAAGGACACTCCCAATCATAGGCTTCTCGTTACACCAAATATCTCTGCAATGGAGGCCACCCCAGATCTGAGCCTAGAGTGAACAAGGGCAAATTACCTGTGGTTGGTTCTACCTCTCTTCATACAATCCTATTTCAAGGTTCACAGTCAATCTTTGACCTGCAACAGTCCTGATCCACATCCCTCTTTCCTTATTAGCACACACAATTCAATGAATGGGATCCCTTTCTTTGCTAAATAGTAAATACCTCAGGCTGTCGCGCTTCCCCCTTGGGATCCAACACTAGGAAATTTCATTGTTGGGATTCCGGGGATTCTAAGCTATAGTTCAATTCCTTATTGATAACAATTATGATTACATACAATGCTCATTTCATTTATAATTCTAACTTGTAACTTGGACAATTTCTATCGCAGTTCTATGGTTACTTATGCTTTAGAGGGAACTTTTCGAATTTTCTGCATAAGTATGGTAATATGAGCTCTCCCAAATTCCTGTTCGCATGGCAATTCAAACTCAACCAACAATTGATGGTTTGAGTTTCCTCGTTGATTGATAATTTGAATATAATGGTGATTTGAATTGGAGTGGTGGTTTGAACAAATGGTCACTCAAACTGCATGGTAATTCAAAATTGTCAACATGGTCAAAAAGGCATATAAAAAATTGCTTGGCATGAAAGTGCCGTGTATCTCTATGTAGAGTCCACATATTTTATTGCAATTAATCCCCATTTTAGGATAAAATAATACATGGATTAAAGACGACTAATTAAATAAAGTTGAGGACTTATGATAAGATTAAAATAATATTATCTTTTTTTAGCCTCCTTTAGCCCCTTAGGCCTCCCCTTGAACTTCCCCTCTTGTGGAGTCATAGCCCCCCAATTATTTATCCTTCCTCTTTTGCAGCCTATGATATGTTTATAATATATACTATTAACATTTATGGCATGCTTACAAATTATATTTGTATGATTTATTTCCATTCATCATGTACACATTTACGTTGCTAGTCTGGGAATCATAACTGGGGTATTATGTTCCCCTCACCTTAAATTTTGCACCATCCTCATACAATCACAACAATTTTTATAATCTTTTTCAAAATAAATGCAGATATGCTTCGTGCATGGTGTCCTCCATCTCCCATGTTCCTTCTTTAGGGTTGTAGTAAGTCCATTGGACCTTTACTTAGCTTCTTGCTCTGTTCATGAGTACAATGGGCTTCCTATCCAATATATATGGTGGTTGTACATGGAAGTCTCTTTTCAGTCCCCTCTTGATCAAAGCCTAATCAATGACATAGTTAGGATCACACACATACTTTTTCAATGTTGACACATGAAACACATTATGAACCTTTATTGTTGCAAGGAATGCAAGCATGCACGCAAGATCTAAGATCTCAAATAGTTTGCAATATCTAGATGTGAGTTTAATGCAACTTCTTAATTTCATGGAACTTTTTGTTGGTTTCACTTTCAAAAACACTTGTTCTATGGTTTTAAATTCTCTTGGTATTCTCCCTTTATCTGCATACCTCTCTTGCTTGTTTTGTGTTACCTTTAAATTTTCTTGAGCTTGACCAATTGTTATTTCATTTCTCAGAGCATGTAATATAATAGTGCAATTCTAGGGTTTTTACCAAAATTTTCTAATACATTAATTCTATGCAATTAACAAAATCGCCAATAAACCCTCTTATTAATGCAACAAATTGAGCAAATTCTTTTAAATAAGAAACAACATGAACAAGCAATATGACACAATACATTTAGTTCTTTTGTCCACGAAGTAGTAATCCCATACTAATAAAGTTTAGCACAAGCAATGTGTTGTCCCCACACTAATAAACGCAACATGAAATAATTCAATCTAATGTTTTGTCCCCACGCTAATGAAGCATAGCACAACTAATTCAAAGAAAACTATATTTTTAATGTCCAACCAGAACTCATGACACGAGTCGTTCTTCACTTACATACTCTACCTTTCTATGCCAAATGCTACATAAAATTCACCCTGCTTCAAGGAATCGAACTGGGTTATTTTTCACTGCCACAAATTGAGCCCTTCATATGTTGCATATTGTTAATTTTTGGTATGTTCTATGCTTAAGAGCAATTTACTTCAATTTTCTTATTAGCCCAATATCAATATCTAGATTAGCAATCAATAAGTAATTGATGAACACTTATCTTTTTGGTAATTATCCACCACTTGGTTTCAGAGGAATGACATTCCACCCAACCATAGTCTTCTTGTTGGATCGAATCTCTATGCAAGCACCTATGGTTGGTTCTACCTCTCTTCACATAGTCCACTTCTTAGGTTTACAATCAATTTGCCACCTACAACAGTGCCAATGCACAACTCTCTTTCCACGTTAGCATGCACAACCCAAGGAATGGGATTTCGTTCTCTGTCAAGCGGTCCCTTGGGCTATCACACTTTCCTCTAGGGGGAAATCTCATTGTTGGAATTTCATGGATTATTAGGTATAATTCAATTACTTAGTGACAACAATTACCATTTCATATAGTCTTCATTTCCTTCATAATTCTTAGATATGACTCGACATAATTTCTACAAAAGTTTTATGGCCACTTAGAGACAACTCTCCCAAATTTCCCTAATAAAATGGCAATTTTAGCTTTTCAATGTTTCCAAATTGAAAGACAATTTGAACTTTTCAAACAATTGACAATTCAAGTTCCTCCATAAATGGTAATTTGAACAGAATGGTGATTTTAATCGAAATGGTAGTTTGAATAGGATGGTGACTCTAACAGCATGTTAATGTAAACTCCTTGATAATTCAAACCTTCTCTTGGCAGGGCGAAAAAGGCATAGTAAAAATTACATGACATGAAGGGGCCACATTTCTCTTTGGAGAGCTTACGTATCTTCTCCATGTATTTAATCTCGAGTCTAGGGTAAAATAATTCATGGATTAAAGGGCACTATTTAAACAAGCTTAAGGATGTAGGATAATATTAAAATATTATTATATTCATTTAGTCGCCTTAGATCACCTTGACTTTCCCCTGTTTTGTCATTCCTCTTTTGCAACTTGTGATTTGTTTGTATTAAGATTCAATGTCTCAATACAAATTACATTTGTTTGGTAGAGTAACTTGACATGCCTCCCCCCCCCCCCCGAGAGCATGGAACTAGCAGTTTAATTATTAGTATCAAGCCCTCTATGTACCTCAAAGTTGGTGGCATTGATTGTTGAACTGCTTAGCCATGACCCTAATAAAAATGTATGCATCACTCTATCCTAATCTTGATTTGACATGTTAAGCTTTTTCTATCTCGTGTTAATGCTTAGAGGGTGATATTGATGATGAGAATCCCAATATAGGCAAATGATATTGATGATATGTAGTACTAGTTATTTGTTGTAGCATGATATTTTTGGACTCTATAGGCCATTTAGGGGCCTCTTTGTTGATGTTTTTTTGGTTCGGAGATGGATTGCACTGAGTGCTATTTTGGTTTTTATTTTTATCTTTTCGAAAAAATGAAAACAAAAATTTCAAGTTTGAAAATATACATTGTGACAACCTACTGGTCTGATCAGGACTCTGGCTTGTCCATGGGGCCAAAACCAAAAAAGATTACAAAAAAACCATAGGACATAAACTTAAAAAGCCTACAATAACCATTTACTAAACTTGACCCAAAACCATCAATCATTTTAAAGACCCTTGTCCTTGATGCGTATGATCATTCTCTTTATTCTTGTCAGTCATAAATATATACATATATTTGGCGTTCTCAAAATCAGAGATAAAAGAAAATTGCATAACAAGAAAATTAAAATTGGATGACCATAACCTCTAAGGCTCAATCATACAGAGATTGCATTATCTCCAAAGCACCTGGGCAAACTTGGACCGCTTCTTTGGACAAACGATTTGCTGAGATATTCAACTCTCTCAGTATGTGTTTAGCCTCCAACCATACCATTGAGGAGCATAAATGTCGATTTTACCATTCGTCCATTCTATAACAACCTTGGAATCACCAAAGACATGGAGTTCCTTTACCTCAGTAATTTGCTCAGTGCTATTTTGGCTATAAGCATTACTTGTATGATTGAATTTGTATCATCGTCATGTAAATGTTATATATATTTCATATTTCTTGTGTAATTCACTAATTTGTTATATTTTTTAATCCATATTAACATAACATGTCCTCTGTGTCATGTTTTGGGGGGTCACTGTGTCACATGTCAGATACTTGTATTTTTTTCTCCTCTGTCCCGTGTGCTTGTGTCATGTGATTTAGCTGTTCTACTTATAGCCATTTATCATGTACACATTTACATTACTAGATAAAATAAGATAATTATATTCATGTCCAATGAATGACCACAAAATTAGGTCAATTGGATTGTTGAGTACAATGATGTCCATACAAAGAAGTACTATGATGTTTCCTATATAAGAACACAAAATAAGGTAAAAACATGAAGTTTATATGTTAAAACGAGGAAAAACCTTGAATCCAAGTTATGGTGATTGTAATGGGAGGGAGATCTACATGGGGAAAAGATCTAGGGATTGGGTCATGGTCCACTCCCTCTATCTATCTTCACAAATGTGGAAAAATGAAGAAAACTCAAGATAGAATGATGTTCAAAGGAAGAGTTGGGGGATGAATTGGATCGTCTATTGTGGCATTGTTACAAAGAAGTACTATGATGTTTCCTATATAAGAACACAAAATAAGGTAAAAACATGAAGTTTATATGTTAAAACAAGGAAAAACCTTGAATCCAAGTTATGGTGATTGTAATGGGAGGGAGATCTACATGGGGAAAAGATCTAGGGATTGGGTCATGGTCCACTCCCTCTATCTATCTTCACAAATGTGGCAAAATGAAGAAAACTCAAGATAGAATGATGTTCAAAGGAAGAGTTGGGGGATGAATTGGATCGTCTATTGTGGCATTGTCTGGAACATGTAATGCACTATTGATGTCTAGGTGATCTCATTTCCCTTTTGTTAAGGGATCCAGTTTGGCAATGTCTCTAAGGTCTCTGGGAAGGTGAAATGGCCCCTCGAGTTTTCACTAATTTGCAGTCAAATGCAATGTTGTCATTAGTACGTCTCTTTGTGCCCCTAGCTAATGTTAGCATTATAATGGAAAGAGTAATTCGTTGAACGAGATCTACCCTAGGAGGAGCCTGGAGAGTGTGGGCACAAAGTCTGAGGGCCTCCTACAAGTAAGGCTAAACATCTCTAGTCTGAGAATTGAAAGAAACTAGTTATGGTCTCGGACCAATTTCCCATGGACGTGATAATAAATGGGGCAATGGAAGATGAAGTGCTCCTTCATTTGAATCTCTCAAAGATGATATAGCTGGTAGATCCCATTTGATCGGTTTATTTGGCAGTGTTCCACGGGGACACGTTCCCCCACTTGGGAATCGTGATTCTTGGCTCCCCCGCGCTCCAGGAACTTGGGGTCTTCTAGGGATCGTTTCCCAATGCTCCTAAAAAGAGGGTACACATAGAAACTCCAAAGGGGTTGTTTCCTTAAAAAAGGGGTTGATTCTGAGTTGACAACCCAGGTAATATTATTTACATTTATCCAATCTATTCTCCTCTTACAATCCTGGTCGCGTTTGGTTCATGCATTGTCACTTGGAGGTTCACACGAGTTGGGGATTGAAAATGGCATGGGTTGTGCTAGATGGAAATACCCCAAATCAATCTCTGCCTCCTTTGGATCTTCCAGCCTGCTAGCTCTCAATACACCACCGATGCTTCTACTAACGGCTCAAACATGTTGGTATTTATGAAAACATATATGTACGTGGACTTAATCTAAGTTGTTAAAGGTGATAGATAATTAATTTTCTTAGATCATGGATAGGAAAGGACCATATATTAGTGCAACAATGATGTTGTGTCCCAACTTCGTCGATATTGACTTGATGACGTGAATGATAATACTGATTTTGTTCTGACTTTCCCATTCTCATGGTTGCGAGCCGCAATACATGTCGTTTCATGGGACAAAATTTATGTAAACCCGACAATTTTCTAAATTTCCATGCACTCAATTTTGTTGAACATGCTAACACGTCGCAGTCATATTTTGAATTTTAAGAAACGCAAAAAACTATAAAAATTTCTCATTTATGCAACATTTACTGACACTAATTTTAATAAGCTAAAACTAACATTACGTTAACTTTTTAACTATAGAAATTTGAATCTTGATGTATCAGACTTGACTTTTATTTCAATATTTAGTATTCACAGTTGGAACTTCAATATGGTTTAAACTTCTATTTTCATTTTATATTGTTACAATTACATGTATAATTGTATCATGTTTTTCGTTTTAAATTTGTTTTAGTTATATGAATCATCAATTTATCTTTCATGATGTAAGTGTTTATATAATGATAAAGACAATTAAATTATAAAATTTCAATGATATATTTATAAGTTTTTAGTATTTTTATTATACTACTTTTGTCGAGGTCACTTGTGTTAAAGACCCCGATGCCCCTCCACATTTCCTAAAAGTTGGTGGGGTGCTTTTTCATAGGCCGCTCCTACATATCCCTTCTCCCCTTCCCCATGTCCCAGAAACTTGGTGGAACATTGCTATTTGGTGGTTTGTCTCAATGGGGGAAACTGAAAAAGTAAAGAAGCAAACTGGTCTTAGATAACTAACATTGGCATTATCCAATAGGACCTTAGGATGCAAGCCTCTTAGAAGAAAATGGTGCAAGGTATGGTTATCACTCCTCGCTGAAGGTTGAATCATTTGGGGAGTTGAGTCTATAAAGATAGAAACTATTTTTTAAAGCTGGTTATTTTCTCATATAGCTAATAACATGTTAAATATATAGAAGAACATGGATTGAATCTCAATGTTGTTGTTTGGAGAGGTCTATTTTTACAAATATTTGGAGAGAAGATTGCTAGATATGGTTATTGCTCATTAACTGATGTTCCACGGTGATGTGTCCCCTAGGGTTGGGTGCACACACCCGTCACACTTGGGACGGGGAACATCTGGGGAAACGTTTCCCCGCGCCCCCCCTTTTGGGAGACGTTGTGAGAGATAAGGGGGATGTTTCCACAGTGTGGGGGATGCAACTCCCCAAAAAGGGTGCTTTTGGGTGCCCCCCTTAGAAGGGGCTAGGTGCCCCCGCCCCTCCCCTCCCCTTAAGTTTGCTTGAAAACAATAATTTATGAAGAAGCTTCATATTCAACTCTAGGGCCCTACTAATGCTATGTAAATAATGGTAATGTTAAATTCATAAAGTAAAAGTGACTTTTACTTAAATTTTTAACATTACCATGAAATGGCTCAGGATGTTTGAGAGTGGTTCCAACCTCATCGGACTTCATATGGAGAAAATAGAATTTCATGTCCCATTCAAAATTCAGTGGATTTAACAGTGTTCAGGATCTCAGAATTGGGGGGATTGCAATGTTTCCATTTGATTCTATCAAGTATGAGGGTCTAGAACTAGCATTTAATCAAGAGCATCAAGCCTAGAATTTCCCCTTTTGAGGGGGTTCATGTCCCACCCAATTTTGGATAATATCCCCTGAAATTAAAAAATAAATAAAAATAAAGTTAAAACTAAAAAGAAAATACATAACAAATATCAAAACCTAAGCTAAGTTGCAATACCTAACTCACTCATTCGACTTATCAAGCTCACGTCTACTTGGCTTACCACATACTGCTATTTGACTTACCAGTTAATGGTTGCCTCTCCTCCCCCGCAAACACCCAAATGCTCATTGTCCATTTCTAATTTTCGAGTCTTGACTCTACATATCCATGACCTTAGACTGATTATGTGACTCATCACTCTCTACTATTTTTAAGTTTTAGTTGTCAATTTTACCATTCTAGTCTTCAATCTTCAGTATCTACTATATTTTGCTTAGTACTAATTAGATTCAAAAATGACGAATGATATATTTTGCTTAGTACTAGTTAGATTCAAGAATGATGAATGATGAATTTAAATTTTAAATCAATTTAGAATCTAGAATGATGAATGGTGAATTTAATTTTTAAATCAATGTAGATTCTAGAATTATGAATATGGATCAATGTATTTATAATTTCATTATATATATATATATATATATTAAAAAAGTTATATACGCCGACATCCCCCTTAAATTTTCCTAAAATTTGAGGGTACTCCCACATGCCACCTTGTGTGTCTCCCCGTACCCACGTCCCCCCATCCCTGAGTCTTGGTGGAACGTTGTCATGAACAAAGGTTAAGTCACCTAGGTAACTGAGTGGATGAAGATATGGAAGGCTACCTAATTTTTTGTTATCTTGTTATATTGCTAATAACATGTAAAGGGTATATAGAAGAATATGGACCAAATCTATTTGCACTGAGTATCACAAATTCAATTTACCATTGTTGCAAATAACTCTTGATTTTTCCCTATATTTCCAAAATTTTCCTAGTTTTTTAGGTGGCTGAGTTTTCTGATATTTTTGTTGGAAATAATACTGAGAGGGGGGGGGTGAATCAGTATTATCAGATCAATCAAACTTTTTCAATTTCATGCTCAGAATAATATACGCTACTTCAATTAAGTGAACCCGCGTGTACACGCTACTGTGTCTAATGAAACTCGCGTATATCCAGAGATCTTATAATTCAGTTAGCTTAATCTTCAGTAAATGCATCAGATCATTATTAAGCATATTAACAGTAAACAGGTGCAGAATAACAGAACAGAACATCACACAAGAGCCACACACATGAACACCATGATATAAGGTGGAAACCCAATGTGGTGAAAACCACCTGCTGCAATTCGTCTCTTTCTTCTTTAATAAGAAACTTCTTTTACAATGCACTGGTGCAGTCATTTACCAGCACGCAGGCTGCAACCTGCAGAGGGCTACAACCCTCATAGCTCTTGTACTAGCCGATCCATTTACTAGTACGTAGGTACCAACCCTACAGAAGGCTACAACCTTCATAGCTCTTGTACTAGCCGATCCATTTACTAGTACGTAGGTGCCAACCCTACAGAAGGCTACAACCTTCACTCGTTTTCCAGCTGCTCCTGGAAGGGAGCTACAACCCCCCTTGGCTCTTGTACTGGCTGATATGTTTACCAGTACGTAGGTGCCGGCCTACGATCTTCCCGGGACCACGTTTCATACATTTTCATACTGGATCCATGAAACAATCACCATTGTAGAACAACCTGCATCATCAATCACTGAAACACCCAATTCTGAATCACTGTAACCCTGTCAACAACAACCAGACAACATAACAACAACCAGATCCAACTTCATCTTCAAATATCATACTTCACATTGTATACGCTACTTGGATGAACCCAACCTGCGTGTATACGCTCTTTTACCAAAGCCAACCCGCGTACAGATCTGCAAATTCTAACTTATAACTCTGCAGCTATATCAGACATCAAAACATACCCAGATCATAATAATAAACATGCGTCAGTAGATCTAGTCTATCCAGAGTCAAACCATATGAAGATAATCATTCCAAGCTTTGAGATCTCGTTCCATCATTCATCATCATGGGTGAAACCTTGGTTCAGATCACCAACCCATAACCAGCACTTGGATCACACACTTTCTCAGATCTTCATCACTCACACTTGCTCACTTTGGCCTAGTGATCTTCTCCTTATATAGCCTTAGGCCTTGCTCAATACCAAGAGCCAAAACCATAGTAACACAATACCATCAACCTCGAAACTAGGGATCGACACGTCCGTCGAGACACCATGGTCCAAAACCATAGGCACAACTTCCAAGGACTAACTGCCACTGACCAAAGGTACGTTTTCACATGTACGCGCTTTTACTGAAGCCAACCTGCGTGTACACGCGGATTCTCCTTGATGAACCTGCGTATATCTCTTTCTTGTCCTGCTGTACTGAGATCTGTCCATTAGTTAAGTTGCCATCACCTGTACCAGTCTCTGAGCACCTGTACCAACTTCTGAGTGAGTTGCCATCAAGGACAACACTTGAATCATAATGCCAACAATTTTGTGAGTTCTTCAGATCCAAATTGGTGCCTCCAGATATTTTCCATAATATTTCCAAGAAGTTTGTACCTGACCCTTGGTGATATATTCTCTGAAGTGATATTTGCAGCCTTGCAATTTACTTTCAAGTGGCCCTTGATTGAAGGAATTGATCAAGGAAACCAATCTTGCTGTGATTCTGTGCTTAAGCCTTATATTGTTTCCTAGCAAGTGTTGTACAGTGTTGTAATTTCACATCACAAAGAAATTGATGGAGATGTGGTCACATGAAAAAACCTGAAATCAAAATTAGTTCTATCCAATTTTATTTACTTGTATGTAGAGAAGAAAACAGCATCTGACAAACTTCATGTCGTATTAATCTGAGTGTTATTTTTACTATTTGGGCACTGTTATTCTTTAATTTATGATTTTGGTTGTTTTCTTTCTGAGAGAAAATGCCCTCCAGTTATTAGAACTTCCAAAAGCTTATCAAGGCCCATATGATCATTTGCTGTTTGTTAATTGTGTGTAGGTATGACTTTGCAGTTATTTTTTCTTTAGATGACGTGGGAGGCCATTATCATGTTCGTGAGATATTTCTGAAAATGTTGTGCACATATATTTACTTTTGAAATGTTTGCAGATCTGCATGGGCCTGAAAACTCCATTCCCCTCTCTCCACAGTGGCTGCTTCCAAAGCCCGGTGAGAATAAATCTGCAGCAGCTACGGGGGTATGACCTTGTCTCTTGTTTATTCACCTTCATTTTTGATGGAAATATGTCGCATTCTCTATGGATATTTGCATTCTCAATTTGAATTTCTAGTGCTAAAAAATAATTCACCAGTTGATATGAATTTATGGGCTTTGTTTGTAACATATAGACTGAATAATTTCATCATTTCATAGATTATGCCTCACACTTAATTGTAATATTGCTGAATAGTTATTCTTAGATATCATACTTCAATAAGAGTCTCTGGTAATGTTTTGGAAAAAAAAACTATCTACAGTTCCTAAGCATCATCGGTGTTCATCAATGGAATGGTTTACAGTGCAAATCGCATTTATAAATCTTGATGCTCAGAGGGAACCTCATATGGTCATATTCAAATGTATTTGCTATATCAGTTTCTTGGTACATGCAGTCTGTATTGCAGGATTATCTGCTGTATCAATTTCTGATGCATGCAGTGGTAATGCAGGACCCTCCTGTTAACTGCAGTCCTGCACATGGCAATCGCAGTGATTTCATAGCTAAAGTTTCTGGGAATGGGGATGAAACCATTGACACAGAGAAGAGGAAAGATGTTTGGCGATCTGCCTTGGTTGAAGCTGAACGTCGTGAGAATTGGCGAGATGAAGAAAGAGAGAACACCAACATTCGTCGAGATCGTTGGAGAGAAGGTGACAAAGACCTGGGTGATCATCGCAGGTCAGACCGTTGGGCAGATAATGCCATGGGTAGAAGTCCAGGGGAAATAAGGCGACTCCCTTCAGATCGTTGGAATGAGACTGGAAATCGTGAACCTAGTTATGATGCACGACGTGAAAGTAAATGGGACACTCGATGGGGACGAGAGGACAAGGATATGGATAATCGCCGTGAAAAATGGATGGAATCTAGCAAGGATGGCGAAGGGCAGCGAGAGAAAGTTCCGTCTGTGATAACGGACAGTATTAGGGATTCTGAAAAGGAAAGTGAGCATTATCCTCGTCCTTGGAGGTCAAATTCTTTACAAAGCCGTGGTCGAGGTGAAGCACCCTACTTATCAGTTCCTACACCAAACAAGCAGGCCCCAGGCTTTAGCCTGGGTAGGGGGCGAGGTGAAGGGGTGGGCCCAGGCTTTAGTGCTGGTCGTGGCAGAGGCAATTTTAGTGGTAGCAGTTTGATTTCTAATCCCTCGAACTATAGTTCACTTGGTGCACCTTCAGAAAGGTGGGATACCAATCTGGGTAACTCGTCCTCATTAAAATATTATAGGGCAAAATTATTGGATATTTATCGGAAATGTAGCATGAAACAACATGCTTTTGCAAGACTTCCGGATGAATTTAGTGAGATTCCTTTGCTTACCCAAATAGAGGCATTAGAACCATTGGCTCTTTATGTTCCCAGCCAAGAAGAAGAGGTAAAGGAATTTCTTTCTTTCTTGAAAATACTTGCATTAAAATTTGATATATTTCTTCATGTCTGTGGTAGTATTTGTATGTCAACAGCTTAACACTAAAAGATGTCATTGAAGATGTTTCTGTTCACCATTTTCATTAGGTTGTTTTAGAAGCGATTGAGAGAGGAGATATAGTTAGTAGTGGTGCACCTCAGTTTTCTAAAGATGGGGCACTTAATCGAAACCGTGAGGATACAGTCCGCACTAGAAGGCAAAGAACTGGTAATTTTATTACTTTTATTGTTTCTTTGACAGTTTTACAATCATGCATAAATGCTATTCTTTGGACAGTATTATCCACATGGAAAAGTTTATTGAAATTATGAGCAGGTAGTAGGGATGATGGAATATTCACAAATGATTCTCAGAAGGAAGAGGATACCAATGAATTTAGAGTTGATGATACTCATAATCAGGAGACCCAGGCAGTTGAGAAGAACATAGAATTCTTTCCCATGGAACTGAAGATGGGAGAATTTCGAGAACAGCAGGCTTTCCGTGATAATTACATGGATAATGAGGGTATTGTTACTGTGCTAAAGCTGAACATCTAATCCCTAAATTATTTATTTGGATTGTATGTTTTTCTAATTGATCAGTCTTAGGAGAATGTCCAGAGTGGTAATGAAAATTAGTGGCTTTTGGGTTTTGTGTTTATGTGAATAATTACTACAAATATCTTGTCTTCACAGGTTCAAAGAATGAAGAGTTTCGTTCTAAGCATAGAAATGATTCAGCTAAACTATATAGAGATGTAAGTTATAGTCGAGATTCTTCTGCTCACACTGATGGGTCTTGGAGGAAACAAGCAGTCGGAGAAGAACTTCAGGGACCACTGCATAATTGGCAGGATTTTAAGTCTGAAATTCAACCTCAGAGATCTGATGCCAAGGATGCAATCTGGTCTACAAGGCCAGTATTAAGCAAAGATCCCAGTATTGAGCATGAAAGAAGAGTACCGGGAACAATGGTTTCTAGGGAAGATGGGACAGTGTGGCACCTCCATGAAGTTCGACAATCTGATTCAAACCGTCTTAAACACCAGTCTTCAATGGAGAACAACAGGATGCTTGTTACTGAAGGTACTTATGTGGAACGGGAGAGGGAAAGCACTCAAGAAGGCATCCGGCACATTCAGCCAGAAGAATTGATGCTATATTACCGAGATCCCCAGGGTGATATTCAGGGCCCATTCTCAGGAGCTGATGTGATTGGTTGGTTTGAAGCTGGATATTTTGGCATAGATTTGCCAGTTCGTCTAGTCAATGCTTCAGTAAACACACCTTTCTCGCCACTGGGAGATGTTATGCCACACCTGCGGATGAAATCAAGAGCTCCTCCAGGGTTTGGTACTCCAAAACAATTAGATGTTGCAGACTCAACTATTAGAAATAAATTTGGCAGCCATGGCAGTATTTCTGAGCTTTCTGTGAATGAACAAAAAGATACAAGGGAGACAGCGGGAGCTGAGAAAAAATTTATGGAATCCCTTATTAGTGGAACTTTCAACAGTCCTCATCCAGTGGAATCCTTTAACCTTCAAGAAGGTTCTTTTCATGGCTATATAGAGTAGGAGATAATTTAGATTGTTGTGAAATCTTCAAGTGATATTATATTCCAGAGAAAGTGTTATTAGTTTTAGTTTATTGTTTATCGTTTCATAATTTTCTGGCATGCCAATGAAAAGTGTTGCATATAACTTGTGAAAAGGATTTGCCAGTGTAAATTTTTACAACAATTCTTTTGACCACCATCCTTCTTTTACAGGAGGGCCACGTGGATTTCAAGGGCTTAGTCCTGGGGGGTCTTCATCACGTGGGACAGATGGTGGATTAGACATGAACTATGGAATGGGACGGGCAGTGTCACCATATCCTTCTATGGAAAGACAAAAATCTCTTCCTAATCTTTTTCCCTATCTATGGTCTGCAAGAGATGCATCACCTCTGGTGACCAACTCGGAGGCTGTTGCTGATAGTGTGAAGTCCCTGCCCCAACTGTCTACCATGGCAGCAGAGTCTTCTCCTACAATCTCTCGTGGCAGTCCACATGTAGATCTTATGTCTATTCTGAAAGGAGCAGCAGAAAATAGTGGTGTTTCACCAATAAATAATGCAGCTAAGCAATGGTCAAATTATGGTGATGTTCAGTCTCGTGCCAGTCTTGGTCATGGCAGCATGGATATTTCTCATCAAGATTTGCTAGATGCGCATCATCTACAGCGGTTTGCTCCTGTTCAAACAGGATTCCAATTCCAACAGCAGAGGCAACAACAGCAACAGCAGCAACACCAGTCAGTTGTGCAACGTTTAATGTCAATGCCCTCTGAAAATCTCTCTGGTGGAATGCCTATGGAACAGATTTTGCCCTCTGGCCTCTCACCGGATCCTCTGGCATTAAATTTGATTCAAACGCAGCAACAACATCAACTATTACTTTCTCAGCTTCAGTCACGTTCTCAAGCTTCACTGTCATCTCAAGTGACTGTGTTGGATCAGCTTTTGATGCTTCAAAGGCAGCAACAGCAGGAGCAGCAGCAACAGCAACAGCAACAGCTGATACCTCAGGTTCTCTTGGAGCAGTTATCTCATCAGCATCTTCAGGAAAAATCCTATGAACGAGCACAAGCATCTGGAGCCCTGGGAAATGCATCTATGGATCATCTCATGTTTCGGCAACCTCATGATCCTTTTATAATGAATGCCAAGTTGGCACAACAAATGCCTGCATCCCAGGGCTCCACGGTGGACAGTCTTTTACTCTTGAGGAATCAGCAAGTTCCAAGAGGAACAAATTTATCACAGCAGATGCAATCGGATGAAAATCTCAAACACAGTCAGATGGCTGCATTTGTGCCCCAACAATCTGTAGTTGGGGAAGGTCAGCCATCTGATGTTTGGGCAGTTTCTGAGACAGAGATGTTGTCCAAAGTTCAGACAGCATCTATTTCATCTCCATATGAGCAATTAGAAAAGGCATCAAAGGAACAACATATGCCTCATGAGTTAGGTGATGATACCCACAATCCTTCAGTTGTGAATGACTTGTCACGGGGAATATCCTTGTCCCAAGCCTCACCAGAAGCGGAGCATATCATTGGAGTTTCAGTGTCTCCACCTAATACAAATGTAGTTTTACCAGAAAAATATGTGACAAACACTGGGATGTTGACAAGTTCTGTAGCCGATTCTATAGTTGGCTATACTCCAGAAAAGGTTAGTCTTGATAAGAATGTGTATCACAGTGATGTGATGATATCAACAGCTGTGCATGCTGAAGAGGTTAAACTCCATGAGAAACAGGACAATAATGATACATCAGCAGTAAAGGAAATGGATATGGCTGAAACACGTGAGGCAAAGAAAAACACAGAGAAAAAGTCTAGAAAACAAAAGAATTCTAAGATGTCATCTGAGCGGCATAAAGGGCTTTTGGAAGTAACCAATCATCAACAGGTGAAGCAGGAAAATGAAACTGCTAGAGAAGTTACTCCGGTTCGAGATGGTAAAGATGTTAACTTCTTGTCTGCTGTCCAGATCCCAGGTTTGCAGTCAACAACGGTGAAAAATCCTATTGCTCCTGTAGATTCGATCCCAGTGGTAAGTTTAGCTGATACTAGTGCTTCGGGTGATATTGAGTCTCTAGCTAGAAGTTCTGTGGCATCCTCTGTATCTCATCGAGCCTGGAAGCCCGCACCATGTCCAAAACCAAAATCCCTGTTGGAAATACAACTGGAAGAACAGAAACAAAAAGCAGAAACAGAGAAGGTTGCTTCTGAAGTTGCTATTTTGCCGATGCCAACTAATCTGCCAAGTATGGGATCAGGTCCTTGGACTGGACCTGTCGTTGGTTCAGAAGTCAAATCTTCAAGAGATGTTCAGCAGGATGTGAAATCTGTTGCCAGTGTTATACGCTCTAGTTCTGGAAATTTGGAAAGTGTTTCTTCCACCAAATCCAAGAGGAGTCACTTGCATGATCTGCTAGCAGAAGAAGTTTTAGCAAAAACAGGCCAACAAACTGAAGCTTGTGTCACTGTCAATGTCGAGAAGTCTCCTGGACTATTTACGACACCTGTAGTTTCATTGCCTGTTGAGGTTACTACTGCAGATGATAGCGAATTTGTTGAGGCCAAAGATACAAAGAAGAACAGGAAGAGGGCACCAAAAGGAAAGGGTGCCCCAGGTAAAATACCTATGACTGCTTCTTTGGAACCTCCTATATCATCTGTTCAACTCGAGAAAAGCAAAAGCTCTCGTCAACTTCAGCAGGAAAAGGAAGTATTACCTGCTCCACCTGCTGGTCCATCTCTAGGAGATTTCCTGCCATGGAAAGCAGAATCTTCAAGCTCTCCACCAGCTCCAGCTTGGTCAGTTGATACACTTAAGCAGGCAAAAACTACATCACTGAGAGACATTCAGAAAGAGCAGGAAAGAAAACTCTCAACTTTGGTCAACTCCCAACCACAGGTTGCTGCTGCACCCAAAGTACAGACAAATCGGAGCTCAAGTGGAAATAGTTCTATGTGGCAGCACTCGGCATTCTCACAATCGCCAAAAACGGTGGCTTCATCCCAAAGCATCACCATCCCTTCTAATAATTCCAGGTCTAAGACTGAAGATGAACTCTTTTGGGGTCCGGTCAACCAGACAAAGCAAGAAACTGATCAGTATGTGCCTTTCAATGCTCATTTTATTTTATGAAAAATTAAAATTTGTCATATCAGGAACTATTGAAGGAAGCAAGACAGGGAAACTGAGCACATGTTTGAAACCATTCGACTCTGTTGCTGGCTTTTAGAACAAGAATTAGGTTATGTTTTCACCTTTCGTTATTGTAGTTTATTTCTTTTGGTTAAAAGCTATGTTACACTGGTTTTCGTGAAGGGGGAATGCCAGGGATGTGTCCACGGGGCCTGGGATGGCTAGAGCACACCCACAAATTTTTCAGGGGACGGCGGGTTGGGGATGGTAGTGATATATATATATATATATATATATATATATATATCTAAAGAATACTGAAAATTCAGAATTCACTAGAAACATTTGTAGTTGCTTCAAACTTCTAAGTAGAACAAGCTTGCAAATAGAACAAGCCATACCATAGTATTATTCATAGCCCCTACAATCGCCAATTCTGAAAAAGCTATATATATATAAAGAATACTGAAATTTCAGAATTCACTAGTAACATTTGTAGTTGCTTCAAACTTCTAAGTAGAACAAGCTTGCAAATAGAACAAGCCATACCATAGTATTATTCATAGCCCCTACAATCGCCAATTCTGAAAAATCTTGAGCAATTTAAAAAAGCACTGAGTGATGCTCCATTACTGGCCACTATACATAAAGCAGAATGTGGTGTAGCTTTAGGAAACGTAATTTAACTATTTTCAGTTTCCAATAAGGTTCATGAAGGGTCTATGAGACAGAGAACTGTTAGAATATGTAACTTGTCATGTGTGTGTGATCATATTCATTTATTGGGTTTATTGGTCATTACTGGTAGTGTTCCAGTCTCTGAGGAGTCTGTCCCTAACTTTTAGGAGGTTGCTGAGGTCTCTAGTTGGTTGAGAGATTGTCTCCAACTAGTTAGTCTCCAAGACTGGCCTGTGGTTGACATGTTCAGTCAACCATGAGATTGTATGTCCAAGATAGTTTTTACCTATCTTGAGACATAGCTTGCTGTATTTATATTTGTATCACTATATTGATTTTAATACATAGAGCGCTCAACATAGTTTCGTGTGCAAAAAGATATACTCTTCCCACTTGACATGGTTTCAGAGCATGTGCACTTTCTGAGATGGAGGAGAGTTGCATAGTTGTTGCTTGACAAGCCAAGATTGGTTGCAGGCTGACTTTTTGGATTGGAATGATGATTTTGTAGCAGGAAGGACAGAGAGGTCCCTGTTACATCAGAGAGATCTCTAGAGCTTGGTCGAAGGATGATAGATGACAATGCTTGTGGCAGACACAACAGAGTAGACACAACAGAGTACATTGGTTGGAGCAGCAATGAATGTTAGACTATGCTGGACAAACGAAAGTAAAATAGAGCGAGCGTGTAGAATAATAACAGACTCATGACCATATTTTAGTATGAGTCAGACACTTGTAGTTGTAGCAAGTCAATATGTCATGTTGATGTGATGTATTGGCCCTTGAAAAGTTTGTACTAGGCATATCCGTGAATTAGAGTATGTACTGATATCTATGTAACATGAAAAGGGCCTACTATTGTAAGACCTAAAGAGGCCTGCATACACGTTTATCATGTGTCCCTGATGATTTGATTAGTTCATGTGTCCCTGATGATTTGATTAGTTCTTGTCTAGTTTAGTTCATTAGCCTCTGTTAGGGAGTTCTTTAACACTCTGAAGAGTGGGCCATGTGTTGGCTGGATACACTTGAGTGGCCATATTCGTCGTAGACTGTAAGGTGTAAGTTTTATACTCTAGCGAAGTTCATCAATAAGTTGAATCAAGCATGTACATGAAGGACATTCTAGTAGATTGAGAGTTGCATCAATTACGTACCCATACATTCCGGTGGATGGCTGTGTCTTCATATGGATGTCAACAGTTTGATGATGTGTGCATGATCAAGCTACAAAGTGATAGTACCTAAGGCATTGGATTTGTCCTCGCCCCCCCCTCGTGTCCCGAACCCCACGTGCCAGACATGATTGTGGAGGGACACGTGTCCGATTCATCGTTCAAGCGTGTTCGAACATGTGGAATTCGTGTGTCTGATTCGTGGTTCGAGCGTGTTCGAACACGTGGAATTCGCGTGTCCGATTCGTGGTTCGAGTGTGTTCTACATGTGGAATTCGTGTGTCCGATCGTGTCCCGATTTTGAGACACATGTCTCTTTAGAAACGCGTGTTGTGGGTCTTTTTAAGCCTGATTTGGGCCGCTTTCTCCTCATTCTTGTGTCTCTCTTGCTGTGGGTGTGTGGGAGTGAGTAGCAAAGGGTTTAGAAGCGTTTTGGAGGTGATTCAAGCAACTGGTAAGTGCATTTTGCTTCCATTTTTTTTCCATTTTTTCTACAACAGTTTGCCTGTCCATTTTGCTTACATGCTAGTGCATGTTTTCTTTATAGTTTTACAACATTCATGGCTCAATCAAGGGCAATAGGTAAGGGCAAAATAAGGGGAAAATGTCCCCATTGGTGATGCCCCTCTTGTTTTAGTTTCATCAGGTTCCTTAAGTGCAAAAGAAGGGGAAAAGTGCCCCCATTGGTGATGCCCCTCTTGTTTTAGTTTCATTAGGGTCTACAAGTGTTCCCTCTATTGGAAGTGGGGCTGCAACGACAACTCAAATGTTGAGGGCAAAATAAATTTAGAAAGACATCAGGGTCAAGAAAGTAAATATCCCTTGCGGAAGTATGTCATAAGAGATAAATTAATGACAAAACTGCAATTTCTCGTCTTTCACCAATTGGATCATTGGAATCTGTTACAACTTACAAATTTACAATGTCGAATCTAGATCTATGTCTGACTTTGTATCATGAATGAGAATTTGTGTAATATGAAATCATTGATATATATATATATATATATATATAGTGTGTCCTGTGGTGGGGGGGGGGGTGCGGTATACATGCCCTGTGTCAGACAATTGAATTTGTGTCCTGCGTGTCCATGTGTCAAGTGACATGGGATAGTACTAGGTTGGACTAGAGGTATACTTTGCGATTAGGAGGTACTTCAGTTTGCAATAGTGTGTGCTACAATGAATATGTAGTTTAAGGCCTCAATGGATGAAGATTAATACAAGTTGTCATTAAGGGGGAGTGTTATAATATGTAACTTTCACTTGTCATGTGTGTGTGATCATATTCAATTATTGAGTTTATTGATCATTATTGTTAGAGTTCTAGTCTCTACAAGGAGCCTGTTCCTAATTTTTAGGAGGTTGTCGAGGCCTACTTGGTTGAGAGATTCTCTTCAATTAGTTAGTCTTCTAGATTGGCGTGTGGTTGACATAATTCACTCAACCATGAGACTATATGTCCAAGATAGTTTTCCTATCTGGAGACATAACTTGTTGTATTTATATTTGTATCATTATGTTGATGTTAATACAAAAAGCGCTGAACAGGGTTTGGTGTGCAATAAGGTCTACTCTCCACACTTAACAAAAATTGCCTCTATCGCAACTTTTCTTTCTCACATTTCTTGTTAATGATGATTATGTTAAAATATAAAAAGCATTCCTTTTACAATAGGTTTTGTTGACATTTGTCAATTGAGTTTGGCTTCGGGGTTGGGCGGAATAGTTGATATCCTCCCCACCCAGGTTCAAGTCTCGTAAGTTGACATGTTGACACGTTGGAACATAGTAATTTTATTGCACTCTCAAGCGAGTCTGTACTGAGGGATGGCCTAGTTCCAACAACCTCTCTCTTGCCTTTGGGGTTGAAAGGGCGACTGACTTTCTTTTCTAAGTGGTAGCCAATGCTCAAATTTTTTTTGTTAAAAAAAGTTTTGTTGACTTTTACTATTATGTTGAAAACCACTATAAAATACTTTGGTTTTGTAAATAGATTAGATTCATGTTTTATATTAAGGTGATTCAATAGGAAATTATTCAATCATTTAGTACACAATCCAAGTCACTACTATTTAATTGTTTTCGCAGTGCTTGAGGTTAGGATGGTGGAAGCATTGGACTTGAATGACTCAAGAAAACCATATACAATATGTAGGAGCCAAGATGTATTGAAAAATGAGATGAACAAGAGCAATAACTACAAGGGGTAGCCCTTTGAAATGTTATGTTTCATGTTTTCTTGGCATGGAGTTTTTGCTTGTAATTTTGTTGTGAAAATACAATATTTAAATCACTAGAAACCCAAATTGAAACCCATCATATAGAAAACATGTTTTGCTCTGAACTTGTACAACAGATCTAGAGTCAGTGTAGTAAAAAAATTTAAAATAATGGATGGGAAAAATGATCATATTATCCTATCATCAATGCCCATGATTGTTAAAAGTGTGGAATATCCTTGAAATATACCCCAAAAAATCTTTGAAATATGCCCGAAAATATCCTTGGAATCTGTCTGAAATGTCCTTGAAATTTGCTCGGAATTTCTTGGTTACGATCAACAAGTATTTGAGTCCCCAGTGAAGCCTTCGGTAATATTGTGATGTTTCCTAAGGGTCTACAAGTCACTTGAGTGCGAGAGTACACAATACATAGGGTATTTTGGAGGGGACGGGTATCCAAGTGACATAGGTTAAAAGGTAGACGAATTTATTAACAAATAGAATACAATGTGTTAGCATTGGCCTTTTCCATATAACAATCACATCTTCTAGACAAAAATTATATAAAGTGTAGTAATTTTTATGCTGGCTGGTATAGATTGACTAGTAATTGCATTGGTAAACTTGACATTTAAACTAGTGAGGGGTTGACATTTAAACTAGTGGACAAAAACATCAAGTGATGACAAGTTCAAACAATGGCCTTCTTTGGCTACACATAAAAAACTCCAAGGGAAATAACTTTTTTGTTGCATTTGTGTTCTTGGTAAACTTGACATTTACATTAGTGAGGGGTTGACATTTATAGTAGTGGACAATGAAAGCAAGTGATGACAGGTTCAAACATGGCCTTCTATGGCTACACAAAAGACTCCAAGGGAAATACTGTTTTTGCTGCATTTGTGTTCTATCTAGATGGTGTAGATTATTCTGAATGTTATATTGTGTGCATGCTTTATAGTACTTGCAAACTTATGTTATTCTATATTTGCTTTCTATAAAGTGAGGAAGATTCAGGTGGCATTGCTAATATAGGGAAACATTGCTAATATAGAAGCAACATGTTTGTCTCTATCCATTGTTGGCACTAACATTTGTGGAGACTTTATTAGTGTCTATGTAGTTTTGAGTGCCAAGGGCAGAAACTGTGAAATGTGATTGCTCAAAATGGGAACCTCAAGCCACAAAGAGTGTAAAGTTGCATGGTGAGAAGTTGTGAAAGCTACATAATGTGAAGCCACAAAGCTATAAAATGTGAAAACATGAAGTTGTAGAGCGTGAAGTTGTGAGGTTTCAAAGCGTGATAACAATTGTAGAGAGGAGTCTAGGTATGATGCCATTTTGAGCGAAGTGGTTAGAGCTAGACACTGTGAGCCATTTGTCTAAGCTTTGAGCTTGGGAGGCCTTGAGCTTGTAGTCTACTAGGGACTTGACATTTGACACGAGACTTATTACTTGAATTAGAGTCATGTTAGGGCTTGACATTTGACTTAGAGTCAAATATGGACTTGATCTTTAACTCATGGTCACCACAAGACTTGGATTTAGTCTTGGAGTCGACTTGACAAAATTTAGAAGTATATAAAATATTCAATATCAAATTTTAAAATTATATTATTTCACAACGATTTAAATATGAACAATCAAACACTAGATATGCAAGTTTGTTGATTTATATTGTATGTAAGGTCTCAAATAGGCAAACTGCAAACTAAGTTTTGAGGTACATAAAATTTAAGTTTTGAGACATAATGCATAAACAATGAGCTTTGAGAATCCAAAAAATCATTAAATGATAACCTTATGAGGAAACATTCAGTCAAGGTTCATTAAGATCACCATCATATGTTGAATCCCAAGGAATTTCCTATGGATTATATTTTGCATCTATTGTGCTCCCTTCTTAAGGGGTTTAACTTGGAGGTCCAATGCTTTACTCTTTCACCTTCAATATATTAAGTGGGTCCAAGGTGATCTTGCTAAAGGTGTCCTCTAGAAAAGTTGGTGGCTAACGTTCCATGACCTAATTAGAGGTAGGATGAACGTCTTATGGGATCCTCAATATGTGTTGGTCAGTTCAATTAATTGTTGTCGTTCCATCTCTTCATCATGTAAGTGCAACTCTTGGAAATGGTGTCTACGTTGCTTCCACCAATAAGTTGTCATAAGATTATGTTCAAATGAATGAATCAATGATAATTTTTAGATTCTTGAATTTAGAATTAGAATTTAACTTAAATTATAACTGTATACATGGCATGCTTTCTAATCTATGAAATGAACTAGCTATTGCACACTAATTTAGAATTGTGGTGTGATTGTCATGTTGCAGAATAGGATCGAGACAACATGCTCTTTGTAATGATAAAAACCATCTTTGCCTTTTCCACTTGCTAACAAGTTTTTTGAGTAATGAGATTGTGTTTAATAAATACTCACTTGCATGAAGAGGCTAACAGAGGTCCTTGTTTTGTTTATAGTCAATAATTTTCAAAATAGAAACAGATAGATTCATTCTCCTAGTGAAGATTCTTTATTGCCTCTTTGGCCCATTACATGGCCTCATAAAGATAAGGTATTGCGGGTTTATCGACATCCAGTTCAGTCCGCAATACATGCTCAGTTTGCAACAAGTTCATGAGTGCATTCTTCTATGCAAGCTTGAACAAGCATAGGACGGTCCATCAAGGCAGCGTCTGTGCACTAATAGACCTATGTTGACAGTCAATGAGCACTTTCATTGACAGTCTTCCTCTTTTGGTTGCATTTGCACTTCTATTTTGGTGAGTTTTTCAAATTGTTGCTTTTGTGCACTTTTGCTTTCACGAGTGTTATTTTCATGCTTTCGACTGTCGCTTTCACTTAGTTTCACTTGAATTAGTGTTGTTTTCATGTTATCTTCATTTTGGCATGTGTCGCTTTCACTGTCGTTCGTGTATCGCAAGTTTCATTTGCACTTTTCTCTTCATATAGTAAATGTCGTCTTTAGCATGTGGAGTGTTGCACAATGCATGAAAGCTAGTTTTGGTGGTTTCAAGGGGTATCCTTTGCTTAAATGAGGTCTTACCATGTAAACATGTATCACACTAATTTCCAAAGTTTCAAGCACTATCACACAAGTGTCGACACACTCGTCGCAAAGTGTATCTTTGGTGTCGCACTTGGTGTAGGTCATCACAAAGTTGTTGCATTAAGGAAATGATGTTGTTCATGTGTTTTGAGTGTTCCATGTTGTGTCGTCAAGTGATCTAAGTGTGTGGTCATGTTCAGAGTCATGCTTTTGCCTATCTTCCTCTCACTGATATGACACTTAGTCAAATTGGGAAAACTCTCTGACTAGACCACTCAACCTCCTTTAGCCAGCTTGAACTGCGCATTGCACAGTCTCAACCCTCAAGCAACAACCTTGTCTCTTGGCACTATGCAATGCACAATTTCTGCCTTCTAGAACTGCGCATTGGTAATCTCAATGCTTAGTCCCAACCCTTGAGCCTCGGAACTATGCAATCCTTGCCTCTAGCCAGCCTTCTCCGCGCATTGCACAGTCTCAAGCATCAAGCCTTGACCTTGTGTTCTTGAACTGCACAACAAAGCAATCACTTGGCCTCTGTCCCTCTTGAATTGCACATTGGGTAACTTTAAGCCTCAAGCCTCAAGTTGGAGCCCTTGAACCCCTCAATTGCACAACCTCTCAGCCTGTTCCCCTGTTTGAACTATGCATTGGGAAACTTTAAGGCTCAAGCTTGACTTCCTGAGTCCCTCAACTGTGCAATCACTCAGCCTAGGCATTTAGAACTGCACACTGTGCAGTCCCTTTGCCAAGGCCTCCAGAATTGCGCATTGCGCAGTCTCAAGCCTTAGTCACGAACCTTGACTTGTGGAACTGCGCAATCCCTGAGTCAGTGACTCAACCAGTCACTAGTTCCAACCCCAACAAGTGATTTCATGAAGCATGTTAGATTAGGGATTCATTGTAGTGATGTCGTCTTGTCATGAGTGGATTGCAGTTGCAGGTATTCTACCATGCTATCACTGGATGATGATGAAGGAAATGGAGAAGGAGACCATGCTAAGAGACACCTATGGATCAGAAGAAATCAGATGATCATCAGGTGAGAAGACGAAGGAACACAAGATTACAACAAAAGACAGAAGATCAAGACCACATTGAAGACTCTTTATCTTCAAGTCATGAGGAGGAGAAAGAAAATACCATGTTCTATCTGTCGAGAAGACACAAAGAAACTAGCAGCAAAGAGTGACTTGACACTACCACGTCATCATGTAGTCCATGTCATTAGTGTCATGTCATGTTGTGTCATGAGTCATCATGTGCCACATCATTTTGTGGATTATGTAAATTCTATAATGGAGAAATATAATGTAAAGTGGAAGTCCAAGAGTCATTCATGTCATGTAGGAAGTCAAAAGGTGATAGAGAAGTCAAACGGTCACGAGGGTAGTCCGAGGGACACAAGGAAGGTGAAAGATCATTCCACTTGTTATATATACACCCTCATTGTACAAGAAAAGGACTTTTCACCTAGGCTTCTTCCATAAGGATGAAAGAGATAGAGTCAATACTTTTTGGGAGCAAGTCGTGGCTCCAACGCTCCACTATTAGATGTTTGTTGTATTCATGTATCTTGGGACTTTTACTTAATACTAGAAGCTTGATAACCAACATGTTTTCATGCATGGATTGTGAATATATGTAAGACTATTCTATGAATGTTTATGATTCATGTTTGCTTTCACATGTACTAAAGTAGTTGAACTATTTCCGTTATTTTAGTGCTTATCTAATTGAAAATGTGTTGTAGTGGTTGTAACAATCATCGCATCTATGTGTACTATGCTACTTGATGTTAGGCAATTCTCTTTTGACTTGTGTGAGCCTCTACCAGGGTGGTACTATTATCTCTCTCTTAGGATGCGACCATGAATTTGTTGCAGACTGACCATGTGTTGTGGGTTTATCTTTCACATTCGTACAAAGAAAAGCTATTGCGGGTTTATCTCTCACAGTCGTAACATTTTGCTTTTGTTGTTTATTGTCGATATTACCTTTCTTTGCAAGCAATGCTTGTGATGACTTGATTGGGTTATCTTGATGATGACCAAGACTCTTCGACGACAACTAAACAAATTCTAAACACTAGCCAACTTCTGCGTTGATCATGCACCAACTGTTGGTCTTCCCTTTAGGAATTTTACAATCCTCTGCCATTGGAGGTTGTACAAGCACTTGAGGATTTCCACTGAATCCTTAAGGATCATAATTATGCAATCCACTAAGTTAGTGAACTGCGCAATCCCTCATTGTTGGGAATTGCACAATTCCTTCTACCAATGAGACTATGCAGTTTCCCGGATTAAGCTAATGCGCATCCCTAGAAAATAGGGGGTGCCCAATCACTGATTGACAAGTGGCACTAAGTTTCTATTTTCGATTTTACGACGAGTGTCACTTCCTCCTTGATTTTAGGCATGGGCATCATAAACCCTAACCTAACCTCGTGGGGCCAAGAGCTATATAATAGGTGCTTGTAGAGCACATTTGCACACTTGACATTGGAGCTCTAGCCTTCCCCACGAGATCAAGGAGCTTTGGACTTGGTTTGCAGTGCTTTTTTGGGTAAGTTTTTCATGTGTTACTTTTTGTTGCTTTTTCTATTGCTTTTGTCTCTGAGAGTGTTATTTTGCCCGTTTCTTTTCAATGTAACTGGCATTTCTATTATTATTATCTTGTACAAATGTTGTTTCGGTCCGTCATTCAATTTTTATTAGTGTCACATACATTTGCACACTTGACATTGGAGCTCTAGCCTTCCTCATGAGATCAAGGCGCTTTGGACTTGGTTTGCAACACTTTTCCGAGTAAGTTTTTCATGTGTTACTTTTTGTTGCTTTTTCTATCGCTTTTGTCTCTGATAGTGTTATTTTTCTCATTTCTTTTCATGGTCGCTGGCGTTTCTATTATTATTATCTTGTACAAATGTTGTTTCGGTCCATCATTCAATTTTTATAAGTGTCGCATTGCCTTCTCGCTTTTTTGCCTACCAACAATTGCCATTGCTGGGCCTTTTTGTGCATGCATGTTTTTCCTTTTGCATAATCTTTTTTGGCCTATGATGTCGATTAATTTAAATCCCCTTAAGGCCCATCAACACATTTTCTTGCCCCAACATCAGATCTCGAAGTTTTTCTCTCTAAGAACTGCGCAATTCTTGAGAAACTGCTACCTTTCCAACCGTGCATTTCGCAACTCCCAAGGCTCAAGCTTATTTCTTGACATGTTAGACTGCGCATTGTGCAGTTCCAATCAATGTTGCACGAAGTGGGTCCGCGGAAGCGTCATTTTCCAAAAATCTAGGAAGCGAAGCGTCTGCTATATATATGTATATATTTATATTTTTTTGCATTTATACTCAAAACAAACATCCCAAATACCAAATTAATTGTAGAAGACATGAAAACATGCATATTTTTGCATAAATCAAGATAGAAGTAGTTACTAGTATGTACAACAACCATGTATATTCTAGCTATTACAAACATACATCAAATTTTTAAGCATATTATAAAACATAAAACATTTAAGCATATTATAAAACATAAAACATAGAGCATATTATGGTTTATCTAGCAAGTGAGCAACTGTCAACATTTGTCTTGTCCAAAATTCAAATAATAATGTTTACAAAATATGTCACTTGGTCATCGCCAAGACAAAAAAAGGTTCAAAATTCAAATTCACAAGCCTACAAGTCTAATGAGTAATCTATGACAAAAGTAGTATATTGTGAATATATCTACTAATCTCTCCTCCTTCCACCACGAAGAGAACGTGGCGGTGGGCCTCCATGTGGTGGCAATGAAGAAGATGGTGCCTGTGGAAGTTGTGGCAGTGGCACTGAAACTGATGAAGAAGAACCCCCTGCTGTTGGTGTTGAACCATGGAATAGGAACCAAGGGACCAGATGGGGGTGGGGGTGGCATATCAAAACGATCATCATCATTCTGGAATTGCTCAAAAAATTCATGCAAAAAAAAACACTAGTTAACAAAAAAATTTAAAAACATGAATTAGAGAAATGCTTTATAAGGAAAAATTGGAAAATTCATACCACAATGGACATACCTGGATAAGGGCATCCTCTAATTGCTCTAATTTCTCTCTATATGATCCTGCTTAAATCCTTGTGTTTCTCTACACTCTGTTATAATTTTTTGATGGCCATTGTGAATATGGTTATGATGGTTATGATTTTTGGTATGGTCTGAGACCTCTTTTGGAACAGTTTCTGTCTTATTATAGGCTCAGAGGCAGTCCCTCTATTGTCATCAGGATTGTATTTTTGGCTTGTTTAATATGGCCTTTCATGTTACAGCTCATTATATTTCCTTAATATAATATACATGTTGATTTTTCTCTCTGAAAAAAAAAAATTGCTCTAATTTCAACACTCCATCCTCCAAATTGGGTTCCTCTGGATTCTTGTCCCAAATCAACAGGTCTTTATTAGACTTTGCATCTTCACAGTAATGGGACAACAATCGCAAGTTGTAATGAACATAAACCAAGCTCTCTGCCCGGCCTAAACTCAACCTGTTCCTTTTAACACTGTGGGTGAAAGAATAAGAGCTCCAAGACCTCTCTGCAGAAGAAGTGTTTACCACCTGTGATAGCACTCGTAATGCCAAAGTCTGTAGAAGTGGAGTACCCCCTCCATGCATGTTCCACCACTCAAGAGAAGAAAAAGTCTCTTGATCTTTAATTGCATGCATGCTCCCAAATGGACCAGTGTTAAGCATATAGTTGCTCAACTGTCTCTGTACCAATGCAACCTCCTCCTCATAAGGGATTAATTTACTCAATGTAGCCATATATTCTCTGTGAACCTCTTGATCTTGGTGTGGTTTTCTCCTACTTCCCCCCCGCAGGTGCTGGTGTTGAAAGCCATGATGGATGATAGTATTTAGGTGTCAAAACATATGCTAATGCATGCAATGGAACATTTAGCATTTCCCATCGGTTTTCCACCTCTGCATGAATATAATTGCACAAGGTGGTATCTCTAGGCTCAACAATGTCTTTAATCTGCCCCAACATGCTATCCATTTGCTCATACACCTCCCCAATTACTGGGATCTGAATCTGCAAACTTGATCATGTAATAAATTGGTTTGATGAATTGCAAAACATATTTAACCTGTGCCCAAAAGTAACTGTCAAGAACAGTGTCCTTGACTGCATTAGCACTATCTATGTTAGTGTTAATTTCATCCCATGATTCAACGCACACCAGATTAGTTAAAGCTTGTCTCACCTTCACTAGCCGCCTAAAGGTGAGGTAATAACTAGCAAATCTTGTCTTTGCAAGTTTAAGCAACTGCAACTTGGAGTAAGTGCCATAGAAGTAGTTTACCCTTGTATGCCCTGTGATGAATTTAATGAGTTGCTTCCCTCTCTTGTAAAGCTCAGTAATCCACCCACATTCTTTGTGCTTCACAATATCATGCATCAAAAGGTTCAATGTGTGAACCAGGCACCCAGACCAAAAGATGTGCGCTCAATAAGTTTTCCTGCTGCCTTACAATTTGCTGCATTATTTGTGATCACTTGAACCACATTATTCAAACCAACATCTTTGATTGATTTCAATAGGAGATCTGCAATGTTTTGTGCAGATGCACTGATAGAGGAGGAGTCATGACATGTAATAAATATTGCACCACTAGAAGAAACACCAAGAACATTTATCAAATGTTGGTTTCTAATATTTGTCCACCCATCTGATACAATGGATACCCCAGAATCTACCCACTCATTTGTAAAACGTGTCAAAGCTCTTTGAACCTTAGCTCTTTCTCTTTCTAATAACACTGTTCTAGCTTTCTCATAGTTGGGGGCCTTGTATCCTTTTGGGCCTTCATTGATGGTCTTTACCATTTCATGCCAATAGGGAGAGAGAAGCACATCGAATGGTACACCGTAAGCACAAAGAAAACGGACCATCTTTCCATCCACATCTTCCCTCCCAGCAACATTAAGGAAATCCCCTATTGTTCTTCTACCTCCAGAGCTTGCAGAAGTACCATGAGGAGATAAGCAGCTGCCAAATTTAGAGGTTGCACTTGATTCAGAATGAGTTTTTTGTTTCTTGTTTTTTTGTTGTGCAGCCTCCTCTATTTGGATGTATTTTCTTCTTTCTTCAGTTGAAATGTTTGGGCAAATTTGTACCCCCACAAGACCTTTTTTTTCATCACTGCCCAGCACCCTACAAAGATGCCTCTTCACACAGGTATATGAACCACAATATGGTTTTCCTCCATGACAACCATGAGGGCACACAAATTTGTAAGTTCCACCACCCTTTCCCCCATCAAGTTTGGTCACATTGTTCCACAAGGGTTTTAATGCAACTTTCCCATCTAGTGTTTCAGTTTCCCCTTCAGGTTCAACCCTTCCTCTTCAAACCCTTCCTCCTCATCATACATTGGGTCACTCATATTGGGACCATTGTCCTCTTGTGTTTCTTCCATTCTATTCCTATTCCCCCTTGCCATCATTAAAACCAAGAGTGGAATGATACATAGAAGCCAAAAGAACATCATCTTGGAATATGGATATAGGTGGTGGACAACCTGCAAGTAAAGGAGCAAGTAGAAACAATGGGAAAGAGTAGGAGAGGGAGGAGAAAAATACAAAAAAAATGTCAAAAAAATAAGGGAGTTTGGGGTTTGAACTTACCTCTTTAGCTCTTGTAGATGAAGTCCTCCAAGCTCTTGCTCCAAGCTCTTCTTCCTTCACTGCTCCAAGCTCTCCTCTCTTCTCCTCTCCTTTCCTCTCTTCTCTTCTCCTCTCCTCTCTTCTCTTCTCCAACTCTCATAAACTCAAAGTGAGCAAATGAGGAATGAATGGGGGCTTTATTCCCTTCATTCCTCACCTTAACCTCACCCTAACCCACCCCTTTATTCCAAGTAAAAAAAAAACAGAATTTCACCATGCGCGCGGCTTTTTCCAGAAGCGTACGGGAAGCGTGCGCTTCTCCCTCTGAAGCGCCACACTTCGTACGCCCGAAGAGGCGTACGAAGCGTGCTTCGGAGGTCTGGAAGCGCGCTTCCGAGCCACGCTTCGGAAAATTCCAGGAAGCGGCAAAATCAGGCGGAAGCGCTTCCGCCGAAGCTTCCTAGACGCTTCAGCAGGGGACGCGCTTCCTAGCCACGCTTCGGAAAATTCCAGGAAGCGGCAAAATCAGGCGGAAGTGCTTTCGCCGAAGCTTCCTAGACGCTTTCGCATGGGACGCGCTTTTGGGCTTGGAACCGTCGGGGGGAGGGCTTCGTGCAACATTGGTTCCAATCCTTAGCCCTCAACCTTGACCTCCGAGACTACGTATTGCGCCGTCCCTTCTCTCTATTGCCCAACTGAGATTGCACATTGTGCAATCCCTTCTCTCTCTTGCCTAGTTGAGACTGCGCATTGCACAGTCTCAAGCCTAAAGCTCCATCCTTGTTTACTGAGACTGCACAATGTGCAATTCAAGAGCCCAGTATGCCTCCTAGAGCCTAGAAATGTGCATTCGTTTCCATTAGTGACTATGTTGCTGCTTTAAGTTTGGTTGTTGAACTGAACTTTGTAAGCTAATTTGTTTTTCCCATGAGTGCAACTTTTGGTTACAGGGATTGCTGATTTTGAGCTCATTTCGTTTTCATTAGTAGCTACAATCAAGCCTCGTAAAAGATCAACTTCAAAAGAAACAACAGAGAGCAATACTGATGAAGTGGTTGAGAGCACTCCAATTACCATTCCTATTCTATCTGATACTCAACTCTTCATTGAAAAGGACTCAAATATTACATGGCATATGGTCAAAGATGCATTCACACCTATGGAATTCAAGGCAGATCTAGAGGATAGATAGGTGCACATTAACATCCAACGATTAGGTTTTCACAGAGCTGCTTGCAGGTTCCTAGTCCTACCTTGCGCAAATGTCATCAAATGGATTTTGCAACACTTGGATACTAAGAGCATGACCCTCAATAGTGTCAGTGGGCAACAACTTGCTTCCTATTTAGCCCATGATATTCACTTGATGTATCACTTGCCTAAGCCAGAGGGATATATGGATTCACACTTCTATGCAGTCACTAGCTATTTAAACACCAAGGATGTTATCAAGACATGGGTAAAAGAGCCAGCTAAGTTCTGCCAAATGCCCAATAATACTTACAAGACTAGATCTCTCAGAAAGGTGTTTCGATACTTGATTGCATTATGCTGCCGAATATATGGAAATAAGAGTATTGAAACCTTCCCTTAAGGATGGGTTTACATGTTGCATCAGATTGTCAACGAGGGGAATATATTTAACTGAGCTGATCTTTTGGCTCAACAACTTAGGATTAATGTAAACAATGCAAATAATCCACCTAAGGGCAAGCAAGCTAAATTCTACATGTCTGGATACCTGTTGGATGGTATATGTGCTCATAATGTTTTTCCTAGCATGGATTGGAAATGGACACCCAAGGAGCCTCATCTTGTTCACATTCATTGCAAATTGCTTTCAGAGAGCAGTTACAGAGGAGTCATGGAAAAGTTGGCTGACCACTTCCTTAAAGTTTTGTACCAAATGATCTTTAAGGAGGAATTGCCTTGCATGTCTCATGAGGCGATGGACTCAGTGTAAGAAGTTGCCGATTGGTTTGCCTCACTAGATGACACTTTTACCTGAGGGTGTTCGGCTGCTAGAAACCATCACATTTCTTACCAAGGTATGCCACAGATAAGTTGGTCATGTAGGAGGTTACATATCTTGCCACATGGTTATCAACAGTAATGTAGAGGAAAAGGAAAGTACCTTGGCCTGCTTTTCCTTTGGAGGTGGGATCCTACAAAATCAAGAACTTGAAGGTAACAGGAGTTGAAGGCAAAGAGTTGGAGAACTTCAGGTTTGGCATGATGGAGTATCATCAGTATGATCTCAGAGGCATTTGCAAGAAACACTGTACCAAGTTACATTTCAACTGGTCGTGTGGGACCTACTCTACACCAAAGGAGCATAAAATCAAGAACGACTATAATGCATCTAGGCCCCAAACGCCAGGGATGGCCATCTCATGTGACTCTAGAATATGACACTACTCCAGAAGCAAGGCAATCAGAACAACGCAACCCAGTGAGCCTTAAATATAAAAGGAAGGTTACTCACACACCAAAAAAGGAGCAAACCTGCAAGTTTAAAGCCGATGCAGCTATTCTGAAAGCGGCTATGGAAACGGAGAAAAAGAGGAAGTAGAAGTGAGAAGAACAGAAGAGGCAGGAAGAAGAGCAAAGACAAAAGGAAGAACATGAAAAGAGAGAACAGGAAGAAAGGCGGATGCATGAAGAAAAAATAAGAAGGAAGGAGGAAGAAAAAACAATGCTGAAGCAAGCAGAAGAAGAAAGACAAAATCAATTATAGGAAGAAGAGAATAAACAACAACAGGATCAGGAACTTGCCCAAGAGATGGAAGAGTTAATAGTAATCCAAGATATGGAGGTAGAACAAGAGCAACAAGATCAAGATGTTGATCTTATGCCCAGTACAGAACATATCATAGCTTAATTTCCGCCTCCTACAGATGGGCAAGCTCTACGTGATGAAGAAGAAACTGCTCCTTTAGATGATAGCCCAGTGTTTTCACCCTGACTTTCAATGAGCTTCAGAGAAAAATTGTGCAGGCAAGAAAGAAGCATTTCCCCAATGACCTCACACATCCTACTTTCATCAATACAAAAAGGGTGATTGTCATGGATAGCGGAAAGAATTCTGTAACTATTTTGAGAATACGTGGACCAGCTAAAGCAGATTGCTACCAAAGAAGCCCTGGAGATCAATAGACACATCATGCAGAAGTATATGGGTGGCCCTACTAATATCAATACTATGTTGTTCTTATTAAAGGAGACACAAGTTGGTTCCAAAACTGTCTACCTAGATGCAATGGAAGTTAGAGTGTGCTTTTAGCCTAATCTTCTTGCAAAGTTTGAGGAGACCATCGCACAGTACAAAGCATGGCACCACTATGTGACTGAAGATCAACAAATTGAAGCTGATGAGCTAGAGATTCCTCAAACCCAAGCTTGATATGTCTAGTTTTTGTTGTTATGGTCTACCCATTTTTGTCTCATATGGGTTTTTGTAATATTGTATCTGAAATAAATATGTAAGTGGAAGTCCAAGTGTCAATTGTGGAATATGAAAAGTCATTAGTTAGGAAAACACAATGGAAGTCAAGAGTCATGTGGGAAGTTCAAAGGTCACAAAGGGAGATGAAGAGTCATCTCATTTGTTATAAATAAATCCTTATAACTCAAGCAAAGGTCTTGGAATTGAAGGCTTGAAAGCTTTGTCTTGAAGCCTTGGCTTCTCTAGTGTAGCATAGAAGGAATATCATTCTTTGGAGAAGCAAGTGTTGGCTTCATGTTCCACTATTGGGGCTAGTGTCTTGTCAATTGTAACTTAACGTTTGGAACTTTCACTCTATAATAAAAGCTCAGAGATGAAACGATTTCATGCATATGTTGTGAATGTAGTAAGACTATTCTTTTTATATTTGTGATACATGCTGTATCATTTATGCTAATGCTTATGAACTAATTCCTTTGCTTAAGTATGAATATTGTTGAATGTGTGCTGTTATGTCATTAAGATCTTTGCTATCTTCTGGTTAAAATTGGCAACTAGAGCCAACTTCCACCTTAGGACAACTCATGATGTAGATGATTATTGCATTGGATTCGTCTTTCGGAAAGGTACAATTTTGATATAAAGATCATCTCATTCTGACAAGCAGAAATGGAATTATGAATTTATTTCTCTTATGGACGAATTGTCAGCGTCAGCCACTGTCAAATGTAGGCTCATGAGGCCCAATAGATGGGTCTCCTCACCCTCAACGAATTGAAATAGAGGTGACCTTTTTCCTCATTTGGACATCATCTCATCACATTATCTTCCCTCTCTTGATTGGTTCTTACAGCTTGGAGGTCTCTCTCTCTTCTTCGCACGTGGAAGGCAACTCTCTTTTTCTTCTTCACACGTGTGGCAGGAGGCCGAGCTTTTTTGGGTAAAACAGGTCGAAGTTTTAAGGCCGTCGACCAACGTTGACTTAGGGTGATTTGATCAGCGTTTACCTAGATTTTTGGGCCAAGAGTTTGATATCTCTTGGCCGCATTTATTGGCATAAAAATTGAGAAGTTTGGAACTAGTTGACCAGTTTTGACTTCAAGTTGACTTCCGATTTGATTGCTGAAAATGATAGCAGTGTTTCTCTCTCCTTTGATTGGGTTTGACTGACTTGTTTTCGGTTGATTTTGACTCTCTTGGAAGGCCAAATTGGACTATTGTTGATCGAGTTGATTGGAGGGCAGTTTGGGCATCTATGACCGCCGTTGACTTTTTGGTTAGGGTTGCATTGATTGCTGGTTTGTCTGCTAATTTGGTAGATACGTTTTAGGCTTACATTTAAGATATTTGTACTCTCTCTCTACTGAACTATTGAAGAATAATAAGAAGATTTGATCAAAGGGTTTCCCCACATTGGGGTTTGTCCCCAGCATCCGCCACATCTTGTGTCCTCTTGTCTTGACTTGTCTTTTGCATATGATTTTATGTTTTATCTGCGTTTACTGTTAATGTTTATATAATGTGATTGCCACTGAATGTAATTGGAATTTGTCATTGGGCTGCTAAAGGAACATTGAAGTAAATTGTCTAAAGTATAGAACATACCATTGCTATCTAGAATTAACACTTGTGAACAATTTTGTAGGTTAACTAACGGTTCTCGTGTATTGCTTGTGCGTATTTTTTAAGCTTATTACTATTACATGCTTCTAAGGGGCCCACTAATTTCCCTTCAATGTGATGGAACCTTTCATGCATTACGTTTGATACTTCACAAAATTTACACACTTGCTTTCACCAAAGTTATGTTTATATCATTGTATGTGTTTATCACAACCAAGGCACACACTGTCAATCGATTATTTTCCAGTTGGGCTCTTACTCCAAATGGTGTGTGGTCTAATTGGGACTTCACATCGGGGAGGACCCCTTCCTTGTTGGTGGCTTCCTTCTAGCGCCAAAACCAGTTGACCGTGTTGGAAGCCGTTAACAAGGGAGGGGGTCTTCTTGATATGAATTCTTAATTAAACTCCACACCATTTGGAGCAGGAGCCCCAACCGGAAAATGAGCGGTCGCCAAAGTAGTGGTTTCAAAGGTGTTCCTTTGCTGCGATAAACACATAGAATGATATAAACATAACTTTGGTGAAAGCTAGTGTATAAACTTTGTGAATCGTAATGCATGAAAGGTTCCATCACATCGAAGGGAAATGAGTAAGCCCCTTAGAAGCATGTAATAATACTTAGCTTAAAAGAGATGCACTAGCAATACAAGAGAATCATTAGTTAACATGGAAAAAAGTTCACAAGATAACAACAATCATAATAACATAACAACACACATTCAACAAGATTCATACTAAAGCAAACAAATTAGTTCATAAGCATTAGCGTAAATGAAACAACACATATCACAAATATAAAAAGAATAGTCTTACTACATTCATGACATATGCATGAAGACGTGCTGACTCTGAGCTTTTATTATAGAGTGAAAGTTCCAGTCTCCAGACATACAATTACAATTGACAAGACACTAGCCCCAATAATGTAACATGAAGCCAATACTTGTTTCTCCAAAGAATAATATTCCTTCTATGCTAGACTAGAGAAACCAAGCTCCAAAACAAAGTTTCCAAGCCTTCGGTTCCAAGTCCTTTGCTTGAATTATGAAGGTTTATTTTAACAAATGAGATGGCTCTTCATCTCCCTTTGTGATCTTTGAACTTCCCTCATGACTCTTTGACTTCTTTTGTCTTTTCCTAATTAATGACTTTTCATATTCCATAATTGACACTTAGACTTCCACTTACATACTTATTTCAAATACAATATTACAAGAACTCATATGAGACAAAAATAGGTAGAGCCTAATAAGACAAACTAGACATATCAAGCTTGAGTTTGAGGAAACAAGAACAACCTCTTGCATGAACAACTTATCTATGGCATACCTCGGTAACAAATGTGATGGTTTCTAGCAGCCTAACACCCTGAGGTAAGTGCCATCTGGTGAGGCAAACCAATCAACAACCTCTGATACTGAGTCTATCACCTCATAGGACATGCAAGGGGGTTCCTCCTCAAAGATCATCTGGTACTAGACGTTGAGGAAGTGGTCAACAACCTTTTCCATGACTCCTCTATGACTTCTCTCTGATTTTTTTTTGCAATGAACGTGAACATGAAGCTTTGTGGGTGTCCATTTTCAATCCATGCCAATAAAAACATTTCGAGCACATATACCATCTAAAAGGATTCCAGACATGTAGGATTTAGCTTGCTTGCCCTTAGGTGGATTCTTTTCATTGTTTACATTGATCCTAAGTTGCTGAGCCAAAAGATTCGACCATTTGAATATCTTTCCCTCGTTGACACTCTGATGCAACATGTAAACCCATCCTTTAGGGAAGGTTTCAATACTCTTTTGTCCATATGTTCGACAACATAACACAACCATGTACTGGAACACCTTTTTGAGAGATCTAGTTGTTAAGTATTACTGGGTGTCTGGTGGAACATAGTTGGCTCTTTTACCCATGCCTTGATAACATCCTTGGTGTTTAAATAACTGGTGATTGCTTAGAAGTGTGAATCGATATATCACTTCAACTTAGGCATGTGATTCATCAAGTGAATATTATGGACCAAATTGGAAGCAAGCTACTGCCCACTGACACTGCCGAGGGTCATGCTATTCGTATCCAAGTGTTGCAAAATCAATTTGATGACATATGTGCAATGTAGGATTGGGAACCTGCAAGCAACTCTGTGAAAAGATAATCCCTGGATGTTAATGTACACCTGTCTGTCCTCCAGATCTCCCTTGAATTCCGTAGGTGTGAATGCATCTTTGACCATATGCAATGTAATACCCAAGTCCTTTTTAATGAAGCGCTGAGTATGAAATAGAATAAGGATGGTAATTGGAGTGCTCTGAACCATTTCATTGTTACTGCTCTCTGTTGTTTCTTTTCAGGCTGGTCTCTTAGGAGGCATGATGGTAGATATTGATGAAAAAGAGGAGCTCAAAACTTGTAGTACCGATAACCAAAAGATTCACTCATGGTAAAAAAAAATTAGCTGAAGCAGATTAGTTCATCAACCAAACTTGAAGCAACAACACATTGACTGAGGAAAAGGAATCCGCAGTTTCTGGGCTTTTAGGAGGTACGCTGGCCTCTTGAATTGTGCATTGTGCAGTCTCATTAGACATGGATGGAGCTTGAGGTGTGAGACTGCATAATGTGTAGCCTCAACTAAACAAGAGAGAGAAGGTATTGTGCGATGGGCAATCTCAAAGGACAAGGCTAAGGGTTGAGCACTGGAACTGCGTAATTCACAACTTGGCAAAACAGTGATTGCGCAATGCGTAGTCTCAGTGGTCAAGGAATGAGCTTGAGCCTTGGAGTTGTGAAATGCGCAGTTGGAGAGGCAACAAATGCTCAAGGATTGGCTAGTTCTGCTAGAGAAAAACTTCGAGATCTGATGTTGGGGCAGGAAAAAATGTAGATCGACCTTAAGGTGAGTTAAATCAATTAACATCATGGGCCAGAAAAGATTATGCAAAAGAAAAAACATACATGCACAAAAAGTCCCACCAACAGCAATTGCTGGTAGGCAACAAAGCAAGAAGGCAATGGGACACTTATAAAAATTGAAGGACTGTCCGAAACAACACTTGGACAAGCTAATAATAATAGAAATGTCAGCTACCATGAAAAGAAACGGGCAAAATAACACTCTCAGAGACAAATGTGACAATGCGCCAAAAAAAAGAAGCAAAAAGAGACACATGAAAAACTTGCCCAAAAAAGCACTGCAACTCAAGTCCAAAGCTCCTTGATCTCATGGGGAAGGCTAGAGCTCTAATGTCAAGTGTGCAAATGTGCTCTACAAGCGCCTATTATATAGATGTATGCCCCACGAGGTTAGGTTGGGGTTTATGATGTGCATGCCTAAAATCAAGGAGGAAGTGACAGTTATTGTAAAATCAAAATAGAAACTTTGTGCCACTTGTCAAACAATGATTAGGCATCCCCTATTTTATAGGGATACACATTAGCTTAATCCGGGAAACCCCACAGTCTCACTGGCATAAGGAATTGTGAAATTCCCAACAACGAGGGATTGCACAGTTCACTGTCTTAGTGGATTGCATAGCCTTGAATATGAGGGAGAGTTTGCGCAACTTTCATGCTCCATGACTGCCTGTCTTCAAAGTTGCGCAGTTTTGATCCTTAACGGATTGCGTAGTTGAAATCCTCAAGGGCTTGTGCAACCTCCAATGGTAGAGGATTGTGTAATTCCTAAAGGAAGACCGACAATTGGTGCATGATCAGTGCAGGAGTTGGCTTGTGTTTAGAAGTTGTTTAGTTGTCGTCGTCAAGTCTTAGTCATCATCAAGACAACCTAATCAAGTCATCACAAGCATTGCATGCAAAGAAAGGTAATATAGATAGTAAACAACAAGAGGAATATGTTACCACTGTGAAAGATAAGTTCTTATGAACAAAAGGTAGGCTCGAAAATCAAGGCATAGGAAAATTTTTGGAGGGGGGTTGTAGCAGCTACAACACTTGGAGATGCATTGGTAGAACCCCAGCGCTCTGTATGGGTCGGACTGTTAAAATTGGCAACTAGGGCCAAACTCCATATGTGTCACCTTATTTATGGCAGTGGATATTTTTCTTGGATCCTTCTCTCCGAGAGGTGTAAGATTGATCTAAACATCATCCGATTCTGACATGTATTTATGTAGATACAAATTTATTGATATTATTGACAATTTGTCAGGGTCAGCCAGCAAGCTAAACAAGCACTTTTTACCGCTAGCTCAACCTCAACGTTGCATTTAAATAGAGGAGACCACAAGTCATTTGAGGAGCACATTATCTCATGATCTCTCTCTCCACATGTTTGGGTTTGGCTCCTCACAAGGAGGACGTGGTGGAAAGAAAGACTAGAGAAGCCCTAGCCGCAATCATGAAGAGGAGCCATAGCCGCACTCAAAGAGAGATATAGCCGCAGTCAAGTATAGCCCTAAGCCGTAGTCAAGAAGGCCCTAATCCGCAGCAAAGAAGGAACCTTAATATAAGCATAAAGAAGCCTGGAAGGACAATGTAGAATTTCGATTTGCTGTAGGTGACAACATGTTGAAAGAAGCTATCTAGGGCATGCCTTAAGGACTATTTGCAAGGTTGGTAAGCCACAGTCATAAAGTAAAGTAATGCGTTGAAGAGATCTGCCCTATAGGTTAAGATAAGATCAAATCAGCGTATGTATACAATTGGGTGCTAGAAAGTGTTGATAGCAAAGACGAGTTCTTGTAGGACTAATACTGCTGCGTTGATGTTGTTGGGTGCTGTTTGATGGAGGACCGTAGGCCTAACTTGCTGTTGGGCTAGGCTGCATGCCATAGCCAACAACAAAGGCTGTTCTAAGGTTTGCATTGAGGGTAATCAAGCTAGACTTGGAGAACGTGGCAGTGGTGGAGTCTCACCTTGGTACACCGCAGCCTAAGAAGGCTTGTAGTTTTGAGTGTGTGGAGAGTGAGGGCTGAAGGTTGATGCCCTTACTTATAGAGTAGTGACAGCAAGTGCATCAAGAGGTCAACAACATTTTGGGAGATGTATTGGGTCAAGGTTTGACCATGTTTGGTTCAGTTTAATGAGCATCCTGTTGATGCCATATAGATGATCTTCCAAGGAGTGGAAGGATCCTCCTAGGAGTAGAACCAATTGTGTAGTTTTTGGGTGCATTGAGCTTACTGTTGAAGGCCGATGTTGGCTAGGTTTGACCAAGCCACTTAGAGGAATATTTCTATCTTGTTTGACCAGCATTTACTTCTATGTTCAAGGCCTTACTACTGCGGTCATAAAATATGAGTTTTGTGTATTTGTACTCTCTCTCTCTCTATTGAACTATTGAAGAATATAAGAAGAATTGATCAAGGGTTTCCCCACATTGGGGTTTGTCCCTGGCTGGTGCCACATCTTGTGTCCTCTTGTCTTGGCTTGTCTTCTATTGTTTATGTTTATGTTCTATTTGAATTTTACTATCATGCTGATGTGATTGCTAATCTAGATATTGATATTGGGCTAATAAGAAATTTGAAGTAAATTGCTCTTAGCATAGAACATACCAAAAATTAACATTAACTCTATAAACTAGGTCTAGCTATTCAAGAATTGTTCAACTCATCGATCACCATAACTTCTTTACTGAGCTCGAGTTAAAGATATAGTTCCTTCATTCTCTTCATCAGAAACACATTGACAAAAGCAAGTCAAACTCAGTTGTTTTGATTGGGGATAAGGAGTATTTTAAATATGCAAGTGAAAAGGATTATAAGAGCCTTAGTTTTCATTTTTGGTGTTTCTCCACTGCCAACAGGCTCGGAGGGTGCCTTGATGAACTCACTTCAGGAACACAAATAGTGCTTCGCTGCCAGCGAGCTTGGACAATACCCTTGACAAAATTTCTTGATTCACTTCCCTGTGCAGGAAGCCTTTCTCCTCTTTCACCCTTTATTTTATAGAACCGGGCTTTGACAATTACTATTTTCATGGGGCAGAAGAGGGATTTCGACTTATTGAGAGCAGAAGAGGTTGTCCCTCCAGAGGAGGATATTTATACACCTGAAATATAGTTCACTTGTTTAAGTTTCCTTCCCTCTTTACTCTACTCAATTAAGTTGACAAGATAAAACCTTTCAAACATAAAAATCTGATTAAAGAAGAGGGTAATAGTTATAGATTTGAGTATCACAGATCCACTAAGGCTTTCTCCGAGAAATATTGTAATTTTTGTCTAAGCATCATCTACTAAAAGATACAAGGCCCATGCAAAGAGGAGGAATAGATAAAAAGCCAAGCATTGACTGTTGTACAATGTCCTCTTGAACTTTCCATGCTCATTTTAGAAGTAGAACACGATCTCATACAAGGCTTATTGCGGCCTAACTAAAAGGAAATAACAAACAAAAGACAAGGCAGAAATGAGAAACAAATTTAACTAAGCGAACCCTACTAGTAAACTAATAAAGGATAGGCTAGGTTTACGTAAAATGAAAATTCTAATGCAACCAACGGAGCATTACATGACTTATATCTGTGAGGGAATCAATAACAAGAAAGATGATCAAGAAAAGCACATGACAAGAAAGATAATACGTGACATGTTCAAGAATCCGAAGACACAAAACATGAGCAGAAATGGACAACAAGAAAGCGTGTTTTAAACATTTCACTGATGCATCATGACAGACTCTCATTTCAAAGCATACATTTTGACTTTCAATCTTGGCAAACATGAAGAAAGATAAAAACTTATGTTTAGCATAGGGGCTTGCCAAATATGATTTCTCCAACCATTCGACAATAAGATCATGGTAAATAGGTGAAGGATCTTGAGATTGAGAGACGAGTTCATTTCCAACATTTGCAATCGACTGATGAGGGTTCTTCCGAGGAAGAGTGTCAACTTGATCATGGTTGGAACAACCATCAAGATTGTGAGATCCAGACATAACCATCGGTGTAAGATGAAGTGTCTCGACATATTGACATGGTTCCAAGATATCTGAAGATAGATCATCGAAAACCAGCGACTTGGAATAATTGACAGCTAAAGACACAAAGTTATGACTTGATGAATCGATGAATATATTTAAACAACCATGTTCAGAATTCGATTTTTCAAAAAGAAGGGAATCCTCATGATCTGATGAATCAAAGATTGTGGCTGATTGAAAACATGAAGTTACATTCTCCGCTTCTTCACTTCGAAAAGACAAGGAATGGGATAGATTGTAATGAGTGAATTCTTCCTTGCTTTCTTTTGATTTGAAATCAACTTTCCGCCATTCTTGACTATAATTAGATTCAATACCATTGAAAACTATATCATCGAAAGATGTAACAGGTAAGATGGGATCAGTGAAAAGGCTAGGAAAATTGGTGAAAGGGGAAGAAAGATTTGAAAGGTTAGATCAAACATCATCTTTCATTGCAAAATCTTGTTCAAAACAAGAATCCCACACATAATCATTGTGAAAGATATTGCAAGGTTCTTGGTCTCCACTAACTCCATCTTGAACTTGGTCCCCTTGAGAATCGGAAAAAACTGTTATAACAGGTTTATGTGACAAAGGAGAATCATGAGGATCAGAGGGTATTTTTGATGGAGGGCAAGAGATGGATCGAAAAGAAACATATCACTTTTCAAATCTTGAATGGGAGAAGATGGTGACAAATTGACAAATTGATTTTCATGTTCTACAACCGCAACTTGTGTGAATGGAGCTATTTGATTTAACAAAGAATGGATAGAAGACGAAGAGTCATGCGCAACAATGCTTTCTCCTTTTGAAGATTTGAGAGCTCCATAACCAAAAAATGTTGGGAGACTTTCTGGGGATTCAAATTCAGATGAATTCAAAGAAATCTGAGCAAGATACTGAAATTTCTCTTTCATAAAATTCTAGTCTTTGTCATCCTTAAAAAAACTCATAATAGTAGTGGATGAAGGAATCATGAATATCTTTGACAGATATTTTTTTTTTTTTTTTTTTTTTGAGATGAATGATTTTCTTATAAACACTTTCATAATCATACTTGTCAAAGGCACAATGAAGCTCCTTGACATGATGATCAAAAGAATGAATAGAGGCAGTAGACAATGTATAACACCATTGTTCAACACATGCTTTGAATGTGAGGATGAACAACCTGCAAGTAGTATCCTCACAAATAATTTGATGATAAGAGTAAAATCCAAGAAAGGGTGTGCTCAAGAATGGTTGTTTCACACTCGCCATCAAATTTCAGATTCGACAAGTCATGAATTATACCCGAGGGCACTTTTAGATTTGTGACTTGAGAAAAACATGCTCAGGTTAATATTTGGGAAGAAGTCATTTTAAGATGAGAAAGGTTCAAACCAATGTTTTACAAAACGGACTCGGATTCGGACTCGGCCGAGGATCGACTCGGAAACGGAAACGGAAACGGCAATGACTCGGCCGGCTCGATTTCAATGACTCGGTCGTTGTAAAAAATACATTAAATATTTATTTTTTTTATAAAAAAACATAATTTTAAATATTTTAAACATAATTTTAAAGATTTTCATTCAAGTTTCCAAACACACAACATTATAATATACATGGAAGACAACATATGATCAAAGTAGGCTCATGAACCAATCCATTATATCAAAATGGTACGGTGTACCCAATGGCAATAGTAAATACATAGTCAACTGTAGTCTGTCATACATGATCAAAGACTCAAGAGTCAAAACAAAATACAAATAACCAAGGAGGCTAGTGTACATCATTTCAAGACAGACTACAGTTGACTATGTCCGACAAACTCTTTTCAATATGCATACAAGATTGTTATACCAACTATTCTTGTTGGTGAACCTTGTTGCTGCTCAGTTTGTATTGTCGTCACTGCTTCTGCCTTCTACTATTCTGATGCCTTTGCTTTGTCCCTTGAGTGATGTTCCTTGAACTGCTCTTCCTAAAGTTCTGCTTCAACTTTGGGTGTCTTGAGTCAATTTTACCTGCAAAGCGAATCCCAATACCCAAAAAATAGAAGCATATAAACCCCTCAACCAAAACACTTACCTTTGCCTGCAAAAGAGGGTTAGTGCAACAATAATAGGTTTGACTACAACAATGCTGCAATAACAATCATATATCTGAGATCTTCAACAAGATACATATAAGAGGCAATAAAAGGAGCACCACCGTACTTACCTGGACCTTGCTTCCTTGATACATGTACAAATTGGTCCTAATACAGACCCTAGACAGACCTAACAAATCTAAACCTAAACAGTCCCATACACTGTCCTACATTTACATAGTTCTGAAACGACCTAAAACAGGACCTAACAGACTTAAAATAAAGACCTTACAGTGTGCCCTAACCACACATAACACAGTGCCCTAACAACTTCAAAATCATTTCAATACCTTCCTAGATTAGGCTTTAAGATTAAATCAACATTAACATTGACACACACCTTTTGATTTGGCTTGAAGATCTGAAGGGACAGCAGAGAGAATGACTTTATATACCACAGGTCTGATTCTGAATTAAAGATCTGAAATCTGCTCACACAGAAATCACAATTTATGCTTGACTACCTCTCTTAATTCGCACTCCAAATTTCATATCAACACCAAATATCTACAGGTCATTTGATAAATCATTAGGTGCTAGTAGCTACTCAGATTGAAGTTTTTGTCACCAATCTGCGTAAGAATGATAGCAAATCTGCAGGACTGTATGGCTTATTGTCTCAAGAAAAATTGATTTGTCAATGCCATCCTGACCTCCCTCAGATTTGCGGCAAAGTCAGCTTAACTATTTACTACTTGAGTCTCTGTTTCTAGATGACTGAAGACATAAAATGAAAAATACCCAAACGATCCACAGAGAACCCTAACTCTTCCAAAACTTTGCTAGTTCTGAAGCAACAAATCTTCCATTTGTTGCACAAAACGAAACCCGGCCGTTTTTTGACATGACCCGGCCGGGTTGACCGGGTCAGCTATGACCCGGCCGAGTCATTGGCTGACTCGGCCGGGTCATAGCTGACCCGGTCACCGAGCTGGGTCAAAGGGCCGTTTTGAAATTTTTTTTATTAACCCGGATCGAAACGGCCGTTTCCGTTTCGGTACGGCCGTTTCGTAAAACAATGGTTCAAACATACTTTACTAACTTCCAAATTATCATGAATGGTTGTTTCACCCTCGCCATCAAATTTCAGATTCGACAAGTCATGAATTATACCCGAGGGCACTTTTAGATTTGTGACTCGAGAAAAACATGCTCGGGTTAATATTTGGGAAGAAGCCATTTTAAGATGAGAAAGGTTCAAATAGACTTCACCGACTTCCAAATTGTCATGAATTATACAAAAGAGATTGGCATAACCTGAAGTAAGAGAAATCCGTTGATAAGAAACCTTATAAAGGCAAGGAAGTAAACAACGGTTATGTGACTTAACAAGCACACACACACACACACGCACAGATATATATATATATATATATATATATATATATATATATATATATATATATAGATATAAACAGTCTAGAAACCTTTGTTTACTTCCTTGCCTTTTAGATGGTTTTAGTTAATGATGGGGTCGCTGTTTCTTGTATGAGCAAAAATGGCACTATTTTATGTACAGGCTTTATAGAATATTTCTTTTTTCACAGATGCGCTAATCTTGAAATTAACTTAAGCTTGCTAGACATGAAGTGATTGGAATTTCTGTCAATGGGTAAATTATTTGTATTGACCTGTTGGTATATTTAGTCTCTATGTTATGGACTGACACATGTAGATGATGAAGAATGCAAAATTCTTGTGTTGAAACACTCTTGAATGTTTTCCCTCAGAAATGGTTATTTCTGTAAACGTCCAGAGTTTGTGGATTGGTCTGTATTACTTGTGTGCAAAGAGGTGGATAGACTCTGTAGATTAGTTAATCGTCTTTAAGAAAAAAAATAATGAGACCAACAGGTCTTGGTTTTCAAGTCGTAGTCTTAGGTGGATGACATATATATATATATATATATATATCTGTGTGTGTGTGTGTGTGTGTGTGTGTTAGATGTTCTAAGTCTGGTCAAGAGGTTATTCACTAAAATCATAAAAAAGGGCTTGGGGGCCAATGGTTGTGTACATTGTGCAAATTACATTTACGCACGTTCGTAAACTCAGTCACATGAGTGTTTGCCTTTGGCTACATGATGAACTATATGACCAGAAGGGAGGGAACTAGGGCAAAGCGCCAAGCCCTGCCGAATGGTTTAGCGCTCGTGGTTATACTGTGAGGTTTGGAGCGATGGAGGCATTATGGTAAGGGCTTATACTCTATAAAGCATATGACTAACAGGGTGGGTCACAAGGTGCATGTGACCTGGGCTAGAGCGGAGTACTTTGGGGCATGGGCAGATCGATAGTGGATTGTAAACACTAATAGATATTGGGGATCTAGAAGTGGACCGCCCTCCTCAATACCAAATGAGGTCGAGCCCCCACATATCGTTGATCGAGAGAAAATGAGACAACGATGTTGGATTCAAGTGATGAAACTAGCAATAGAACCATAAACACAGACCCTCGACCCCTAGTGATGGCACAGGGAGGAGAGAGGGGGGGGGGGGTTCGCTATAAAATCAAAACCGTTGGATCAATATCTTTGAGATTAGTGATGTCACCATGGACCCCGCTCCCCAAATATTTTGGATGGAGCACTTAGTAGAGCCGCCGGGGATAAGGTCTCAGGATGACATGGCGCATGGGCCCATACAGTGGGACAAGTGTGGCATGGTGTGAATGTGTTGGCGGATGGGAAAATGGGGTGGCAAGCTTCAATGTGAGGAGTGTAACGTTATGTAGTCCGGAAGATCGTCGTCGAGAGTTTAGTGGGGAGTAATGTTGAGACCCTATTGTGATTTAACTTCTGGGTGATGTGGCCACAGAGGGCCTGCACCCACGACCATTTGAATAAACATTATATATTTGTGTGTATGGGTTGGAACATATGGATCATAGAAAGGGGATTAATTTGCGATCCTTGTATGAATGGGTCGACAACTGTGTGGAATAACCACGTGGCACTGTTTGATAGGCTAGCTTTAAATGGTCATAGCTTTTAATTCAGATGTTGGATCAAGGCAAATTTTATATCGTTGGAAAGATCTCGATGAGGCAGACGTAATGGTGTTATCCATTTTAAATTCTCAATGATTAATTTTTGTTTTTTACATAGTTAATTGTTTTGATGCTATACTTCCATATATAGTTGTCATTTATGGTCGTGTTTACCTTTCGTAGAATAGAATTTGGTTGCTTTCATAGGGTAATCTGTCTTTACTTTCTTTAGATTAGAATTTTAAAAGCTTTCATAGAATACACTGTTTATTTTCCATAGATCAGAATTTGAAAGTTTTTCATAGCATAAATTGCCTTTACTTTTCATAGATCAGATTTCATAGAGTAAACTGCCTTTATCTTTCATAGCTTAGAATTTGTTCTCTTTCTAGTTTAAATCAATTAGATTAGATTTATTGCTTCTTTAGATTAGAAGCTTATTGCTTTCTTAGAATAGACTATTTTTGCTTTCATAAAGGAGGTAGGTAATGTTTATTGCCTTTACTTTCACTAAATGTGTGTGCGGTCTCTCTCATAAGTAGAATTTCTTTTCATCTCTTAGAGTAAGTTTTGCATCCTTTGATCATTTATTCATTGTTTTCAATAGAATAGAATTCTTGTCTAGCATTGAAATTGAAAAGCTAATCTCCTAACACATATAATGTAGTGTACTTCATAATTGTACAAACTTGGATTGATATATTAATCTAAGTAATTTAACACTCAATTAAATTACCCAACATTGCTATTACAATTTCCTCCACTTTAATGAACAAGACCTCCTTCATTAAGGCTTCATTTTGTTTCAGGAGGATGAGATTAGGAATGTGCACTGCAATGCGATGAATAACAACAACTCTACTAGGGGTAGGATCGATGAGTAGGGCTTGATAAGATGAGACCTTATGCTCCATCTCTTCATGTTTGATGAACTGCTGGCCATCTCGAGATGAAAGGGAAAAAAATCCTATTAAGGGATGTTTGATCATAACGTTACGAAAGATTTTGGTGTTTCACTCCTTCCTTGAACCATTGCACGTGAGATTTTTGCTTCCACAAGATTTCCTCCTACTTTCTGCGCTGTTCTAGTTGGCTATTGGACCTGATTGATTCGCCCCTCCAGATCCGTTTCTCCTCGAGAATATGACCAAACTCTTTTCTATTCCACTAGTTGATTTTCAACTTTAGTTCCTTGAGTTTCAGTTGAAAGGTATGTGTACGATTTACTCCTTGGACTTGCAACTCCTCCCACTAGCTTTTAGCTTTGTCCAAAAATTTTAGGGGTCCTGTAACAGAGAAATTTCATTCCTGAAAAGTCGGTTATGAGGGTCTACCTTCATATCCAGTTCTAGTCGGATTGTCCAAAAGTTGGAGCCCAGATTAGGGAGAATAGAAGCTTCTGCATATAGATCCCTGGCCATTAAAGCTTCAGGGACAAATAATTTGTCTAAACGACTAGACAAAGAATCTGTCTAAATGGCTAGCAATCTGATTCCTCCCACCTCTCCTATTGTTCCAAGTGTAGTTCCCATTAATGGTATTAAGGTCCACTACTTGCAGATCTTAGATCAACCCTACAAATTGTTGCACCTTTGATTCAAGTCTCCTGGTGCTCCCCTTTGTTTCCTCTATGGATTAAGTTAAAATTTCCTACTACCCAAAGCTCATCCCCTGTTTCCTTCAATTTGTATATAGTGGAAGCGGCCGGATAGGATGCGTTGCAAAGCTATCCAATCTTGAAAAGATACTTCCATAGGATTCCAAAGAACAGCAATTCTACCAACGCTTTCTTTAGCATCCAAATCTATTGCCTCGCATCACTTCCAATATCAATCAACTATTATATTTAGGTTCTCTTTGGAAATTTTTGTTTCTTAAAGCATAAAGATATAGGGTTTTTACTTGGTTATTCTTTCGTTTAGATTCCTTTGTTTACCTTGGTTATTGAGGTCACAGATATTCTAGGAAATTATCTTCATGGGATAAGATGTTTGAGGAAGGCAAACACCTCCTGCAACACTATTACCAGAATAGAATTCACTAGATGCTCTCCAATTGCCAGGATCGATGGTTAATTTGAAAATCCTTATACACTTGTCCTTTACCCTTATCGCCTTGAGTTTGGACTCCAAATGCCATGGTTGACTTTGTTGACTCTCCTTCATTTGCCTCTTTTTGATGCTTTAATTTGAGATAGGTATTCTGGAATTGGACTACTTGGAGTGCAAGGATGGTGGTGGGAATTTTGCCTTTCCATTTTTTCAAAAGACTAGCCAAAATTTGTTTGTCATGGTCTAGGGTCTTGGTTTCCTCATTTTCCTCCATATCTATTTGTTCTTGCTTAGGAACTTCCTCTATGCTTGAGGTTTCAAGGGTTGTTCCGGGAGCTTTGTGCTTCAGATTGCTCGAGGCTAAGCTTGACTCTTATGTGGGTCTAGATTCATAATATGGTCAGGGAACTTGATATCCTCATTAGTGTTTGACAATGCTTTAAACTAATTATGATCTGGAGGGAGCTGTGGAACAAGATTCATAAGCTTAATGGATCCATGCAAATTTCTAGGGTTTAGTCTTTTAACGGACACTATTTGATGTTTGGTTGAGTTGACCTTTTTGATTTTCCAATGTTGTTCTACTAGGCAAATTGGGCAATCCCTGAGTAAGTGCTCATATTGTTAAAATTGGCGACTAGGGCCAAACTCCATGTGGGTCATCTTACTTATGGCAGCTGATATTTTTCTTGGATCCCTCTCATCGACAGGTGTAGGATTGATCTAAAGATCATCCGATTCCAATAAGTATTCATGGAGTTATGAATTTATTTGTGTTATAAGCCAATTCGTCAAGATCGGCCAGCAACCAAACCCCACATGTGCTCAACATTTTAGTATAAAAAGAGATGATTTGAGAGTCATTTCTCACACAAACACTTCTATCTTGATTTCTCTCCACTTGTCTTGGGTTTTAGTGGAAGAGAAATTTAGGAGTGGAACCCCTAGACGTTGGAGGAAAAGAGGCTGCCTTAGACGCAGATGGAAAGAATCCCTAATGCTGTCCTAAATAAGCCCTAATGCTGTCCTAAATAAGCCCTAGATGCTGTCCTAAGGAAGCCCTAGCCGCAATCTTAGAATACCCGATATTTTTCTTGGATCCCTCTCATCGAGAGGTGTAGGATTGATCTAAAGATCATCCGATTCCAATAAGTATTCATGGAGTTATGAATTTATTTGTGTTATAAGCCAATTCGTCAAGATCGGCCAGCAACCAAATAAACCCCACATGTGCTCAACATTTTAGTATAAAAAGAGATGATTTGAGAGTCATTTCTCACACACAGACACTTCTATCTTGATTTCTCTGCACTTGTCTTGGGTTTTAGTGGAAGAGAAATCTAGGAGTGGAAGCCCTAGAAGTTGGAGGAAAAGAGGCTGCCCTAGATGTAGATGGAAAGAATCCCTAACGTTGTTCTAAAGAAGCCCTAATGCTGTCCTAAATAAGCCCAAGATGCTGTCCGAAGTAAGCCCTAGCTGCAATTCTAGAATACCCTAAACGCAGTCATCTAAATGAGGTCTGTTCACACTAGGGTAGGCTGCATTTCATAAGGGAAATTCTGGGCCAGATTTGAGGATGGTTAGGGACTGTTGTGTGCCCTAACCAGTCCCAGAAATTACAGCGTGTTTGTATGGTGTGTTGGCAGCAAAGGAAGATGGGACAGCAAGGTCACACGGTGCAGCACAGGAAGATGGGACAACAAGGTACATAGTGGGACAGCTGCTAACTAGTGCAGCAAAGCATAGGACAGCAAGGTACACAGTGCTGTATAGATGCATGGGACAGCAAGGTACATAGAGCTGTATAGATGCATGGGACAACAAGGTACATAGAGCTGTATAGATGCATGGAACAACAAGGTACATAGTGCTGTATAGATGCATGGGACAGCAAGGTACATAATGCTGTATAAATGCATGGGACAGTTGTGACATGGCAACAAAGGTACAATGAACAGCATGACAAGCATGGTGCTGCAAGCACATGAGACATGCTCTATGACAACATGGTTATGACACATGGGACAGCAGTGCAGCATAAGGTGCAGCAGTATGATGTGTACAGCATGTTCATGATGTCCAGCATTGTCATGATGGGTGCAGCATGGTGCAGCACGGTGAGGTGCAGCATGATGACGGTATGCAGCAAAATGATAGGTGAAAGAGTCACCTTGGAGAATCAGTTGAAGTAGCATGTCTTCAACTGATCTCATGTATCATCTTCTTACAGATGATCTATGCTCTTATCTAGATAAGTCAAAATGTTTACTTCTGTTGTAAACGTACTATCTCTCTCTCTGCTGAAATATTGAAGAATTGATCAAGGGTTTCCCCACATTGGGGTTTGTCCCTGGCTAGCGCCACATCTTGTGTCCTCTTGTCTTGGCTTGTCTTTTGCGATCTATGTTTATGTTCTATCTGCAGTTTAGTACTGATGTGATTGCTAATCTGGAAAATATATTGAGCTAACTGTGAAAATTGAAATAAATTGCACTAAGCATAGAACATACCTAAAATTAACACATACACTGGCAACATTGAAACTACACATGCTCATTGTCCGAGGAATGCCTCCAGGTTTCATCCTGATAGGAAAGCTCAGTAGATTCTGGATGGGGCTGGGATATATTCAATTTCATATACAGGCAAATTCTAGCATATGAAATATATTGACCACGCTTGGTTACCTTGGAGATTTTCACAGAAGAACCTATAGTGTTCCCAATGTCTTCAAGGATCTTGGGCTACCAAAATTTTTCAGAAGTGAGAACAATCTTACACAGACCGGAGTTGTCAAAAACTGTTCTTTCTCAGGATTGTAACACTCCTATAAACGAATGGAAAGGGCCAACATTGTTATAGAAATAGGAGCGATTTTCAAAAACAGTAGTCAATCTGACCTTTTGGCTGCTATTTGATTTGTATCCATTTCACCAAATCTTTCTCCTAGGGCCATATCCCAATAAATTTGCAGATGAGGGCATGGTCTTTCATAAACTGAATATGGCTTTCTATTTTATTTGACTGAACCCCCTATTTAGGGTTGGTTGTAGCTTGTGGCAAGCATCTGCTTTTGAACTGGGATTGCTATTGAGCTACCAAGATTACATTCTCCTGAGGAGCTCCTTCAGTATGATTTGGTCGTGACCAGCTGGCATTTGAATTGTTTTCCCTAGTCACTGCTTGTTTGTAGGAGGGGTTTGCACCCCTCCCCATGTGGATATTCATGAAAAAATCAGAAGCAATAGAAGAAAAGGTTCCCAAATCTGATACAGAGTTTAGCTGGATACAGAATACGGCTGAAAAATTAAGGTTTGCAGAAGAATCTGCAGAATCAAAACCCTATCCCTATCAGAGCTCCACTTTGTGATACCTCCAAGTATACCGAATGATGTTGAAAAGGACCTCACCCCTTTAAATTTTCATGATCTAGATTAGAAGGCTTCTGTTTTATTCTTGAATGCTTTTCTTCCCTCTTCATTGTATTATAACTTTTGTGAAGAGTTTAAAAACTGAGGAATAATAATGTGTCTTGACATTGGTTGTTGTTCCCTGGCTTTTATTACTGCTCCTTTGGTTCTTGAATTTAAAATTTCAATTAAAGCTTTAAATTTTTATTTCAAATTCAACATTTCTCTTTGTTTAATGCATTGATACACAGTTATGATATGATTTTTTCGTCACTGTTACATCAGGTAAGATATATAAACTGTTTGCAAGTTTTAAGGTTGTCCTAGAAGGGTGGTAATATCTTCAAAGTAATGAGTGCTAGCATATTTATATTTTTTTGAAACCTTTGTTTCTTTAGGATGCGACTAAGTATTGTACTTGCCCCAACGAACAGTGCTGGAAAGAAAGGGCAGTCATTTCTTATATCCAATTGAAAATTCCTTTTCTGCATTTCATTTATAATCACCGCTACTTTAACAGTGGAGATATAAACTTAAATACTACAGCATTTCATCTTCAAACTACTGAGTGCTAGCATTTTTCTAGATATCTTAAATGTTATTTATATTTTTTTGAGACCTCTGTTTCTTTAGGATGCAGCAAGTGTTGTACTTGCCCCAACGAACAGTGCTGGAAAGAAAGGGAAGTCATTTCTTATATCCACTTTAAAATTCTTTCTCTGCCTTTCATTTATAATCACCACTACGTTAACAGTGGAGATATAAACTTAAATACTACAGCATTTTGCTGATAGCTTATCTATAACTAGAAAAAAATCTCTATTGCGCTTATGCAATTTGAAATTCAGTACAACTTTTGCCTGTTGATGCTCTGAATTTAATTTGTTATATAAGCTTTTCTAATGTAGAATTTATGCATTTAGAAGAATGGTACCAAATAAATTCAATTGACGTGGAATGGTAACTATGCCTTTCATGTTTTGATCGGAATTGTTATGTAAAAAATTAGTTAGTCTTTAATTTTAGATTTATTATTTAGTTTTAGGATTAATTAGACGAAAGGGCACGATCATAAGATCATGCCCTTTCCCCAAAGGGTGCCCATGGCAGTATTTAAGCCAGGAAACCCCATTGTAAAAGACATCATCTATCTATTCATCTTTCTAATAAATATTTATATATAAATTTCTGCGTATTTTAAGTTTTTCTGTTTCATTGGTATCAGAGCGGTTCGGTTCTCAGGCTGTCCGTCCGCTGACCCTGTTGTCCGCTCAGTCGAACTACATTCCAAACCATCGCCAACCCTCCTTCTCAGTCATCCACAGTTCAATTCGTCCATTTTTGTCCTTTGTTGACTTTGAACCCTTTGTAGTTTTCTCAGCCTCCGGCTTCTTGCATCGATCTTCCTCTTCTTTTACAAACTGTAGGAAGTACGCGTTGAAAATTCGGAGTGTGTCCTTCATGCGGGCCGTGTCGCTGACATTTGGAGCAGCATACGAGCTCTGCGAACCACCTTTAACCACGAAGTCAACCACGTTAAGTGAATTACCAGCACATACCACTTGATTCCTATCCTCGCCTGCTCTGCTATATCGCTGCACCTCTGCAATCTGTTGCATCTGAACGCTGTTATTTAAAAATATAAAAAAAAAAAAATTAAACTCGTCCACGCCACAGATCTCATCGATACAACCACCGCCAAACTGAAAGCCACTACCGCCCGATTCCTATACGTGCCCGTCGTTGCTAGCTCTCCCCTGCTCAACCGCCTGTCAGCTTTCACCCTGCCCCCGAAATACCCCGTCGCATTGCCGTTCTCCCATCCGCACCACTGTTCCAATTCCTTCCGTTCACGATTTTTTTTTAAAAAAACAGCATCCGTTAAAAAAAAATCTGCGGTGATATTCGATATATTTGTGGATAGTGAAAGGGTTCAGTCAATAGACGTGACTGTTCAGAAGTTTATGATATATATATATATATATATATATATATATACGTGATTTAATTATAATATATATATCATATTTTAATTTATATATATAATATAATTATAAGTTATATAATTTATAACTTTAATTTATATATATATATATATATATATATAAGGTTAATAATTATAAATTATAATTAAAAAAAATTATTAATTAAATTAAATTATTAAATTAATTTAATTTAATTTAAAAAAATATTAATTAAATTAAATTATTAAATTAATTTAATTTAAAAGCAAAAAAAATTATTAATTAAATTAAATTATTAAATTAAATTAATTTAATTAAAAAAAAAAAACATTTTAGCTGGCAAATAAATACACGTCCCCGCAAACCCGCTCAATGTCGACAATGACAATGGCGGATTTCCAGAAAAGGTTGTTGGATGCAGAGCAAAAGATAAATAACAACCATGACGAGGTCAGTAAAAGATTAAATGAAGTCGAGAGCAAGCTTGGGGAGCAAGCGGACAAAATCAAAAATCTTGAAGAAACGACAAATCGAATAGAGATAAAGATGGAAAGTCAACATGTCCAAACATGAGTAAACTTCAGAGAAGTCTTAACAATGCTGAAAAGTCTGTGTAAAAAGTCGAATTGTACACCCGAAGAGCTATTAAAAGATGGTGAAGAAAATCAAGAACATCTCTCATCAGATTCAACAAAGTCAACAAATTCTCATGAAAAGGTTGAATCCCCAAGAAAATCAGCGGCACCCCACCAAGAAGCAAGTAACACTGCCTTTACAAACAAGCAACTTTGGGATACCCTTAATAATCAACACCCTTTTTTTGCTCAACCATTAGCCACATACCAGAAGAGGGCAAAAGTCGAGATGCCTAAATTCGATGGAAACGAAAAAAACAATGTTGCATGGATAAATAAAGCAGAAGAATACTTTGAGATATATGACATCACTGACGATGACAAAAATCTCAGACATGCATCCATGAAAATCGAGGGAGAAGCATATAAGTGGTATATGTGGTGGAAAAAGACCACACACGTCATTAGTTGGAGGAGATTTAAAGATGCATTCTTCAAAAGATTCCAAGGTGTAAAGGAAGAATAGTTCTTTTTAAAACTCATCAAATTACGACAAAAAGGAAGTGTGGACGAATACACTCAAGAATGGGAGACCTTAGTAACACGAGTACCTGGGTTATCAGAATCTCGTCTAATTCAGTCATACATCTCGGGACTCAAAACCCATTTACAAGCAGAACTTGAGATGCATGATATTACATCTATAGAAGAAGCAAGACGAAAAGCAAAAACAGCCGAAAAGAAATCCGAACCAATATTTTGGTCAACAGTGGAAAAAGCTTATGCAAGACGAAGGATACCCCAGTATGTGGACTCAAATAATACAAGATATGTTCCACCACATCGTCGTGAAGATGAAAAATCTAATGTGGAAATGCAAAGGATAAAAGAGGGTAAATGTAAACGCTGTGGTGAGAAGTGGGACCCCAAACATAGATGTGCTAAAGGAAAAGAACCAAAGAACCTATATAATTGTGAAGCAACCAATGATTCAAACAGTGAAGATTATGACATAGAAGACACAGAAGACGCCACAAAATTCTCACCAGAATTAGATGACGGAAGTATTCCGCAAGTGTCATTATCAGCCATGACAGGTATATCACAACCTCAGACCTTAAAGTTAAAAGGACACATAAAGAAGAACAACGTAGTGGTTCTCATTGACTCTGGAAGCACACACAATTTTTTAGATACAACTGTGGCAAAGAGACTCAATATATTTTCATTTCCCTTACCAAACATGAAAGTGATGATAGCTAACGGTAAAAAGATTGAAAAGGTGGGAAAATGCCATAAGGTTAAATTGCAGATTCAAGACTTCAGTTTAGAGTCTCCGTTTTTCACAGTACCGTTAGGAGTAGATGTAGTCTTAGGTATCCAATGGCTACGAACTTTAGGTACTTATGCCGCCAACCATCAAATACAATTTATAAAATTCAAATGGGGAGGTCAGAAGTACAAGCTACAAGGATTCCAACCACCAGAAAATCAAGTTACATCATCATCCCAGATGATGAAGCTGAGTCGAAAAGGAGCACCTACTTATGTAGTACAATGTCACCAATTAGAAATGTTATCTGCAAATATGACCAGAGAAGAATCACCAGAGATTCAAGACCTACCTATGAAGATGTCGCCTAATACGGAAATTGAGCGTAGAACAGAAGTTAAAACAGAGTCAGACCTTGTCAACATCAAGCCATACCGATATCCACATCTCCAAAAAACGGAAATTGAGAGATTAATCCAAGACCTTTTACAGTGTGTGACTTTGATCATTTTGGAATATATAATCAAGTGGAAAGACTTGCCGAAGAAAACGCTTCATGGGAGAATGAAGAATTTTGTCAACAACATCCGTCGTTACGTATGCTTTGAGGACAAAGCATTCTTTCGAGAGGAAGGCAATGTTATGTAAAAAATTAGTTAGTCTTTAATTTTAGATTTATTATTTAGTTTTAGGATTAATTAGACGAAAGGGCACGATCATAAGATCATGCCCTTTCCCCAAAGGGTGCCCATGGCAGTATTTAAGCCAGGAAACCCCATTGTAAAAGACATCATCTATCTATTCATCTTTCTAATAAATATTTATATATAAATTTCTGCGTATTTTAAGTTTTTCTGTTTCAGGAATTGTGTTGTATTTATTTCATTTACCTTTGAGTGTTCAACGCAGCCATGATTGACATATGGTCCCTAAAGCATATAAGTGTAAATTGTCATTTGTGCAGGCCAGATTTTCCATCTCTGACTGGCAAAAGCTTGACACCAAAACTCAGCACAGGAAAACAGTCATTTGGATCGTCATCGTCACGTCAACTATCAGCTGGTTCTGTCACTGTTAATAAGTTTTCAGATCTCTCTCTATCATCATCAGCAAAGGGAAAGAAGCAGCTTGTTAGCAAACTTACTGGTAATGTCTGAGTGCATGTTGTGATTCATAGATGTTCAGTTTGTTTCTCTGATTCTATATTTTTCGCTGCTTTGAGTTGTTCATGTTTTGTTATATGCTCACTTTTGCTTTTCACAGAGGCAAAGGACTTTCATGATTGGTGTGAAGCAGAGTTGAATAAGCTGGTTGGCAACAATGGTATCCTTCAAGTTAAGAATGTTTTAGTTTACTAATTGTCCACTTTGTACCGTCCCTTCTGTATTGACAACGGCCAATTGTCTTATTTGCATCAAGAGAAAACTCCTTTTTAGTAGCAGATAAGGTATAGTGAATGCTATATATGCTACAGATGTCATGTCCTTGTGGCCTGTTTATCACAAAAGGTTGGGTGATCTCTTTGTATATTTTTCCTTTTGATTGTTTGCTTGTAATCCTTTCAGAAAATTATCTTTGAAAAATATTTTTCTTAAACCTAGACTTGAATCACTACACTTATATTATTTTATTGAATATGCTATAATACAAAGCATTCAACTACTAATATACGCTACCTGATTCTCTTGATTGTTAAGTTTTCTATGACCACTCATGCTGGCAGTGGTTTATTTTTCTTTTTTGGGAGGGATTGGCGTAGAAAATTTCATTCCAGCCGCATGGCCCTTGAAATGATCTTTTTGTTAAATGTTTTTAAGCACATCCATCTTATTGGTCTTGAAGGTGCACCTTATTGATCTTATTTTTCTTGTGCTGCTGGGAATGTTGTAGCAAGTTAGTGGTGGGGATCTGATATATTTTGGCAATTTTTATGTTGGTGTGCTTGTTTTCGGGCATCTGTGGGTTTGTTGCATGGTTTTCTGGTATTGTTAATATGCTGGGTTGTTCCAATTGCCTGCAGTTATTTTGCCACTTTGGCCGAAAATATCAAGCATGAGTGCAATACTGCTCTATCTGGGGACAAGCGCTGCATGTTTGCCTCTGTTCCCTGATTTTTTTCTGACGCTTCAATACCTGGTTGACTTGTGTATACTATTTTATGTCATCATCAGTTTCACTAATAGCATTGCATGTGCTTGTGTAGTTCTCTCTTCTATTTTACAAGCTGTTCAACAAGGCTGGTAACTGTTGCCTTTTTGTTACATTGATGGTGCGGTTCATTCCTTCGCCCCCTTGCCTGCAATCCTTTCAGAAAATTAGCTTTGAAAACACTATTCTTATATATTATTCCCCCTTTCTTCTCCTCTCTCCCTCACCTCAGTCTCAGGGTGGGAAATAACATGAGATGAATAGACCATGGGCTGGGCTAATGCGTGAATCACGAAGGGGGAGTATGTACCGAAGGAAAGTCTAAAGATGAAAGGAGTTTGTTTCTATCTCTTATTTTCTTGGCTTGGACATATGCTTGGATTGATTTGAAAACTCCTTCCGTACCAACCTAACCATCGTTCTAACCTGCTAGTCATAAGGAAGGCAACTGAGAACATATTTGGTGGGATGATTTATGGGGGGTAGTATTGTCTATTTTGAATGTCAATGAATGTGTGTTAGTGCTTGTGTCTGGGTGAGTGTGTGAGTGTATGTGTGTTAGTGAAGGTACAGATTGGTAAGGAGCTGGCACCAGATAACATATTTAAGAAACACAACGGAATTAGCAGCCGTCACCAACTACAGGTACGAGGAGCCTATTTAGCGGGTCAGGAACTACTTGTTTGTACGGGGGGCTATTTAGCAGCCGGCAACAGAAGAATCGTAAAGGTGTAGGGTTATCCCGGCTACTCGTACTTAGTGTGGTTCAAGCTCTAGCTCTAGTTGCAAGGAGGAAGTGGACTTTTCCTGAGCTGTTCTTTATAACCATATCTCACTTTATAGTAACCACCATTGAGACCCCATCCTCTGCAGTGAGGGACAGAGAGGTCGACTGGGGCACATCCTTTTAGGTGAGAAAGTCAAATAGAAACCAGGGGTTTAAGGTGAACTAGAGGATAAGGAATATTCCATAATACAAAGCATTCATCTATTAATGTACGCTACCCGTTTCTCTTGATTGTTAAGTTTTCTATGACCACTCTTGCTGGAAGAATTTTGTTTTTTCCATTTTTGGAGGGATAGACGTAGAAAATTTCATTCCATACACATGGCCCTAGAAATCATCTCTTTGGTAAATGTTTTTAACCGCATCCATGTTATTGCTCTTCAAGGTGCACCTTGTTGATTTTATTTTTCTCGTGGTGCTAGGAATATTGTAGTAAGTTAGAGGTGGGAATTCTATTTTGGCAATTTTTATGTTGGTGTGGCTGTGTTTGGACATCTGTGGGTTTGGTGCATGGCTTTCCGGTGTTCTTAATGTGCTGGGTTCTTCCAATTGGGTGCGGTTATTTTGGCGTTTTGGCCCAAAATAGCAATCATGAGTGCGTTGCTGCCTGTTTGTCTCTGTTCCCTCAGTTTTTCTGTCATTTCAATGCCTTGGTTGACTTGTGTATAATATTTTATGGCATAATCAGTTTCGCTAATATGTAATAGCATTGATTATACTTGTGTAGTTCTCTCTCTATGTGCAAGCTGTTCAATAAGGCTGGTAGCTGTTGGCTTTTTGTTAGATTGATGGTGCAGTTCACTCCTTTGCCTCCTTGCCTGTAATCCTTTCAGAAAGTTAGTTTTGAAAAACACTATTCTTAGATTGAGACTTGAATCACCACCTTTATATTATTTTATGGAATATTCCACAATACAAAGCACTCATTTACTAATGTACGCTACCTGATTCCGTTGATTGTTTAAGTTTCTATGACCACTGGTGCTGGCGGAAGTTTGTTTTTCTTTTTTTGGAGGGATGGATGTTGAAAATTTCATTCCAGCCCTCAAAATGATCTTTGGTAAATGTTTTTAAGCGGATGCATCGTATTTATCGTCAAGGTGTACCTTGTCGGTCTTATTTTCCTCATGCTGCTAGGAATATTGTGGTAAGTTAGAGGTGGGGATTCTATTTTGGCAATTTTTATGTTTATGTGCTTGTTTTCGGAAATCAGTGGGTTTGGTGCCTGGTTTTCTGGTGTTATTAATAGGCTGGGTTGTTCCAATTGCCTGCAGTTATTTTGCTGTTCTGGGGATAAGTGCTGTCTGTTTGCGTGTGTTCCCTCAGTTTTTCTGTCATTTCAATTCCTGGTTGAGTTGTGTCCAGTATTTTATGTCATCATCAGTTTTGCTAATAGCATGGAAAGTGCTTGTGTACTCTCATTTTTGCAAGCCATTCAATAAAGCTGGTAACTGTTGCCTTTTTGTTCCATTGATGGTGCAGTTCATCCGTTTGTCTCCTTCTCTTTTTTTTGTAAACTTCTAAATGCAATGCTTTCCACTTTTTTGTATGTTTCCCTCCATTATTTGCTGCGTTTTTGGATATAGCAATGGATGGGGAATATTGAATTTGAAAGCAGTTTCTGCAATAATATGTTGTTGGTCTTCAAGTTCAATGCAGCTTCTTTGAAAAAATTTAAAAATATGTACACTTGACCACATATTGCCAGATACACATTTTCTGGAATATTGCCTGAAACAGTCAACGACAGAGGCTGAAATGCTTCTAGTTGAGAATTTGGGCACCTTCGATCATGAGCGTGAGTTCATTGATAAAGTCCTGAAATATAAGGAGCTTTTACCTGCAGATGTCATTGAGATGGCCTTTTCCCGTCAAGATGTTCAAGGTCAAGGTAGCATGATGGTTCAGAGTCAACATGCTAACATTAACGAAATTCAGACTAGGAAGCCTGCATTGGATTCTAGATCTGTCAGAGATTCAGATGCTTCTATTGGCAATGATTTAGATGTTTCAGCAAAAGGGGGTAAGAAGAAAAGCAAGAGAGGCAAGAAAGTAAGTCCAGCTGTATTGGGATTCAGTGTTGAAAGCACAACACGGATAATGAAGGGTGAGATTCAGAGTATTGATGATTAGACCACGAGTGTCTTTGTGAATTATTTATTTTCAACTGCCCACGGTGTAGAAGTTAGGCCAGGACCTGTATGGGCTGGCATCTGTACATGCATTTGAGACTTGAAATATTTGTAAATGTTCGATAGAGCTGCAGCAATTATTAATCAGCTCAAGCAGTTTTGCAGAAATGTCAAGTAGCATGGAAATTGTTACTTGGATCAGTTCACCTTTGGAATGGTGCAAGCGACAGTGCCCCCATTGTTTTTATAAGTGAGTTCTCAATTTTGTAATTTTAAGTTGTATCTTTATAGCCTGAGCTTGGAAAGTCTCTGCAGTTTTTCAAAGTCATTAATTGGGTCGACATGAAGGTGTTCATGTTACATTATTGTATAGTTTTGGTTGGAAGAATGGCTGATGTTAATGTCTGTTCTGATGGTGCTGATTTTTTCAGTAGAGGTGAATTTTGTTTCAGACACGAAATTTATTTGTCACTAGGAAGGCATTAGTATTGCATTGTATTATGACTGAATTTCGTAGAGTTAGACCCCTTGGTATCATGCTATCGTTTTTGTGTTGAACTGTTATCTTTCCACATCATTGTTTATTAAAAAATGAAAATCATGTAGTAATAAGCGTACAACATTTGCTTGCAGAAGGAATAAGTGACCTGAATTTATTTTTTCTTCAACCTGGCTTCTGAGAAAAGGGCGAATCTTGGATATTTTGTTATCCTCTGCCATGGGAGCTGAATTTTGCTATAGTGCATTTTTCAGAAATACGAGGAAATATCTTTTCCGGACATATTGCCAAATTTGTATTTTTTAATATTTGATCAATTTAACAGTATCCTCTGCTATTGCTTCAGGTAGCAATAATGTAGAAATATTTTTGTCAGATGGAATACTCAGAATCATTGGAGGAAAAAACGCGGCCAAGACTTCAGTATTTCCCTTTAAAGTTGATCGGTGATATTATACTTTAGCTTCCATAGGGAAGTTAAAATATCAAATGCTAGGAATGTCGTTCCATTGACCAACTCTTCGGTCATTTTTGGACATTAATAAAATAATGTTATCTTACCTGAAGTTTCCGTTGTGCCTTTTACATAATAAGCCTTCAACTTCACAGATAGTCTTTAAATGGATTGAACAAAAATGGGAAAATAGATTAAGCAACCTAGACCATTGAAATGTATAATAACAAAATGGTGAGCGTACAAGATAGACATGAACGATGTCCGTTACAACGCTTTTTCAGTTTCCCCGCAAGTAAAATTGCCTGCTTAGCACATAATTCATGTATATTTACGACTCGCATCGAAATTGACCCAAGAAAAGCGTTGGACTTCTTTCGATTTTCATGCCAATAGTAAATAAAAATCCTTCAGGCAAATACACTTTCGAGGTTTGGCATTCCGTGTTTGGAATTTTATTCCAAATCACTGGCTGGCTTTTATGCAGGGAAAACTCCAAAACACACCTGAAGCTGTCATGATGAAAATGGCATGCACTGGAGTCTGTTCCAAATCCAAACACCTAATTCTGTAGGTTTGTTTTCATGATCTGAAAACTGGCTTATGGTTATTGTGTATATTTTAATATGGCTGATATTTTGGTTGATTATGTAATATTGAATCGATGCAAGGGTTAGAGCTTCTAAAATAATGTTTGCAGAAAAAATGAGAAAAAATGCATGATACTGCGATTTAGCAATTGGGGTAAGTTGCAAACTAAAAATGAATTCCTCTAGTAAATTCTTTCGTAGAAGAGGCGAGTAAAACTAATTGCCATCATGATACGACTTCGGGTATTTAGGAGAGTTGATGCATCAGCTGTTTTGAGAGAACTGGAATTAAATCGAGAGCAGGGATTCTTGAAGTAAATTTAATTATTATGAGTTGTGAATCGAGCGCGTATTCCCCACTTTCACTTCGTCCTGGTCTCAGTTCCTGTCCACTGGTCTCTCCGGTTTTTGAGTTCTTTCCATAGATTGGTGCAATAACGCGCAAGAAAAGAGGGCCAGAAGCGCATATCTTACCTTTAATCGGTACCGTACTTTTCGTACAAATTTTCATTATTATAATATTTTGTGGTTTTCCAAACATGGTGCCTATCACAATATTTGGGTGTAGGATGTTATTTTGTAGTTAAACAAAATGTCTGCGGGTCTGGATGTAATGTTAAGAAATCTTTTGATGACATACAGTTTGGCTAGGTGGAGAAGGATAGATGCCTCTTTTTTTGTTAATTGGAAGTGAGGGTAGTCATTATTGGTCATCGTGAATATGCACTGAATAACTTGCTAGTGACTCTTAGATGCTTTTGGCTTTTGTGTTAACACGTTTCCTCATTTTCAAGGAAAATAAACTATCTGAACTATCGGTTAATTAGAAAGTTTTAGGTTTTACTCGATGACCAAAATATGGCTCCAGCCCGAGTAATATCAATAAAAAATCAATCTTCCTTGTAATCATCATTGAGGCTACCTTTAGTGGAGGTATTTGCTTTCTAATAACATATCGTCTTAGTCCCATATACATGAGATACTATCCAAGTTGCAATTTAGCCTCCTGCCTTAGTCATGTGATATAATGAATAATGTAAATAGTTTAGTGAATAAGAAAAGGCTCTATGGTATTTTGCCAAGATGAATGTGGAGAAGCTAGATGGTATTATGCTATGATGACTTTGAATTGCTAAACATTTAACTATTCTTTTGTTAACGCATAGTACTTCGAGTGCATCACATATCTAATAATTTTAGCAAAATGCTTATCAACTTATAATGCCGTGTTTGTGTTGATAATGCCGTACTTCGAGTGCATCACATATCTAATAATTTTAGCAAAATGCTTATCAACTTATAATGCCGTGTTTGTGTTGATAATGCCGTGTGTGGTTGATTTGTACTTGGATATGTTTTAGGTAAAAGTGTAAACATGTCTTAGAAATAACATATGGTTTTATAAATAATAAAAGATATATGGCAAATCTATTAGGTGCCACCATTATATTCATGCTTGTCATTTGCTATCATGAAAATATATGGTTTTATAAATAATAAAAGATATATGCTAAATCTATTAGCTACTACCATTATATTCATGCTCGTCATTTGCTATCATGAAACCCATCTTTGTATAGTCTTCAAGCCATTGAGGCTATTATCCTAATTTTATCATGCTTTACCTCGGTTAAGCTATTTATCCACATTCGTACTTTGTTTGTTCTTATTCGTATTTCTACATGACAAAGGCATTTTTTAACACAATCAAGTGATTAACACCAAAGCACATTTTGTGTTTAATCTACCACTAATATCGGTTTTGCTGCTCCTACTGTATCATCATCTAAAGCCCCCCTATAGAGAAACGAACAATTCACTATTTTGACTTTATTCCCTTTGGAATGCTTAGGAGGCATACCAAGAACAATTCACTATTTTGACTTTATTCCCTTTGGAATGCTTAGGAGGCATACCATGTTATCTTGGTGGTCATCTTTTAGATGGAAAAAGTTGGGTCAACATACCTAAGAAGCTCAAACTTGGCCTAACCTTGAACTCAAGTTTGGCCGATTGTCTGATGAAGGGAGTGAAGGTGCTTGTCTAACCAAGTTGATCTTAGAAAAGTTCATCATGACCGACGCTGTCTTGGAAGAAGTTGAAGTCGCTGCTAACACGACTCCATAACAACCAGGTCTTGTAAACAATTGTAAGTCTTATATCCAGAGAATAAGCTACTGTTTATGGATAAGATCGATAGAGTTGATTTCTCGCAGTTGTATTTGATAACCACTCAAACAAAGTTACTTTATAAAGATACATTTTATGGATTTTATGTCTCTCTCCATTATAAAGGTTAATTGATAATATAATATCGAAATATGATCCCTTGTTATCCCTTAAAGCCTACATTACGCTAATAAACAGCCATGCACATAGACTCTCATATCTAGAATCTTGTCATAATTGCGGTCCAATTTTTATAACTTTCTTTCAGAATCCAACCCTTGTAGTTAGGCTTCCAAAGGCTTTGTAGCTCGTCATCTTCTTGAGAAGTGAGCCACCCCACATGGATGCTTCATTTAAGTGGTCCTTTGTAAGATCGGAAAATCCAATAGGCTTTCCATGGGGAGTGGTAAGAGATAGAAAATGGCCACTAGTAAAGAGACCCTTGCACTCTCAAATAGTCATGGAGGTTTATGGTGATTTAGAAGTTAGATTTCTATAAGGTCGGTCTCATATGGATTCTTCATTGGAATGGTCTGAGGTGACACATGAATGTTCTATTGTATTGTTGATATCATATGCGAAAATAAAGGAGGGTAAATTGGATTGCAATGTATAATAAAGCCAAGAATGCCATGGATAAATCCAACCTCGATATGTTTAGCTGCAATACTTTATTTTGAGATTTTAGGCAATACTTAAAGAGTTTAGGCTTAATGTGGTAGTTTCCCACAATATCTTATCCAAATTGATATTGAGAGGTTTTCTTTGAATCAAGTTTGGATTTTTAATGTTTTATAGATTGTTATAACCTAGCAAATAGAGGAGTGAAGACCTTTTAATAAGTGTAGGATTATGCTTACAACTAATTGCTTGTCTTAAATTCCATTCACATGGAACTTGTAGCATGTAAGCTTCCTTATTCTTGGTGTATCATCTTTCGCCGATCCATTAAATTATAGTTGTTGAGCATTAATTTCCTTCTCAAAGTAGGCCATTTATGTTGCTTTGCTTTTGGATTTTAGCTGTCCTAGGGCATTTAGTCAACAACTTCTTTTCTATTTTACAATCTAACATTTAGGATTTGTAAGGCCAACCTTGCAAGATTGTATGAAGATGAGAATTGAGGATTGAGGCATTCTCTCTCTTTTTTGTTTTCAAACGAAAAAAACAACCTCTTTCATTGAAAAATAACGAAAGACAATTACATATTCGTAGATCAGTGAGTCAATATTGGCCACATGATGCCACCAAACATGGAGAATTGACTAGAAAGAAACATGAACATAGATCAAAACATGATCAAAAGGCAAAATTGTTGGGTAGAGGAAGAACACCCTCACATAATGGCAAATGACCCCTCACTGATGATTGCACCTTGTTCATAACATTCATATATGATCAAGCCAATCTGCACAAAGATCCCCTTCTTGGATAACAGGTTCACTTGAGAATTTTGCTCTCTGAAGATATGGTAGAAAGAAATTGATTGGAAAGCCTGCTTCAACGCTTGAATTTGGAGGATCCAGTGGAAAAGAGACTACACAAAGAGACAATGCACTCCCTTAATCCCAATTTATAGTGACCTTAGAGTCCCTAAACACCACAATCTCATCCACTGCAAGCCACAGGGCACATTTAAGTACCCCCACAGGGCCAAGACATCTTGCTTGAGTGTTGGTACCCTAGTCAACAAACCAAAAAAATGGAAGGAACACACAGGACAACGAGAAATCAGAGCACCACAACTGCACTTCCCTCCAACCAAGGCACCACAAAAACGTGATCGAGAAAATAAAATCTAGTGGCTTAGGAGCTCGAGGGCGCCTATGGCAAGCAGATTTATGAGGGCCAATCTCCATGAAATAGTTAACAATATGGATGGCAGTGCTCCCATAGATATGCCACTGATTATCGATGATGGCAACATTTCTACAACACCATATACCCCATAATGTGTAGAGGGGAAGAGCTTGAATTTTCAGAAGGCTTGTAGTCCAACGATGTAGGCACTCCAAAATAGATGTACTAATTGGCGGAAGGATGGCGTTGAGAAGGGCGACACCTTTCCAAACCAAAAGAGAAAAAGGACAACCTAGAAACAAGTGGGCGACATCTTTCAGGGCTGCTCTATAGAGCGCAAGATGCTAGGGCCCAAAAAGCGCCTTTTAGAGGAAATATCCCAAGTAAGGACCTTGTTGCGGACCAAAAGCCAGTTGAAGCATTTCAACTTAGCCGAGGTCTCCCACATCCACATTTGAGTGACCCAAGTGTCCATGGGGTTCAATTGAGGCCAAACAAATATGTAATCCTATGCTACTTTAGCAGAGATGTCCACACCCAACAAAGTTCCTCCCTAAGTGATATAATCTTCTTTATCTGACAGCGAGATACCAGCCTGGATAAGATGAGAGCGAAAGGACTCCCACTCAAAGTGAATCTCAGGGGCTAGATCAAGATCCACCGCCCTCATCCACTAGGTGGAGGGGAAACCCCCATTTATAGTAGAATTCCCTGCTATTGAGAAAAATGATAATGTGGAAAGATATGGAGTGTACACCCTCCATTCCAAGGATAACATCTAAACCAACAAACCTTGATTGCCTCTGCCAAGGATCCAATAGAGATTGTTACACTTCCACATCGTAACCTTCATTACGTTGCTCCAACGAAGGAGTCATTGTGCTTCACCGGGGCACCAACAACAATCCAATCCTCCAAATAAGCATTGTCAAGATATTTTTCCTTGATAATTTGCTACCAAATTCCATGATTGCTTAAGGCCCTCCACAAATTCGAGGTGAGCAGGGCACAATTGAAGGTTAGAGCATCCTTGATACCCCAGCCAACGCACTTGACAGGTCACAAATGGAAGCCAAAGAGGTCAAGTAGATTTTGGAACGCTGCCCCATGTCAACCCCAAAAAAGTGAGCAATACTGGAGTTGATTTGCTGAATGACAACCACAGGGAGATGAAATATATGCGTCTAGAATACATATATACCCTAGAGGACAACCTTTGACATTACCAATCTACCGTGTTAATTTTAGGTATGTTCTATGCTTAAAGCAATTTATTTCAATTTTCACAGTTAGCTCAATATCTTTTCCGGCTTAGCAATCACATCAACATTAAAGTAAATTGCAGATAGAACATAAATATAGATCACAAAAGACAAGTCAAGACAAGAGGACACAAGATGTGGTGCTATCCAGGGACAAACCCCAATGTGGGGAAACCCTTGATCAATTCTTTTACATTTTCTTCAATAGTTCAACAGGGAGCGAGAGAGAGACTGTACATTTAGAGAGAGAGATAGTACATTTACAACAAAAGTCAAAATTTTGACTTATCTAAATAATAGCGTAGATCATCTTTAAGTAGATGATACATGAGGTAGTTGAACTCAGTTGAAGACAAGCTACTTCAACTGATTCTCCCAGGTGACTCCATCACCATGTTGCACCTATCATTGTGCTGCTCCTCATCATCATGTTGTATCTCATCGTGCTGCACCATGCTGCACTCATCATCACTGTGCTTGACCTCATAACCATGCTGCACACATCATACTGCAACACCTTATGCTGCCACTACTGTACCATGTGTCATTGTTGCACCATGCTGCCACAACTGTCCCATGTGCCATAGCTGCACCGTGCTAGCCATTGCTGTCCCATGTGGCATACTGCTGTCCCACTGTGAGTGATATTGCCACTCCATGTTTGGCATACTGCTGTCCCATTTGCTATGCTCCAACAAGCACCATTGCCTAGCTGTCCCATTTGGCATGCTGTACTGTGCTGCCGTCCTAATGAGTTTGTAGCACTATGCTATTGCTTGTTGTCCTATTGCTTTTTCCACCAAGTGACCTCGCTGTCCCATGTATCTAGTTGCCAACACAATACAAATGCCGCTCCAAATATGTTTGTATACCATTGTTCGTGGCTGTTTTGTTTAGGGCATTAGGGTAGCTCTAAACTCCTCACACAGTCCTTGAACAACCCTCAGGAAAACTGCGGCACACCCTCATGAGACTCCTCCCCTAGCACGTTGCCGTTTTGGGCATGTTTGAGCCCTCAACCTCTTACGCTGTCCTTGTTTTGAGGTGGTTAGGGCTGTTGCCTACCACAGTCCCACGCTATCACCTACAACCCACTCAAAACAGGCTTCCCTTACCTTTTTGCTACCCCAAACAGCCTGTGATCACCCTTCTTCAACTCGGCCTCTAAGCTCAGCACCTTGACCCTTTAACAACAGCGCGGTTAGCCTTGAACCAGAGCTTAACTCCCTCGCTGCTTGGCCTCTTCTTGTAGCATCATACGTTGCCCTTTCTTGTACCCAAGACACCTCAATAGACCTCAATCTAGGGCTTGAACAGACCTGTGGTTAGTGAAGATTCAGGACAGCGTTAGGGCTGCTTTAGGACTGCGGCTAGGGCTTGTTAAGGCCTCCTCCATAGCCGTGTCAAACTTCTTCCATGAGCTCCTTTAGGTCAACATAGATCCCTTCCATAACTTGTTGGCCTGTCTTCTTTGCTGCGGCTAGGGCAGCCTCCTTTCCTCCAACGTTTAGGGCTTCTTCCTCTTAGATTTCTCTCACACTAAGAAGTGTGTGTGAAATGACTCTCAAGTCATCTCCTTTTATACTAAAACGTTGAGCACATGTGGGGGTTATTTGGTTGCTGGACGACCTTGACAAATTGTCTTATAACACAAGTAAATTCATAACTCTATGAATACTTATCGAAATTGGATGATCTTTAGATGAATCCTACACCTCTCGATGAGAGAGATCCAAGAAAAATATCAGTTGCCATAAATAAGATGACCCACATGGAGTTTGGCCCTAGTTGCCAATTTTAACATACCCGCCCAGGGACAACCATTTGTTTTCCCACGTCAGAAGTTTCTTCTCAAATTTTTCCAAAATCCAATTCCAATCACACGAGTTATAGTTGTTGGGCTTCAAGTGAAACCCCAAGTATTTCAAGCCACCGTTATGGAGACCAATTTTGATCCCAAAAAGTCTGCGATTTTCTTGGTTTCTTCATCCTTCAAACAACTAATGATGAACTCGGATTTGGTCTTGTTCATGTAGTGCCCAAAGGCTTTACCAAAGTTTTCCATGATCTGGAAGAATACTTGCCAATCTGAGAGTTTGGTCTCCCCTAGGCTAAGGATGTCGTCCACAAATAATGAGCGAGTAAGCCTGCTATTAGCAGTGACCCTACAACCCAAGAAACTACTAGCTTCCTTAGCCTCCCTAATAGCTCTACTTAGAGCATCCATCACTAGTATGAAAAGCATAGGAGAAAGGGGACATCCCTGGCGGAGTCCTCTACCAATGTAGAAGAAATCAGATGGGACCTCGTCGATCAATACTGCTATATTGGCCGTAGTGATGCAAACCATTATCCAGTTGATGTGCCTTCTATGGACTCTGATTTTGTGGAGGATCAACCGCAAAAGTTTCCAGTTTACCATGTCAAAATCTTTGTTGAGATCAATTTTCATTAAACAAGCCTTCAATTTTTAAGATTTAATGGAGTGCATGTGCTCTAGTTGAATGCCTACCACATATTGGATTCTCCCGTGTGCAATAAATCAATATTGTTCCAACGAAACATGCTAAAATAAACACTGCTTAATGTGGCTACACAACATTACACAAGGAAATGGGTCTAAAATCAATGAACCTGGTGGGTTTTGGAATTTTGGGGATTGTTAGAAATAATTAACAGAGCAATGGAATCATAAAATATTGCAGAAACACAAATACAAAAACACATAAAACAAGAAAGACAAAGATATACATGGTTCACCCAACTTGAGCTTATGTCCATGGAGAAACATTCAGTCCTTCCTTTTATTATTCAACAAAATGAAGAGATACAACCTACAACAGATCCACTGTGATTTCCTCTTTGCTCTCACACAATCTCCTCTCTCTCACTCAAAACAATAATTCACAGGGGTAATCCCTCATATAAACCGAGGGGGTTCCTTCTAGGGGAAGAAACCCTAAATTAACATAACTTCTACCGTTAGATCATTCACCTAATGAATGGCCTAGATTGAGTACGAAATTACAATATTTTACAATGGAAATTTTATTATTATCTATTTTAGCTTATGGGGTGTTTCCCCCGATCCTCTGCTTGGGGTGGGGGGGGGGAGGGTCATGAAAGTCCCCATCGCTCGCTCGCCCTCCCCCTTCTGGACCCCTTTGACGCGATTAAATGGGCGGCATTGCCGCCCTGATAGGAACATGGATCCAGCACGACTAAAACAACAACCTATGAACAATCATGAATATAATCAGGTTCCACACCCAACAGGGATGAGACTTATGAAAGAAGCATTAATAACACCTGTGATATGCCCCTGTTGCCTAGATTCCTCCATTTCTACAAGCTCCAGACCCATCATTTCGAAAAATGTTAGGAACAACTCCACCAGATAGCCATCAAGCCCCAAAATTTGTCCTTCGGTAGCTCGTTTAACACACCTAGCAATTCTTCAACAGAGATAGGTTCATCGAGGTGATTAACACATCCTCATCCACCATGCAGGGGAAAGAATTGACCAGATCAATTTGGATTTCTATGTCTAGGGGGTCTTGTTACTTATATAGATTGGAGAATTATGTGTTTGCCTCCCTATGCCCTCCAAAGACGTGTGGATGCCCCCATATTGGTCTCTGATATGCCAAATCGAGTTTGAACATTTTTTCGTGGAGGCTACAGGGTGGAAGTACCTAGTATTCCTGTCCTCGCCTTGTACCCAAGATTTCCTACTTTTCATCCTCCAATATTCCTCTTGAATTTTGAGAATTTGATTATTCTTACATATCATGTTTGATAAAATCTGCTTGCTTGCATCAGAGAATGTTCCAACAAGAGAAGGGTCCAACAAGGTATCAATTTGCCACTCTATTTCATAAATTTACTTAGATAACTCCATTTTCCTATTTCCAATCCATTCCTCGACTTATTTTTCAGCGTGCTCAATTTGTTTGTTGCCAGTTCGATCTTTTGGTGGGAGCCAAACTCCACAAGCTGCATATAAGATATTCTGACAAGCTCCAGTGAGTCTCTGTCTTGCAGCCATATATGGTTGAACTTGAAAGGTAGAGCCTTTGGCCCCTGATCCCTAAGCCATTCCCCAAAGACGACATCATGGTCCGAGCAAGCTGGGAAGGTAGTCCAGGATTTAGGGATGATAATCCTTGAGAGAAAAAAAGAGTGAACAAGAAAGCGATCCAATCACTTGGCTAAGTATTCATCCCTAGGATAGCCATTTCTCCTGGTTGGGCCTGCGGGCCAAGGATCAATGTCCAGGAACAACCTATAGGAGAAGAGCTTCCTGAAATAGTTCAATAAGGGATCCACTTTGGATCTCTTACCCCAAATCTCTTCAGATTTCCAGGGGAAGTTGAGTTCTCCCACAATTATTAAATAGTGTAGATCCGGAATACCACTAGCCTCAACTGATTGCAAGAATTATTTCCTGTTAGCATATGGGGCATATATGTTGCAAATTCAGACTCTACACAGTGAGCCCTTGTAGAAGCCCGAAAGGATTATGCCAGCATATTCTTTGTACGCTTTGAGGGATACGAGCTTTGTGTTCCACATAGCGGCCAGAGAACTAACAATCCCTCGTGCACTGATAGCACATACAACCCAATGAGGGCATACTTTTACAAGTATTTGTGTGGCCTTTTCATTCTCTAGCATCGTCTCTCTGAGAAGCACTACACAGGTTGATTAATGTGTATGAAGTTTTTAAGGGCATGCATGGATGTCGATGAATGCAACCCTCGAATATTTAAAGTCCTTATTTTCATTTATAAACTGCTTCCATGGGGAAATTTTCTCTAAGGTCTTGCCCATCAGGAATGTATCTCGAGCCTTCCCTGTCAGTGAGGGATCCCAGATCAATCAGAGGGTAGAGGGAAGCTTCCACCGATTCCGCAAAATATACATTGATATCCCTACCATTGTCAATGCAATTGACAAGTTTCTTATATTTGGGACCCTTCCTTTTATTTGAGAATCATTGATTTTGTGTCACAAAACTGCCTGAACCTGCACAATTGTTGAATAAAGAGCGTTAAATGGTTAGTGGCGCAATCCACGACTCATTTTCACCCGCCAGTTTTTCCAATTCTTTATCCTCTGAAGAAGGCGATGAGAGTATTTCTTTTTCGTCCCAAATGCGGGAGGAGGGTGGTGTATGCCTCTTATATGTTAGGGTCCCACCCTAACCCCCTTATTTATGTAGTTGGATAGAGTCATAGTTATAGTTAAGTAAGGAGTCGATAAAGCCCATATTAATAATTGTAAGTGGTTAACGCGCAATTAATGACGGACCACAGTTAGTTGCAAATGGGCCATGGTATTAGATAGACGTTATTAATAAGAACCATGGTATTGATCCATGATATTGCATGTATGAGCCATATATAAAGGATAGAGACTCCCTGCGAGGAGCATCGTGTCTTATTTTGTAATCGAGCTCTGCTCTATTGGAGGTTGCCCCCTCGAAGAGGCAAGTGAACATTTCTTTCTGAATAATAAAATACTTGCTGTTGTTTCTCACTATTCTATGTTTTGGGTATATTTCTTCGCATATTCTGTATTCTGGTATCGTCTTGCAGGTTAAGAGCATAACAAGTGGTATCGGAGCTCTTTCTAGGGCCGGTGGGATCTCCATTTCTTAGTAATTTTTTTTTTGGCTAGAGACATGTTCTGGCGTCTTTAAACCACGGGATCTGTCGTTGAGCGCATAAACCTGCGGATTTGGGGAGGCATGCACACAGGAAATACAAGAGGTGGTCACACTTGTTGGACTCCCTTGTAACCCCTGTGGGTACCCCTTCGAGTAGTAGCGCATTAGACAGAACCACGCACGGACTGTCTTCCAAGAACCCTCTGGGTATATCAGAAGCCCCCTAGCTCCTTTGAAACCTCGCCATAGATAAACTGTCGGCGTCTTGCTGCTACAGTACACCGAGAACAACACTCGGAGAGATTACTCGCCCGTACGATAGGGTAGTCGGGTTGTACGGCTAAGGGTACGGTTGATCCTCCTTAGTTAGAGCCCTGAAACATTGGGCCGAGTACTACTGCCAGACCCTTATGTATATTGCGATCTGTAGCACCTGACACTCCTCGAGACCATAGTTCCCTTTTCTAACTTGGGATCCGCATAATCTCTGCCAGATCAGATCTCGCAAGGGGGTTTGCAGCTGATGCAGACATCAGTCCCGCAGTTCCGAGTTAGCAGACCAACCATTCCGATCTATTAGATCCATCAGATCCGCAACAACAATTTTTTCTGCCGATCAGAGCTACCCGATCAGCCATTCAGATCTCTCAGATCCACCATATCTTAGTAGTTGTGTGGGGTTGCTATACCGGGGCGTGATTTCCGCAGGACTTTTGGCAGCATTGACATTTTGAGGATTCGGCTACTCTAGTATTCCTAAGTAAGGAGTAAAACTCCGTTAGGAGTTTTCAGACCCATAAGAATCAGGACGACGAGCTGATCAAGGTGGTACCATTCAATTGTTAGTGAAAAAAATTCGGGCGGTCCCAAATTTCAAGTACAACGGTTCGGTGCATGGTAGAAACTAGAGCTCAAGCTATGGCCAATGAGAAGATTGACAAACTTGAACAATCCTTGCAAGCCATCCAAGCTCAGCGTGACAAACTATCTGATGCACTCTCTAAGGGCAAGGAGGAAGCCCGCGAGGAGGCGTATATTGGCAATGGACACAGTGAGGGTGAGTCTAGCCACTCTCTTCACCTTTGGGGCACCTGCCAACAATCCCATCCGCGACCTCCCAAGCTAGATATGCATAAATTTGATGGTTCTCACCCGGTTGCATGGGTAGCACAAATGGAGCAGTATTTCAATCTGAATAACATCTTAGATAATGAGACTCAACGTATGGTGGGGAGCATGTACTTGGACAATGAAAGATGGCAATGGTGGGAATGACATCAACGTTGCAATGGAAGTTTTATGACTCGGGCCACCTTCAAAAAAGCTCTTACAGAGCGCTTTGACCAGGAATCTTCTTTTTTGGGTCGTCTCACTAAGCTCCGACAGACTGGCACAGTGGATGAATATGTTACAGCCTTTGAAGCCTTAACTTTCCGCACTAGGGATCTCCCAGATGTGTTCTACACGGAATGTTTTATCAGCAGTCTTAAAGAGGCCATACAAGCCCACGTTCGACTACACCACCCTCCTACATGGTCGGAGGCTTGCAAGGTAGCTCGTAATGTGGAACGTGTGCTAGTAGCCCAGTCCATTCGCCCAAATTTCACCGCTAAGGGTCGCCCCCCACAGGCTCACAGCGCGACTCAAACACTTAGGTTCAAAAGGTGTCACCTGCAGAAATGGACGAAAGAAGAAAGCAGGGATTATGTTACTACTGTGATGAAAAATACTCCCCAGGTCATAAATGCAAGGAGCCTAAATTTTTTCAAATTGATGCCACTGATTACAGCTCATCGGAGGAAGCCCCACCACTTGAGGAATCAGAGGAGGTAGAAGAGGACAACCAGAAGGACAATGTCCCTGACGAACCAGTGATTTCGCTGCATGCTTTGGCAGGGATTTCTTCACCTCAAACTCTCAAAATCAGAGGTTTTATTAAACATCACCCAGTAGTAGTCTTGATTGATAGTGGAAGTACACATAATTTCATCCATCAAATAGTCGCTGAAGCAGTGCATTGTTTTGTACGAGCAGTTTCTAACTTCCAAGTCCAAATTGCGGATGGGGGAACAATGAAATGTGAAGGCCGTTGTGAAAATGTCAAACTTCAAATGGGGGATTATCAATTGAAAACCCTCATGTTTGCCATTACACATGGGAGGGTGCGACATTGTCCTCGGTGCTGAATGGCTTCACAATTTTGGGCCAATCACAATGGATTTCCACGAGTTATATATGAGCTTTAAGCAGAACAACTCCACACATACCCTCCGTGGACTCCAGGCGGGAGCTCCCTCTTTCATCAACACACATAGGATGGAAAAATTGCTAAAAAAGGGCCATCATGGAGTTATAGCTCAATTTAATGCCATCCAGGCTGTCGAACCCAATTCTCTGCCGATTCATCCTGAGATGCAACAAATTTTAAATAATCATCTGCCAGTCTTTGACAAGCCTCATGAGCTTCCACCCTCGCGAGGGGAACATGATCATAATATCACCTTGGTTCCAGGGGCCCAACCATCAAATGTGTGCCCATACAGATATCCGTTCACCCAAAAGAATGAAATAGAAAAAATAATCAAGGAACTTTTGGAAGCAGGTGTCATTCGTCCCAGCATTAGTCCTTATTCATCACCAGTGGTCATGGTGCTCAAGAAAGATGGGGAATGGCGGATGTGTCCAGACTTTAGGGCCCTCAATAAGTTGACAGTCAAAGATAAATTTCCCATCCTGGTTGTTGATGATTTTCTGGATGAACTCAATGGGGCTCAATTCTTCACTAAGTTGGATCTTCGCTCAGGCTACCACCAAATTCACATGAAGGAAGTCGACATTCCAAAGACTGCTTTCAGAACTTATGAAGGCCATGATGAGTTCCTGGTCATGCCATTCGGTCTTTGTAATGCGCCATCTACTTTTCAGAGCCTTATGAACCACCTTCTCAAACCATATCTCAGGAAATTTGTCCTTGTCTTCTTCGATGACATCCTCATCTATAGTTGCACTTGGGCCGCACATCTTCAGCATGTAGATCTGCTCTTGCAACTGCTCCACAAGCATAAATTATTTGTTAAGATGACCAAATGTTCTTTTGGCATGGAAGAAGTTGAGTATTTGGGCCACATTGTGGGGCGTGAAGGTGTCAAGGTGGACCCCAAAAAGATCCAGGCAATGCAGGATTGGCCTCAACCTAAGACCTTGAAGAGCCCGAGAGGATTTTTGGGTCTCACAGGCTATTATGGAAAATTTGTCCGCAATTATGGTCGCATTGCGAAGCCCCTCACTCAACTCCTCAAGAAAAATTCATTCTTCTGGAATGATGATGCACAACAGGTATTTACAGCTCTCAAAAATGCCATGTGTTCCACTCCAGTCTTAGCACTCCCTGATTTCACGAAATCTTTTGTCATTGAATGTGATGCTTCAAGTACGGGTATTGGGGCGGTCTTAATGCAGGAAGGTCGACCCTTGGCCTTCACAAGCCAACAACTAAGTGGGAGGAATCTGGGACAATCTACCTATGAGAAGGAAATGATGGCCATCTTACATGCAGTAGATACTTGGCGACCTTACTTATTGGGGCGACGTTTCCAAATCCGCACAGACCATCACAGTCTTAAATATTTTTTGGAGCAACGTCTATCCTCCCCACAACAAAATAAATGGCTCGCCAAAATGCTGGGATATGATTATTTGATCATTTACAAGAAAAGGCGCGAAAATAGTGTAGCAGATGCATTATCTCGCCAATTTGAGGAGGAAAGTACTCTGCTCGCAATTTCCCTTCCCATTTCAGAATGGATTGAAGAGGCTCGCAGGGAATGGTTTTCACATCCTTGGCTCTCCCAACTCATTACTCAATTGCAGGTGGATCAAAATTCCACCAAGGGCTACTCATGGCAGGATGAGATTATTCACAACAAGGGCAGAGTCATAATATCACCAACATCCACCCTCAAAAGCCGCATTTTGGCATAATTGCACTCATCCCCCATTGCAGGACATTCAGCCTTTCAGAAGACATGCTCGCACTAGAAGATCATTTTTTTTCACAGGCATGAAAAAGGACATCCTTACTTTTGTAGCAGAATGTGATGTCTATCAACGCCACAAAAGGAATACAATCAAAGCACCAGGAACATTACAACCGTTGCCCATCCCGGCATCTATAAGGACGGATGTTTCTATGGATTTCATTACATGTCTTCCAAAGTCAGGAAACAAGTCAGTCATCATGGTGGTTGTGGACCAACTTTCTAAGTATGCTCATTTCTGCGCCCTACCCCACCCGTTTACACCGACTTTGGTCGCTCAATCTTTCATAGATTAGATCTTCAAATTGCATGGCATGCCCACTTCTATTGTGTCTGATCGTGACCCGATCTTCACCCGTAATTTTTGGCAGGAACTCTTCAGGCTACAAGGCACCCAACTAAAACTCAGTACTTCCTATCATCCACAAACGGATGGTCAAACTGAAGCCGTCAACAAATGTCTGGAAACCTACCTTAGGTGTTTCACTTCAGAAAAGCAACATCTATGGGTATAGTGGTTGCCTCTAGTTGAATGGTGGTATAACACCAATTATCATTCCACCACCAAAGTGACTCCCTATGAAGCAATGTATGGTCAACTCCCTCTTTCCCCTACTTCTTATATCAAGGGGTGCTCAAAGGTACAAGCAGTGGATCAACTCTTACAAAACAACGCAACCATGCTCGCCCATCTTAGAGAGAATCTTCATCAAGCTCAAAACCGCATGAAGCAACAGGTAGATCAGCGTCGCTTAGAGCGCCAATTTCAAGAAGGGGATCAAGTATTTTTGAGGCTGCAACCATATAAGCAAACTTCACTCAAAGACAAGGGTTGTCATAAACTATCTCCAAAATTCTACGGACCATATCAAGTACTTCAACGCATTGGAGAAGTGGCCTACAAGCTAGCTTTGCCACCGACTGCAAAAATCCAACCAGTTTTCCATGTCTCATGCCTCAAGAAAGTGATTGGGAACAATCACAGAATTCAAACCAGTCTCCCTGAATTGGATGAAGAAGGGTCAATTTGGCTCCAACCTGAAAAGGTCCTAGACACACGAGAACGACACCTGTGTGGCCGCATGATCAGGGAAGTCCTTGTCAAGTGGAAAGACACCTCTCCGGAAGATGCAACCTAGGAACCAGCCACTATTCTTCAGCGGTTTCCGCAATTTCAGCCTTGAGGACAAGGCTATTCTTAAGGGGGAGGGCTTGTTAGGGTCCCACCCTAACCCCCTTATTTATGTAGTTGGATCGAGTCATAGTTATAGTTAAGTAAGGAGTCAATAAAGCCCATATTAATAATTGTAAGTGGTTAACCCGCAATTAATGATGGGACCACAGTTAGTTGCAAATGGGCTATGGTAATAGATATATGGTATTAATAAGAACCATGGTATTGATCCATGGTATTGCATGTATGAGTCATACATAAAGGATAGAGACTCCCTGCGAGGAGCATCGTGTCTTATTTTGTAATCGAGCTCTACTCTATTGGACGTTGCCCCCTCGAAGAGGCAAGTGAACATTTCTTTCTGAACAATAAAATACTTGCTGTTGTTTCTCACTATTCTATGTTCTGGGTATATTTCTTCGCATATTCTGTATTCTGTATTCTGGTATTGTCTTGCAGGTTAAGAGCATAACATTATATGTGTGGATTAATGATGCTTTTCCTTTGTTTTTAGGCTCAATCCGAACAGAAGTGCAAATGTTGTTGATCTTCTCCATTCAAAACTCTGTTTGGATATGTGTGATGTTCGCAACCAAACCTAGAGTTCTCAGCTTCAAATGTTGATTTCATTCTCGGGAGAGGGAAGTGGGGAAGGATTGTGACAGGGACATTCTCAAGAGCCTGCAAACTCTTGTCAGAGGTTGTCTCAGCTTCCTGCCAGACCTTCATTGTTTAAGGAGGTGTCTTGTCCCTCGAGGTCACTCTATCTTGTCTGTGTTTTATCGCACCACTAAACCTCACCGAATGTTCTACAATTAAATGACCAACATCACGACATCCCATGCATATAAATGAGATTCCATTGTAGTCTATTTGTTGACGAATTGAGAATGTGTCCCAGTAAATGTCTGGTGCCTGCGGAAACCCCTTAATGTAATCTACTTCGATCAACACTGCCTAAAACTACGCAATTGTTGAATAAAGAGCATTTAATGGTTAATGGTTCAATCCACGACTCATTTTCACCCACCAGTTTTTCCAATTCTTTATCCTCTAAAGAAGGCGATAATATTTCTTTTTCGTCCCAAATGCGGGAGGAGGAGGGTGGCATATGCCTCTTATATGTGTGGATTAATGACACTTTTCCTTTGTTTTTAGGCTCAATCCCAACAAAAGTGCAAATGTTGTTGATACTCTCCATTCAAAAATCTGCTTGGATATGTGATGTTCACAGCCAAACCCCGAGTCATCAGCTTCAAATGTTGGTTTCATTCTTGGGAGAGGGAAGTGGGGAAGGATTGTGATAGGGACATTTTCAAGAGCCTACGAACTCTTGTTAGAGGTTGTCCCATCTTCCTGCCAGACCTTCATTGTAAAAGGAGGTGTCTTGTCCCTCGAGGTCACTCTATCTTGTCTGTGTTTTATCTCACCACTGAGCCTCATCGGGTATCCCACGCATATAAATGAGATTCCACTGTAGTCTATTTGCTGACGAATTGAGAATGTGGGACAGTAAATGTCTGGTGCATGCGGAAGCCCCTTAGTGTAATCTGCTTCGATCAATACACAAGCCACTCTTTTATCACGTATTCCTATGAAACCCTCATCCACATAATGAAATTTTCCGATTTTATTAGCAATATCCATAATAGGTTTTTTAGACCATAATTTAAGAGGTAGCCCAGGGAGCTTTGCCCAGAGATATTTTCACTTTGGTACCTCTTTGACAGGATCAAACCCCATAAACTTTATTTTTAGGGCAAGGAAATCCCTACCCTTAACCCATGGTAGAGGTTAAATCTTCTCTGCATCATTCTCTTCCATGAAATGGAATCCAAACCGCCCGTTGAGTAGAACACTAAAATTTTGGGCAGTGTTCGACGATTGAAGATTAAATTTTGTCTATCCACTCCTCCATTTGGATCCCGTTCATTCTAATGTACTCCCACGTACCTACGAGTACTCACTGTTTTAGTCTGGCCACATTATCCCAATATACATCCACGCCCATAATGAGTTTTTGGATTTCTTCCTGTGCCTTCATTGATTTTTTCTTTCTCCTCCGGGCATGCTGCCGCTGGGTGGGACTGCTAATTTGAATGGCCTAAGGCTCCGAGCTTGATTCTTGGGATGAATTCTTTCCATTTTCTGGGCCCAATTTCTCATTCTTTCCATTTTCCATCATATGAGGCATTGGAATGGACCTCCTGCTATTTTCACTTTCGATTTTACCCTCTATGGTGATGTCGATTAACATCTCCACATCATTAATCTGATTAGTGTTTGGTGTTTGACTATCCATTCCTATGCTTTCCACCAATCCACTAATCCAGTGGTCTGGCTTGGTCAATGCCTAACATTTAGGAAGTAGACAAGTTAGGGTTTATTAGCCCAAGATCCAGTTAGTAAAGGAATGACAGAACTAGACAAGTCCATTTACCACAAAGGAAATTTGATCATCATGAATAGGCTTGATTTTAATGGAGCCATTGTGAAAAAATTCGGTCAATTGAGCCATATTATGTTTAGTTGTAGAGCTCCAATGTGGTTGGATATGGCCGATTCTCACGGCCCGACTCCATTGTCTAATCAAGGCTCCACAACACTTTGCACCCTGGAATATTCTCCTCGGGCCACTATGCCTCCAACAAAATATCTACTTGGAGTCCCTGCTATCCAAGATACCGAACCAACAAATTTTTCTCTAAGTGGTCACCAAGGCACAACAGAGCATCTGAGCAGATAAAAATCCAAACATTCTCTTGTAGAGTAGGTATGTTGTAGGAATCTCGAGATTATTTTGCCGCCCCACCTAGAATCAATGATGTGTTCTATATAGTAAAATCCCCCAATGATGTTTGGCGCAATCTAGCTAGATTTCGTTCATACATTACGTACTTCCCATCAATAATGTAAACTTTGAAACGGGAACTCATATTGTTACCCGTTTTGTAGAAATAGCAAAAAAGTGACCTGATTTTGAAAAAGGGGTGATGTAGAACACGTGTTTTTTAGAGCATAGTTTTTGGCGCTATAATTTTTTTTATGTACATTGCGTTTTAGATTGGTAGTGTTTTTTATGTTGATTTAAAAACGTGGTAACTCTACACCAGGCCCTTTTTTAAAAAGGCTTTTTTATTTTTTTATTTTCTAATGTATGAAATATAAATAGTTATTTTGTAAATTTAATAATTTTTGAAGTGGTATTTGTCATCATATTTTCTTGTTTTAATTTTAATTTTAATTTTTTTGTAGTGAGGTTTTTATTGTTTTGCATATTTAAAGAAGAAGGTCGATATTTTGGATTTTCGATATTTTACATATTTATATATCATTAATTAATTTTTCAATCCATAAGAAATAATTGTTTCTAAAAAAGAATATTTTTAACAATGGACATAAAAATAACCATTTTTATTCTTCATTAGAAAGAATATCTGGTATGTATCTACTCTTCATTTTTTTTGTTAGGATATTCCGACACATAGGAAATAGTTAAGTACAACTTGGTCTAGTATAGAGTTAGGTATAAAGTTAGGTATAGAGTTAGGTAAAGTGTGTTTCTTTACCGTCGTACATTTTGTAACTTACAATCCGACGGTCACGATATGTAGTGATCCGACGGTTCATTCTCTCCTCGGTATTACCGACACTTGATCCGTGGCTTGACACCCGATTGGTCCATGATTTCTATTTAAAGCGCATGGAGGGTGATTTGTAGGGTAATCCGTGCATGAGAGAAGCTTATGTAAATTTTCATTCTTTTATTAATAAATTGCCTGAAGTGGCCGCGTTGGCTCAGGCCGTGGATTGTTTTCCTCTTTGAGGGTTTTAACCACGTCAAAAATACTGGTGTATTGATCTGCGATCTGGTTGTGAGCGGTGTCCTTTGGTGTTCTGTCTGAGGAACTTACTCTGTAAATTCCTACATGGTATCAGAGCTATTTGAGGGCCGCGTCCGTCGGTGATCCAAATCTGAAGCCGGTAGAACTGCATCCGACTGCCGTTTCCTAGATCTACTGTTTCTGACTGCTTTCGGGCCGAGAGGACTGATCTGTTGTGTTGGGAGCATCTGTTCCAGTGAGGAATCCCTTTCGTTTCACGCAAAAAGGTTTTCGGTAGCCCTAGCTGCGTCATTTTTAAGATATGGAGGTATACAGTGTTTATTTGCAGTTTACTGTTATTTTCTCCCTGTTTATTTTGGTTTCGGTTTATTCAACTTTTTTTTTTTATTACTGGATCTATACCTTTCATTTATGCGTATGCTCTTTGCTCTGCGACCCTGTGCGATCTAGGCAAATCAGAAACAGAAAGGAAGGATTTTTCTTATGCGTATGCTCTTTTCCCTGCGCCTTAGGGTGATCTCGGAAAATCAGAAACATTGAGGAAAATATTTATTTTCCGGCTAAAGCTAACTTTGAGCCGCAAGGTTCATTTTTTAAAATATTTAGTTTTTTGGCTAAAGCTAACTTCGAGCCGTAAGGTTCGTTTTCTTTGCATGTCCGTGTTGGGTTTTGTGTTTTTTGTTTTGTAGGGAAAAAGAGCCTTCTCAAAGCAAGCACGCAACCCAAAGCATCAACCCCCCTCTCTCTCTGTCTCTCTCTCTCTCAAATTTTTTGTATAGCTCAATTGGTTCAAAGATATTCTAAGAGAGTAGACGTCTTGAGTTCAAGTCTCCATTTTTTGGGGGCGGATTTTCTCATTTCCGCACATTCCCGCACTTCGTTGGCGACTTCATCAACTTTTTTCAAAAAGCCATAACTTCTTCATCCAGAAGCCGTTTTCAGAGCCACTTTTTTTAAACTAGCCTAATTTTTCGAGATATATCCATTGGAACACTTATTTTCAGCATCTTTAGCTTCAGTTTCTGTTGAAATGGAAAGTCAATACCAAGTTACCCTTGACAGCACCAACTACTTCCAATGGTTGTCCTACATTGAGGATTTACTTAGAAGTAAAGGTCTCTACAGAATAGCCTCAGGCCAAGAAAGGAAACCAAAGGATGAAGATAAGGTTGTTAAATGGGAAAATAGGCAAGATCAAGCACGTGGATTGATAGGGATGTCTATTTCTCCAGATCTTAGATTCCATATTGCAGAACTTGATACTCCTGATGAAGAAATGAAACAAATCAATAAAGTTTTTGGGATTAAAAATGAACTTAGAGCCCATCAACTTGAAAATGAGTTGCTTACATTGGACCCTAATAATTTTTCTTGCATTGAAGATTTCTTGTCCAAGTTCAAGACCCATAGATATCTCTTGGAAGGTGTTAAAGTTAAGAAAGAAGATAGTAACCTTATCTATTCCATTCTTACTAAATTGGGACTAGCCTACTCTGTGTTTGTTTCCACCTTCCATTCTACAAGAGAAGCCTTCATTTCTCAAGGAACAGACTACAAGTCCCCTTCCTTTGACTCTTTTTGTGATTCTTTAATAAGAGAAAAAGAAAAATTCTTACACCTTGGTCTTCTTAATCTTGGAAACTCTTCCAAGAAAGCGTTAGCCGCCCAGCAGCAACCAAATTCAAAGAATCCTAAGAAGTCATATCCTAAAAAGAATGGTCCTAAAACAAACAAGGGTCCTAAGCAATCTCAACCTCAAAATGAAAAATCATTTCAACAAAATGATAAGACAAATAAAAACAAATGGAAGAAGACTGATAGACATTGCAACTTTTGTAATCGAGATGGCCACTTAGAATCCAAATGCTTTAAGAAGATGGAAGCCTTGGAAACAACGATGAAGAAACATAACATCCATTTGGAGCATTCTTCAACTTCAACTTCATCTTCAGGAATGACACTTTCTGCATGTGGTTGTCAAGCATCTCGGTCTGGCTATGCACTAAATGTATCTTCTTCTTCTCATTCTCATGAGTGGCTCATTGATTCTGGAGCTTCTTATCACATGGCCAAAAACAAAGCCATGTTTTCTTCTTTAAATGTTTGTAACACCAAAAATATATATTTTGGTGATGATAGATCTCTTAGTGTTGTAGGGACTGGAACTGTTCATCTAGACAATGGTCAGTTTAATGATGTATTATGTGTTCCAACCTTATCCTGCAACATTCTATCTGTGTATCAGATAACTCATTCAGGTGAAGGTAAAATCATTGAATTTTCACCTCATGATGTTGTAATAAAGGATCTAAAAGATCCTAAACAGATTTTGGCTACTGACATTGCTGATGATTCTACGAGGTTGTATAAGTTTCACAACTTTGGGTCATCAAATCTTCCCTCAGTATTTGTTGCTCATAACGATGAAGTGAGCAAACTTTGGCATGAGCGATTTGGTCACTTAAACTATCGCTCCCTTCAGCATCTATGTAAAGAAAATATGGTGACATGTATTCCTATGGTATCTTGCAGAGATGGTGTTTGTTCCGGATGTGTACTCGGAAAACATCATCGGGACAGTTTTGAAAAATGTGCCTCTTGGCACGTCTCAGCCCCTTTACAGCTTGTGCATAGTGATTTATGTGGTCCACTTCCTGTTGTTTCATTCTCTGGCTGCAAGTATTTCTGAACTTTCATTGATGATTTCTCCAGACGCACTTGGGTATACTTCTTAAAACTCAAGAGTGAAGTATTTAACACATTTTTGGCCTTCAAGACCTTTGTTGAAAAACAATCTAGACATCAAATTCTTAAGCTAAGATCTGATAATGGCGGAGAATATGTTAAAAACACATTCATCAACTTTTGCACTGAGAATGGAATTCAAATGCAACATACTATTCCATATACTCCACAACAACATGGTGTAGCTGAAAGGAAGAATGACACCTTAAAGGAAATGGCTAATTGTATGCTACAATCTAAAGGACTTGGTCTTAGTTTTTGGGCAGAAGCAATTAGCTGTGAAAATTACATAATAAATCGCACTCCTACTAAGGCTTTAAAGAATATCACTCCAGAAGAAGCATGGATCTCAATCAAACCAGATGTTAGTCACTTTCGTGTTTTTGGAAGTGAAGCGTGGGCTCATATTCCAGATGAAAAGCATAAAGCTTTAGAACCTAAGAGTGAAAAATGAACTTTTGTTGGATATTCTGAACATGTCAAAGGCTATAGACTTATTCCATTTAAGTCCAAAAATGCTATCATTAGAAGAGATGTAAAATTTGATGAAAATATATCGGCCTGCGAGCCTAGTTCGACGGATGTGCCACCTCTCCCTATCTCTTCTACTTTTGAAAACATTTCTTCTTCAGATGATGAAAGTGAGGATGACAATCCTCCCCCACCTTCTCAGGATCCCCCTTCAGCTCCTCAGCTTCCAAAATGGGTCCGTGCTACTCGGGATGCAGCAGATGATCTTGCCGGTGATCCTACAGATCAGTGACGTACACGTTCTCAGTTCGAGAGAGCCTCTTCTTTACTGGCTCAAGCTCCAGTAAATTATGATCCTGACACCTTTGCAGAAGCTTAAGGCCATCCAGATTTGGAAGCAACTATGAATGAAGAATATCATTCATTATTGGCAAATGATACATGGGATCTTTTTCCTCTACCAAAGGGACGAAAACTTGTTAGATGCAAATGGGTTTATAGAACCAAGTATGGACCAGATGGGAAAGTTGATAAACATAAAGCTCGTCTTGTTGCTAAAGGTTTTTCACCGGTTGAAGGCATTGACTACACTGAAACCTTCTCCCCTGTTGCCAAAATGAACTCTATCTGCCTTGTTCTTTCCCTTGCTGCCTCGTTCAAATGGGAAGTCCATCAGATGGATGTTAAATCTGCCTTCTTGCATGGGGACTTGCATGAAGAAATCTACATGGAACAACCCATCGGCTTCATAAAAATAGACTCCAGCCTTGTATGTCAGCTTAAGAAATCCCTTTATGGTCTCAAGCAAGCTCCTCGAGCTTGGTATGCCAAAATGGATAGCTTTCTTTTAGAATCTGGCTTTTCTAGGTGTCATTCTGACAATACTGTCTACACCAAGAAAGTGGGCAAGTCTCTTATCATTCTTGTTCTTTATGTTGATGATCTTATCCTTACCGGTAGTGATCCCAACCTTATAAACCATGTGAAGTCCAGCCTTAAAAAGAAATTTGGAATGACAGACTTAGGGCACTTACATTATTTTCTCGGTCTTCAAGTCTTGCAATCCAAGGAAGGTATTTCCCTTTCTCAGTCCAAGTATGCCTGTGATATTCTACGCCACTTTCACATGGAAGACTGTAAGCTAGCCCCTTCTCCCTTTCAGTCTGGAGTCAAACTTTCAGTCACTTGTACTTCTCCTGAAGTTGATGCTACCTTATACTGTCAACTTGTAGGAAAACTTCTGTATCTAACCCATACTTGACCTGACCTTTCCTTTGCCGTTGGCCTTGTTGCTCGGTTTATGCAAAACCCACGTGAAAGTCATTGGAAAGCAGCTAAAAGAATACTTCGTTATGTTCGAGGTACAATTCAGTTTGGGATTCATTACAGTGCCGAAGCATCTCCTCTATTGGTTGGTTTCACTGATTCCGATTGGGTTGGTGACCCTGATGATCAGAAGTCTATTGCAGGTTATGTGTTCACTCTTGGTTCATGACCTATTACATGGGCCTACAAGAAACAAGGTGCCATTTCTCTTTCATCAGCAGAAGTAGAGTATTGTGGTGCCGTAGAAGCTAGTAAGGAAGCCTTGTGGCTTTGTCAGATTCTGTCAGAGTTTGGCTTTTAGCAGCAGCATCCGACTACACTTTGGTGTGATAATCAAAGTGCCATTCAACTATGCAAAGATCCAGTCCAACATCAGCGCAACAAACACATTGAACTGCACATGCACTTCATCAGAAAGCTCATTCACGACCATGTTCTTGAAGTGCACTATTGTTCAACAGATGATCAAGTTGCAGAAATCTTCACAAAGGCTCTCACAGAGGCGAAGTTCACTAAACTTCGATTTATGGTTGGAGTTCAGGAAGTTGTTACTAAGGGTGGATAGGCTCTAGTGCCTCCTTCCTTCTCCTATTGTGTCATATTTGTAAATCCTTCAATCCTATCCCAAGTTGTTCTTAAGGGGGGATGTTAGGATATTCCGACACATAGGAAATAGTTAAGTACAACTTGGTCTAGTATAGGGTTAGGTAAAGTGTGTTTCTTTACCATTGTACATTTTGTAACTTACAATCTGACGGTCACGATATGTAGTGATTCGATGGTTCATTCTCTCCTCGGTATTACCGACACTTGATCCGTGGCTTGACACCCGATTGGTCCATGATTTCTATTTAAAGCGCATGGAGGGTCATTTGTAGGGTAATCCGTGCATGAGAGAAGCTTATGTAAATTTTCATTATTTTATTAATAAATTGCCTGAAGTGGCCGCGTTGGCTCAGGCCATGGACTGTTTCCCTCTTTGAGGGTTTTAACCACGTCAAAAATACTGGTGTATTGATCCGCGATCTGGCTGTGAGCGGTGTCCTTTGGTGTTCTGTCTGAGGAACTTAGCCTGTAAATTCCTACATTTTTTCCCTGTTTCATTGCAAAGGTTTGCTCACATATATTTTGTTGCCATAGAAATCAATTTTCTCAATATCTGTTGCTCATATATATCTATCCTCATATATTCTATTTTGTAGCTGAACATGATATCTATCCTATGTTTTTTATCCACAATATGTGACTTTGAACATCATATCTGCCTCTGCTACTGGCTTTATCCTTCGATACATGTATATGTCTGTACAATCATCTTTTATGAATATAATACTAAAATATAGACCTTTTTTTTGTTTTTGATCGTGCTGAAAAAATAGCCATTTTTAACATAAATATAACTAAAAAGCTACACGTTTTGATATTTTTTGCTACAATTGACATGCAAAAATCACAATTTTTATATGAAAATTTTAACTAAAAATGGTTAAATAATGATAGTTTGTTTGTTTGTTTGTTTTTTTTTTTTTTTTTTCATGTCAAAAAATTAATAATAATAGTTTTTTTTCAAAAAATAATGCTTAGCTTAAAAATTAATGCGAAAATCACATATTACAAATATTGAACGTATAAAAATCTTAATTGAGTCTATATTCTTCTCATGAAATGTCAAAGCCAAAACATTACAAGTATAACTATTTAATAGTTACAAAAAATGAGCTTGATTTCCAAACATAACTTAAATTTAATCAACAATGTCACGTAATTCAAACTCTTCGTCCTTTAAAGTTTCATCATTGTCTTCTTCCACAATATTTTCTGTTTCCTTTTGCTCATTTTTGTCTTTTAATGGATCTTTGACGTCTGCGAATCTCCCAATGTATGTCTTTCCAAACATCCCATGTAATGGTGGTTGGGGTTCCTTTGCCTTTTTTGCCACACGTGATTCACTAAAGTCCCCTTTCTTCAACCCAATTTCTTGCATTGCATCTGGAAGAAATTGAAAAGCATTAATTCTTTGCTGAATGAAATTGCATTGTAATGGATCTTTTTCAATTGCAATGCAATTTCTTCCGTTTTGAAAGCAGCATGCTAGTGTTGTACCTAATTATCAAGCACAAAAGAAATAATGAAGTAAATTAGTACAATGACATAATGAAGTAAATTAGTTAATCAATAATTGTGGTTTTTGATAAATGTTAACTATCTCTCCTTTTGCTTCTTTGTTTTCATATGTTAGTTTTCTCACAACAACATCATATGTCAGTATTTGGCTATGACTCTTTCCGTCTACCCGATTAAAAATCATAGACATATATCTATCATATTTTACCCAACTATCAATATGAATGAACTCACAATCATTTATAAATAGTTGATTTTCATGGTTAAGAAGATTTGAATTTTGCCTGTAACATGAAATAGTAAAAGTTCAATCAACTTATACATAAATGAATTTTTCAACATTAATCAAATATACATTTTAAACGTCTTACCATGTAAGCTGCATCCTTAGATTTGTTTTCCCCTTGAAGCTTGACAATATCATTGCCAATTGTGTGTCTGAATGAAATGTCACAAATCTCCATAATGGTGATGAGGTGACTTCTACAAATCCCGCAACCACTTTACTAAGAGCTTGATAAGTATAAGGTTCATTATCATAGTCAATGTTTGGAATATTGAAACCATGGAGAATATCTGCAATAACTAGGGCATAATCTCTTTTAGATATGAGTTTAGCAATGTCTTCACAGTGGCTTTGTATTACTTGATATTGAATAGTGTCTAGCCCATTCCAAATGAAATGAGTAAGAGTTGGATCAAGTTCAACATTCTTAATATGTTGCTTCCTCAGTCTTTCGATCTTTATTGTTTCAATAAAAGTTTTGAAGCTATCTAGTGCTCCATTATCATCCTTCTTCATCTTTTATAAAATAAACAAATATATGTGTAAGTTATATATTAAAAATAGTACACAGATAAATAAAATGAATGTGTAAATCAAGATACATTTTTAAATGCAAGATAAAAAGCTTTTAATGTTGATGTAGAACTTGAATCTGGATAGTTGCGTATAACATCATCCCAACTATCTTCATTTAACAATTTAAGCATTTGTTCTTGAATTTTCATGTAAACTTTGTGACTGCATAGATAAAGTAAAAAAAAGTTATTATAATGATATGTATAACAAATATTACCAAGAACAACATGTTTTATTTAAAAGAAAATTGTAATATAGAAATAAATAAAAATAATTCAACAAACTTACTTTTGAAATTCCTCAGACATTTCTTCCAATGATAATTCCCATGACCTCACACGAGATAATATTGTTTGACAATTTTTTCATCTTTCACTCCTTGCGTTGCTCTCTAAGGTGTGATAGTCATATCTTCTGGAAGCTGCTTCATTTCATAAGCTGATTTACTGCTGCTACATATCAATGGCTTAGACTTTTTGACCTTCTGGTTTTTAATGCCAATGTTTTCTCATATGCTAAAAATCTCATCAATCAACTTCCAAACATCTCCAGTTCTAAATTCCAATTGGAAAATGTTAACAACACCTTTGAATAAATCACTAACGGTGTTGCGTTTTTCACCTTTTGAATTGGTTTTCTCTTCAATTTGATAGCCTATTTCCATACAACATTCCCTTCGGAAATCTGCAGTAACATTTATCCTATCACCACCACATTTTTCTTGAAATTCAGTATGAATAAATTTAACCCTTTGGATGAAAGTCATAAACATCCTATATTCATTATCTGAATTATGATCCCATGCCACTAACTTTTCTTCTGTATCTGATAAACCAACATAAATGATACATTTCATTGTTTCAAAACGTGGGTTATTGGGATATTCCTCCATCAATTGTCTTTGAGCTTCTACAGAATGGTTCCCCCAAGAAGATAATAATTGTATTCAAAACATTTTGATTTATCAAATGCTTCTTTGTTGGGAACTTGAGCTGGATCAACAAGAAGCACATAATTAACCACATGAGCATATGGATTGTACTTCATCAATGTCTTCAAGTTGTGAACATGCAGATGGTGTGGCTTAATAACTTCATATTGACATTGTCCTTCACTTGCCTTATAGGTTTGTCTGAAATTAAGATGAAATGTACGACCACCATCAATTAAGTTTCTCTTTGTCAAATTTTTTTGAATGGCATTTTGTTTTGTTTTGATAATGCCATCCTTTAAAGTTCCCGGTGTAACGATTTCTCTACTTTCTTTTGAAGTTTCACTAGGTTTTTGACTGCTGGTAATGACTACTTCAAAATCTTCAACTTTACTTTTCTTCATCATAACATTCTCAACAGATTTATTCTTGGGAATTGTTACTTTTGGTCTTTTACGACTCTTCTCAATTCCAATGTCATCTTCAGTAACGACAACATATGCTTCACTGTCAGTTTCAACTTCATCGTCCTCAAAAGTAACTTGTCTACCCTTGCTAGATTATCCACTAGAGGTCCTTTTTTCTTTCCTTTGAATGTAGTTTTGTAGCATCATCAATTATTACATTTTGCTTGTTTTTCATATCTTCTTCTGGCATTGAATAAAAACTGCTGAAAACTTTCATGATATCATGCTCTATGAAATGAATGCCTCCCAAACTAATTGAACAACTTTCAACAAAATTTTGCCAAACAAAATATCATATGTCAATAAAAACAAAGTTAAAAAAATATAGCAAGACACTTTTAAGAATGCAAAATACAAATATAAATAACAATACTTACGATGTTTTGTTTCATCTCATTTACGATTTGTTTACACAACTTTGTAGATACCTCTCTCGTGTCATACAATGAATATGATAGTCGATATTTAATCTTTTCATGTGACTTGGGAGCTTTTGTAAGTATGTAAACAACTTCAGTGTCCAGTACCGAACACATATCTATGACTCTTCCCATCACCTCATAAATTCCATTATCATTCGGTATATCAATATATAGATATATATTCACATTTTGACTTTCTCTTTCTTTCACATACCAGATTCTTGATGGAAATTTCACCTCTTTTGAATTCTTCCATTATGAAATCATCTTCTTATCATTTGAGGCACTTGAAAGATTTGTAGCCATGAGCTCAGGTGGAGTTTGTTCACCAATGTTTTTTGAAGATGCACCTTTAAGAGTCTTTGGTCTAAAAAGATTCACAGAAATCTTCTTTGATGCCATTTTCCTGAAAAATAGAAACACATAAATCAGTAAATAACGAAAACATATTAACTTAAATCCACAACGAAAATATATCATAAATTTTTAATTTGTATAATCAGATAATTCAAATTAAAAAAATATTAACACTAAGAAAATCGCCCACCACCCCGCGGGTGAGCGCTGGGCGGGTGGGCGCCGGGTGGGTGGGTGGGCGGACGAACGGGTGGGTGGACGGGCGGGAAAACAGATGGGTGGGTGAGCAGGTGGGTGCCGGGTGGGGCGAACGAGTGGGCGCTGGGTTGGGGGGACGGGCAGATGGGCGTCAGGTGGACAAGGGGGCGAGCGGGCGGGCAGGCCGTCGGGGTGGCGCGGGGTGAGGGTGCCACCCCAGCGGCCATCTCGCCCGCTCGGCCACCTGTCCACCCCACCTGGCGCCCCACTCACCCGCCCCGCCACCTGCTCGCCCGACCACCCCACCCCACCTGCCCGCCCGACCACCCCAATCGGCGCCCCACCTGCCCGCTCAGCCACCCTTACCCACCCCCGCCCGGCCACACCACCCCACCCGGTGCCCCACTCGCCTGCCCGGCCACCCCACTCGGCGCCCCACTCGCCTGCCCGACCACCCTACCCGGCACCCCACCCGCCTCACCCGACCCGCCCACCCCACCTGGTGCCCAACCGGCCCGCCTGGCCACCCCACTCGGCGCTCCACCTGTCTCGTCCCACCGCACCCCACACCACCCAACCACCACCCCCACTCGCCCGTCTTGGGTGGCTGGATGATTCTCGGAATCGACTGGCCACCCCGGGCGGGCGGGTCGACTGCCGGGGTGGCGCGGGGTGGGGTGCCCAGCTTTACTAGGCCCACCATGCTCATGACGGAAGTATTGGTTAATTTGGTTGACAAAAAATATTAATTAAAAAAAAAAAATCTACTTCATTAAACTAATTTAATATGAAAATTTTCAAGGAAAAAAATTTAACTGACTTTTCAATTGCGAGAATTCTTCGTTGAATATGTTGTTGATAGCAATATAATTGCTCCACAAATTCGCTCTAAGTCTTTCAACGAACCTCAGAAAACCTTGACGTAATGTGAGTAATAGTGATAATGAAATTTAGTATATGGGTGAAATTACGGAGATGTTTTTACTGTACGACGAATGCGGGATTAATTAGTTTTAAAATTTTTTAACATGATAATTTTTTTATGGCGATGAAGGAAAATATGATAAAGCGAATATTATGGAATTGTTTTACAGTGGGGTGAATGTGGGATTAATTTTTTTCAGAATGTATTATAAAAATTAAAAAAAACATTCAATTGTTTAGTAAATATTATATACTTTGACTATTAAAATAATTTAGGTAGAAGTTGTATTTTACAATTTTAATTTTAATAATTTATTTCATAAAAAAATTAGTTTACATTTTTCATTAAATTGTAGAATAAAATAATGAAGAGAAATAAATCTCACAAACTTTTAGGAGGGAAATATTTTCGCGAAACTTTTGGGGGGGGGGAGATTTTCGGAGGGAAAATTTCATTCTCTAAGCTATATAATATCTTTAGGAGACTCTCCATTTGTATCATTCAACATCTTCTATTTGAAAGGGATGGATTGTCCTGATAGTGAAGTTTCGATTTATACAACATCAACATCTTCATTGCGTAACAACTCTATTCATATGGATGAATATAACGGGAATTCTTCCACTATGAATAGAAAGTCAATTCTTCCACTTAGTCTTGATCCTAAGGACTATGAGAGCAGAACTGATGAAATAGGGGATGAAGAATTTCAAATAAATAGTCGCAGATTCCACTTAGTCCGAATTCGCAGGACTATGAAAGCAACTGTGATGATGAGCTTGATGAAAAATTTCAAAAGAATGGAGTGTCACGGTGTCCACTTAGTCCAAATTCTAGGGACTATGAGAGCAACAATGATGAAGAGCATAATGGTGAAGTTCAAAAGAATGGAGTGTCACGGTGTCCACTTAGTCCTAATTCTAAAGACTATGAGCGCAACAGTGTTGAAGAGCATGATGACGAATTTCAAAAGAATGGAGTGTGACGGTGTCCACTTAGTCCTAATTCTAAGGACTATGAGAGCAGGAGTGATGAAGAGCATGATAACGAATTTCAAAAGAATGGAGTGTCAAAGTGTCCATTTAGTCCTAATTCTAAGGACTATGAGAGCAGTAGTGATGAAGAGCATGATGATGAATTTCAGAAGTATGGAGTGTCACGATGTCCAGTTAGTCCTAATTCTAAGGACAATGAGAGCAGCAGTGATGAAGAGCGGGATGATGAATTTCAAAAGTATCGAGTGTCACTGTGTCTAGTTAGTCCTAATTCTAAGGACTATGAGAGCAGCAATGATGAAGAGAGGGATGATGAATTTCAAAAGAATGGAGTGTCACAGTGTCCACTTAGTCCTAATTCTAAGGACTATGAGAGCAATAGTGATGAAGAGCATGATGATGAATTTCAAAAGAATGGAGTGTCACAATGTCCTCTTAGTCCTAATTCTAAGGACTATGAGAGCAACAGTGATGAAGGACAGGATGATGCACTTAGTCCTAATTCTAATGAGTATAAAGGTAGCAGTGATGAAGGATAGGATGATGCACTTAGTCCTAATTTATGGACTATGAGAGCAGCACTAAAAATGCACATGAAAAAGAATATCCAATAAACATCGAATCAAATTTTCCATTGAGTCTGAATTCTAAGGACTATGACAATAGCACTGAAGAAGGGGAAGATGAAGAATATCCTTCAAGTCAGTATTTGAAAAGCACCGCTGATCATAGTGTGGATAACATTCCTCTTAATGATGATGAAAATCCTTATACAATGATGATCCAATGATGGAGATGTTGCCAATAAATATTGTATCGAGGAGTAGGAGCAGACCTTTTCGTATCAATGCAATATGTTCTAGTTATACAAGGGGTAGAGTAGAATATCTGACGAGAAGAAGTTCTATTAGTGCACTTATTTCAAGTGAATGTTGCCAAAAAGATTGCTTGAAACATATGGATTTCAAATTTTCATTAGAGAGCAGGAAGAGATATTTGTCAATGAATAAAAGCATGCAAAATTCATGTTTAGTTGGGTGCATGCAATCTACATTGTTAGGTTATGATTATCATATTAGGACTTTATTTATTTGTAGAAAAGCTTTCAAAATGTTTCATTCAATTGGGAATTTTCGTCTCTCGAGAATTCAAGAAAATTTGGAAAATGATCCCACATTTTATTTAGAAGTACGTCATAAAAGACAGTTTGGGCCATTATCAAATACTGCAATGTCATGGATGAAAGATTTCTTTTCAAAGCATGGAGAGTGTATGCCAAATAGAGATACAATACATATTCCAGATAAATTTTCAAGACGAGAAATCTACAACTTAATCAAAGAATATGCAGAAGGTGTTGAGGGACATGGCTGATTTATTACATATCAATATTTTGTGAAGGTATGGAAGAGAGAATTCAACAATGTCCGTATTCCTAAGAAGACAAAGATGGGGATTTGCAGTACATGTGCTTCTCTTAAATAAAAAAGGGAAAAATGTGAAGGGTCAGAAAGAGGTAAGCATTCATAACTTTAAATTTTAAAACTGTATATTCATCAATTATTAAAACATATTTCTTAATGGCTTTCTTTTATGTTGTGTAGATTCAATTGTCAAAGAACTTCAGGAGCATCGCGAACAACAAACAAATGAAAGGAAAAAGTTGTACAAGCATAGAAAGAAGTGTTATGATAATCCGAATAAATATTTGGGTTTGATAATTGATGGTATGGACCAGAAGAAACACTTTTACCACATTTTGTTCGCACACCCAAAAATTTACAGGAGGAAAATTTTATTCAGTATCACTTTTTCGGTTGTATGGTCTTCAATGGGAAAATGTTGCCAAGGGTGTACTTCATAGCTCCAAATATTCATAATGATGTAAATCTGACCATAACTATAATTCATGATGTGCTTTCTCATTGGTCTGGTAATCTTCCTGAAGTCTTGTATCTACAATTGGACAACACTTGCTGTGAAAACAAAAATCAGGTTGTTTTTGGATATCTAAACATGCTTGTTGAATTGAGAATTTTTCAGAAGGTAAAGGTTGGTTTCCTTCTTGTTGGGCACACTCATGACCATATTGATCAGATGTTTAGTCGTTTTTCAGTCACATTGAGGAGGAAGGAAGTTGGGAGCTTGCCATAATTAATTGAATGTATTAAGAAATCATACATGCCAGAGCCTACTTTTGATGTGTTGGAAGAAACTGTTGACATGTGAAGGTTTATTACGGGATCATATGGTGAGGGGAAATGCATTGAACAAATTAATGACATTAGCTTCCAACATCAATTTCGTATCAAAAAAATTGATGGGAAAACACTAATATGGGGCAAGAAGTATTTAACTACTGCAGAATGGGCACCGTCATCAGGTTTGCAATTTGTGAAGTTCATTCTAGATCATCCAATATTTGCATCAAAAATATTGTTATTACAATCAGTTGGTGAAGTTCATAATGCACGCAGACAAAATAGAGATATAAATTATTCTGATTGCCTAGAAGAAATTAAAAAATGTATTAGATATACATATGAGTACTTTGACATTGCTGATTTAGTTTGGTGGGAGTCATTTTTCAATAATCAAAGTGATATCATTTCAACAAAAACAAATGAAGATATACCTTTGAAAAATCCATTTATTTAGCCACAAAATGTGTCGAATGCACTTGAGGAAGTAAACATTGTTGAACATCAACAATCTCAAGGTATTATTAATTCTTCACAGGTAGAGGAAAGAGAGATGTATATTGGTTCCAGAAGATCTCATCCACAACGTGAAGCCATGGAATACTTTTACAGGGGTTCAATACAGGATATTAAGGAGGGTTGCATGATCGTAGTGCTAGCAGATGGATATCCCAATGGCTATCAATTCTGGGTTGCTAAAGTTATAAAGGTCTTTACAGAAAATGAGGATGTTACATGTGTTGAAGTACATTGGTATGCTAGTCCCGTATTCTATCACATCTTCAGTTGAGAGTCTAATCAAAGCGCCCAGTTCAATAAACTTTTCTTCAACAAGTTCGAATTTTCAGTATTCACCTTTTGCAAATCCTAGTTTCTTTGGAAAATCTAAAAAAAAACAGAAGAAACTACTAGAGGAAGTCTTTCAGATTTCCTATATGGAAAAAGTGATGCTGAAACATCAGAAGCACATGATGAGATTGATACTGGCATTCACAAGATTGATTACACTCCAGGGTTAGCTGACCAATCCTTGTGATATTCTGATTTGATCAGATCTCTGCGATCAGGAGGAGGATGCTAGGTGCTTTGCCATTTAGATCTTAAAGACATGGTATTTACCTGAGTATCCTTAGTATCTACAATACCAAACTGTTCTTTATCTTGAGGGGAAAAATTATTTATACAGGCTTCAAGATCATCTAACTCAGGAGTGTAATCAATCTTGTGAATGCCAGTGTCAATCTCATCATGTGCTTCTGATGTTTCAACATCACTTTTTCCATATAGGAAATTTCAAAGACTTCCTCTAGTAGTTTCTTTTGTTTCTTTTTGAGATTTTCAAAAGAAACTAGGATTTGAAAAAGGTGAATACTGAAAAGTCGAACTTGCTGGAGGAAAGTTTATTGAACTGGGCACTTTGATTAGACTCTCAACTGAAGATGTGATAGAATACGGGACTGGCGTCTTTGGATTTGAAAATAGAGTGGAAGATTTGTAATCCTCTGAATTAGGTTTCTTTTTCAGAGAGTCCACTCCTGCAGAAACAAGCCAAACTTGTTTCTTGATGACGTCAAGGCTATTGTTAACCTTAACAATTTCTTTTCCATGAGCAACCACTGCTTCATGGATTTTCTTCTCTGTTTGCAAAGAAAGCTTATCAAGACTTTGTGCAATAGTTTGATCATTTTCTGTCAAGGTTTTAATGCTTTCATTCAAACAAACAGTATTGTAGTCTTGTTTTTGTAAGACTCTTCCAAGCATTAATTTCATTTCTGAGCATGCAAGTTCAACCGAGGTAAATTCTTTTCTTAGAATTTTTTCTAAACTGGATAATGCTAGATTTGTCCAGTTGGTGGGTGCTATTGATTCCTGGGCAAACAAAGAAGGATCATCAAGATGGGAAGGAAGCAATTTGTACATTTTCCCATCCTGTTGCCTAATTACAAAGTTTTTCCAAGGGGGAAACTCTGTTTTTGTTTCAAGTACTGAGCCATCCTGGAGTTCCCACTTATGCTTGCTAGGACTGCCGGTCCTAATCATATTTACATTAAATTGTAAGAAAATATCTTTGACCAAATTTTCTCCTTTTACTCTTACTGCTACCAAATATTTTGGAATGTTTGGTTTAGATAGCATAGCATGTATTTTGGGAGGGAAAAATGGAGCTTTTAGAGGAGAAGGAATAACAACATGGTTTTCCTCTAGCTTTTCTATTATAAACTTCTTTGACTCTAGAATTTTCTTCTGCTTTGCTTCATTTCTAAACTGTTTAATCAGAGAGTCTTCAACTTGGTTTATGGAGGGATAATACCATTCATAGAATGATATCCATTGATTCTGAGCTTGCATCCATGTTTTCCAAGCAGCGTCATTTTGCTAATTGAATTCTTTTCTGTCCTGTTTTTCTAAGAGTTGTAATTCTTACATGTACAGGTTTTCTTTCTCATGAGTATCGATGTCCCAGTTGAACATCTTTTTCTTCCAACTATCCTCTGGATTATAAGGTCCAATTCCTTTAAATATTTTTAGAAAGGAAAAGATTTCTGAATCTGAAGGGATCTCAATTGATTTAGGGATCCTATCAATTGGATTTTTCCTGTAAGAGGATATGACAAAACCCTTTGTGAAGCGTAGACCATAGGAAGTAGCTGGAGACACAAAACTTACAAGAAGTTCTTCATGTACATTAAAGAAAGTAACTTGCTTATAGCTTTGATCGAATGACTCAAACAAAGGCGTGAATCTTATCATATTGATACGGTTCTGATCTGAAGATTCTCCATGAGGAGTAGGAGGATCTGTGGAAAACTGACATAAAGTTTTTGAGCAGTGCGGACAATCACAGACGGAGGAAAAAACTGGGTTTGCAGTGGGTTGAGTAAAAAGTTTCCGTAGTGATTCATATATTGCTGGATCAATGACTATTTGTTGTGGGGACTGTACTGGGTTTAAATGATTAGTAGGAATAGTCGTAATAGTAGATCCACCACGCTGCAGAACTGGCTGAACTCTGGGGAACCTTGTAACAACGTGGTCATCTATTTCAGAAATGATAGATTGGGCTGCAGAAATAGGTCTGTGGGTAGGTTTTTTCCAACTGGTTACCCATTCATCAGGAGGGGCAAGATCCCTTTTAGAAATAGAGACTGGAGCAACGGGGTTACAAGTAGAATCATACTGGATGAGAGTGACAGTACCAGATTCTTTACTAGGAGAATTCAGAACAACGGGAGTAGTTGTATTATAGAAATGGACACAAGCTAATGCACATAAATGCGGGAGTAGTTGTATTATAGAAATGCACAGAACAACGGGAGTAGTTGTATTATAGAAATGCACACCCAAAGTAAGACACTTCAAAATGTGAGGGTCATCGAGTGCAACAGAGAAATCTGGGTATACGTCATATTGGACTGGGCCATTAGACAGGCTAGTCTCGATTCCTCCTATTAAGGCTTGTGTAAAGGGTGTCCATCTATTATCAAGAAATGCAAAGAAAACAAATGTTGGTTGGCCTTTTCTATGAAGTGCATTAAGGCCTACTTTCACCATCCCGAGATGGGCATATTGATATCTAGATTTAAGGGCAGCCTGGATGTGTCGGGATTCCAAAAGTGGAATTGTCATGATAGCATTGAGATTTAATTCAGTTCTAATGGACCTTTCAATGATTTTTATTTGACTGAGGGATTTGAACTGAAATTGAGAAATTCCTTTATAGACATTAGACGGGGAGGTTTTAGGGAGTCTCCATGCAATATGGGGATTAGGTTCTTCAATATTTAAACATGCAGAATTAAGATCTCTATCCTCAGGCATGCATAAATGTTCTAATCCCAATATTAATTGTTCTTCAGTTTCTAACTCATCAAAATTCTTAGATCCAAACCGACCTTTAGAAAGAGAACCAGAAGTAGATGCAAAAGGTGTATCCATTTACAGTAATCGAAACTGAAAGAAGGGAAATACCTATTTTGCGCAATAATGCCAAACATCGTCCGAAAGTAATTGCGGCTCTTCCTTCGCTAATTCTAGTCCAAAGTCTTCAATGCCTTCAATGCCAACACGGCAACACAGGCTACAAAATATATAATTCAGAACATCAAGCAAATTCACAAGAATCGCTCAAACAATAACCTTAGCACATATTGGTTTGAATAACAAAATAACGCAATAATATATTCACAGCAACTTGGCTCTGATACCATTTACAGGACCCTTCCAAAGATAGTAAGGATAATAACAAGAAACTTCTTTTATTATTCAGAACACAAAGGATTACATCTATAGATCCAGGAGATCTATCTGAAAATTCAAATATTGAAGAACCCTATCTTCGAAACCCAAATACTCTAAAATCCAAAAACCTTCTGCCCCTACTGATGAGCCTTACCTTCTTTTATAACCAAGAAAGGGGGACAAACATCCGTGAAGAGTAATATCCCTCTCTTTTCAATACTAATGACTCAAAAGAAAATTGTACAAGACTTGATTCGGGTATGAGTGGACAACTCATATTATCTCATCCCTTTTCCTTCCGGAAAGCCATAAGGCATATGGGGACCGAATCCAAAGGACCTTAGAACAAAATCAAAATGATTGTACTTAAAGATTACATAGTGGAGATTCATGATCAGGTGAATCCACTAAATCCTGTCTAATAATTGTACTTAAAAGTTACACAATGGAGATTCATGATCAGGTGAACCCACTAAAGCCTGTCTAATACCATCGTCGATTAGAAAGACAATACAATGACATGACATAATATTCGATCTAGGGATGAGTGTAGTGTTGGTATCGAAACCTTTCAATCAAATAGTTTGAAAAATATTGCACTCGTACATCTTTTTCAGATTCCCATATCTGTGAAGCATGACTATTAGGTGGCTCCAGGAAATTGATGTACTCAAAAGGATTTGATTCAGGATCTACCTGTGCGTGGAATTCATGATAGATTGTTTGGTTTCCACCGGAGCTTGTGGCAATTGTCCTGGCTTTATAGTGATTAGTGACAAACCACTTGACGTGTCCGCATCTTCTGACTCCTTGAAAAAAATGAAGATCTTCAATATCGAAGATGTCTCTGATTGACTTGTACAATATTCCTGATTGATGAGCTGCGGGTTCACTGGATCCGTGTATCTTTAGCAGATTGAGAGAGTATGGTTTGATGGTGAGGGCAGACAAACAATAAATCATCCACCATTCTATGAACCATTTTGGAGTGGGATCAATGCTTTCCATTGCCTCGACCGTCCAACCTTCATAAAATAAAGAGAATTGCAAAGAGTAAAAAGGATTAGAAGAGTAATTTTGCAGATTCATACCTGTATAGAATGCCTCTTTCTGTTGATGAGTATTGAAATTATCTTTGTGGAGATTATTGTTGAATCTTCTAAAAGTTATATGGAAACTTTCAATTAAATCCTCATCATCTTCGCTTCTTTCAACCATATACATGATGCTTCCAATATGAACCAGATAATCCACCGCTTCGATAGCTTCACCATTCACCTCATCTTGCATCCTTTCATTCCAAAGATAGGGAATTCCCATCCTATACCTGATTTCTTTGACAGGAAACTGATTTTCATCATGAACTACAAGAGGTGTTTCTAGCTCATAACTTATCCATCCTCTTGGAGTTTCTATTTGCACAGAATCCTCACTTCTTCTGATAAAGTTGCAGGACAAGGAAAGGACAGAATGTTCTACCAGAAATTCATGACTTAACATATCTGCAAAATTGTTCTTTTCTCCTGATATGAATTCAATGTCAAAATTATACTGACTTAATTGCATTAACCATAGCAGCATCCTCAAAGTCACATTTTTGAATTGCATATTTAAGAGCTTGGCAGTCAATTTTTACAATAAATTTGGTGTAGATAACAAAGTCCTTGAACTTAGCAATACCAAGACATACTGCCCTAAGTTCTTTCTTTAAAATTGCCCAATTTAACTGATTCTTAGCCCAGAGTCCAGAAGCATATTGACATACTTCAAGCTTTTTCTTTTTATCACTGGGATCTATCTAGCATAAAATTGCTCCCCAACCAACATGGCTAGCATCTGTCATAATGACTTTTTCCCAAATTTCTTGTATAGGAGATAGAGCCTGGATTTTTCTCACTCTTTCTTTTATTCTCTTGACTGTCTGAGTATAGTCTGAATTCCATGGAATCAGAGATTTCTGAAGCCTTTGGTTCAACAAATTCCTTTCTTGTGCACAATGCTTTAGGAATTTCGAAATATAGCTTAGGCTTCCAAGAAACCTTTGGAGCTAGACTTTATCATGAATCTCATCAGGAAAATGGTCCACAAAATTAAGACTCCTTTGGATTACATTATATGAGCCATATTGAATTTCATAGCCCAAAAAGTCTATCATAGTTCTAAACAATTTCATCTTAGATTCAGATAAAACTATCCCTTTTTCTTTGACTCTTTTTAGGAAAATCTTCAAGTGCTTGATGTGTTCAGGAATATTATCTGAGTGGATTAATAAATCATCTATATATTTCTTGAGAAAATCATCCATACCTTCAAAAGTTTCATCAACGATTCTATGAAATGCAAAGGGTGCATTAATCAAGTCGAAGGGCATGATGTTCCATTCATAATGTCCCTTAGGTACAGAGAAAGCTGTCTTCCACTTGTCTGCTTCTTTAATCCCTACTTGCCAAAATCCAGATTTGAGATCAAATTTCGAAAATATCTTGGACTTTGATATTTGGGTAAGGATCGGGGAAGGCTTAGGGAGAGGATAAGCATCATAATGAAGGATACCATTTAGGGGCTTGTAATTCATAACCAGTCTTGGCTTTCCTCTAACCTTTTATGAATGTTTGTTAACATAAAAAGCAAAACAGGCATTCAGACTTTTGCTTTTCCTAATCAATACGTTCTTTAGTAGATCCTTGATTTCCTCCTTGCATAACTTCATATGTTCTGAATTCATAGCAATGGCCTTTGATTTTCTTAGTTTTCCACTGAAATCAGCTTTGAGTGGAAGTTCGACTTCTTTCTTATTAATATGCCAGAAAGCATTTGGGTCATCAGAACAACATTCTTTGAATTTAGCAGTTATGTCTGCTATTTCTTTGGTATATTTCCCATTATCCAACAAATCATCAGCTTTCAGTATTTCTTTTTTTTTATTTCCATCTTTGCTAGGAGATTCTCCATCCTATCTATTCTTTTCAGCATGTTTGGAGAATTAGAATTAATAAAAGGGAAAAAGATTTCCCTGTCATTTAAGCTGACAAAATAGCCATACTGTTGGCTGAGTTCATCCAATTTGGCTCCATGTCTCTCAAAATTCTCGAAAAATGGTGTTCCTAAGTACATTGCATAGTCCATGCCCAGTACTATAGGGCAAACAAGATGGAAATCAATAGAGTCAGTCAAGAATACATCAACTTCAACTTCTGAGGCTGTTGTAATGTCTCCGCTAGCAGTAGTTACTCTGGGACAAGCAGTTGGTCTTCTGAGATGTGTGCTCACAATTGTATTATTTACAATGTTTAGTCTGGATCCAGTATCCATCAAAACTTTCCAATATTCATACTGTAATCCTACTCTGACCTTCATCTTTACACAATACATAACATCCCAGTTAAACATATTGCATCCTAAACCCATCCTATCAGCCTCATCTTAGAAATCTACCTTTCCTGTTGTCATATTTATTTGTTCTGATATTGGAGTAGAATGGAGTGTCCAATTTTCTAATTTGCCTGACATGGGGGGATTCTGGGAGGTAGAGGCTTCCTGTGCATTCATTAGCCTGACATTTAGTTCTCTATGATTTTCTAGGCACAACCTCTTGTTTTCTTTAACTGTATTGTTAAGATCTTTGATAGCTTGGTGTATGCTAGGCAAAGTTTGAGGCAGATCTTCACCAAAATGTTCATTCTTAAACTGCCTAGTTAGAGCTTCAACTGAAAATAAGGAAGCAGGAGGAACATACCCTTTATTTGGATGATCTTTCAGACCTGAATGTGACTGCTTCAAATGATTCATTAACAACGACTTGTACATTTCTTTGATCTGTGGATCTGTTGCTGCCATCATTTGCGTGAAATAGTTTCTGCTTGTTTCTTCATAGTCGTCTTTCATAATTCTAACTGCATTACATTGGCAGACATCACGATCACTGCATTCACAATCTTTGCATTCTGTACAACATGGATCTCTGCATAGTTCTTCTTTAGATGACGAATAGTCAGAATGGATGAAATTTAAATTATTTTCTGATTCAGAATCAGAGGTCAATAATTCATCACAACTGCTAGGTAAATCAATAAAATTGAACTTTTCTTTTTTCTTTCTATAAGGGAACTTCTTTTTAGAATTATTTTTAGGACATTTGTTTGCAGTGTGTCCTTTCTCATTGCAGTTGTAGCAGATGATTTCTGTGTCTTGTGAAATCATTTCAGTATGCTTGTATGGCTTTCTATTGAAATGTCTTTTACTTGGATTTTAGAAAGATTGGGAATTCTTCTTAACATGTTTGGAATTTTTTGCATGTGTTCTTCGCCTTTTAGAATTTCCATGCTTACCGAGATGCCATTGTTGACAAATCTGTTGATAACCATTTGGCTTTCTGGGATTTGTAGCAACATGAGCAATTTTCATTTGTGAACAGAGTTCTACTATGACAACTTTTACAGCTTGTCGGATAACTTCGAACTTATAATCGCCAACTTTTCCTGGGAGCTTGTTCATGATTGCTGAAGAAACCCAATGCGGTAGAGAAGAAACAAAAATTTATTTCCATTTTGGTTCCAAAATAAGGTCTGTAGATAGAGTGTGAAGTCGGTGAAGAAATTCATTGAAATATTACAAGCCCCTAAATAGTATCCTTGATTATGATGCTTATCCTCTCCCTAAGCCTTCCACGATCCTTACCCAAATATCAAAGTCCAAGATATTTTCGAAATTTGATCTCAAATCTGGGTTTTGGCAAGTAGGGATTAAAAAAGCAGACAAGTGGAAGACAACTTTCTCTATTCCTGAGGGACATTACGAATGGAACATCATGCCCTTCGGTTTGATTAATGCACCCTCTGCATTTCAGAGAATCATTGATGAAAATTTTGAAGGTATGGATGATTTTCTCAAGAAATACATAGATGATTTATTAATCCACTCAGATAATATTCCTGAACACATCAAGCACTTGAAGATTTTCGTAAAAAGAGTCTAGGAAAAAGGGATAGTTTTATCTGAATCTAAGATGAAATTGTTTAGAACTATGATAGACTTTTTGGGCTATGACATTCAATATGGCTCATATAATGTAATCCAAAGGAGTCTTAATTTTGTGGACCATTTTCTTGATGAGATTCATGATAAAGTCCAGCTCCAAAGGTTTCTTGGAAGCCTAAACTATATTTCAAAATTCCTAAAGCACTATGCACAAGAAAGGAAGCTGTTGAACTAAAGGCTTCAGGAATCTCTGATTCCATGGAATTCAAACCATGCTCAGGCAGTCAATAGAATAAAAGAAAGAGTGAGAAAAATCCAGGCTCTATCTCCTATATAAGAAATTTGGGAAAAAGTCTTTATGACAGATGCTAACCATGTTGGTTGGGGAGCAGTTTTATGCCAGATATACCCCAGTGATAAAAAGAAAAAGCCTGAAGTATGTCAATATGCTTTTGGACTCTGGGCTAAGAATCAGTTAAATTGGGAAACTTTAAAGAAAGAACTTAGGGTAGTATGTCTTGGTATTGCTAAGTTCAAGGACTTTGTTATCTACACCAAATTTACTGTAAAAAATGACTGCCAAGCTCTTAAATATGCAATTCAAAAATGTGACTTTGAGGATGCTGCTATGGTTAGATGGGTAATGCAATTAAGTCAGTATAATTTTGACATTGAATTCATATCAGGAGAAAATAACAATTTTGCAGATATGTTAAGTCGTGAATTTCTAGTAGAACATTCCATCCTTTCCTTGTCCTGCAACTTTATCAGAAGAAGTGAGGATTATGTGAAAATAGAAACTCCAAGAGGATGGATAAGTTATGAGCTAGAAACACCTCTTGTAGTTCATGATGAAAATTGGTTTCCTGTCAAATAAATCAGGTATAGGATGGGAATTCCCTATCTTTGGAATGAAAGGATGCAAGATGAGATGAATGGTGAAGCTATTGAAGTGCTGGATTATCTGGTTCATATTGGAAGCATCACGTCTATGGTTGAAAGAAGTGAAGATGATGAGGATTTAATTGAAAGTTGCCATATAACTTTTAGAAGATTCAACAATCATCTTCACAGAGATAATTTCAATACTGATCAACAAAAAGAGGCATTCTATACAGGTATGAATCTGCAAAATTACTCTTCTAATCTTTTTTACTCTTTGTAGTTCTCTTTCCTTTATGAAGGTTGGATGACCGAGGCAATGGAAAGCATTGATCCCACTCTAGAATGGTTCATAGAATGGTGGATGATCTATGGTTTGTCTGCCCTCACCATCAAACCATACTCTCTCAATCTGCTAAAGATACACGGGTTCAGTGAACCCGCGGCTCATCAATCAGGAATATGTACAAGTCAGTCAGAGACATCTCTGATATTGAAGATCTTCATTTTTTTCAAGGAGTCAGAAGATGCGGACACGTCAGGTGGTTTGTCACTAATCACTATAAAGCCAGGACAATTTCCACAAGCTTCGATGGAAACCAGTCAAGCTATCATGAATTCCATGCATAGGTAGATCCTGAGTCAAATCCTTTTGAGTACATCCATTTCCTGGAGCCACCTGATAGTCACTTCACAGATATGGGAATCTAAGAAATATGTACCAGTGCTGTATTTTTCAAACTATTTGATTGAAAGGTTTCGATACCAACACTACACTCATCCCCAGATTGAATATTATGTCATGTCATTGTATTGTCTTTCTAATCGAAGATGGTATTAGATAGGCTTTAGTGGGTTCACCTGATCATGAATCTCCATTGTGTAACTTTTAAGCACAATTATTAGACAGGCTTTAGTGGGTTCACCTAATCATGAAACTCCACTGTGTAACCTTTAAGTACAATCATTTTGATTTTGTTCTAAGGTCCTTTGGATTCGGTCCCCATATGCCTTATGGCTTTCCGAAAGGAAAAAGGATGAGATAATATGAGTTGTCCACTCATACCCGAATCAAGTCTGTACAATTTTCTTCTGAGTCATTAGTATTGACAAGAGAGGGATCTTACTCTTCATGGATGTTTGTCCCCCTTTCTTGGTTATAAAAGAAGGTAAGGCTCATCAGTAGGGGAGAAGTTTTTTTTGGATTTTAGAGTGTTTGGGTGTCGAAGATAGGGTTCTTCAAGATTTGAATTTTCTGATAGATCTCTTGGATCTATAAATGTAATCCTTTGTGTTCTGAATAATAAAAGAAGTTTCCTGTTATTATCCTTACTATCTTTGGAAGGGTTTTGTAAATGGTATCAGAGCCAAGTTGCTGTGAATGGATTATTGCGTTATTTTGTTATTTCAAACCTATCTGTGCTAAGGTTATTGTTTGAGCGATTCTTGTGAATTTTCTTGACGTCCTGAATAGAGTTTGTAGCCTATGTTGTCGTGTTGGCGTTGAAGGCGTTGAAGAGTTTGGACTAGAATTCGCAAAGGAAGAGCCGTAATTATTTCCGGACGGTGTTTGGCATTATTGCGCAAAATCGATATTTCGCTTCTTTCAGTTCTGATTGCTGTAAATGGATACACCTTTTGCATCTACTTCTGGTTCTCTTTCTAAAGGTTGGTTTGGATCTAAGCATTTTGATGAGTTAGAAACTGAAGAACAATTAAGATCGGGATTAGAACATTTATGCATGCCTAAGGATAGAGACCTTAATTCTGCATGTTTAAATATTGAAGAACCTAATCCCCGTATTGAATGGAGACTCCCTGAAATCTCCCTGTCTGATGTCTATAAAGGAATTTCTGAATTTCAGTTCAAAGCCCTCAGTCAAATAAAAATCAAAGAAAGGTCCATTAGAACTGAATTAAATCTGAATGCTATGATGACAATTCCACTTCTGGAATCCCGACACATCTAGGCTGCCCTTAAATCTGGATATCAGTATGCCCATCTTGGGATGGTGAGAGTAGGCCTTAATGCACTTCATAGAAAAGGCCAGCCAACATTTGTTTTCTCTGCATTGCTTGATAATAGATGGACATCCTTTACACAAGCCTTAATAGGATGAGTCGAGACTAGCCTGTATGATGGCCTAGTCCAATACGACGTATAACTAGATTTCTCTGTTGCACTTGATTACCCTCACACTTTGAAGTTTCTTACTTTAGGTGTGCAGACCCAAGGGTATGAAGGATTTTTGTCCAAAGCAAAAAACTTGTCTATTTTCTATATAACTTGTGTTCGTTTCTATAATACAACTATTCCCGCTGTTCTTAATTCTCCTAGTAAAGAATCTGGTAATGTCACTCTCACCCAGTATGATTCTGCTTGTAACCCTGTTGCTCCAGTCTCTATTTATAAAAGGGATCTTACCCCTCCTGATGAATGGGTAACCAGTTGGAAAAAACTTTCCCACAGACCTATTGCTGCAACCCAATATATCATTTCTGAAATAGATGACCATGTTCTTACAAGGTTCCCCAGAGTTCAGCCAGTTCTGCAGCGTGGTGGACCTACTATTACGACTATTCCTACTAATCATTTAAACCCAGTCTTTTCCTCCATCTCTGATCATCCGCACTGCTCAAAAAATTTCTGTCAGTTTTCCGCAGATCCTCCTACTCTTCATGGAGAATCTTCAGATCAGAACCGTATCAATATGATAAGATTCACGCCTTCATCTGAGTCATCTGATCAAAGCTATAAGCAAGTTACTTTATTTAATGTTCATGAAGAACCTCTTGTAAGTTCTGTGTCTCCGACTACTTCCTATGGTCTAGGCTTCACAAAGGGTTTTGTCATACTCTCTTATAGGAAAAATCCAATTGATAGGATCCCTAAATCAATTGAGATCCCTTCAGATTCAGAAATCATTTCCTTTCTAAAAATATTCAAAGGAATTAGACCTTATGATCTAGAGGATAGTTGGAAGAAAAAGATGTTCAACTGGGACATCTATACTCATGAGAAAGAACACCTGTACATGCAAGAGTTACAACTCTTAGAAAAACAGGACAGAAAATAATTCAATCAGCAAAATGACGCTGCTTGGAAAACATGGATGCAAGCTCAGAATCAATGGATATCATTCTATGAATGGCATTATCCCTCCATAAACCAAGTTGAAGACTCTCTGATTAAACAATTTAGAAATGAAGAAAAGTAGAAGAAAATTCTAGAATTAGAGAAGTTTATAACAGAAAAGTTAGAGGAAAACCATGTTGTTATTCCTTCTCCTCTAAAAGCTCCAGTTTTCCCTCCCAAAATACATGCTATGCTATCCAAACCAAACATTCCAAAATCTTTGGTAGCAGTAAGAGTAAAAGGAGAAAAATTGGTTAAAGACATTTGCTTACAATTTAATGTAAATATGATTAGGACCAGCAGTCCTAGCAAGCATAAGTGGGAACTCCTAGATGGCTCAGTGCTTGAAACAGAAATAGAGTTTCCCCCTTGGAAAAACTTTGTAATTAGGCAACAGGATGGGAAAATGTACAAATTTCTTCCTTCCCATCTCGATGATCCTTCTTTGTCTGCCAAGGAATCAATAGCAGCCACCAATTGGACAAATCTAGCATTATCCAGTTTAGAAAAATTTCTTAGAAAATAATTTACCTCGGTTGAAGTTGCATGCTCAGAAATGAAATTAGTGCTTGGAAGAGTCTTACAAAAACAAGACTACAATACTGATTGTTTGAATGAAAGCATTAAAACCTTGACGGAAAATGATCAAACTATTGCACAAAGTCTTGATAAGCTTTCTTTGCAAACAGAGAAGAAAATCCATGAAGCAGCTGTTGCTCATGGAAAAGAAATTGTTAAGGTTAACAATAGCCTTGATGTCATCAAGAAACAAGTTTGGCTTGTTTCTATAGGAGTGGAATCTCTGAAAAAGAAGCCTAGTTCGGAGGCTTACAAATATTCCATTCTATTTTCAGATCCAAAGACGCCAGTCTCATATTCTATCACATCTTCAGTTGGGAGTCTAATCAAAGCTCCCAGTTCAATAAACTTTCCTCCAGCAAGTTTGACTTTTCAGTATTCACCTTTTGCAAATCCTAGTTTCTTTGGAAAATCTCAAAAAGAAACAGAAGAAACTAGTAGAGGAAGTCTTTCAGATTTCCTATATGGAAAAAGTGATGCTGAAACATCAGAAGCACATTATGAGATTGATACTGGCATTCACAAGATTGATTACACTCCTGAGTTAGATGATCTTGAGGCCTGTATAAATAATTTTTCCCCTCGAAATAAAGAACAGTTTGATGTTGTAGATACTAAGGATACTCAGGTAAATACCACATCCTCAAGATCTAAATGGCAAAGCACCTGGCATCTTGCTCCTGATTGCAGAGATCTGATTAAATCAAAATATCACAAGGATTGGTCAGCTAACTCTACATATTCCTGGAACATAGATAACTGTACATAAGCCGAAGTCATGTCTATATTACATTCAATGCTCGTCTGCTATAGGACATATTTAGCTGATGATATAGGTCCTATTAATGCTACTAGGAGAATAACTGGTGGGTTTGAAGGAACCCTTGATGCTTGGCTAAAGGCTGAAACCTTGAAGGAACCAAATTTACTTCCACCTTGGGAACAATCAGTGGTCCAAAATTTAGATGGGAGTACCTATATTGATCCAGTTACTCATCTTCCTGTAAATAATATGATAGGAAGACTTCTTTATGGAATCACAGTTAATTTTATTGGTTTCCCACAAATAACCAATGAAATTACTACTATTACTCTGTTAGCTATGAAATTGCATAACATGCAACATTTTGATGAATATTTCAATGAATTTCTTCACCAACTTCACACTCTGTCTACAGACCTTATTTTGGAACCAAAGTGGAAAGAAATTTTTGTTTCTTCTCTACCGCATTGGGTTTCTTCAGCAATCGTGAACAAGCTCCCAGGAAAAGTTGGCGATTATAAGTTCGGAGTTATTCGACAAGCTGTAAAAGCTGTCATAGTAGAACTCTGTTCACAAATGAAAATTGCTTGTGCTGCTACAAATCCCAGAAAGCCACATGGTTATCAACAGCTTTGTAAACAATGGCATCTCGGTAAGCATGGAAATTCTGAAGGGTGAAGAACACATGCAAAAAAGTCCAAACATGTGAAGAAGAATTCCCAGTCTTTCCGAAATCCAAATAAAAGACATTTCAATAGAAAGACATACAAGCATATTGAAATGTTTTCACAAGACAAAGAAATCATCTGCTACAACTGTAATGAGAAAGGACACACTGCAAACAAATTTCCTAAGAAGAATTCTAAAAAGAAGCTCCCTTATAGAAATAAAAAAGGAAAGGTCAATTTTATTGATTTACCTAGCAGTTGTGATGAATTATTGACCTCTGATTCTGAATCAAAATATAATTTAAATTTTTCCATTCTGACTATTCGTCATCTGAAGAAGAACTATGCAGAGATCCACATTGCACAGAATGCAAAGATTGTGAATGCAGTGATCCTGATGTCTGCCAGTGTAATGCAGTCAGAATGATGAAATTAATGCTTGGAAGAGTCTTACAAAAACAAGACTCTTAATTATACATGTTTAAATATTGAAGAACCTAATCCCTATATTGCATGGAGACTCCCTAAAATCTCCCCGTCTGATGTCTATAAAGGAATTTCTCAATTTCAGTTCAAAGCCGTCAGTCAAATAAAAATCAAAGAAAGATCCATTAGAACTGAATTAAATCTTAATGCTATGATGACAATTCCACTTCTGGAATCCCGCACATCCAGGCTGCCCTTAAATATGGATATCAGTATGCCCATCTCTGGATGGTGAGAGTAGGCCTTAATGCACTTCATAGAAAAGGCCAGCCAAAATTTGTTTTCTCTGCATTACTTGATAATAGATAGACATCCTTTACACAAGCCTTAATAGGAGGAATCGAGACTAGCTTGTTTGATGGCCCAGTCCAATATGACGTATACCCAGATTTCTCTATTGCACTCGATGACCCTCACATTTTGAAGATTCTTACTTTGGGTGTGCAGACCTAAGGGTATGAAGGATTTTTGTCCAAAACAAAAAACTTGTCTATTTTCTATATAACTTGTGTTCGTTTCTATAATACAACTATTCCCGCTGTTCTTAATTCTCCTAGTAAAGAATCTGGTACTGTCACTCTCATCCAGTATGATTCTAATTGTAACCCCGTTGCTCCAGTCTCTGTTTCTAAAAGGGATCTTACCCCTCCTGATGAATGGGTAACCAGTTGGAAAAAACCTGCCCGCAGACCTATTGCTGCAGCCCAATCTATCATTTCTGAAATAGATGACCACATTGTTACAAGGTTCCCCAGAGTTCAACGAGTTTTACGGCGTGGTGGACCTACTATTATGACTATTCCTACTAATCATTTAAACCCAGTACAGTCCCCACAACAAATAGTCATTGATCCAGCAATATATGAATAACTAGGGAAACTTTTTACTCAACCCACTGCAAACGCAATTTTTTCCTCCGTCTGTGATCATCCGCACTGCTCAAAAACTTTATGTCAGTTTTCCGCAGATCCTTCTACTCCTCATGGAGAATCTTCAGATCAGAACCATATCAATATGATAAAATTCACGCCTTCATCTGAGTCATTCGATCAAAGCTATAAGCAAGTTACTTTCTTTAATGTTCATGAAGAACTTCTTGTAAGTTCTATGTCTCTGACTACTTCCTATGGTCTACGCTTCACAAAGGGTTTTGTCATACTCTCTTACAGGAAATATCCAATTGATAGGATCCCTAAATCAATTGAGATCCCTTCAGATTCATAAATCATTTCCTTTCTAAAAATATTCAAAGGAATTGGACCTTATGATCTAGAGGATAGTTGGAAGAAAAAGATGTTCAAGTGGGAAATCTATACTCATGAGAAAGAACACCTGTACATGCAAGAGTTACAAGTCTTAGAAAAACAGGACAGAAAAGAATTCAATCAGCAAAATGACGCTGCTTGGAAAACATGGATGCAAGCTCAGAATCAATGGATATCATTCTATGAATGGTATTATCCCTTCATAAACCAAGTTGAAGACTCTCTGATTAAAAAGTTTAGAAATGAAGCAAAGCAGAAGAAAATTCTAGAATCAGAGAAGTTTATAACAGAAAAGTTAGAGGAAAACCATGTTGTTATTCCTTCTCCTCTAAAAGCCCCAGTTTTCCCTCCCAAAATACATGCTATACTATCTAAACCAAACATTCCAAAATCTTTGGTAGCAGTAAGAGTAAAAGGAGAAAAATTGGTCAAAGACATTTGCTTACAATTTAATGTAAATATGATTAGGACTGGCAGTCCTAACAAGCATAAGTGGGAACTCCTAGATGGCTCAGTACTTGAAACAGAAATAGAGATTCCCCCTTGGAAAAACTTTGTAATTAGGCAACAAGATGGGAAAATGTACAAATTGCTTCCTTCCCATCTCGATGATCCTTCTTTGTCTGCCAAGGAATCAATAACAGCCACCAACGGGACAAATCTAGCATTATCCAGTTTAGAAAAATTTCTGAGAAAATAATTTACCTCGGTTGAAGCTGCATGCTCAGAAATGAAATTAATGCTTGGAAGAGTCTTACAAAAACAAGACTACAATACTGTTTGTTTGAATGAAAGCATTAAAACCTTGACGGAAAATGATCAAACTATTGCACAACGTCTTGATAAGCTTTCTTTGCAAACAGAGAAGAAAATCCATGAAGCAGCTATTGTTCATGGAAAAGAAATTGTTAAGGTTAACAATAGCCTTGACGTCATCAAGAAACAAGTTTGGCTTGTTTCTATAGGAGTGGACTCTCTGAAAAAGAAGCCTAGTTCGGAGGCTTACAAATCTTCCACTCTATTTTTCAGATCCAAAGACGCCAGTCCCATATTCTATCACATCTTCAGTTGAGAGTCTAATCAAAGCGCCCAGTTCAATAAAATTTCCTCCAGCAAGTTCGACTTTTGAGTATTCACCTTTTGCAAATCCTAGTTTCTTTGGAAAATCTCAAAAAGAAACAAAAGAAACTACTAGAGGAAGTCTTTCAAATTTCCTATATGGAAAAAGTGATGCTGAAACATCAGAAGCACATGATGAGATTGATACTGGCATTCACAAGATTGATTACACTCCTGAGTTAGATGATCTTGAAGCCTGTATAAATAATTTTTCCCCTCAACATAAAGAACAGTTTGGTATTGTAGATACTAAGGATACTCAGGTAAATACCACTTCCTCAAGATCTAAATGGCAAAGCACCTGGCATCCTACTCCTGATCGCAGAGATCTGATGAAATCAGAATATCACAAGGATTGGTCAGCTAACTCTACATATTCCTGGAACATAGATAACTGTACAGAAGCTGAAGTCATGTCTGTATTAAATTTAATGCTGGTATGCTATAGGACATATTTAGCTGTTGATATAGGTCCTATTAATGCTACTAGGATAATAATTGGTGGGTTTGAAGGAACCCTTGATGCTTGGCTAAAGGCTGAAACCTTGAAGGAACCTAATTTACTTCCATCTTGGGAACAATCAATGGTCCAAAATTCAGATGGGAGTACCTATATTGGTCCAGTCACTCATATTCCTGTAAATAATACGATAGGAAGACTTCTTTATGGAATCACAGTTAATTTTATTGGTTTGCCACAAATAACCAATGAAATTACTACTATTACTCTGTTAGCTATGAAATTGCATAACATGCAACATTTTGATGAATATTTCAATGAATTTCTTCACCAACTTCACACTCTGTCTACAAACCTTATTTTGGAACCAAAATGGAAAGAAATTTTTGTTTCTTCTCTACCACATTGGGTTTCTTTAGCAATCGTGAACAAGCTCCCAGGAAAAGTTGGAGATTATAAGTTCAGAGTTATCCGACAAGCTGTAAAAGCTGTTATAGTAGAATTCTGTTCACAAATGAAAATTGCTCGTGCTGCTACAAATCCCAGAAATCCACATGGTTATCAACAACATTATAAACAATGGCATCTCGGTAAGCATGGAAATTCTAAAGGGCGAATAACACATGCAAAAAAGTCCAAACATGTGAAGAAGAATTCCCAGTCTTTCCGAAATCCAAGTAAAAGACATTTCAATAGAAAGCCATACAAGCATACTGAAATGTTTTCACAAGACAAAGAAATCATCTACTACAACTGCAATGAGAAAGGACACACTGCAAACAAATGTTCTAAGAAGAATTCTAAAAAGAAGCTGCCTTAAAGAAATAAAAAAGGAAAGGTCAATTTTATTGATTTACCTAGCAGTTGTGATGAATTATTGACCTCTGATTTTGAATCAGAAGATAATTTAAATTTTGTCCATTTCGACTATTCGTCATCTGAAGAAGAACTATGCAGAGATCCACATTGTACAGAATGCAAAGGTTGTGAATGTAGTGATCGTGATGTCTGCCAGTGTAATGCAGTCAAAATGATGAAAGACGTCTATGAAGAAACAAGCAGAAACTATTTCATGCAAATGATGGTAGCAACAGATCCACAAATCAAAGAAATGTACAAGTCATTGTTAATGAATCATTTGAAGCAGTCACATTAAGGTCCGAAAGATCAACCAAATAAAGGGTATGTTCCTCCTGCTTCCTTATTTTCAGTTGAAGCTCTAACTAGGCAGTTTCAGAATGAAGATTTTGGTGAAGATCTGCCTCAAACTTTGCTTAGCATACACCAAGCTATCAAAGAGCTTAGGAAGATAGTTAAAGAAAACAAGAGGTTGTGCCTAGAAAATCATAGAGAACTAAATGTCTGGCTAATGAATGCACAGGAAGCCTCTACCTCCTAGAATTCCCCCATGTCAGGCAAATTAGAAAATTGGACACTCCATTCTACTCCAATATCAGGAAAAATAAATATGACAACAGGAAAGGTATATTCTGAAGATGAAGCTGATAGGATGGGTTTAGGATGCAATATGTTTAACAGGGATGTTATGTATTGTGTCAAGATGAAGGTCAGAGTAGGATTATAGTATGAATATTGGAAAGTTTTGATGGATACTGGATCCAGACTAAACATTGTAAATAATACAATTGTGAGCACACATCTCAGAAGACCAATTGCTTGTCCTAGAGTAACTACTGCTAGCGGAGACATTACAACAGTCTCAGAAGTTGAAGTTGATGTTTTCTTGACTGACTCTATTGGTGTCCATCTTGTTTGCCCTATAGTACCAGGCATGGACTGTGCAATATACTTAGGAACGCCATTTTTCCAGAATTTTAAGAGACATGGGGCCAAATTGGATGAACTCAGCCAGTAGTATGGCTATTTTGTCAGCTTAAATGACAAGGAAATCTTTTTCCCTTTTATTAATTCTAATTCTCCAAACAGGTTGAAAAGAATAGATAGGATGGAGAATCTCCTGGCAAAGATGGAAATAAAAAAAGAAATACTGAAAGCTGATGAGTTGTTGGATAATGGGAAATATGCCAAATAAATAGCAGACATAACTGCTAAATTCAAAGAATGTTGTTCTGATGACCCCAATGCTTTCTGGCATATTAATAAGCAAGATGTTGAGCTTCCACTCAAAGTTGATTTCAGTGGAAAACTAAGAAGATCAAAGGCCGTTGCTATGAATTCAGAACAGATGAAGTTATGCAAGGAGGAAATCAAGGATCTACTAAAGAAAGGATTGATTAGGAAAAGCAAAAGTCTGATTGCTCGTTTTGCTTTTTATGTTAACAAACATTCAGAAAAGGCTAGAGGAAAGCCAAGACTGGTTGTGAATTACAAGCCCCTAAATAGTATCCTTAATTAAGATGCTTATCCTCTCCCTAAGCCTTCCACGATCCTTACCCAAATATCAAAGTCCAAGATATTTTCAAAATTTGATCTCAAATCTGGGTTTTGGCAAGTAGGGATTAAAGAAGCAAACAAGTGGAAGACAACTTTCTCTGTACCTAAGGGACATTACGAATGGAACATCATGCCCTTCGGCTTGATTAATGCACCCTCTGCATTTCAGAGAACCATTGATGAAACTTTTTAAGGTATAGATGATTTATTAATCCACTCAGATAATATTCCTGAACACATCAAGCACTTGAAGATTTTCCTAAAAAGAGTCAAAGAAAAAGCGATAGTTTTATCTGAATCTAAGCTGAAATTGTTTAGAACTATGATAGAATTTTTGGGTTATGACATTCAATATGGCTCATATAATATAATCCAAAGGAGTCTTAATTTTGTGGACCATTTTCCTGATGAGTTTCATGATAAAGTCCAACTCCAAAGGTTTCTTGGAAGCCTAAACTATATTTCGAAATTCCTAAAGCACTGTGCACAAGAAATGAAGCTGTTGAACCAAAGGCTTCATAAATCTCCGATTCCATAGAATTCAGACTGTACTCAGGCAGTCAAGAGAATAAAAGAAAGAGTGAGAAAAATCCAGGCTCTATCTCCTATACAAGAAATTTGGGAAAAAGTCATTATGACAGATGCTAGCCATGTTGGTTGGGGAGCAGTTTTATGCCAGATAGATCCCAGTGGTAAAAAGAAAAAGACTGAAGTATGTCAATATGCTTCTGGAATCTTGGCTAAGAATCAGCTAAATTGGGCAACTTTAAAGAAAGTACTTAGGGCAGTATGTCTTGGTATTTCTAAGTTCAAGGACTTTGTTATCTACACCAAATTTAATATAAAAACTGACTACCAAGCTCTTAAATATGCAATTAAAAAATGTGACTTTGAGGATGCTGCTATGGTTAGATGGGTAATGCAATTAAGTCATTATAATTTTGACATTGAATTCATATCAAGAGAAAAGAAAAGTTTTGCAGATGTGTTAATTCGTGAATTTTTGGTAGAACATTCCGTCCTTTCCTTGTCCTGCAACTTTATCAGAAGAAGTGAGGATTCCGTGCAAATAGAAACTCCAAGAGGATGGATAAGTTATGAGCTAGAAATACCTCTTGTAGTTCATGATGAAAATTGGTTTCCTCACAAAGAAATCAGGTATAGGATGAGAATTCCCTATCTTTGGAATGAAAGGATGCAAAATGAGATGAATGGTGAAGCTATTGAAGCTCTGGATTATCTGGTTCATATTGGAAGCATCACGTATATGGTTGAAAGAAGCGAAGATGATGAGGATTTAATTGAAAGTTGCCATATAACTTTCAGAAGATTACTGATCAACAGAAAGAGGCATTCTATATAGGTATGAATCAGCAAAATTACTCTTCTAATATTTTTTACTCTTTTCAGTTCTCTTTCCTTTATGAAGGTTGGATGGTCGAGGCAATGGAAAGCTTTGATCCCACTCCAGAATGGTTCATGGAATGGTGGATGATTTATGGTTTATTTGCCCTCACCATCAAACCATACTGTATCAATCTACTAAAGATACATGGATTCAGTGAACCAGCGGCTCATTAATCAAGAATATTGTACAAGTCAGTCAGAGACATCTCCGATATTGAAGATCTTCATTTTTTTAAAGCAGTCAGAAGATGCGGACACATTAGGTGGTTTGTCACTAATCACTATAAAGCTAGGACAATTGCCACAAGCTCCGATGGAAACCAGACAAACTATCATGAATTCCATGCACAGGTAGATCCTGAATCAAATCCTTTTGAGTACATCAATTTCCTAGAGCCACCTGATAGTCATGCCTCACAAATATGGGAATCTGAAAAAGATGTACACGTGTAGTATTTTTCAAACTATTTGATTGAAAGGTTTCGATACCAACACTACACTCATCCCCAGATCAGATATTATGTCATGTGATTGTATTGTCTTTCTAATCGATGATGGTATTAGACAGGCTTTAGTGGGTTCACCTGATCATGAATCTCCAATGTGTAACTTTTAAGTACAATTATTAGACAGGATTTAGTGGGTTCACCTGATCATGAATCTCCACTATGTAACCTTTAAGTACAATCATTTTGATTTTGTTCCAAGGTCCTTTGGATTCGGTCCCCATATGCCTTATGGCTTTCTGAAAGGAAAAGGGATGAGATAATATGAGTTGTCCACTCATACCTAAATCAAGTCTGTACAATTTTATTTTGAGTCATTAGTATTGACAAGAGAGGGATCTTACTCTTCACGAATGTTTGGCCCCATTTCTTGGTTATAAAAGAAGGTAAGGCTCATCAGTAGGGGCAAAAGGTTTTTTTGGATTTTAGAGCGTTTGGGTGTCGAAGATAGGGTTCTTCAAGATTTGAATTTTCTGATAGATCTCCTGGAGCTGTAGATGTAATCCTTTGTGTTCTGAATAATAAAAGAAGTTTCCTGTTATTATCCTTACTATCTTTGGAAGGGTCCTATAAATGGTATCAGAGCCAAGTTGATGTGAATGGATTATTGCGTTATTTTTTTATTTCAAACCTATATGTGCTAAGGTTATTGTTTGAGCGATTCTTGTGAATTTGCTTGACGTCCTGAATAGAGTTTGTAGCCTGTGTTTCCGTGTTGGCATTGAAGGCGTTGAAGACTTTGGACTAGAATTCGCAAAGGAAGAGCCGCAATTACTTCCGGACGGTGTTTGGCATTATTGCACAAAATCGGTATTTCCCTTCTTTTAGTTTCGATTGCTGTAAATGGATACACCTTTTGCATCTACTTCTGGTTCTCTTTCTAAAGGTTGGTTTGGATCTAAGCATTTTGATGAGTTAGAAACTGAAGAACAATTAAGATAGGGATTAGAACATTTCTGCATCCCTGAGGATAGAGACCTTAATTATGCTAGGAGAATAATTGGTGGGTTTGAAGGAACCCTTGATGCTTTGCTAAAGGCTGAAACCCGTGAAGAGTAAGATCCCTCTCTTGTCAATACTAATGACTCAAAAGAAAATTGTACAGACTTGATTCGGGTATGAGTGGACAACTCATATTATCTCATTTCTTTTCCTTTCGGAAAGCCATAAGGCATATGGGGACCGAATCCAAAGGACCTTAGAAAAAAATCAAAATGATTGTACTTAAAGGTTACACAGTGGAGATTCATGATCAGGTGAACCCACTAAAGCCTGTCTAATACCATTGTGGATTAGAAAGACAATACAATCACATGACATAATATTCGATCTGGGGATGAGTGTAGTGTTGGTATCGAAACCTCTCAATCATATGGTTTGAAAAATACTGCACTCGTACACCTTTTTCAGATTCCCATACCTGTGAGGCATGACTATCAGGTGTCTCCAAGAAATTTATGTACTCAAAAGGATTTGATTCAGGATCTACCTGTGCATGGAATTCATAATAGCTTGTCTGGTTTCCACCAGAGCTTCTGGAAATTTTCCTGGCTTTATAGTGATTAGTGACAAACCACCTGACGTGTCTGCATCTTCTGACTCCTTGAAAAAAATGAAGATCTTCAATATCGGAGATGTCTCTGACTAACTTGTACAATATTCCTGATTGATGAGCTGTGGGTTCACTGAATCCATGTATCTTTAGCAGATTGAGAGAGACTTACTTGCATTACCCTTCTAACCATAGCAGCATCCTCAAAATTACATTTTTTAATTGCATATTTAAGAGCTTGGCAGTCAGTTTTTACAGTAAATTTGGTGTAGATAACAAAGTCCTTGAACTTAGCAATACCAAGACATACTGCCCTAAGTTATTTCTTTAAAGTTGCCCAATTTAATTGATTCTTAGCCCAGAGTCCAGAAGCATATTGACATACTTCAGGCCTTTTCTTTTTATCATTGGGATCTATCTAGCATAACACTGCTCCCTAACCAACATGGCTAGCATCTGTCATAATGGCTTTTTCCCAAATTTCTTGTATAGGAGATAGAGCCTGGATTTTTATCACTCTTTCTTTTATTCTCTTGACTGCCTGAGTACAGTCTGAATTCCATTGAATCAGATATTTCTGAAGCCTTTGGTTCAACATCTTCCTTTCTTGTGCACAGTGCTTTAGGAATTTCGAAATATAGTTTAGGCTTCCAAGAAACCTTTGGAGCTTGACTTTATCATGAATCTCATCAGGAAAATGGTCCACAAAATTAAGACTCTTTTGGATTACATTACATGAGCCATATTGAATGTCATAGCCCAAAAAGTCTATCATACTTCTAGACAATTTCATCTTAAATTCAGATAAAACTATCCCTTTTTCTTTGACTCTTTTTAGGAAAATCTTCAAGTGCTTGATGTGTTCAGGAATATTATCTGAGTGGATTAATAAGTCATCTATACCTTCAAAAGTTTCATCAATGATTCTCTGAAATGCAGAGGGTGCATTAATCAAGCCGAAGGGCATGATGTTCCATTCGTAATGTCCCTTAGGTACAAAGAAAGCTGTCTTCCACTTGTCTGCTTCTTTAATCCCTACTTGCCAAAACCCAGAATTGAGATCAAATTTCGAAAATATCTTGGACTTTGATATTTGGGTAAGGAACGTGGAAGGCTTAGGGAGAGGATAAGCATCATAATCAAGGATACTATTTAGGGGCTTGTAATTCACAACCAGTTTGGCTTTACTCTAGCCTTTTTCTGAATGTTTGTTAACATAAAAAGCAAAACAAGCAATCGGACTTTTGCATTTCCTAATCAATCCTTTCTTTAGTAGATCCTTGATTTCCTCCTTGAATAACTTCATCTATTCTGAATTCATAGCAACAGCCTTTGATCTTCTTAGTTTTCCACTGAAATCAGCTTTGAGTGGAAGTTCGACTTCTTGCTTATTAATATGCCAGATAGCATTGGGGTCATCAGAACAACATTATTTGAATTTAGCAGTTATGTCTGCTATTTCTTTGGCATATTTCCCATTATCCAACAACTCATTAGCTTTCAGTATTTCTTTTTTTATTTCCATCTTTTCCAGGAGACTTTCCATCCTATTTATTCTTTTTAGCCTGTTTGGAGAATTAGAATTAATAAAAGGGAAAAAGATTTCCCTGTCATTTAAGTTGACAAAATAGCCATACTATTGGCTAAGTTCATCCAATTTGGCCCCATGTCTCTCAAAATTATGGAAAAATGGCGTTCCTAAGTATATTGCACAGTCCATGCCTGGTACTATAGGGAAAACAAGATGGACACAAATAGAGTCAGTCAAGAAAACATCAAATTCAACTTCTGATACTATTGTAATGTCTCCGCTAGCAGTGGTTACTTTGGGACAAGCAGTTGGTCTTCTGAGATGTGTACTCACAACTGTATTATTTACAATGTTTAGTCTGGATCCAATATCCATCAAAAATTTCCAATATTCATACTGTAATCCTACTCTGACCTTCATCTTGACACAATACATAACATTCCAGTTAAACATATTTCATCCTAAACCCATCCTATCATCTTCATCTTTAGAATCTACCTTTACTGTTGTCATATTTATTTGTTCTGATATTGGAGTAGAATGGAGTGTCCAATTATCTAATTTGCCTAACATGGGGGGATTCTGGGAGGTAGAGGCTTCCAGTGCATTCATTAGCCTGACATTTAGTTCTCTATGATTTTCTAGGCACAACCTCTTGTTTTCTTTAACTGTCTTCCTAAGCTCTTTGATAGTTTGGTGTATGCTAGGCAAAGTTTGAGGTAGATCTTCACCAAAATGTTCATTCTTAAACTGCCTAGTTAGAGCTTCAATTGAAAATAAGGAAGCAGGAGGAATATACCCTTTATTTGGCTGATCTTTTGGACCTGAATGTGACTGCTTCAAATGATTCATTAGCAACTACTTATACATTTCTTTGATATGTGGATCTGTTGCTGCCATCATTTGCGTGAAATAGTTTCTGCTTGTTTCTTCATAGTCGTCTTTCATCATTCTGACTGCATTACACTGGAAGACATCAGGATCACTGCATTCACAATCTTTTCATTCTGTACAATGTGGATCTCTGCATAGTTCTTCTTCAGATGACGAATAGTCAGAATGGACAAAATTTAAATTATCTTCTGATTCAGAATCAGAGGTCAATAATTCATCACAACTGCTAGGTAAATCAATAAAATTGACCTTTCCTTTTTTTGTTTCTATAAGGGATATTCTTTTTAGGGTATGACAAAATCCTTTGTGAAGCCTAGACCATAGGAAGTAGTCGGAGACACAGAACCTACAAGAAGTTCTTCATGAACATTAAAGAAAGTAACTTGCTTATAGCTTTGATCGGATGACTCAGATGAAGGCGTGAATCTTATCACATTGATACGGTTCTGATCTGAAGATTCTCCACGAGGAGTAGGAGGATTTGCGGAAAACTGACATAAATTTTTTGAGCAATGCGGATGATCACAGACGGAGGAAAAAATTGGGTTTGCAGTGGGTTGAGTAAAAAGTTTCCGTAGTGACTCATATACTGCTGGATCAATGACTATTTGTTGTGGTGTATAAGCCAGAGATGGTAGTTGACAAAAAAATGGCGGAAAGAGAAAAAGAAAGGGTATGAATATAAATCGTCGCCACACAGACATATTAAAATTGGAGGATGTTCACATACTTGTTTATGAATTCAATTTAACAAAGAGAGGAACTCTTCGCTTCAAGACGATAGATATTCTGAAAAGGTTGTTACCAGAAGGAACAATGTTGAGATGGGAGTCTACTAAAACCAGTCGTAGATCTAGAAGAATTTTGAAACCTAAAATGATGGGCATGCATGTGGACTCAGATGGGGCACTAGTTGATGAAATAGAAGAATATGGAACATCTTCATCAGCATCCAGTCACTCATCTGAAGATGTGAATTCTGATGGTGTGCAAGAAAATATGAGTGATTTTGAATAATTGTTTAAGACAGTTTATCTAACTGATGTATACATCGTATCTTGAAATAAAATTTTTGATTTCCATATGGTGTTAAATGAGAAGTTATGAGTAATTTTTTATGTTGTTGGATTATATGTCTTAATTATGATAATTTTTATTATTTAGAATATCTACAATGAAACATTAAATTAGATATATAAAGTATGTTTCATTCAATATACAAATAATTACTTTTGAATTCATTTAGTGATGTAATTTGTTCATAATGTCATGGTTTTTTTATTTTATGGTTGAAAAAATTTCAATTTCTTTTGTATCTAGCATGTTATGGTTGAGAACATGTTGAATTTATACTTAGGAAAGAAAACTGTTATTATACCAAAAACATTAGTGTGTTTTTTCCTCATAAACAACTTTGTTATCCACAATAAAAATTTGGTTTTACCAGCATTTTTTTAAAATTTTGAAGATTGACCCTAAAAAAAATCATCGTTCTAGTATCATCACTTTTTCGTTTCTAAGCTGTATTTTGCACGAAAATTTTGTTTTCATTGCCATTTTTAAAACATGTTCAAAATTATCCCTTAATAAAAACCATCATTCCAGTATACACACTTTTCGTTTTTAGCACTGTTTTTGATGTTTTTTTGGTTTTTTTTGGCCAGAGTTCCCATTTTGAGTTTATAGTTCCCATTTCGAAGTTTAAATTTTTTGTTGCATTCTCTTTGTTACCTATGTCCTAAGGTCTTGTTCGCTTCTTATCCCATTTTCCTTTATTCGTCTCATTACCTTTCCAATCTTGCTTAGTTTCACATTTGCGCTTTGATTTCTTATAACGATGCTTTATATTTCTGATGGCTTCCTCCAATTATCTAGGCTCATCAAACTCAATCTTGTCTTTGAATGCTACTGGAAACCCACTGGTGAATATTTGAATCTTCGATTTCTCCTCCTTATGGTAACGCACATGCCTCAAAAAATCCAAGAATTTGCTAGTGTACTCCTCATCGGTCATGGATCCCATCTTCAACTCATAGAATTATTTTTCCCTGTCATCATAGTATCTCTTAGATAGATACTTCTTCTTGAAAAAGTCTCTCAAACTCTCTCCAAGTCAACTCCTCTTCATGAATACTCTGACATTCTTTACATATTCCCACAATTTTTTTCTTTACCTTTAATACTGAACGTAGCTATTTTGGCCTTCATGTTCTCTAATTAATCATGTAATCTAAATAGCTCATTCATCTCAAGCAACCATGCTTCTACATCTTATGACTTCTTCATTTATCCATCAAATGTAGGTGGATTTTCCTTATTGAACTCATTCGTAAAATATCCCCTATCACTCCTCCTATAAGGATGATAACGATGATGACCATGGTACGTATTTGAATCAGAACTATAGTAAAGCCTATGTCCATTGCCTCATCTATCATGTGTTTCCAATAACCTTCCATCTCTAATTGTGTCATCTTTATCAGACATATGCCCATCATGAGACCTACTACCATAGGTTCCATTAGTCTTGTCCTCTTATCCATGAATGATCCTAAGTGGTCCCTATGAAAGTTTGACAAGCTCTGAAGGATGACTACATTAACCTCTGCTTGTTTCTCTTGTGCCCTGGAAAGTGTCTCTTGTGATTGAATGATTATGTAATTATCTACTTTGCAACTTCTTACATTTTTCCTTCAAACTTCTCAAAGTGTCTGCTATGTGAGCGGAGTACTCATCACCATGTTGCTCATTTGATCTATATGGAGAATCTCATGAGCTATAATCCACTATTTTTCTAGTCATCCTTGATCTTCTTCTTCCTACATGTATATCATGTCAGCTAAACCAAAACATAAATATAACCAACATACCTCAGTATATTTTAGGGGAGGATAACTCATATGCAAGACCAACCATATTATCACAATACATGTATAATCATAATCATAACAATATATAGACATCATCTCAGTCATATGATGCCACAACTAGAACACCAACTAGACACAATGCATGCATAGAAACATATAGACACTGACATGCATAATTTATGCGTATACAACTAACATTCATGCACAACAAACACATCCCAACAAAAACATTATCAACTCGTACATGGAAAAATAAATGTAAAAATAACGACTTCCATGCATACATAACAAACACATATACCACAAGAATAACAAGCACATATGCAACTGGCATTTATGCATGAAAAATACATTTCGCTGATCTAGTCTAAGGGTTGAACCATGCTCTGATGCTAATTTGAAACCACCCTCCTTCCACTATTACCCAAGCTTATAGGTTCACTGGGGTAAATATGTGACAAATATTTACTATGATATGATTCAACTACCCAAGTATATTGAATGAAGTGGAATCTACAAAAGCAAGACCAAACTGACCTTCCTCATGAGCTACAGGATCGCTAGGGGCTAACCAACCACTCAAGGTGCCCAACCCCTTAGTTAACTTGTTTTTTAACTAAACTAACCTCTATTCACTCCCATGAAAATCCTTTCAAGCGATTGTAACCCTATATTCTCTCACACAACAAGGCCTCCATGTGAATACAATATTTTTAAAGCAGTTTTGTGCTAAGGAACCTGAAATATGAGCCACTTTTTCAGGGCTAGGACTTAGGCCTCTACCCAAAACTTGATGAGATTCTAAAAAATGATAAATAATAGGAAGATAAGGATTCTAATGAAAAAACTTGAACAAGGACCTGATATGACTCACCCTAACCATGACAGGAATTTCGTCAAACAAATCATGAACATGTAATATATAGGTCATAACAACACATATAAACATAGGTACCTCATACTTATCTGAGATTCATCAAGAAGGTCTGATGCCCTCTCATAATATTTGGATTATCATCTATTAGGTCATTCATTCATTAACTATTCATATACTAATCAGAACATGATGAGATCCATAACTCAAGACTATCATAAAACCATACTTTTAACCAACATATAACCAGACGAATAACAATAATAGAACATCCACCATAGACACAATAACAAGTACATTTATACATAGAACATAAAAGGAAAATAGCTCTTATTAACATATGCAAATCCAACCAAGTCAGGGACTTCCATGTACCACCCAACCATATATTGGGCAGAACCAAATCTATTTTTCATCCCGCCACCCCCATGCCATATTCCAAGATTGAATGTGGGATCTCATGGAATAACCAATCAAAACTAAACTAGGGCTTCTAAAGGCCAAACCACCTCAACCCTATACCAATGATTCCACCTAATGGTCATACATCATTAACCATCACCAGATCGGTCTCTACCCAAGTTGTCCAAGGCTTCAGAGCATTTGTTCCAACCCGGATTCAAGGACTAGTAACTCAACCCACAGTTGCTGACATGCTCTAAAGCATTTGTCAAACCAAGGCTTCCAAGACTATTAACTCAACCCACCAAGGGCTCTAGAGAATTTTTCTTTCCAAGGCTTCTAGGACTAGTAACTCAACCCAAGTTGTTACAAGGCTTCCAGAGAATTTTTCCAACTAAGGCTCCATGAACTAATAACTCAACCGAAAACCATAAGGAACATGAGAACCAACTAGAAAACAAAATATAAAACCCATAATACCATGGCTATCCAAGAAATGGAAAGGCTAGGAAAAACCATTGTCAATCTAGGCAATCCTGCATGCCTATGACAAATCATAACTATGAAACCACATGCATGTGCCATGCATGCCAAAACTAGCAAGGAAATCATACATGCAACTTGGTACCTGCAAGAAAAACTTGTTGTAGCCACTAATCCTATTGTCCTCTTGCACTTTCCTTCTCTTCCTTTGCCTTCTTGCTCCAAATCCAAGGTATCCATAATCCTCCAAGAGTGCTCCAAGAAAACTCTAAGTTTCCAAGAGTGTGAGAGAGATAATAGAATGAGAGTGCCAAAGACTGAACTGACCAAAGAAGTGAACTGATCCTCAGAAGCCTTTGAAGATAATCAAAGGATTCTGACTTCAGTTTTACCAAAAATTGTGTTCATGTGAGTTTTTCTGGTATATTCATTTTTTTTTCAGCATATGTTCAAGGTAACATAGGAGTTAGTGTAAGGTTAAGTTAAGTATTAACTTCCCTAACAACCCACTGCAAAGTTATAATCATCACTGAGAATAGCTAATTAAATAGGTTGTTTAAATTAGTACCTCTACATCATTTAAGTGTTTCCTTCTTTCATCTCTTGAATGTATATGTGTTGGTTGTAGAAATTTCTTTTCTCGCTTCTATTATATTTGATAAATTAACTATTCAGGATGAATATTTAATTTATCATATATCTTCTTCTTTCCTCTGTCAAAATCAATTGAAGGATTATATGTTGTTAGTAGTGAAAATCAACACTTTGAAAATCTCAGAAGTTGTTGAATTGTATAATTGTAAATGGCTTGAATCATTGTTCATCCATTTAAGTTAAATCCCTCACTTAGATGCTTTGGCACTGTTCCTGAGCCTAGAAATTTCTTCAAAGATACAACATTAGATTGCCGCAATTACTAGGGAACGAATTTTGAAGTTCATTTTCCCTGGGACAATGATAAGACTTACCTCTTAATGGTAAATAAGAGGCTACCAGGCTAAAATTCTTCACTTAGAGACTTCATAAATTAAATATGGCTTCATGCAAGCATAGCGGATCTCACTCTGATCCTAAACTTTCCACTCCATTATCAGATCTAAAGAGACTTGTGGAAATTGCTTCCCTTAGACGTAGAATTGAAGAGTCTACTTCTACTTCTCTTCCACCTGAAACAATCTCACACTCTGAGCACTTTGAATCAATTCCTATCCTTGCCAATTATCATATTTACCACCTAAAGTCTTAAAACTTCTTTCTAAGGGAGTAGATCTACAATTTTATTTATTAGCTAATCAACTTGAATCCTTTGAGCTTCATGTTTCCTTTTCATAATAATTTAGATTAGAAAAGCTCGAAATTGAGTTGCCTGAATTTAAACTTAGTGATTTTATATCCTTTATCATACACACTTATCATTCTACTTCTGCCAAGCCTAAAGACGAACTTAAAATTTACACAAATCCTTTAGCTTTTGAAGATCAATAAAATATTGTTCCTAAAGTTCAAAAGTTAATTGTTTATCCTCAGCTTCCAAAGAAACCTATAATTTCAGACCAATCGTCTTCCAATAAAGATTTATCTCCTTGACAAATAATTTTATCTCAACAACAGATGGTTGGATTTAGACTAATTGTGACAGCTTGTTATGAAACACTATTACTTCCACCAACAAATCAAATCCATGGCTTTCCTGAAGGATATTTAAAACATCTACCCAGATTTAATGGAGAAACAAAACCACCGGTAGAGGATCAGTTGTCTGCATTCATTGACTTTGCAGATAATATGAACAAAGAATATGAAGATGTTTATATGAGATTGTTTGTTCAATCATTAGAAGCAAATGTCGGGGTTTGGTTTAGACAGTTATGTGAAAATTCTATAAATTCATGGACAAAATTAACAAATATCTTCATAAACAAATGGGAATAAAAAAGGATCATGTTTATTATCTAACAAAATTTGAAGACTTAAGAAGGAATCCTGGAAAACCTGTTACAAAATTTATTAAAATGTTTAATAAGATTTATAATAAGATGCCACCAAATTGTATACCTTCAGTTGTTGCAGCTAAAGCCATATTTTCTTATGCATTCAATTATGATTTTGATTTAATGTTAAGAGAAAGAAAATCAAAAACATTAGCAGATATGCAAACCAATGCAATTGAGGTAGAAGCTAATAGGGAAGCATCAGGTAAATTGAAGGCAAAAGTAGAAAAAATATAGAGGAAATTGAAAGGTAAAGAAGAAAGTGGTTTTTCATCAAAGAACAAAGAAGAGGAACACGAAATTGATGAGATTACTTCATTATTAAGAAATTTGTCTAATCGAATTTCAAGGATGCAAACTCAATTAAGAGCATCATAACAAAATATAAATAGACCTATGGGACAATATATAAGACCTTTTTAGTGACAAATCTTACAAAGTGAAAGATTGAACAATGATTAACAAATCCAGCCTCCATTTATGATTGATGATCATGACCCTGAAAAAGTAATACCGGTTGTGACTAATGATATCAATTATTTTTCTAACCAAAAATCTGAAAACGTTATTGTCCCTCTCAATCAAATCCATCCTCTTCTTCAAAATAAAGAATCATCTGAAATTTCTAAATATCAAGTTTTTTCTGAATTTCTTTTATTGCTGGGCTAATTAAAAGAAATGACTTGAGACCTAGACAAGGCCCAGGTAGACCTATAAAAAAGGTTACCTTTGATGTGCCACAATATAAATCTACTGAAACTTCATTTGTTCAAGCTCAAAGCCAGCCACATGACCAATTAACTGTAGGAAAACATGTTTCACATGTTTTTAATGTGGAAACGGAATTAGAAAAGGTAAAAATTCCAATTCCTTTATCTAAACTTTCAAGAAATCCAGGTTATAAGCAGCAAGTTTCCAAATGGACACATTATTCGAGTGTATAGATTGAAGGAGATGTGATTAGCCTATAAGGTGAGAAACCTTTTGTGGTTTTTGGTCCTAGTTTGGATATGATGGATGAACGTGTTCCACCTTTCTATGTCACATTAAAAGTTCATGATTTTCTTTTGTATAATGGTATGCTAGATTCTATTGCTTCTCACAATTTAATGCTTAAAGTTACTATGGACCAGCTTCAAATGCAAACCACTAGGCCCTATCATGATTTGTATACATTTGATTGAAAGAAGGTGCCATGCTTGGGGTTAATCAAAGATCTAGTTGTCACCCTTGCCCATATTCCTGTAAAGAGCATGGCAAATTGATATAGTAGTGATAGATATCCCTCCCAAATTTTGTAAGTTGTTATCAAGATCCTGTTGTGGTAAGCTTGGAGGAAGCTTACAAATGGATATGTCTTATGCTATCATCCTTGTTTATGGAGGAGAATGACTAAGATTGTATAGAGAAGTAAGGTTTGTAAATACTATGTGTAATGCTAATCAAGCAGTAAATCACCCTATATATGCCATTGATCAAGATTTAGGGTGTTTTATTTTAGATGTAAATGATGAATGCAATGTACAAAACAAAATTGAAGATACTATAAATGTTCCTCAGTCTTCAAAGAATGATGTATGGAAAATGTATTTTGATGGAGCCTTTTCTAGAGATGGAGCTGGAGCTGGGATTGTTTTGATTTCACCTGAAAATAAAAACATCACTCAATATTTCAAGTTAGATTTTGAAGTCACTAACAACGTGGTAGAATATTAAGCTTTAATATTTGGATTAGAGTTAGCCAAGAAAATGAAGGTGCAAAATTTGAAAGTATTTGGTGATTCATAATTGATAGTGAAACAAGTTATAAATCTTTGTCAAACAAAACATAATAGATTAAAGGATTATATAAATGAGGTATGGGATTGTGTGGAGAATTTTTTTCAAGCTTTTAACATCTCAACTATTCGAAGAGAAGATAACATACCTACATATTCCTTGGCAGTTTATGTAAGCACTTTCAAAATTCCAGATTATGTACAATTACAGTATCAAATTGAAGTAAAGTACAGACCTTCTCTTCTTGATAACTTAAGGCACTGACAAGTTTTTGAGGATGATGAGAAATTGAATACTTTTTTTCAAACTATTAAGGAATTTTTTTTCTCACATATTGAAGAAGAAAATAGTGATGTGATAAAAAGAAAATATTTCTTCATCCATATACAAATTTGAAACAAAAAATAGTTGATCCTGATATTATACAGTTGCCTAATAATTACATTGCTAAAGGACTAGTTCCTCTTGAAAAATTGTTTGATCAAAATGATGTACAAGATCTTCATTGTCAAATTCACAACAAGAAAATACACAGGATTGCAATATTGGTACTACAGAAGAAGTAAGAAATATCAAAATCTAAACAACCTTGCCACAGGATGTGAGAGATAAATATATCAATTTGTTCAAAGAATATAAAGATGTATTTTCATGGTCATATGAAGATTTGAAGACCTATGATACAACTATTATTGAGCAAAAAATTCCTTTGAAACCAGGAGCTAAACCATTTTAGAAAAAATTGAGAAGAATTAATCCTATCTTGTTGCCAATAATTGAGAAAGAAATAAGGAAATTTCTAGATGCAAAAATAATTGTTCCTTTAAGATATTATGAATGGGTAGCTAACATGCTTCTTGTTAGGAAAAATAATGGAGAAATAAGATTGTGTTTATTTTAGAAGCCTGAACAAATTTTCATTGAAAGATAATTATCCACTGCCAAAAATGGATCAATCGCTTCAAAGAGTAACAAATTTTGACAGGATTTCAATGTTAGATGGTTTTTCTGGATATAATCAGATTCTAGTCAGTCAAGAAGACAGAGAAAATACATCTTTCACAACACCATGGGGTACCTTCATGTATGCTAAAATGCCTTTTGGTTTAATCAATGTTGGTGCAACATTTCAAAGAGCCATGGATTTGGCATTTGTCAGAAAGGTAAATAAATTCATAGTAATTTACCTTGATGATTTAACTGTATCTTCAGAATATGATGCAAAACATATCAAACACTTGAAGAATTTTTTTCACAGATGTAGAAAAATTGGGATTTATCTTAATCCCAAAAAATCAGTATTTGCCATGATGGAAGGGAAATTGTTAGGACATATCATTTCAAAGGAAGGAGGCACAATTGACCCTAAAAGAGTCTTAGCAATTTAGTTAAGCAACCTGCACAGAACATAGAAAGAAATTCAATCATTTTTAGGGAAAATAACTTTTTTAAGACGGTTCATACCAAATTATGTTGAGATTGTCAAGGATCTTACTAATATGCTTAAGAAAAATCAGAAAGTTAAATGGAGTGCACAAGCTATATTTTCATTTTCTTGGATTAAGAAAGGAATTTAAGAGGCACCAGTACTTGCCAATCCTAATTATTCAAAACCCTTTAACATTTTCTCTTTTTCTTTAGACACCACAATAGTAGTAATTTTATTGCATAGAAATGAACAGTATCATGAGCAGCCTATTTCTTTCTTTAGCAACTTATATGGGATGCAGAACTGAAGTATGAGATAATTGAAAAACGGGCTTATGCTTTAGTTCAAGCCTTGAAATATTTTAGAATCTATGTACTACATTCTCCTATAATTTCTTATGTACCTAACAATGCAATAAAAATAGTGTTGACTCAACCTAATACATATGGGAAAAGGAGGAGACAAATTGTTAAGATCCTGGAGTTTGATTTGGATATCAAACCAACAAAGCTAGTTAAGGGACAAGGTATAGGTAAGCTGTTGGCATAATCAAATTGTAAAATTGTGGGCATCAATTGAATCATGCAGGATTCAGATCCTTCACAGGATAAGAATCCACAAGAACGTTCTTCTGCTTCAAAGGAGAAGAATACACAAGAACCTTCTTCTAGCCCAGTACATGTACTACTTCCTTTGGATATTGATGAAATTTTTTTATTATCAGATTGGTATAAAGACATTGTACATTTTCTGCAAGATTTTGAATATCCTCTTGAATTCACAAAGAATCAAAGTAGCTCTCTTAAACTCAGTGTAATGAAATATTGTATAGTAAATGAAAATCTATATTGGAAGGACCCATTGAACATTCTTTTATTGTAATTAACTGAAAGTGAAACAAAAGGGGTGATTGAAAATTTTCATGAAGGAGTGTGTGGAGGCCACTATGCTTGGAAAGTAACAATACACAAAATAATCATAGCATGATTCTATTGGCCAAAGTTGTTTACACAAGTTGGTTCAAAGGTATGAAGTTGTATTCCTTGTCATATTTTTGCAAGAAAACAAAGATTAGTTTCCCTCCCTCTCATTCCAGTTTCAGTTGAATCTCCCTTCTTATATTGGTGACTACACTTTATTAGTGGAATAGTCCCTTATTCTAGTAATCAACATAGGTGGATACTTATAGAAACTGAGTACTTGACAAAGTGGGTAGGGACTATTCCTTTGAGGAATGCAACTGATTCTATGCTCTTGAGTTTTATTGAGGAAAAAAATCTATCTAAGTTTGGTTTTCCAAGACAAATAGTTATAGATAATGCTCAATTTTTTAGTTCCATTAAAATGATTGAGTTTTGTCAAAAATATCAAATTTCATTACATCACTCTACATCTTATTATCCAAAATGGAAGGGCTATCAGAATCATCAAACAAAAGTCTGATTAAAGTTATCAAGAAAGTGTTGTAAGATCATAAAACAAATTGGGATAATCATTTAAAATATGCAGTATGGGCAAACATAGTTTCACACAAAATGTCTACTGGTAAATAAACTTTTAAACATGTTTATGGAACATAATCTATTTTCTCTGCTCAGTTAGCATTTCCAGTCATGAAGATTTTGCGGGATTCATATGAGGATACTAATAATTTCTCAAAAAGGATAAATCAAATCATTGAAATAAATCGGGACAAAGAAGAAGTACAACACAAACTTCTACAATATGAAGACAAGATGAAAAGTTAGTTTGACAGAAAAGCTAGAGAAAGGGAATTTCAGACAAGGAGACTTGGTTCTGTTTTGAAACCAGCTATTGTGCTCCACAACAACCCCCCATTTCATAACATTTTATTTACAAAATTATTATATGAAATGGGTCCCTTTAGAAGTCAATTGGTATCAATATCGCATTATTTGTAAAAGGTCCGCAAACCCAATGAAGGCATTATATAAAACCTTTTGAAAAACCCATATTGAATCAAATATAACAATCTTTTATCATTGCGATAAAGCGATCGCAATATCGCATATCGCAATGACATAGAAGACGCAAATAAGTGACATATGGGATCCCGCTGATGCGATATCGCTATCGGCTATCGGCAAAACTCCATGCACATCATAAAGCACCCCATGCCATTAGTCCCGACGCGATGCGCAATCGGCAATCGGCGATACTTTATATACAAGATAAGCACCTTAAGTCATTCACCCCGTTCCGATGCAATTTCGCAATCGGCAATCGGCAATCGGCAATATCCCATGTATAATAATAAGGCGCCTAGATTCTACCCCCGATGCGATGCGATTTCGCTATCGGCGGTCGGGGGTATGCTATCCGTATGTTTATATAACACCTATTCTCCCGATGCGATGCGATATCGCTATCGGTGATCGGCGTTTCAAAATTGCCAACATAAAGATTTAAAGTGTTCCCGATGCCCGATTGCGATATAGCGCAGATTTTGAAAAAGCCGTTAAATGGAGGGATATTATGATACATTCGTATTTAAATTTTGATCTCTTAAATAATCCATCACCTGCACTCAACTGCCAAAATATCCATAGCACGCTTAAGCGAGTCATTCAGCCGAATAATGGTGTAATGAGCATTTAAGAGGTGGCAGGCCTTAAACGACCATTTAATGTATCTGTAAGATCTTCCCATGGATTGGATCCGCAACCATTTTTAAGAGTTAATCTCTCAGCACGCTTCGATTGATATATCTTTCCCGTATTGGATTTTCATTAGCATATCTCTGTGTTACGTCTATTCTCGCCGCTGTGCAGAATTCATCCATAGAAGGAAGCTCAAACAAGATGGGGAAGAAATCTAAGAAGACCGCAGGCGCTTCCACTACACCAGCTGCAAGACAAGCTCTCGTGGACAAGAAGAAGGGCTTAATATCTGATACTACATGCATGGGTCTCACCAGAGTTACTTAGCAAGGCACTTACAACCTAATTGAAGCCGAAGAACCAGTAAAGACAGTAACAGAAGCTACTGCGGATCCTACTCGGAAGTCTGAATGTACTCTCAAAGATTTAGCCGACTCTTTCCTTCACGGAATAGCGGCCAGGGAGAAAATTCTCCCATACACAGACGTAGTGCGGTGGGCGATTCAAGAAATCCCAATCTTGGATAGAACTCTCAGCACTAGAGATGGAAGAATCTTCGGATCGTTCAGGCCGGATGATCTAAGGCAAATGTATCATTTGCCCGAGCCGGATAAGATATATAATAAAGCGTTCCTGGAGAAGTTTGCAAGCGAAAATGAAGTTGAATCAGAACCCATCCCGGATTGGAGACAAAATCCAGCCAAACACAAACACGAATCTTCCGGTAAGTACTCGGTTGATTCTCTTGCTTCTCCTTATTGCTATGCGGGAATAATGATGTGTAGATTATGGGGATTGCATGACTCTGCTAATTTTACCATAGAGATGGTTCCTCTAATGGAGGCAGCTGTAAACGGTATAATTATGGATTGGGCCACCATCCTTTCTGAAAAATTAGCACAAGCTGTGCGTGATTTTAGACATCAAACTGTCATCACTGAAAGGAAAATTCCCCCATTCTATTACAGTGCATATATCTTAGATACACTATGTTTCAATTCTGAATTTCCCGTGCTCGGCTGAAGGTGGACGCCACAAGATCCCACGGCTATCCACATATACCATCAGAAACTATGGAAGTCCTCTTAAAAGCACCATCTGTACCAAATCTGCAATGGCTTTATGGTGCCTATTCATTATTCTATTTTTGATAAACCCATTCCCAAGATTTCCTATCAAGCTTCGTTTGATATAACAGCAGTAGCAAGTTGGTTTGGAGAGGAGAGATTTACCTACATAAGAGTTTTCGGCAGCCAAGCCAACCCACATGTTCTCCCTTTGTATATACCAGATAAACTGCTAGCAAGAGAAATCGCTTATCAAATTATGGCTAAGAGTGTTACACAGACTCTCAAGAAAGAAAAGAAGAGGGGCTGGCCCTCTTTTCCCTTGAGGTGTGGTGTCTATACTCTGCATGATCTCAAACATGCAGAAAAGGAAGCCACAAAGATTCAATCCTTAACTCTGGCGACTATCCCAAACATGCCATATGATCCAAAGAAAGTTGCCTACAATGCACTAGAACAGGCCAAATTGACAAAATTTGAGCACAAAGAAGATATGTTTGACGACCTATTCGTTGAAGCCGAAACAATAGGTCAGGCTAAAGAACTCGCTCGAATGAAATATAATGATGAAGAGCTGACTGAGTTTAATAAGCTTAGAGAACAGAGGTTGCAAACTCTGCCTCTAGATTTACTAGCAACAACCCCGGCGACATCATCAAGCGAGCCTGTTCGGCAACAGTCAAAGGAACCTCTGGTTGTAACAAAGGATCATAAAAAGGAACAGGAGGAAAGGCAGAGAAAAGAAAAAGAAGAAAGGCAGAAGAGAGCACACGAGGAACAACAAAAGAAAGAGCAAGAGGAAAGGCAGAAGAAAGAACAAGAGGAACAGCAGAAAAGAGAGCAGGAAAAGGTGCGGAAGGAGTCCCAAGCTGAAAAGGAAAAACAAACCACCACTGATGTCAATATAGATACTACTATTGACCCTAATTTGCTTCAAGAGTGGAAGCAATTTGACTCTATCATCAGTGGGTTGGAATGTTCCAAGGATACGGACACTTCCAAGACAAACGATATATAGGACATCACTTCACCTCAGGTTCTAAGTGGAACCAGCGGCCCACCCATTTCCAAGGATGTTGAGATAATACCGAAAGACCCCTCCGACCAAATCATTCTCCAGGTAGAAGATATTCCTCCCCTGGATGTTTTCTACAGCCCGAGGCATAAGGCAGTGCTAAAAAGACAAAGGAAAAGGAGGAAGATTGATCAACCTCCCCTTTTTCCAGAACAAACTATAACGGGCAGCGTGGTTTGGAAGGAGGAATTCGACCCCTCCGATGACCTAACAAAACTGTCACAGTATGCGGGAGCCTATTCGGCAGCAACAATCGACAAGGCATCGGAGGTAAGTCTTCTACTAAAGACTAAGGACCAAGAAATTTTCACATTACAGGCAGAGTTGGCTGAATCAAATCAGAAGGCAGAGCAGGCGGAGCAGCAGTTGTTGACACAACAACAATTGAACAATCAATTAACTCAGCAATTACAGGCAGAAAAGCAAAGGGTCGACCAAAACGCAATCCAGAAACAGAAGGAATTATCGGAGGCATTAGCACAATTAAGGGCAGCAAACGAGCAAATGATGAAAACAAAAGATGAGAAAATCGCTCAATTGTCATCGCAGCTCGAAAAGATAAAGGGCGCTCAACAGGTGGGTGAATTCAGAGCAGAAGCAGTGCAAATAAACACTGCATTAATATCCCAAATTAGGCTCCTGTGTCAACAAATCGCTCAGGCAGAGCCATTGTGTGAGCTAACGACATCCATAAATCAGCAGGTAGAGAAAGCCAGGAATGAGTTAGACCAAGCCGAAGAGATCATAACCGGATATCTTGACTGGCAAGATTCTGATCAAGGGAGAGAAGCAAATTTTCCCAAGATTTCAGAAACATATAAAGACATACTTTTCACAGAATGGCACACTCAGGTGATGAAAGCAGAAAGGGCAGCTTCAAGATGTAAATCAACTTCCAGCAATCTGGTTGATCTAGTTAACAACACTCTCTAGTTAGCAAATATGATTTCCCAATGTACACCAGGAAAGATGACAACAACAAATACATTGGAACAATCATGCTCTCCTGATTTAGAGGAGAAAGGGAGATTAATCGCTGGGATTAATAGCTTAACTATGGAAGCATATTGGCTCTTCCTGGTAAAGCCGCATACACAGAGAGCCGCCCTAAAGTGCCTAACAGATGCAATCGGGTGTATAATCCCCGATATTCAGGATGCCACCTATGCCGCCCAGCTCAGTTCGCGCCTCAACAAACCTCCTGAAGTAGAGCCAATGCTTGCGATAAGTCAGCTCAGATTTAAAGGCAAGCAACCTACCTGATGAATCATGCCGCCGATTGCCAGATCGATGAGGAAAATAGGATCAAAATTTATTGATACCGATTTAGTTGCATTTCAGTTTAATAGATATTTAGATTAATTTAGTATTTATAGACCCTTTCATTGTTTTGGAAAGGGTCGTAAAGTTTTGTACCAGACTTAAAGATTGAAGTTTGCACTATTGTGCTTCAGTCAATATTCTTTATGAAACTGGACCAGTCTTTCTTAATTCAGCAAAGAAGCTTTTTATGCAATTGTGCACTATTGTCGTTGTTGTGAATGTTTCTGCGTTGAAGAAAGAACTACAAGTAGCGATTGATATCGGGAGTGTCAAAGCAGCTCATATGGTATTTCTATCTATGTCTGAATTCATTCCTGTTATGTGAATTGTTATTTGATTACCCTTGCTATTGTTGATTATATGCATGTGCTGTAACAACAGATCTACATTCATACCACTATTGGATGTTTTATGATATGCTTACCTTTTAATCATGTATATGTCGATAATATAAATGATGAGTGCGGTAATATTGCTGTAATCGCTGGGCTTAACTATTTAGGCACAGTAATCTTGAATGAATTAATATCTATGTCTGATCGATGGAGTCATCTATATGCCTGTCCTTAGACACAGACCATTAAACGCTGCACTTTAAAGTTCAATAGATTCCCGGGATAGGTTATAGTTCTTGTATTCTTGTTAAATAGTTTAGTTATCCGCCCATCGCTAGCTTAGTTTTATAAATCATCCATTCATCCCGATTATCTACTTTTGGGAAACTGGTCCCATTATCCCCAGTCGGAGCCACTATTCCAAACGGAAAAGGAGCTGTACTAAGGTCCGGACCGGGTGGTTATCCCCGATGTTGTTGCAGCGATTTTCGAGGCATCAACATTTTTGGCGCTAGAAGGAGGGCCAACGACTATGAATGGCACATAAGCCAAAACCTATAAGTCATTCTAAGAGCAATCCTCCCTCCGAATCTCCTTGGTCTTCCTATTTGCATACTGGTTCCCCAGTACCCAAACAAGAAGAAGAGGAATCAACTACCACTGCTCAAACCCATCATACTCCAGAACAATTAAGTCTTGAATCACCTGAAGTCCAGTCTCTTATCCACAAACTTCAGAGCTTCTTGATTTCACCACAGAAATCTAAGGTATCACAAAGCAGTGCGACTTCGCAGTTCAATTTAACTCATCCTCTCACCAGACTTCAGAGCGAAAAGCTCGGTATTGAACCCACTGAGTTCCCTTTACCCAAAAGGAAAAAGGCGAAGAAAAATACTGAAGGATCTGATAGTGAAGGGCTTTCATCCACATCCTCCATTGCATCTTCCCCTCTGCAAAGTCAACCATCCACTCCCCCATTACATATTGTCGTTCACCAGGGATTAGAAGCTTCAACATCTCAACCTGCCCACTCCTCAGTATTATTTCCTTCTCATACGTCTGGAATTCCAACAGTAGTATCAACCACTGTTGCTATTACAATGGCAGATCCATGGACCAGACCTGGTGCAGTCAACATGCCTGCGCCATTGCATCCATTACCAGATTATCCTGAAAAATGGCTACCCAAGTTTAATCCAGGTGATGGAACCCAAGCTGAGGAACACATCAATAATTTCATGTTAGCAATCAACTTGAAAGGAATAACAGAACAAGATGTTGTTGTTAGAATTTTCCCCTACACCTTACAAGGATCAGCAGGATCCTGGTATTTTTCTTTACCCTCTGGTTCCATTACCAGTTGGAACACTTGCCAAGAGCAGTTTCTTACCAAATATGGAGATGATAGGTCTTTGGCTACCTTAATAAACGATCTCTCCACTCTTAGAATAGAACACAGGGAACCAATTAAGGAATTTAATGCACGCTTCAGTAAACTCCTAAATAAAATCCCTACAGCCTCCAAACCAAGCGAACAAATTCAGAGCGAATGGTATATAACAGCTCTGCCTGCCAATATAGCCATCTTTGTAGATAGAGCAGGGAAACCTACCTTAGACGAAAATATGAAAGAAGCGCTTGCTGTGGAAAAACGCATCAATGCCCTGGAAAAGAAAGCTGCCCTGGAAGACAGAAAAGCCAAAAAAGTCTCTTTCAAATATGACTCAAAGAAAAAGACCCCAAAATACCCATACGACATGGAAGGTTTGAAAAAGGTCTTAAAAATGTTATCAAATGAAATGGTCGAAATAAAGAAACAAGTGGCCGAAACCTCAAGCAAAATACCCTTTAGAAATTTTAAGAGAAATGAGTCAAAACCCCCAAATGTCATATCTAACGCAGACTTAGAGCAAGAAGAAGAAGAGGAAGAGGAAACAATCGCACCAACTGATGATGAAGAAGAAGTAGTAGAATGTCATGGAATGTGGGATTTTATACTCCCCAACTCCGATACTGATAATGAAGAAGAGGCATTCCCAGCTACTACTAGGAGCAAAAGTACTCTTGAACCTGTTCAGGTATCATCAAAGAAGAGGAGTGCAGGTGCCACTACAACCAAAGAAAAAACACCTGCAAAGAAATCACCTGCAACAGTTTCCCAAAACCAGCCTTCAACTTCTAATACTCCTTCAACATCCAAAACATTAGTCGTATCCGATTCAATGGAGTATAATATTGTTGATGACATGAAGAAAACTAAAGCAAACATTACTATGTTTGAGCTTAGTAAATTAAAGCATCAGCAGAAATTACTTCTTAAAGAATTGAATGCTGTTCCCTCTACATCGCTTCCCAGTGCAAAAGCCGCTAATGATTCATGCCAACCTCCTCCAGGTATGGTTGAAGCTACCGATTCAGTTCTAATTGGAGATAGATCAAATTTTCATACTCCACCCTTCTTGCTAACATATGAAATTTATAACAGAAACCTGCACAACTGTTTAATCGACTCAGGGGCATCATCTAACATAATGCCAGCTTCAGTTTGCTCTAAACTGAACATTGAACCCCAGAAGTCTGCTATTCATATTGTACAGTTGGACAGGACCAAAGTGCAGGTTGTGGGAGAAATTAATTCCATAACTATCAGGTTGTCTGCTGATCCTAGAGTAGTACAAAGGATTGACATCCTAATAGCCGATATACCTGAATTTTACGGTTTAATTCTCAGTAGGGATTGGTCCGAAAAATTGCATGGGTATATTTCCACTGATTGGTCACATATGTGGCTTCCCTACAAGGGCAAGCCAAATCAAATAAGGATCGATCGAGAGAAACATATGACCCACACAGTTAATGAATTTGAGCAAGAAAACCAACATGTAGCGTTCAACAACAACATTTTGGGGAATTATTCGTCAGAATCATTCTTTGGCAACTTTGTTGCCCAACCATCTCCTTTTTCAGTCAATCATTTTACATCTCAGATTGAAAATTTTTCACAAACTGATAAGTCTAGATGTTTCAATGATGCTGAGAAAACTGTAAATACTTTTGTTAATACCTCTTTATTTTGGTCTTTATATTTTGATGGCTCCAAGTCCAGCGAGGGCTCAGGAGCAGGTTGCATTTTGGTTAGTCCACAAGGAGAAAAGACAATGCTGTCCTGTAGGCTGGAATTCGAATGCACTAACAATACAGCCGAATATGAAGCCTTAGTCCAGGGACTGTATAAAGCGATCGGTCTTAAAGTGCAATACTTGAAAGTATTTGGCGATTCTGAAATTATTGTTAAACAGGTGAGGAATGCAATTCATTGTCTTTCAAATCACCTCAAGCACTATCAATCGCTAGTACAAGAACTTACTTCGCACTTTTCCGCGTTCAACATTTCCTCCATCCCCAGGTCCCAAAACTCGGCAACCGATCTCCTAGCCAATGTAGCTTCCAAGCTTCTACCTTCTGAAGACTACAACCTAGATAGATTTTCCGTAGAATTGCTTTTTAGGCCTTCAATCCCCGACAATGTCACTAATTGGAGAGTATTCAACCATGATGAGGATATTTTACAATTTCTAACTTCTGAAAAGTCCTATGACGATCAAATTATTGAGGAAAATGACCATGATCTACAAATGAAAGAAATACCTCAGGAAAATGCAATTCCTAAGCCTGTGGTAAAGCTGGAAGATCTTTATGATATCAAAGACAGGTTTAAACCTGTAATTAATGCAAAGCTCCAAAGTTCTACCCTTAGGTTCGAATTGATAAATCTAGGTACTGAGCATGCCCCTCAAAATATTAATTTAGGATTAGGACTTTCCTTAGAAGAGAAGGAGGCATTCATCAAACTGTTAAGAAAAAATAAACAGGTTTTTGCTTGGAAATATGATGATTTGAAGACTTATGATACATCCATTATCCAGCATACCATTCCTATGCTTCCCGATCAGAAACCGATTCAGCAGAAGTTAAGAAAAATACATCCAAATTTGGAGAGCCAGATTAAATCGGAACTTAACAAACTCTTGAAGGCCAAGATTATTTTTCCTGTTCGACACTCAAACTGGGTCTCTAATATGGTGCCAGTCAGAAAGAAAAATGGCGACATTCGAATTTGTATTGATTTCAGAAATTTGAACAAAGCGAGCTTGAAGGACAATTTCCCATTACCTACTATGGAGCAAATACTCCAATCAGTAGCAGGCTCTGAATTGATGTCCTTTCTTGATGGTTTTTCAGGATATAACCAAGTTTTGGTTCATCCCGAGGATCAGCTTAAAACCACATTCAGAACAAAATGGGGAACGTATGCATATCAGAAAATGCCTTTCGGACTTATAAATGCAGGAGCGACATTCCAAAGAGCTATGGATATAGCTTTTAGAGGGTTAATTAATAGAACAATAGTCGTCTATCTAGACGATATTACTGTATTCTCTAAGGAGAGGTATAATCATTTGCATGACCTAAATCAAATCTTTCAGCGTTGCAAAAGATATGGTATTTATCTTAACCCTAAAAAGTCTTTCTTTGCTCTTGATCAAGGAAAACTCTTGGGTTTTATTGTGTCCAAAGATGGCATTTATATCGATCCTGATCGGATCAAAGAAATCTCTGAAATTCCTTTCCCACACAATAAAAAGTCGATGCAGTCGTTTTTAGGCCAGATCAATTTTGTTAAAATATTTGTTCCAGATTTTTCTCAAATTATTTTGCCACTTCAGACAATGATTAAGAAAAATGCAGTCTTTAAGTGGGGATCAGCAGAGAAGGAAGCTTTTGATCTAATCAAGCAATCAATAATCAACGCCCCAGCCTTGAATACTCTGAATTTTTCTAATCATTTTGCATTGTATACCATTGCATCCGACTTGTCTTATGCTGCAGTACTCACGCAACTAAATGATCACAATTTGGAAGCACCCATTTCGTTTTTTAGCTCAAATCTTCAGGGTGCTGAATTGAATTACTCCGATGTAGAAAAACAAGCCTTTGCTGTATTTAAAGCAGTCAAGCATTATAGACCCTTCCTTTTGAAAACCCACACAAAAGTTATAGTTCCTTTCCCAGCAATTAGGAAACTATTAATCCAAAAAGAACTAGGTGAAAAAAGGGCAAATTGGGTCACAGCGCTTCAAGAGTATGACTTAGAAATTAGGCCAGCAAAGATTGTTAGGGGCCAAGGTTTTTGCAGGATATTGGCAGGAGCATCCAACATTCCAGAATCAAGTGATACAGAGCAAACTGAAGAAATCAATTAGATAAGTGTTACTGATTCTGAATCACAATATGCATATTTAATCTTTTATTTAAAGAATGGTTATGCACCTCCAAACTTATCTTACAAGAACAAAAGGGCCATTAGGTTGAAAGCAAAGAATTTTACAATTATCGATGACGTGCTTTTTAGGCAGAATTATGATTCTATCTTGTTAAGATGCCTTGAGAAACCTGAAGCCCAAAAGGTTTTGCAGGAGTTACATGATGGACCAGCGGGAGGACATTTTGGAGCTGATACAACAACTCACAAAATTATTCATGCTGGTTACTATTGGCCTACTCTGTTTAAAGATGCCCATGAGTATGTAAGGAAATGCCTCAATTGTCAAACTGCTAGTGGAAGACAACGTAAATCAGCTTTCCCTCTGCAACCAGTCAACATTGAACAACCATTTGAGCAATGGGGATTGGACATCATTGGGGAGATTACTCCACCATCTTCCAAACAGCATAAGTATATCCTTACCGCTACCGATTATTTTACTAAGTGGGTGGAGGAAATCCCTTTAAAGACAACAAATTCTGAAGCAATCATTGAATTTATAGATCAATTCATCGTTACCAGGTTTGGTGTCCCAAATGCTCTTGTCTTTGATAATGCATCTTACTTTTCAGGCAATGCTATGTTTGATTTCGCTATTAAAAGAGGATTTAAATTAAAATATTCTGCTAATTACTATCCCCAGGGTAATGGTTTAGCAGAGTCTACTAATAAAAATCTGATCAAAATCATTAAGCGAACTATCGAACAAAATCATAAAAACTGGCACAAATCTTTATTGTTTGCATTATGGGTTGATAGGATAACACAGAAAGCTTCTATAGGATCTTCTCCGTTCAATCTTGTGTATGGAAAAGAAGCAGTACTACCCACAAATCTCGTTCTTCCTTCTTTAGCCCTAGTGCAGTTCATTGAGGAAAGTCCTTCCTCTTCTATTCAGCTTAGACATGACCAAATCCTAAAATTAGAAGAGGAAAGAGAAAAAGCCAGAATTATTCATGCCAAACATCAGCAAGTCATTAAGGCAGCTTTTGATTCAGTCTCATCCGGTTCAAAACAATTCCAAGTCGGTGATTTAGTTCTGAAATGGGACAAAGCCCATGAGGATAAGGGAAAACACACAAAGTTCCAGAAAATGTGGCTTGGACCGTTTCAGATCTGTGAAAAGATAGGCCAATCGACCTTTATATTGCAAGACTTATCAGGGTTGAGAGATTCTCTCCCCGTTAATGGCCTTATCTTGAAGAAATTCTTTAATTGAGGAGGTAACCCCTTCTCCTTCTAGTTTGATAGATTTTTGTAGTTTGTAGGATTTGCACAAAAAAATGTTATGAGGTATCCACTATTGACATTTGCTGTGTTTGAAAAGTTGTCCCACAGAAATAGCATGGATATTTGTTTTTTTAAAATAATAGAACTCTTAACCAAAAGGGATAATTTCTAGGAAATTAGGTATCATTGTATTCTGAAACTACAGTTCAAGTTTTGTGAACTCCTTTCAAAATTTAAAAGTATTGTAAATCATTCTCTGTTTTCAAATTCGTCTCAAAAGGTTATCAATATCAAGATAGAAGCCAATCCAACTTCAGCATCTTCAACTCTTACCCTGTCATCCATCAACTCTTAAGGAGAAGATTGTTCATCCCATTCACTGAAGTTTATGATTACTCAGAGTGTAATTCTAAAATATCTGATATTAAAGATAAGAGGTCTTATTGCAAGCCTGCTTACCATGTTCATAGGGAAATAGTTTAACTGACATTACCAATACTGCATACCAAAACAGGGTAATGGCATAAAATTACAAGACAAGGGGTCTCATCACGAGCCAGCTTGTTCAGTTAGACTACTACCAGTGAATGGCATTGGCAACAGCTGGCCACCAAACCAGGACAATGGCTTTTTATCTTATCAACAATAGAAAAGGAGATGAAATACAAAATATGAAAACATGTTTTGAATTCATTCTGTTAATCGCACTCTTAATTGAATGGAACAATGGACAATAACATGGTTAAAAGGTATCCCTGTCGAAACTATAAACGTTTGCTGGCAGCAGAGGCTCTACCTATGACAGATGAGTTCACTTTAAAAGCTGATTTGGAGAAGTTTTCTGTTTTATCATTATAAACTCAAAGAGGCTCATTTATAACTTAGAATGTATCTATTTTCTTAAAAAAGAGAGGAAATTAGCAAAAATAGATTCATTTCACTTGGAATGCATATATACCTAGTTATATTAGAATTTTCCCCTTTGATTAGAATTCTATTTTTGAAAAAGTTTAAGTATTTCTATACTTTTCAGAGATAACTGTTTCTTCCAGCGAATCGCCAATTGTTGTGCTCCACAACAACCCCCCATTTCATAACATTTTATTTACAAAATTATTATATGAAATGGGTCCCTTTAGAAGTCAATTGGTATCAATATTGCATTATTTGTAAAAGGTCCGCAAACCAAATGAAGGCATTATATAAAACCTTTTGAAAAACCCATATTGAATCAAATATAACAATCTTTTATCATTGCGATAAAGCGATCGCAAGATCGCATATCGCAATGACATAGAAGACGCAAATAAGTGACATATGGGATCCCGCCGATGCGATATCGCTATCGGCTATCGGCAAAACTCCATGCACATCATAAAGCACCCCATGCCATTAGTCCCGACGCGATGCGCAATCGGTAATCGGCGATACTTTATATACAAGATAAGCACCTTAAGTCATTCACCCCGTTCCGATGCAATTTCACAATCGGCAATCGGCAATCGACAATATCCCATGTATAATAATAAGGCGCCTAGATTCTACCCCCGATGCGATGCGATTTCGCTATCGGCGGTCGGGGGTATGCTATCCGTATGTTTATATAACACCTATTCTCCCGATGCGATGCGATATCGCTATCGGTGATCGGCGTTTCAAAATTGCCAACATAAAGATTTAAAGTGTTCCCGATGCCCAATTGCGATATAGCGCGGATTTCGAAAAAGCCGTTAAATGGAGGGATATTATGATACATTCGTATTTAAAGTTTGATCTCTTAAATAATCCATCACCTGCACTCAACTACCAAAATATCCATAGCACGCTTAAGCGAGTCATTCAGCCGAATAATGGTGTAATGAGCATTTAAGAGGTGGCAGGCCTTAAACGGCCATTTAATGTATCTGTAAGATCTTCCCATGGATTGGATCCGCAACCATTTTTAAGAGTTAATCTCTCAGCACGCTTCAATTGATATATCTTTCCCGTATTGGATTTTCATTAGCATATCTCTGTGTTATGTCTATTCTCGCCGCTGTGCATAATTCATCCATAGAAGGAAGCTCAAACAAGATGGGGAAGAAATCTAAGAAGACCGCAGGCGCTTCCACTACACCAGCTGCAGGACAAGCTCTTGTGGACAAGAAGAAGAGCTTAATATCTGATACTACATGCATGGGTCTCACCAGAGTTACTTGGCAAGGCACTTACAACCTAATTGAAGCCGAAGAACCAGTAAAGACAGTAACAGAAGCTACTGCGGATCCTACTCGGAAGTCTGAATGTACTCTCAAAGATTTAGCCGACTCTTTCCTTCACGGAATAGAGGCCAGGGAGCAAATTCTCCCATACACAGACGTAGTGCGGTGGGCGATTCAAGAAATCCCAATCTTGGATAGAACTCTCAGCACTAGAGATGGAAGAATCTTCGGATCGTTCAGGCCGGATGATCTAAGGCAAATGTATCATTTGCCCGAGCCGGAGAAGATATATAATAAAGCGTTCCTGGAGAAGTTTGCAAGCGAAAATGAAGTTGAATCAGAACCCATCCGGGATTGGAGACAAAATCCAGCCAAAAACAAACACGAATCTTCCGGTAAGTACTCGGTTGATTCTCTTGCTTCTCCTTATTGCTATGCGGGAATAATGATGTGTAGATTATGGGGATTACATGACTCTGCTAATTTTACCATAGAGATGGTTCCTCTAATGGAGGCAGCTGTAAATGGTATAATTATGGATTGGGCCACTATCCTTTCTGACAAATTAGCACAAGCTGTGCGTGATTTTAGACATCAGACTGTCGTCGCTGAAAGGAAAATTCCCCCATTCTATTACAGTGCATATATCTTAGATACACTATGTTTCAATTCTGAATTTCCCATGCTCGACTGGAGGTGGACGCCACAATATCCCACGGCTATCCACATATACCATCAGAAACTATGGAAGTCCTCTTACAAGCACCATCTGTACCAAATCTGCAATGGCTTTATGGTGCCTATTCATTATTCTATTTTTGATAAACCCATTCCTAAGATTTCCTATCAAGCTTCGTTTGATATAACATCGGTAGCAAGTTGGTTTGGAGAGGAGAGATTTACCTACATAAGAGTTTTCGGCAGCCAAGCCAACCCACATGTTCTCCCTTTGTATATACCAGATAAACTGCTAGCAAGAGAAATCGCTTATCAAATTATGGCTGAGAGTGTTACACAGACTCTCAAGAAAGAAAAGAAGAGGGGCTGGCCCTCTTTTCCCTTGAGGTGTGGTGTCTATACTCTGCATGATCTCAAACATGCAGAAAAGGAAGCCACAAAGATTCAATCCTTAACTCTGGCGACTATCCCAAACAGGCCATATGATCCAAAGAAAGTTGCCTACAATGCACTAGAACAGGCCAAATTGACAAAATTTGAGCACAAAGAAGATATGTTTGACGACCTATTCGTTGCAGCCGAAACAATAGGTCAAGCTAAAGAACTCGCTCGAATGAAATATAATGATGAAGGGCTGACTGAGTTTAATAAGCTTAGAGAACAGAGGTTGCAAACTCTGCCTCTAGATTTACTAGCAACAACCCCGGCGACATCATCAAGCGAGCCTGTTCGGCAACAGTCAAAGGAACCTCTGGTTGTAACAAAGGATCATAAAAAGGAACAGGAGGAAAGGCAGAGAAAAGAAAAAGAAGAAAGGCAGAAGAGAGCACACGAGGAACAACAAAAGAAAGAGCAAGAGGAAAGGCAGAAGAAAGAACAAGAGGAACAGTAGAAAAGAGAGCAGGAAAAGGTGCGGAAGGAGTCCCAAGCTGGAAAGGAAAAACAAACCACCACTGATGTCAATATAGATACTACTATTGACCCTAATTTGCTTCAAGAGTGGAAGCAATTTGACTCTATCATCAGTGGGTTGGAATGTTCCAAGGATACGGACACTTCCAAGACAAACGATATACAGGACATCACTTCACCTCAGGTTCTAAGTGGAACCAGTGGCCCACCCATTTCCAAGGATGTTGAGATAATACCGAAAGACCCCTCTGACCAAATCATTCTCCAGGTAGAAGATATTCCTCCCATGGATGTTTTCTACAGCCCGAGGCATAAGGCAGTGCTAAAAAGACAAAGGAAAAGGAGGAAGATTGATCAACCTCCCCTTTTTCCAGAACAAACTATAACGGGCAGCGTGGTTTGGAAGGAGGAATTCGACCCCTCCGATGACCTAACAAAACTGTCACAGTATGCGGGAGCCTATTCGGCAGCAACAATCGACAAGGCATCGGAGGTAAGTCTTCTACTAAAGACTAAGGACCAAGAAATTTTCACATTACAGGCAGAGTTAGCTGAATCAAATCAGAAGGCAGAGCAGGCGGAGCAGCAGTTGTTGACACAACAACAATTGAACAGTCAATTAACTCAGCAATTGCAGGCAGAAAAGCAAAGGGTCGACCAAAACGCAATCCAGAAACATAAGGAATTATCGGAGGCATTTGCACAATTAAGGGCAAAAAATGAGCAAATGATGAAAACAAAAGATGAGCAAATCGCTCAATTGTCATCGCAGCTCGAAAAGATAAAGGGCGCTCAACAAGTGGGTGATTTCAGAGCAGAAGCAGTGCAAATAAACACTGCATTAATATCCCAAATTAGGCTCCTGTGTCAACAAATCGCTCAGGCAGAGCCATTGTGTGAGATAACGACATCCATAAATCAGCAGGTAGAGAAAGCCAGGAATGAGTTAGACCAAGCCGAAGAGATCATAACTGGATATCTTGACTGGCAAGATTCTGATCAAGGGAGAGAAGCAAATTTTCCCAAGATTTCAGAAACATATAAAGACATACTTTTCACAGAATGGCACACTCAGGTGATGAAAGCAGAAAGGGCAGCTTCAAGATGTAAATCAACTTCCAGCAATCTGGTTGATCTAGTTAACAACACTCTCTAGTTAGCAAATATGATTTCCCAATGTACACCAGGAAAGATGACAACAACAAATACATTGGAACAATCATGCTATCCTGATTTAGAGGAGAAAGGGAGATTAATCGCTGGGATTAATAGTTTAACTATGGAAGCATATTGGCTCTTCCTGGTAAAGCCGCATACATAGAGAGCCGCCCTAAAGTGCCTAACAGATGCAATCGGGTGTATAATCCCCGATATTCAGGATGCAACCTATGCCGCCCAGCTCAGTTCGCGCCTCAACAAACCTCCTGAAGTAGAGGCAATGCTTGCGATAAGTCAGCTCAGATTTAAAGGCAAGCAGCCTACCTGATGAATCATGCCGCCGATTGCCAGATCGCTGAGGAAAATAGGATCAAAATTTATTGATACCGATTTAGTTGCATTTCAGTTTAATAGATATTTAGATTAATTTAGTATTTATAGACCCTTTCATTGTTTTGGAAAGGGTCGTAAAGTTTCGTACCAGACTTAAAGATTGAAGTTTGCACTATTGTGCTTCAGTCAATATTCTTTTATGAAACTGGACCAGTCTTTCTTAATTCAGCAAAGAAGCTTTTTATGCAATTGTGCACTATTGTCGTTGTTGTGAATGTTTCTGCGTTGAAGAAAGAATTACAAGTAGCGATTGATATCGGGAGTGTCAAAGCAGCTCATATGGTATTTCTATCTATGTCTGAATTCATTCCTGTTATGTGAATTGTTATTTGATTATCCTTGCTATTGTTGATTATATGCATGTGCTGTAACAACAGATCTACATTCATACCACTATTGGATGTTTTATGATATGCTTTCCTTTTAATCATGTATATGTCGATAATATAAATGATGAGTGCGGTAATATTGCTGTAATCGCTGGGCTTAACTATTTAGGCACAATTAATATCTATGTCTGATCGATGGAGTCATCTATATGCCTGTCCTTAGGCACAGACCATTAAATGCTGCACTTTAAAGTTCAATAGATTCCCGGGATAGGTTATAGTTCTTGTATTCTTGTTAAATAGTTTAGTTATCCGCCCATCGCTAGCTTAGTTTTATAAATCATCCATTCATCCCGATTATCTACTTTTGGGAAACTGGTCCCATTATCCCCAGTCGGAGCCACTATTCCAAACGGAAAAGGAGCTGTACTAAGGTCCGGACCGGGTGGTTATCCCCGATGTTGTTGCAGCGATTTTCGAGGCATCAACACCAGCTCACAAAAAGATGGAAAAGAAAGATCAACGCCTTAGAATTCAGCCTCTTCGAGGGGCAACCTCCTATACATTACACAAATGAACAATTCTTGGATGATACAAATGGCAAGACCTCCTTTCTATATATAGGAGTCTAAGGGGACATAATATAATCAGAGCCGACATAACAATAATAATGTAAGGGCACAATAATGACAATAGTGGGCTTCTATGGGGCACAATAATAACAATATGGGGACTACATGGGAACAACAATATAATAAGGGGGTTGTACTAATAACAATAAGGGGTTACACTAGTAGTATAGGGACCTAACATGTTCTAAGATGGGATGCAAGAAGAGAAGAAAAAGGAAAACATAGAAATTTTGACAATCTTTTGTTGAGACCTTTCAGTATTGCAGAAGTCAAAGGAAATAACACCTTCATTCTTTGGAATTTAGAGGGAGAATATTTCCCATTTCTAGTTAATGGGAAATATTTAAAGCAATATATCTAATACTGAGTAAGTTTCTGTTACAATCATTGTACATAACCAATTTCATTTACATTGCCAGAGTAAGTTTGGTTTTTCTACAGAAATGACTCCATAGCCCGAGGAGAAGGCACATGGATTTGCATGTTCTTTGCATCCCGCAAGGGGAAGCAGTCCCTAGATGGAGCCAATGTTGTAACTTCTTGTTACCTATGCAATTTATCTTTTAAATTGTATATTTTAAAAAAAAGAAGTTAATTTTGTCACGCACTTTGTAAAAAAGACGAGCATATGTTAAAATGTCACTTTAAGTTTGATATAAGCATGAATATTTCATTTAAAAGTTTTTTTAATATAAATAAAAGTGTCGCCGAAGAAGTTATCGTTTGAGCAGCTTTGGATGCTCCAGATCAACTCCACTATGATAAATGACTATTAAGGAATTGTGGGACCCCCTGCACTCCCAACCGTTAACGAAGGGGGAGGGTCTGCAAAATGGTGTTTCATTTACCACCCGATGTGATGTGTCAAATTTTCAAGGATTATGGGACCCCCCCCACCCCTGCAAATTGATTTTTCCCTCCACCATCACTCCCACCATTATTTCACTCTACCATCATTTCTGTCGAATTGGCCTCCACGATATTTCCCTATAATTTAACTATTTAAACATTAAATTATTAAATCCCTCCTGCTAACATCCTGATTGTCATTTATTGACGTGCCAGTAACGGATATTCAAACCATAGCTATTCAAACCCATTTGTAAATCCAAATTGACTTTTGTCAAGTGCATTATTCCTCATTTCTCCAATGTTTCCCACAGTACTCATTGACACCAAATCTGAGGATTGCAACAAGTAATCAGTGCTACCTGTTGCCAATTCATCGGTTATTCTCTTTCAAATATTCTTTATTCTTTTTATTTTCAAAATGGCCAGTCAAAAGGGTAAATCTAAGCTTTCCATTAAAATCCAAATCCTACCTCCCATGCCTAATTTAGATGAATTCCCTCTGGTTGATACTCAATTTAAAATCATAGAGGCCCAATGTGAATTTTACCTGTAGGAGCTACATAATTGAAAATTTCAGAAGTTCGAAGATGCCAACTATGAATTCAGTTTATGGGAGTCCATGTTACCCAAATTAATTTTCCCCCAAACTCATCATTTCCCTGAATTAGTTACCTGGTGTGAAAATTGCTACTTACCAAGTCAAAGAGCCATAATTTCCCGAAATAATGAGATTTTGTTTTCCATAACCCCAAAATCAATTTTCCAGGCTTCACAGATAAAACCTTAGAGTTCTCTCCATCCTTTGTTATTTGATTCCCTTATGGAAATTTATCAAAAACTTACCTTTCAACTGTGAGCTCACATATTCAAGTCATTTTTACCTTAAAAATCACAATTTCCTCGAACAAATTCACCATATCCCTTTGTTATCTTTCTATAAATGTCCAAACAGGTTATTTCTATGGTTTTGTGTCTCTTAGATTACCAAAATGATCTGTGGGTTGATGAAGTAATCCTAGGATTTCTGTCAGTGTTTTCATCTCGAAAAAATCCCTTAGTCTTTTTTAATTTTAGTTAGTTTATATCAAATGTTATCCATGAACAATTTCTAAAATTTAGTGTTGAGTGATCTTTTAAGAATCAATTAATATTGGTATATTTATTTTTGACCCACCAATCAGAAAGATTCAAAATCCCACTACAAAATCTTGATTCACAGGGAAGACCACAGTTTGGCATCCACTGGACTTATTTGGTCAGGAAAAATTCAGAAGAGTATTCTTTTAGTAATTTTGTGAATCAGTTTTTACATATGTCATTATGTCTCCTGAGTAGTGATGCAGTTCCAAGAATATCTACATAAATAAAAATAATTTTTTATATCAGTGAGCAATCAAAAGTGGGAGATTGGTACCTTTATCAGAATTTTACAAAAATCAGAGTTTATGCTTGTGAATTGCCCCCATATAAACTGATGGTTTTCGTGCCCATGAGAATTTTTTCTCTAGAGCTCATTAGGAAGAGATTGAACATGTATGAAATTCATTTTGTGTCTAGGAAACAAAAGGACCAATTTAAGTTGAAAGCACAAGTTGGTCCATTCATAGTTAACACCAAAGCAACAGAAAAGGAAGTTGGGAATTTATTAAGATAAATGAAATTCAAGCTAAGTTTTAGTTGGCCTTATGAACCTCTAGGAGTAATTTCGTCCATGATAATTGAACACAAGTCATCCCCCTATACTCAAATATCAGAACCTGAAATTGAGCAGTATGCAAATCAAGAAGTATGGGAGGAAAACACTGTGCGAGAGGTTGAGGAGAAAATTTCCACTCTGAAAGCTCTAGAGACTCGAAGATTAAAGGAAAAAGAATTAAAGAGACCAAGTGAGAGTATGTCTCATACAGTTTCAATTTTTAAACTAATAGAATTAAAGTTTTTAAAAGAATAAAAACAATGAATGTAGAAGAAGAATCATCAGAGGTTAGAAATCTAGAAGAATCTACTACAATTTTTCTATCAAGAGAGCTTGTGTATTCTCTACAGCAAGCTGAAGAAACAATCCCTAACTCCTCTGCTTCCCCTTCTTTAGGAAAACAAATTATTTTTACAAGATTCAAAGAAATGAAGAAGAAGATTGAAGCACTGAAGACTTTTACCTATTCTGAGTTTTGGAAACAATCTTCTACCACTCAAACCAAATTTTTGTCTTCATTGGACCCTGACATAGGACAATTCTAATTGGCATTTCTTGAGCCAAAGGTTCTAGTTCCTAAAAATGCATAGGATAACAAGACTTATGTAATTTCTTTTGATATAAATCAGATCCATCCAATAGATCAAATTGATCTACATAAATAGGCAGGTGAGATTATTTATTCCTCCTTGACAAGTTTTTTCACGGTAGCTTTAAAGTTTCAAGCTTCTATAAATAATATCCATTCTTAGCTTAAGTAAGAAAAGATGTCCTCCTTAGATATAGATACAAGAATAAAAGGATTGGAAGATCTGGTAATTAGATTAGGATTAAATCATAATGAAGTTAATGTTGTTTAAGAAATTATTAAGAGAATAAATGAAAATATTCAAGAATTAAGAAAGTAGCTGAAATTACCAACAACAGAGCATCCTCAAATTAGGAAGTGGGGCAATTAGAGAAACAAAAGGAAAATTTGTTGTGTATGATTATTGAGCACAATTTTCATATTTAGAAGATGGAAGCAGATATGGAAAAACTCTTAAAAGAGAAGGAACAACAAATGAGGGCAGGAATTTCTATAGTAAAAACATAATCAACCAGCGAAGAAGCCACTAAAAATTGTCAAAGGCTATTGGAGACATGTCATTAAGAAATGTTGAAATAGTGAAATTAAACATATCACTACAAAGAATGGAACAAAATAAACTTAAGGTAGATAATGTATGTATTTCAGAAGTGTAGAAGAATTTCAAGCTAACTAAACAACTTGAAAAGTACACATATGACTCAACCAGTGAACATAAATTATCTGAAGCAAAATAGAACATCTGGATTAACATCAATTCAACCATTTCAGAGCTATGGACATCTATTGAAATAATTTTTCAACAGGAACAACTGGTACAGAAAGAAAAAGCAACCATAACAAAAATAAAAAAAGAGTTGGATCACAAAGTAGGAGAAGCAACAAGGATCATCAAAGTTCTCAACTCAAAAACTAAAGATGAACTTGAAGACTTGAGAATTGAATATAGGACAGAAAAAACCTAAAAGTTAGAAAGGTATTAACAAAAAGAAATTTAATGTTGCAGCTGGAAAACAAATTCCAAAACTTAGAAACTTCAATCAAGAAGTTCCACAAATTTTTTTCGATCCTCTAGCAAAAAGGATTCCCATCCCTAAGAGATTCTTTTGGCCAATTGATTCCACTAGAAAATTATTAATACAAGTTACAAGACATAACAACAGATAAATCAAAGTTTGCTAAGGTAAAAGGGATCACTAGTGGTAAAGATTTTCTGGAAGGTTTGGAGAATGATTTATTTATTTTGCATGAGGTTCATCATCTGTTTATTACTAAGCCAATTTTTGAGAAGTACACCGAAGTGGATGAAGCCTATATGAGGGTAATTAATTTTTCATGTCTAGATGATGAGAAATGGGATAAGTTCCTTGAACTTCTTAAGTGAATTAGAAGCATAATTTCAGGTAAAAAACTGAAAAAGCAGGAGCAAAATGCAACTTTTCAGGTGTTAGTATAGTAAAAACAAAGCGCAAAGAGAAGGAGAATATTTCAAGGCAGCAGTTGTAAACAACATCCTCGAATAGTGTGTTGTTTCTAAAGAATCAGTTTCAGAATCCCTATTTTGAATTGTATTAATTAGATATATCCAAATAATTTTGGATAGAACTTTATTTTTGTAAAATATTGTATTAAATTAGATATTTTTGAATTACACTTATATATACATTGTAATTCGAAGTAATATGGGTTGAACCTTTGAGAGAACCAAGAAACATATATGATTTTTCTGGAAGTTTTTTGAAGATAATCAAAGGATTTTGACTTCAGTTTTAACAACAATTATGTTCAGGTGAGTTTTTTTGGTATATTAATTTATGTTTTTCATCATATGTTCAAGGTAACATAAGAGTTAGGGTAAGACTAAGTTAAGTATTAACTTCCTTGGTGGCCCATTGCAAAGTTATAATCATAGCTGAGAATAGCTAATTAGACATGTCTAAATTAGTAACTATACATCATTTAATTGTTTCATTATGTCATCTCTTGAATTTATATGTGTTGGTTGTAGAAATTTCTCTACATGCTTCTACTATATATGATAAATTAAGTATTCAGGATGAATGTTTAATTATCATATATCTTCTTCTTTCCTTTGTCAAAATCAATTGAAGGATTATATGTTGTTAGTAGTGAAAATTAGCACTCTGAAAATCTCAGAAGATTTTGGATTATACAAGTGTAAATGGTTTGAATCATTGGTCATCCATTTAAGTTAAATCCCTCACTTATATGCTTTAGCATAGTTCCCAAGCCTATAATAGTCTTCAAAGATACAACGAAGGCCTCTATTTTCTCCATTTTCCATTATTTTCCTTCAATTTCCTCCTCACATGCAACCTGTGACCTTTCACCTTCCTTTTCTCCTATTTCCATTATTTTCATCAATAAAATTCCAATAAATGCCTCATGCCTTTCCAAATCCTTTTACATTGCCTTTGTCAATTTCCATAACCATTAATTAATCACACGTCTTCCCTGTCACTATGTTTTTTTCCCAACATTCAGCTTGGAATACATGTCCCATGACCTTGGTTATGAATTTTCCTTTATTAACTTTGTTACATGGGTTTTTATCCCAGGGTTGTTACACACCACCTTAAATTCCTCTTCCGAGCCAAATTGCACCAAGCCCTAGTTAGGTCACTTATCCTTCAGAGGTTTGGAATTAGGAGAGAGAAAGAGAATGAAATTCAAGTTTATGGATAAGATAAGGTTTGATCATCAATCTGAAAGGGTTAATTCCTAGTCCTTGGGTTGATGGAGTCTGTGGGTGTGATAAGTTAGCTAAATCTTACAAAAGAGTAAGGATTTTTTGATGCCCTAGCACAAAACCTTAACTATTACCTCTGTGAGGGATCAAATTCACATGGGAGAGCTAACACAAAATTTCACCAAGGGGATTGTCATTCACATTTCATTCATGAGTAATGCATACAATGATGATATCTAGACTCTATGCAATTGATATTCAATAATAAACGGTACAATATAAAAACCATAGATTATCAATTCATTCCATACATTAGACAAAAAGATTAAAAAATGATCAAATTCAAGGCTCACTTACACGATAAAATGCATGAAAATTACTTTCATTGATCCAATATAACTTCTCCAATGCCAAGAAAATAGCTCCAATAAAAAAAGTTCTCCATAGATCACATCTCTCCAAGATAGAAAGAGGTTTAAATTCTCCAAAGAGGACCGAAATAGTCACAAGTGATGATGAATCTAAATTAATGAGCCTCTCCTCTATTTATATGAGGAGTAGGGCCTAATAGTATCCTTATGACACCCCTAAAACAAGTTTGATCACAAAATATGCTTGGGTTACAAGCCAACCCACTAGATCCAATAATAAATGCCTTAATAAACCCACACATGTGAGCCGCTATCTCTCTAGGCTTGGTGTCATGCATAAAATAAGCTCCAAATTCCATCCAAGTGCTATGAGGCATCTAAGGTGATGTAGACGCATTTAAAAAAAAGGATTTAAGGTTTGGCCCTCAAATTCCTCTTAATGGATCCTTTGTGGTCCCAAGCTCCAGTTTGGGAACCATAAAGTGGTTTCCATGGGTCTCCAACAACTTAAAGTAGCCTTCTTTTCTCTAGCGTTGAGTGCTTATCAGGTGCGACTAGCCCTCCCTAGTATCTAAGGGTGATACCATCCTCATCTAGGCTTTGAATCGATTTCCATCCATCAATTGGTGATAAGGCCAACCTGGAGGCATGTTAGGTCTAGATGTGTAATCCTGAAGAATCCTCAAATCTAGTGAAAAGTGGTACGACATCCTGGGTACAAGAGGTGCCCTGGAACATGTGTCATATGTTGTTGTTGCTAGGAGTCCAAGAGTCTCAATGCTTCACCTATTTGTTCCAATATACTTCTCTAATGGTTTGGGTACCTATGAAAAGGTGCCTAAGACATGGGTTATTGAACCACTTGACAATCACAACACATAGTCTAGTGAAAGCAACAAGCCATTAGGGACAAAAAACATTATTTCATCTAAGTGAACCAAGCTTGAGGGTCATGGGCTATTTTAATACTTCATATAATGATCCACTTCCAAAATCAAGGCCTTGAGCTCACAATGATGTTTTCTCCCTAGGTAGAAGTGGCTAAATGGAAACCCTATTAGGTATTTCAAACCCCTAAGGGGAAATATAATTTCCTTAGTTCACCTTTCAATCGATATGTGTTAATGAATAATGATGACGATACGGAAGGGATAAGGCTTCATGCCCAAGTGCCATGGTCAAAGGGACTAGTTGATGGGGGTATCCGCATCTTGAGTGTATAGATGTCAGGAGGGAGAATTTGTGGGTGCATGAGTTACCAACTCAACCTTTTCTTTTTCCACCCTTATTGTGCACCTTTTACTATTTCCCGATTTTTCTTTGTATTATTTCTCATAGCTCAAGGGTTAGAGCTAACTTTGAATGATATCGTAGTTGTATTGCCCCATAATGATGAGTCATTTTCATTGCTCATTGGGGTTGAGAAATGAAAGGGTTCCTTCTTTTGATGTAGTGGAGCAACATGTGCGCAGGAACCGGGTGATGGCCATAATGAGAGAGGTAGAGCTCATGCCAGGATTTTTCCAACGTGTTAATTTGTATGTCCCTGGCCATCATTTTCATTTTGATATAATTTTTTTTTGTGGCCATGATATGTTATTTTGGTTTTTTTTAATTACATCAACCTCCTAGGGAAAGGTTTTCAAGCCCTACCCAAGTATGTGGGAATATGGGTGCCAAATCCTAAAGAACCAATGGTCAGTTGGACCTGAAGAATGGAGGTGAGATATGGGCTATTAATGTATGATGGAAATTTTTAAGTATGACATAAGGATATATGGAACTACACTATCTCAATTAGGGCTTCTAGTAGTGCCCCTCGTATACCCATTTGGCCATTAGGAGAGGTCCTACTGGACCAGGATCAAAGATTAACCCCCCAATTAAGGTGAGAGAACATGATCACAATCAAAACCCATCCTTCTTCTGGATGACCCCATAATCCATATCAAATGCCCCAAAATAAACAAGCATAAGCACTTGATTGTAAAATGATTAAAGTGCCTTTTGAGATGAAGCCCACCTTTGTCCATGCACTCATATCAAATGGATGACAAACATATGGATGATGTAAGTGGAAAAGACATAAAGTCATAACATCAACTATTATTGATTGTTAGGGGATGTTGTGTTAAATTTTTATAGCTAAGGTCGGTACTCAAGTCAACAAAATCAAAGGAAATTAAAACATTATTTTGGAATTTTAGGTCAGCTCAGACATTCAAGTTGGCCCCACCATACAAATGGGTTTGACCCTTGGTCAAAATCCTCGTCATTTGACCTCTATATATAGACCAATCTAATTCATCCATTTTTCATCAATTCAGATCATTTATTCTTTTTTTTCTTTCCACACGTGCAAAGGGGAGAGAGAGTAAAGACCAATGAAGTTGACCAAAAGTTTGACTTTCTTTGACCATCATTGATTATGAATTTTTTGGGCTATTTAATAGTAGTTTGACTAAAATGGTTGACCAAAATTTTGGGACAGCCGATCAAATTCCTAAGGCAAATGTTGGGGCCAAAATTTGGCATGTTTGACTAGATTTGACTAGAAGTTGTCGAGGTCGAAATTTAGCCTATTTGACAAAATTTGATTGCTTGTTGTGGAAAAATAATATTCTCTCTCTTTTGACCAGGTTTGACCTATTACATTTTTTTGGTCAATTTGACCAAGTTTGACTGGGATATTCAGATTGTACATTTGTTGTATTAGGCAATTTGTCTTAAGAAAATATTGCTAGGTTTTTCCTAGGGTAAAATTTTATGTCTCTTGTGCATGTTATATTGCTTTATTGTATTTATGGCTGAAATTTTTGAAGTATAATTACTTAATGATTTGGAATGTGCTAAATTAAGAATAAGATCATTGGAAGTAATTATTTGTAGCAGAAAATTGTGCTTGTCTTTATTTCACTTGAAAAATCAACGTGGTATTAGAGCTCTAGTGGAGGAAAGTGCATTGAGATCACTCTTGAAGACACCTGCTTCTGCAATTTAATTTATGACAGGATATTTGATCATGGGTTTGTTAGAGAATGCAGTAGGGTAGCTATTAATTCAATTTCTCCTTATTCCTTAATATTTGCTTATGAACTTTATTTATCTTCTTGTTTTTCTTTATTAGATCTCATCATCAAACAAATATAAATAGAAAAACAAAAAATAAAATGGACATACAATTTTGGCTCCAAGCTAGGGAAAAACCTCTCCAAGGGGAAAACCTATAAAATATCTTCTCTTCTTATATAATCTACTTCAATTGAGACAACAAAAACCCAAACAACAAGACTAAAGCCTCCTCCTTGCACCAAGTCATCCCTCCAGAAAGACCCTCCAATTAGGTCAAACTAAAATCAAATCAACAAGATACAAATCCTTTTAGAGCTGCACCAAAATCAAAATTCAGCCCTCGGCAGCAGCACAACTACTTCGCACATGTGAAAGAAAACTAGGGCACAACTTAGATTTTCCTCCCATCTTCTGCTTCCTTTTTCCTTTCCTTTCTAGACCTTCTTTTTGATATTCACACTTCAAATCGAGATATTGATTGCAGATCGAATTGGTGAGCAAATAAGGTCGAGAAACTTCTATTTATACTCTTATGAGTGGGTCAAATACCCCTCTTTGGGCCTACTTGTGCTAGGAGACTTATTTTGATTTCTTTGACTCAAAATAAATTCTTTTACAAGGTACATCTTACCCAGATGGGTCTTATAATCATGATATTGACTCTCTAAACTCATGAAAATAAATCCTATGACCTAACAAACCCTAGAAGCATGAAGAACATGCTTTTACCTAGAAGACCATCAATAAGAAACATCAAACCCATGCTCTAAATTAATAATTTTTCTTTCTTCTTTTGTTTGTTACATAAGATATACATATTAACATGAGTACAATAAAAATTATGAAGACAAAAAATAGTTACATTTTCCAACGCTCCCTCTTAACTAAGGAAGTATTCATAATTGTACACCTAGTACAACATCATTCTCAAACTGAAGAGTTCTCATAAGAAGAGTTGGATTGATAAGCCATCTTTAAACATCAACATTATGACCAACATTGTCAACATAGTAAGTCCTTAACTTGAAAATATCTTTATACAAGAGCATCATGTCGGGAGGCTTTACATGAGATACCACACTACCTCTATAAGGAACATACCCCATACAGATGTTCACTAAGTATGTTCCTTTTAGTACTATTCTTATCTTGGATTCCCAATCCTCAAATCATATTGGTCCTCTTCCCCCACTCTTGTATTGTATACCTATCCAATACTCAAAGAGTGCTGGGTCATTTCTATCTTAGTTTTTTATATCCTTAAGGAAATCACAAATGCTTATCCAATCCTTTATCCAACATTCTCCCTCCATAGCACTTGCTTAAACTTATGGTTGTTAGTCATGGTCAAGTGCATGACTTATGAAGAAGAGAATACCAAAATGATGTTCAACATCACTCCCTATCAACCAGAGAGTATATTCCCATTCCCTCTAATTTATTGGGAAATATATCCTTGCTCCTATTTAAGGAGACTCTTTTACTCCCTCTCAAATACAAAGGATATTCTTCCACTTACTCTCAATTATAACCACAATCTCTCTAGATTATCTTAACAACTCTTCATATCTACATGGATCCCTCTTTCCTATTTGTATCTCATCATGTTTATTTTCCTCTTCCTAGATATTATGGAGCCATCTTCTTTCTTTAATCTAGTGACCAGGTTTGGGCCATCAACTTTTCTCATCACTGTCCTCCAATAATCACTAATGAAGGCATTATGTTGATCCTTTTCAAAATTCAAGCTAGTCATAGTTCTGTCTAACCATGAAAGTGATATTTGTTGATGAACATCAAGTTACCTTCATTCACTGCTACCTCTCAGTTCCAAGGTGATGATATGATCACCTTGATTTCTTAATTTCCAAAACCATATACTCAATTTATATGTTTTTTGAATAGATTTCAACATCCACAGTTGATCTTTCCTCACTTATCATCATGCTTTCCTAAAATATTCTCCCAGATAGAAAAACAATAAGTTAATTAGACTTATCTTGTCATGGTAGCCCTTTTCATCAAAGCATCAGTTTACTTGAGTTCTTCTAGATCAACATCATTTTTCATGATCCATCTCCATATGAATCTTTCTCCATACAATCATCAAAGCGCCCATGGATCGAGCTTGATTAGCAAACTGTAATATCTTCCTTGGAGTTTTCATTGTTAACTCCATGTATAGCTTACGGAGACTATACTTGATGTTGATAAATATTGTTATATTTATGCCATGCAATCTTGTGAGAGATTCTTGATCTCCATTCATTCCAAAATATGTCAATTTTTCTCTTTCGAGCATCATGCAGCCATATGGAAGACTCACCAAGCACATTCATAAATTAACTCTTCCTTTATGATTCTTGTAGATGTGAATCATGCTCTATGGAATAATAACTTCAACCATGCATACCTCTTCTTTCATATAATCATCTAGCCATTCTTTGATAAAGCTTTCTTCTTGTCAAAGATAATTTTCCTTTTCCAAGAGAAAGACTTTCATTATGCCTTTCATACTATAGCTCAACCATTAGCATTCCTTCATCCTATAGATATATTAATTCCATGCTATATGGAATATTCATAATGTTACTTACAAGAATCTTCCAAAATTATGATTCTTATAGGACCTTTGATGATCCTCTTTTGCAAAATGATTACCTCTAACATGATAATATAAAACTGCTTGAATGAACAATAACTGTAATATAGTTCCAATATTCTCATTCTCTTTAAACTAGATGATCTTTCCCAATGAAAATTAAACAAGTGGATTCTAATCTTTCTACTAACATGTGCTTCTATCTATGATACCATGCTTTTTAGAAAATCAATACTCTTCGAGAGTAATAATCCATGCTACTCTAAATTCTATTTAATAAATGAAAGACACAAATTCATAAAGAACCTAATAGAGATGAGACCTTCTTCAATAATAGAGATCCTTGGGATCTTCTCCTTTCAGATGCTTCACAAGTTCTCCCTTTCTTCATTTATGTGAGCTTCACTTCTTTCCGTCCTTTTGTTGTTCACTTTGATGTTCATACAATCCCTTTTATAGTGTCCATTCTCATTCCATCCAAAGCATCGATTCTTGGACATGTCTGTCTTCTTCTTGGATTGTACAAACTTCCCTTTCCTCATCTTCTTGGTTCTTGCAATGAAGGCTTAAGATCTCTCATTTGATTCAGTGTCATCCTTTGCCTTGATCCTAGATTCTTCCAAGATACATTGAGCCCATAATTCATCAATTTAGAGTCGGAAACAGTCTCCCCAAGCCCTTGCAATTGATCCCTTATTTGAGAGATCTACATTAGATAGGTGGCCATGTATTCATCCTTAGATTTAATTATTCTATATAGTTTATTTCTCAAGGAAAATGTTTGACCTGATGTACTTATAGAGTACAGCTTTACTAGCTTATCATACATAGCCTTAAATGTCTTCAAATTAGAAACAAAAGGAACAAGATGATCTTTTAATGATTCCATAGTGATTATTTGTGTTTTTAATTCCGATTTATTGTACTTTTCTAATTCTTTAGTCTTCTCTTTGCTTGGTTTAGGAACTTCACAAAGAGCATACTCCATCACTTCGTTTTAGTGAGTGCCAATTCAATTTTTTCTTCCATGCTAGGAAATTTGTTGATCCAACAAGCCTATTGATTTCTTTGCAAAATGAAGCCATGTTATTTGTAGATTGAGACATATAAAATAGTATACTACTTACTTGTCAACCAAGATTCCTTCTAGTTGATATCTCCAGAAGACTTCAAATATGTCCTAGGTATCTTGTAGGATGCCTTCAATAATGAGTTCTTTCAAATAGCTTCAAAGAGTGAATGGTGATTACAAGGCTCCTTATTGCTTCCTTCATATATCAAGATGATGAAGTATACAAGAGAGCTTCCAAGGATATCTTGATGATGAGGTATTATTTAGTGTAGTAACCCTCCTTCTAGGTCAATAGTTCTTCTTCTACTTTCCTTGTTTCCTTCTGAAAATGATTCCCCTTGAAAAGAAAACCCTTCTTTATGTCCTTCTAGCTACCTTCTCTTGTTCACCTTAGCTCTGATACCATGTTGGAGAATGTAATAGGGAAGATATTAATTCAATTTCTCTGTATCCCTTAATATTTTCTTGTGAAATTTATTTATATTCTTGTGTTTCTTTATTAGATCTTTTCATCAAACAAATATCAAGAGAAAAATAGTAAGGACAATGGACACAAAAGTTAGGCTCCAAACTAGGGAAAAACCCCTCCAAGGGGAAAACCTAGAAAATCTCATCTCTTCTTATAGAATCTGCTTCAAATGAGACAAAAAAGACCCAAATAAAAAGACCAAAGCCTCCTTGCACCAAGCCAACCCTCCAAAATGACCCTCCATTTAGGTCAAAGTCAAACCGAATCAACAAAAGACAAATACTTCTAGAACTGCACCAAACTTAGAATTTCGGCGCCTTGTTGGGTAGTTTAATTGTTAGTTAAATTAATTTTCATTAAATTTTCAAACTTGGGGTTCATGAAATTGTGAAGTACACTTATGCGATATATGCTAGGAATCAACTTTTAATTAAAAAAAGGAAATTCTACTCTATTGAAATAAATTGCAAGACCAAAATAAAAACTATTCATGAAAAATGTCTAAGATGAGTATGCACACACTTTATTTTTCAAAAGTCTCAAATTCAAAACTTGGAAAACAATATTTTAATCTATGAATTTGAAATGATGATTGGCATGAAAGTAAACTTACTCTATTTACATGAAAATAAATATATTCTAGTGACATGAAAGTAAATCTATATTATCAACAAGAAAGTAAATCTATTCTAATTACTTGAAACTAAATACTTGAAAGTAAATTTAATCTAGAAAGAAACAAATCCTATACTAAGAGATCATTGAATTCTTAATCTATGAAATTTAAAAGGAACCTATTATGAAAGCAATGAGCGATCAATTGAAATCACTAATGTGTGGATTGTCAAATTCGAAACATTCATGACTATGAATATAAAAGCAAACAAATTGAAAAGAAATAAGTCTATGACATGAAAGCAATAACGCTGGACCTGCAAAGAACATGGAATGAGCATAAAAGAATGTAAAAATGCATCTGTTTAAAATACTTAAAATGAATCATAAAAGAAACTAATCTATCTTAAAAGAAAATGAAACATTAAAAATGTATATCATACTCATTAGATGGTCATTCTAAAGTACATGAGAAGTGTAAAGTTGAGAAAGTTATTGATCAAACATCAACCATATCAAAGTGAACTAAAATGGTATTCATTACACCAATCGTAAGCATAGTGTCAATCCTTAACATCCAAAACTCTACACTGAAGCATGACCATAGCTTCCAAAATTTTCACACCTTTTGAGAGGGGAAGACACTCTTATTTATACAAAAACTAAGATAACTAATTCATAAATGTAGATCCACACATCTCTCCTAGATCCACAAATATCTCAGGTGGTTACAACAATGTGTTGACATCTAGCAATTAGCATCTCTTCATATCCTCTCACAACTCTCTCCTAGCTTTGATAGGAGACACTTATGAAAACTTGCATGATCTTTCTCCATGAAATGTGCTTGATCAATCATATCAAATCTTCAAGGGTTTGAAGAGGAAATTCGAATTTGAGTCTTAGGTGCCAAATATGACTATCCTGGAATCTTCAAATAAGCCTACACGCACCACAAAACTCATCCAACTTTTATATATAAGTGAATACATGTTATTTTTCTAATATTTAACCATAACTTCACTCTAAATACCAAAATAAACGTATTGGAAAATCATATGTCTAAACCCATATTTAATCATGAAGATGGTCTTACTGCATGGTTATGGAGCTACAAAATATGGAAATTTATGAAGCAAAGTGAAAGAAAAGAGGGTGAAATGAATGAAAAATTGGAGACCCAACATGCCTAGTAACAATATTTCAGACCTGAAGTTGTTCTGCAACTTTTCCCCCCTACAGCAACACAACTACTTCGTATGTGTGAGAGAAAACTAGGGCAAAACTTCGATTTTCCTTCCTTCCAGCATCTGCCACCTTTTTCCTTGCCTCTCTTGACCTTCTTCTTGATTTTTTCACTTCAAATTGAGATCTTGATTTCAGATCGAATTGGTGAGAAAATGAGGTCCAACAACTTCTATTTATACTCTTATGAGTGGGTCGAATACCCCTCTCTGGGTTGGCTTGTCTTTGCTAGGGACAACTTGTGCTTCCCAGGAGGCTTATTTTGACTTCTTTGACTCAAAATAAATTATTTTACAAGGTACATATTTCCCATATGGGTCTTATAATCATGATGTTGACTCTGTAAACCCATAACAATAAATCCTATGACCTAAAAATTACCCAAAAGCATGACGAACATGTTTTTACCTAGAGGACCATCAACAAGAAGCATGAAACCTGTGCTCTAAAATAATATTTTTTCTTATGAAGACCTAAACTAGTTAAATTTTCTAACAGGGTTTGTCTACTAAGGTAATGAATAAGTTGGAAGGTGCTACAAATTTGAGGGTTTGGAAGAGAGGAATTGATCTCATTATTGAAGAGAATTATGTTATGGATTATGTGAAAGTCAAGCTTATTGAACCACTAGACAATGAAGGAAAATAAAGGTACAAGAAGTATAAAATATTAGCTAAGAGGATTCTTGTTGAATCCATCATATACCACTTGATTCCATATGTTTCAAAACTGCAAACTTCAAAGAAGATGAATGATTCCCTAGTAGGATTATATACCATCAACAACATTGGTCAAAAATTAGCTTGAGGAACCAACTTCATGAAGTTCAAATGACTAGAGATGATACGATGACTTCCTACTTCATGAGGATCTCTCAATTAAGTGATCAACTTCAGGATATTGGAGAAATCATTAAAGAAATATAACTTGTGACTACAAGTCTTAATGGTCTACCTTATTCATGGGATTCATTTGAATCTATCATTTGTGGTAGAACATATGTTCTAAGTTTTGATCAAATATGGACCTCATGCACTCGAGAGGAATCTAGACTAGTATCAAAAGGAAAGATTCAGAGACCTCAAGATGGAGAGTCCCAAGCATTTGCATCTCATACGAAGAATGGTAAAATAAAATTTTGAAAGTTTCAAAGAAGGAACTTAGAGAAGAAGGATATGTCAAAGATTCAATGTTTCCATTGCCACAAGTGTGGTCATTATAAAGACAAGTGTCTTGAAGGAAAGATTGATAGGAAGAGGAAGGACAAGTAGCATGCTTCAACAATAGAATTCATTTCTACGAGAATCCACATAAAAAGAGAACAAAGAATGACAATTTAGATGACTTTTTTATTTAAACAAGTAGGTGTAGAAAATTCCTTGTATACAAATTGTATTGACTGAGATATGTTGTTAAGTTCTTGGCCAGAACAATTTGAAAGTTACTCCAAAAGGAATAGGTGGTATACCCAGTGTCTGTAAATCCTAGAAAATATTTGAAGGTTATGATTTAGAAATCCCTAGGGTTTAGGGATAAAACCCTAGATCTAGACCTAAAATATTGATAATCAATGAATCTGTTGAATGAAGAAACCCTAGCTTTTACAAATCATGAAAGGAAGTAACATGCATCAATAGCTAGTGATGAGGGTGAGGGTGAGCATTTATAAGAAGGAAAGCATGAAGAGGCAGTTGGAAAATTCACTCCAATCCTTGAAATAAAAAGATAAGTACTCTATATCTCTCTCTTCCTCGATTATTATTGATTTATTCTTAGCTAGACTCTTGTCTTTGTTTCTGTTGCTGGATTATAATCATTTATTCGATGAATTCATAGTGAGGGTTATAGGTAGATTGTAAAGGATGACAAGGTTCTAGAAATAGATGAAATAATTGGGAATAATGAAAGAAATCTTGTGACAAGAGGATTCTCCCAGAATGATTTGTGTTCAAGAGGGAGAAATTGTGCTGACATCTAGAATCATGCCAGACGACCGAAAGAGTTCTTGGTTCAGAGGGAGTAGGAAGGCTAGCAAGTTCGAAGAATGCCATGATGAAATAAATTGTGTTGAAGAGAAGTCGGTGGTGACTTCCAAGTGGATCTTCAAGATGAAGTGTGCGGTAGATGGAAACAAACATGAATACAAAGCAAGATTTTTGAGGATTCTCCCAAAAAGAGGGAGAGGGGACTATGAGGAGACATTTGCTCCAATTTTTAGGTACACTTAAGTTATAAATATTATTTATGTTGCTTCTTTTGTGTGTTTGAAATTGCATCAAGATGTGGAGAATGATTTCCTCAATAGAGTAATTGAGGAAGAAAAATTGTACATAGAGCTAACTGAGGGCCTTAAGGTACATGAGAGGGAATCTCATTTTTTCATATTAAAGAAGGCTTTGTATGGACCTCAAACATGATATTCTCATATTGATGATTATTTAATGAGTTTTGGTGGATCTTGTTTTTATATGACTTATTTCTGACAAAAGCAAAATGATTCACATGACATAGGAAGTGACAATGGCAGGAGTGTGAAAATTTCTACGAAATTTCTATTGTTGTAACTGAAATTAATTCTTCTAACTGTAAATTGGATTATGCAATTCATTTCTACAACAACAATGATCAATCACACTGCAACCTTCACAAATAAATTACTACGAAAAACAAAAGTGCCAGAAACTAAGAAATTCTAACACACACACAAAAATTGTGACACCATTGTTTTTTAATAAAAGTCCTCAGAAAAAATCAATGTGGGAAAATTGGTTGCAACAGCTGAGGGTTTATATTATTATGCAGCATAAAATTTGAGTACAATAGAATTGTCTTCAACCTGGCGATTCTACCCAAGAGAAAAACTGAAAAAAATTATTGAGGGATTTTACCCTCTCTTCGAAAAATCCTAACACCTAACTACCTCTGAAAAGAAAGTCGTCCACCTACTTTTCCAATGCCCTGCATCACCCTAGCGTAGACTGTCACATGCTCAGCCTCAAACTACTCCCAATCTAGCCATATTTCCTACTACTGAATGGGAAAATGATTTTCTGACCCTCTAGAAAATATTTCCGACCTCTGAAACTGAAAATGTCATCCCTTTCAACCAAATCAAAATACTCTATTGAAGCAATTGTGCAGTACCTACACTGCTTCTTGGAGAAAATTTCAGCCTCCTCTTATGGCTCTCAAGAACTGGAAAACTTCCTCTAAAACATTGATAACCTCTCCTACCACCTGCTACTCACTGTTGGGTCCCTATAATACTAGTGATTACTCCTTTACTATTGTAGTTGTATCCCTCATTGATATTGTTGTGCCCCTATTGTCCCCATATTGTTATTACTGTGCCCCATAGAATCCCTCTATTGTTATTTTTGTGGCTTTATATTATTATTGTTAGGCCGACTGGGTTATATGTGACTACTTAGACTCCTATATATAGAAAGGAGGTTTTGTCATTTGAATCATCAAAGAATTGTTGATTTATGTAATATAAAGGAGGTTGCCCCCTCTAAGAGGCTGAATTCTAAGGCGTTGATCTATCTTTTTCTTGAGTTGGTTTCATAACATTTGGTATCAGAGCTTTAGATTCTATGGTTTCGCTGCTCCAAATAGGTCATCGTGGAATTTTCGCTATAACTTTTTTTTATGCGACGTTTTAGAAGCTAAAAAAAAACCCATTTGATAAGAAATCACACTGAATTTCGGGTCCAAATTTCAGAGCTTTTCGTGCTATATTTGTGGAGATATGATCTGAGGAAGTTGGTCTTTTTGCAGACTCCTGAATTACATTCCAAACAGGTGACCTGGGGAAAATCATCATAACTTTCTCTCTGAGCATCAGATTGAAATTTTGTAAGAAGGTACAGAAAGAGGACAAACTTTAGTTTCTTGTATATATTTTTCAGAGCCAAAGGTCGAAACAGTGACTCGTGGCACGTCGTACAAGTTCGCTCTACTGAACTAGTCTATAATCAGGTCACTGTGGGAGATTTCACATAACTCTTCCTTGGAGAATCCAATTTGGATCACACTAGTGGCATTAGAAAGAGGACACAGAGGGCTACTGCAGGTCACAATTTCAGAACTGGATGATCCAAAAGTACAAAGATACATCAGAGGAAATATCGAGCTCCTACAAAGTGAAAAAAGGTGTGTAGATTTTTTTTAAAATTTTTGCTTAAGCTTGGTTTGAAAATTTATTTTGAAGGAATTCAAAGGGCATAGTAGAGCATTATTATCGATAATTGATGCCCCGAGGAAAGAAAATGCAAACACCTAGTAAGCAACCCGTTGAGTCCCAAACTTGCATCTTCCCTATACACCTTTTCACACTTCTTTTCCATTTACTTGACCCACCAAGCTGTCAAATCATTGCATATTAGTTTAAAAAGAGCTTATAAAATGGTTTCCTAACTATGTCTTGTGACTGCTGTTTGATTTAGATTTTTGTTCAATTAGCTGCGGAAACTTGTCACTTTCCGCAGCCATTTTGTTGAAGACCATGTTACAGGTGTCCACTGGAGAATCCGGCCACATGGACAAGCTACAAATGACATGTACATGGAGCGTGTCCCCTTGGTTCAGCAGAATCACTCACAAACAGCCATGGTCAAGGACGGTCAAAGGAGTGGTCAAACCAAGAGTTTTGTGGTGGCACGGCTCTGTTTTTACCACGTGAAGTTTGCGTGGCAAGTTCCTTAATCTCCAGAGGTGTGCTAACACCTGTGGATCAATCCGTGAACCAAATCGAACAACCACCGCTCCATAGATTTGTTTGTCACGGTTACCATACTGCTAGATCTCAGGACGTGGAGATTTACGTGTCTGTTTGGCAGCGTAAAATTTAGGAATCAGTTATAGCATCTTCAGTTATAAATAACGCGTTATCATACGCTTGATAGCTAGCTTTTTACATGTAATCTTGACTATTTTTACGAGCCCACTGTGCCATGCTCTATCTTTATGTTTTGACTGCACTTTAATATATGAGAAGACATCATTCTTAAGTTCAATTTGTGACTGAGTATTGATTGGCCGAGGTTGCAGAGGGACCCTGTACACCAAGGCTCTGTATCTACTGTATAGTTTCTTACTCGCTTTCATTATGTTACTGCTTTTATAATCCTTTGCTTGTATATATTACACTGTTCTGATATTCATGTTAACTGTTGTCCATCTTTTCTTTTATGCTTTCTCAGGATTGTTAACTGATCAGTGTTTTTCTTTCAGGTTCTTGTAGGCAGCCCAGACAATTTACATAGTTTTAATGACTAATGACATGAAATCATCTTGTCCTTTCTGTTGATTTATTTTCTGAGTTTTAATTCCAACATTGTCATTTCTTTCAATTCTGCTTTTCTCATTTACTTTTATGCAATTTAGATATCATATTACTCATTTGTTTATGATTACCTTCCTATAGCCAAGCGACTCAAATAGTGAGGAATCAGAATATTATTTGATGTAGTATGATTTAGTTTACTTTCCTGCAAGTTAGTGATTACATTACTTATGTCATTTTCAGGGATTGAAGTATGAATGAGTAGTTTAATCTTAGTTTCATTTTATGCAATTTCATTTCCTACAATTTAGATATCAGATTACTCAATTTGTTTCTGATTACCTCCTATAGCCAGAGCGAGTCGAAAGGTGAGGGGTCAGAATATGAGTTGAAGTAGTGTGATTTAGTTTGCTTTGCTTACAGTTTTTGAATTGCTTTGAGTTCAGTTTTTATTTTCTTTTTACACAACAGTAAGGATACTGGGCTTCATTGTCACTAGCTCACTGTTTTGATACATTTTTATTTTCTTTTGAGAATTGATTTCATTACAGCAAGTTTGAAACCTTTTTGAGAACTTTAAAGTTTGGAAAATCATTGTAGAAATCACCATTGCCATTCATACTTGACTTCCAATTATGCCATCTCACATTAGGGAATTAATAGAAGATAAACCCAAAAACAAACCAAAAACTCAAAAACGACAAAGAAATAAGAAATCAGTTATCTTGCATATATAGTGCACTTCACTTCAGCAATTTACGACTCTCGGATTGACATTTTAAATAGCAATTTAGGACACACTAAATTGACCAAACATTTTGGTGCCGTTGCCGGGGAAGTGAAACTAGGTAGCCAATTTATTAAAAAAAAAACACAAGAAAATTTCAAGGAAGGTAAAAATTGATAACTTCTCAAAGTATGCTCTCCTCTTGCACCTAGTGTGATTTGGAGGATCAGAAAAGAGAGTTATTGGTTTAATAATTTCTTGAGTATGCTCTCTTCTTGCACCTAGAGTGACCTAGAAGATCAGAAAGAGAATTATTAGCCCGACTTGAAGAAAAATAAAAAATGACATGCATAGAGCAAGAGATTCTAGGGGAAGGTTTTTAGCTAGGGCCAAGAGTTCGATTTTTGCAACTCCATCTACTTCAAGGAATAGAAAAGAAACACCTCCATCATCTCCAACTCACACTCCTAGCCTTAGGATTCATGGAATTCAAGAGGTAGTAGTTGAATTAGGAGACTCTCCCACACTATCCACCGAATCTGAGTTAGGAAGAGACCCTTTCTCTAATTCTACAGGAAAACACATTGTAATTGAGGAAGTAGAATCACCTGAAGAATAAGAGGGAGAAATTCCTCCTCGTTCACCATTAGTAGAGGAACCAGAGGACTCTGAAGTCTCTGAGGAAACTATCATGGCAGAGGAAGTAGTAAACGGATTTGGTAGAGGTAGAGGTAGAGGAGGAGGAGGAAACAATGGAGGAGGTAGAGGTAACAATGGGGGAAATAGGGATGGAGATAACTCATTCAGATTTCCTATAGTTGATGAGGATTCTCGAGCAACAATGAAAAACATCTCACCATCTGTCCTCCCAAACTTTCATGGGTTACGAAATGAGGATCCTGAAACATTTCTATTTGAGTTTGAAGTCGTGTGTCGAACTTATGATTATCTGGAAGACTCTCAAAAACTCAAATTGTTTCCTTCAACATTGAAGGGAGCTGCTTTGAAATGGTTCATGGGATTAGTTACTCAATCCATTAGGACTTGGAATGATATGAAACAAACATTTTTGGATAGATACCTGGACTATTGTATGCCCACCAATCACAAGGATGAGGTATTCAAAATGGTGCAAAGAGAAGATGAAAACTTGGAAGATTTACTTGAAAGATTTCAATACAACCTGAAAAGAGCAAAAATGAATAACTTAGATGAGGAAACCCTGAAAGCCCTTCTATTAAAAGCCATTAGAGATGAATGGATAGATATTTTGAACATGATGGGAAAAGGAGATATATCTCAACTTCCACTTCATGATATAGCAGAGCTATGTGTCCATCTCTCAAGGGGAAAATCTAAAACTGGAAAAGGGCCTAGAGATCCTTCTCTCATTAGAGCAAACAAATATGCAACTGGATCAGTAAGTAGGGCTGAGATTGGAAACATGCTTGATGAATTCAAAACTAATATTTTAGGGAGTCTTAGTGAGCAACTAGACACCAAGATACAAAACAAGCAGAAAGCAGAAGTTGAAGCTTTGGCCATCTTTTGTCCAAAATGTAGGAAGAAACATGCTCTAAGGGAATGTCCCTTAGATGCAAAAGTTGTAGAAACATGTGTGATTTGTTCAGAAAACCATGAGACCAAGGATTTTCCTTCAATTCTTGGGCTCAAAGCTGTCTTTCAAGAAGATCCAAATTCAATTGAGTCTCTCTGTTTTGTTGCAAGGATACCTTGGCAAGGGTAACAAAATCAAGGGTTTAACAACTCTATGAACTTTCAACCCCCACCAAATTGGAATCCTTGGCAACAACCTTGGTCCCAACCTCAAAATCCATTTCAATCATGGGTACAAGGTATGCAAAATCCTTATGGGAGATTTGCTCAATTTTATAAATATCCCCGATCTTTTCAAAATCAACAAGCTCCACAACTTCCAAATCAAAATCCACAACTATCATTGCCATTTCCACAACAACAACAAACTTCTCAACAAAATCCAAATTCTCAACTCTTACTTCCATTCCAACAGAAGACAAATCAACTACCTTCCGAGCCATTGCCAAACCCCAACAATAAAAACCCTCAAAATGCTTACATGGTAGAAGGACAACAATTTCATACCTATATGATTGTTCCTCTTAATGATGTACAACTCAGATCTGGTAGAGTTTTAGACAAGCATTCTATAGATGCTCAAAAGCAAAGCATTTCTGAGGAAGATTCTCTTGAAGCCAATAAAGGTTCTGAAGCACCTCTTCAAAACCCAAGCACTCGAAAAGAAAAAGAAAAAGAGTCAACCCCCACAACTCCTATAGTTGAGCAACCTGCATCTTCATCTACACCTTCTTTTCCTGAAAGATTACAAATTGACAAAGGGGTGGAAAAACAAATCTTGTTACCTGACTATGATTTTCTAGATGAATTAAAGAATGTCTGTATCAATATTCCCTTGTTACAAGCCATTAGAGAGATTCCTATTCTAGCAAAAACAATAAAGGAGTTGAGTCTTAAAATACCAGGAAGGAAACCAAGAGATACAAGAAGAATCCACCTGGTAGGAAAAATTGCAGATATCATGATGGGAAAAATTACTATGCAGAAGTATGTAGATCCCGGTAGTCCAATTGTCAAAACACATATCAATGGGGTAGAAATTTCAAATACTTTGATTGATTTAGGGGCTGCTATCAACATTATGAGTAGACAGACTATGGAACAGATAAAACTTCCTAATCTTCTTTTTACACCTACTTTACTGCAACTTGCAAATCAATCAATTATCAAACTAGATGGTGTATTAGAAGACATTTCGGTCTCCTTATATTCTTGGGAATATCCAGTAGATTTCATGATTTTAACTCCTGAGAGTAATCTAGGAGGACACCCTCTCATTTTAGGAAGACCTTGGCTAGCCACAACTGATGCTTTTATCAGTTGAAGATCTGGGGATATGTATATTTCTGATGGTAATTCGACAAAGAAATTCAATCTGTATCCTCCAGCAAAAGCAATTACAGAAGTAGGAGATAATGAATGGGTTGATGATGAGGATACTATACAACCTGTCTTTACCATTTCTGAAATCAGTGAAGATAGTCAAATTCTGAACACATTAGAAAACTTTGAAACATCTTCAGAATATGACCACACACAATTTCAGTTAGATTCTGACATTGAGTATCTATCATCTAGACAAATGTCCCTTTACTCTATGGAAGATTTTGGTAGTTCCGCCATTGAGATCTTTCCAGGTAAAACATTGAATATCAACAAAAACTTGGAAAAATCACAACAGGGAGAGCTAACCAAAATCTTGCAAAAACATTCTACTGCATTTGCATGGGAGTATAATAATATGAAAGGTATTGACCCTAAGACTTGCATTCATCACATCTACATTGAGGAAAAAAATAGACCAATTAGACAACCTCAGAGAAGGATGAATCCAAACCTTAGGGAGATAGTGAAAGAAGAGCTCCAAAAACTACTCAATGTAAACTTCGTTTATCCAATTTCAGATAGCCGATGGGTTTCTCCTTTGGTTATAGTACCTAAAAAGAATGGTAAATGGAGAGTATGCATTGATTACAGGGAATTGAACAAATCAACTTTGAAGGATCACTTTCCTTTACCCTTTATCGATAAGGTATTAGATACTTTAGCAGGCAAAAAGTACTTTTCATTTTTGGATGGTTTTAGTGGCTATAATCAGATTCAGGTAGCACCTGAAGATCAAGATAAGACCACATTTACCTGTCCATGGGGAACTTTTGCTTACCGAGTACTTCCTTTTGGATTATGTAATGCACCCGCAACATTTCAAAGGGCAGTACTAGGAATCTTTTCTGATCTAATCCATGATTGTGTAGAGGTTTATATGGATGATTTTACAGTTTATGGTGATTCATTTGAAGAGGCATTAGAGAATTTGGAAAAATTCCTTATAAGGTGTAAAGAAACAAACCTTTCATTGAGTCATGAAAAATGCTTTATGATGTTTACTGAAAGTATTGTTTTGGGACATCATATTTCAGGGGATGGGATTAAAGTTGATAGATCAAAAGTTGAAGTCATCTCCAAGTTGCCTATTCCGAATTGTCAAAATGATGTTAGAAGTTTTCTGGGATTTACTGGATACTATAGAAGATTTATCGAAAACTTCACCAAAATAGCATCTCCACTCTTCAAATTGCTTACAAAAGAATGTGAATTCAAATGGGATCCTGATTTTAAATTTGCATTTGAAACTTTGAAAACAAGAATATCCGAAGCACCCATTTTGAGAGGGCCAAATTGGAAACTTCCTTTCCATATTTCTACAGATGCTTCAGATACAGCTCTAGGAGCTGTGTTGGGTCAAAAGGATTTAGTTCCTTATGCCATTTACTACACTAGTAAAAATTTGACTCCCACTGAGTTGAACTATACTGTGACTGAAAAAGAGTTCTTAGCTGTTGTTCATGCAATCAATAAGTTTAGACATTATATAACAGGCTATGAAAATTTTGTCCATACTGATCATTCCGCAATTAGATATCTAATGAACAAACCTGTTACTAATGGCAGAGTTACAAGATGGCTCTTACTTTTACAAGAATTCAATATTACTGTATTGGATAGACCAGGGAAACAAAATACAATAGCTGATTTCTTGTCTAGGATCCAAAATACTAATGAAGATTATCTTGTAGAGGATAAGTTTTCAGATGAATATTTATTTGCAGTAACTAAGACTCCTTGGTATGCAGATATTGTTAACTATTTGGTTACAGGGAAGCTACCTCCACATTTATTTCCTAGTGAAAAAAGAAGAATTATTCAGGAGAGTTCAAATTATTCATGGATTTCTAACGAATTGTTTAAAACAGGGCTAGATTGTGTGATCAGAAGATGTGTTCGGGAAGATGAAATGCCTAACATCCTCAGGGCATGTCATGATGAACCATGCGGTGGACACTTTGCTGACAAAAGGATGACCTATAAAATCCTTTCTTTAGGATATTATTGGCCTTCCCTCTTCAAAGATACGAAACAATATGTCAGAAGGCGTGACAGCTGCCAAAGAGTAGGGAAACCAACTCTTTTAAATGAAATGCCATTACAACCACAGGTACTCATCGAACCCTTTGAAAAATGGGCTTTAGATTTCATTGGACCCATTAATCCACCATCTAAACAGAAGAAGTATATATTGGTATGCACTGATTATATCACTAAATGGGTAGAAGCCAAAGCATTACTTTCTGCTACTGAAAATTCAGTTGTTAATTTTCTGTATGAGGATATTTTTACTCGTTTTGGTGTCCCAAGAGAAATTGTGACAGATCAGGGAAGTCAATTTACATCTAACTTGATGGAGAAGCTGATGGAAGAATACAAAATCAAGCACAGAAAATCTACTCCTTACCATCCAAAAGCAAATGGCCAAGTGGAATCTACAAACAAAGTTATTGAGAACATCATCACCAAAACTGTTCATCTACACAGAAGAGATTGGGCAGAAAGGCTTCCTGAAACCTTGTGGGCCTACAAAACTACATGGAGGAATACAACAGGACATTCTCCCTATGAACTCGTTTATGGGAAAGAAGTCCTGCTCCCCATTGAGTTTCAAGTCAAGACTTTCAAGATGGCAGTTTAGTTGGGGATGAATCTATCAGAAGCCCAAAAGCACAGAATGAAGTAGCTGAATGAGCTAGATGAGATCAGACAAGAAGCAATTTTAAGAACTGATCTAGTTCAACATCAAAGAGCTAAGTGGCATGACAGATACATCAAAGAGAAAAAGTTTCAAGAAGGAGATTGGGCACTACTGTTTGATTCCAAGTTTAAAGACTTCAAAGGTAAATTTCAGACCCATTGGCTTGGGCCATATGAGATTGACAAAGTCTTTAGCAATGGAGCGGTAAGAATCAAGAACATTGATGAATTTCAAACTCCTCTAATTGTGAATGGCCACAGATTGAAAATTTATCATAAGCCACTCTCAAAAGAGGAATTTGTCAAAATGTTTCAAGAGAATTCTGCAATAAGGCTGGTGAAGAAGAATCCTTCTTCCCCACCAGCCTAGCCTTTGTTTCTTTCAGTTAAAAAAAAAAAAAAAAAAAAATAAAATAAAAAAGCATGAAAACCAATCACTGATTGGCGGTCTTATACATAAAATGTAGAGTGAAAATCAGGGACACCTGACACTCTATATTTTCCAAAAAAAAGTTTCTCTCCTTTTCCATCTTCACTCCACTTCATTTGCCATCCCACTCCATCTCCATCTCATTTTCATTTCACTTCAGTCCGCTTCATCTCACTCCATTTCATTCATTTCATTCCATTTCATCAATAAATGTCTCTTTCAGGACCATTTTCACTCAGTTAGTTATTATCTAACTATCTTTGTTTATCCAAGTGGGTGTTGTGTCAGTTTCCGCAGCTGGAAGTAGTTTCCGCAACCAGAAGCAGTTTCCGTAGCCAGAAGCAGTTTCCGCAGCCATCACTCTGTTTTTCAAATTTACAGTCAAAATGTTAGTGCAATAATCATGAAAATGCAGGTGTGACTGAGCATATGCTATGAAGACATGGAGCATCTTCAGACATCAATAAAGAGCAGTTGTTAAAATCTAATGGACAACAAATGACAAGGTTCCCAAAGGTATGAGCAAAAATTTCTTTCAAATAGCAATTGAAGGCACAATTTTGCATAGTTGTCAAACCATAAAAGCTCTACTATGTGCAATGATTATCACGATAGCTCCATTACCCATTACCATCCCACGACATTATTCCGCACACCATGCATTTATTCCTTAAACGGTCTTCTGATTGATTTTCGGGTTTAAACTCATAGTCGACTGCACTTTCATACACCAGATGTGACCTATTTCACTACGGCTCCTCTCCACCACATTTTCCGTAGCCATTCATTAAACGTGTAACATTTTGTACGCAGTCATTCAATTCAAAATTCCGACTCCTCTCCATTTCCTTACCATTCTGTTAAGACCATCTTCTTCACATACGTCTGCACTTCATTTTGTGAACTCACTTCGGCTGCTCATCCTCTATTTCCGCTTGCAGTTCCGGAACATTCCCATTACCTGTTATCCTCCAATTGCAGCCACTGTGTTCTTGCCATAAACCCTGCAATCGAACCTCCTTACCTCTGCTAAACCCTCACACGCAATTGAATTTTCAGTTGAATTTCAAAACAGAGGAAAGGATGGGACGATTACTAAGGGCAGAACCAGAAGGACCTAAATATTTAGAAGGTTACCCTCAAGCAAAAGATTTGTTGAAGAAAGCAAAATGGTTACGCTTCATCCAGAAATTTAAGGGCCATAACAAGGAGGTAAAGAAAGCTTTTGCACGGTCTTTCGACGGCCAAATGGTGGAAATTGGAGACTTAAAGCTCACGGTCACTGAAGCAACAGTAGCAGCTGCCACAGACTTGCCCCAAGAAGGTGAGCGATGGTTTAAAAACAAAAGTGTGGACGAACATGCATGGAGAATTATGCTACGTAACCCAGGTATGGACATTACTGTGTTTACAAAAGGAATTACTGTTCATGCATTGAAAGAAGAATGGGCCAGCCTACTGTTAATTATCCAAAAGTTTATCACTTGCGAAGGACGCTTTGGTTCAATGTACATGTACCATGCTAGGTTATTGATGAACTTCTTAGAGAGTCAAACTCTTAATTTGCCTTATTTCTTACTGCTGAGTTTGAAAAAGATGAGTACCACAGTCCAAAAGCACATAGGAAATATGGAACCTCATCTATATCATCATGGAATTGTAAGGATTCTCATTGAAGACCAACTGAAGAAAAACAAAGATACCTAGGAACAATTCTTAGTAAGAAATTACTTTCAAGAGCCATCTGAGGCACCTGAAAGTAGTACACCAAAGACACCGAGAAGGAGTAGGAGAAAAGAAAAGAGTGCCATAGTCCAAGACTCTCCTATTACCAAAACTCAAGAAGTTGGTCAAAAAGAAAAGGAGAACAAAACTAAAGACAAGAAACAGAGAAAATTGAAAGGCAAAAGAAACATAGAAGAAGTCTACCAATCACCTGAGCCATCTATAGAGGAAGATTGTCAAACATTGTCTGAGAGACTAGTGCATCTTCAAAAACAGGCTGCTACAGCAAAGAAAAAGGAAAAAGGAAAACAAAGCATAAAAGAAGGGAGTACTAGGTCACTGTATTTAAGAAGAAGCAACAGGCTTAGAGGAAGGGGGAGTAAAACACAAGTAAAACGGCCCCACTTCATTGACTTGGGTAGGGAAACACCCGGGAAACCTCCAGCTGGCCGTAGTCCACCTTGTCCTCAGCCAAGTATTGAAACTAGTCCTCCACATGTTGATGAAAGCCCTTCTCGGCCAAGAGCTATAAAGCAGTCCTCCTCCTCCACAAGACTTTGAAGTCAGTCTAAGAAAAACACCCGAAATAGATCCAAGTCAACAAGAGGTGTATGACTAGCTCAAATCTTTAGAAAAGACAACTGTAGGCCCGAGTACCACTCTGCCCCACATGACACAAGATGCACAAGTCCAATCCTTAAAGCAAGAAGTGTTTGAATTAGAAGTTCTAAACAGGCATATTAAGCAGGAAAATGAAGCACTTAAGGAGCAAAGCAAAGTGGATAAAATTATTCATGATAATACTATGCTTCATTTGGGACTATGGCAAAAGAAGAACAAGAAACTAAAGAAAAAGTGCAGAGAGTTGAGCAGAGAATTAATCAATCTCAAATTCAGATGTCTGATAAGGAAACCCAAGATGGTGGTAGCACCAAGAAAGAAGAGAAGAGGACTGGATGTCCTAGCAGAGGCTTCAGAACATATGGATTAAAGGGGAATGACTAAAATTTTGGTTGCATGAGGACATGCAACACCTTCACAGTGGGGGTATGTTGAGTCCCAAACTTGCATCTTCCCTATACACCTTTTCACACTTCTTTTCCATTGACTTGACCCACCAAGCTGTCAAATCATTGCATATTAGTTTAAAAAGAGCTTATAAAATGGTTTCCTAACTATGTCTTGTGACTGTTGTTTGATTTAGATTTTTGTTCAATCAACTGCGGAAACTTGTTACTTTCTGCAGCCAACTCAAGTTTCCACAGCCATTTTGTTGAAGACCATGTTACAGGTGTCCACTAGAGAATCCGGCCATATGGGCAAGCTGCAAATGACATGTACATGGAGCGTGTCCCCTTGGTTCAGCCGAATCACTCACAAACAACCATGGTCAAGGACGGTCAAAGGAGTGGTCAAACCAAGAGTTTTGCGGTGGCACAGCTCTGTTTTTACCACGTGAAGTTTGCGTGGCAAGTTCCTCAATCTCCGAAGGTGTGCTAACACCTGTGGATCAATCCGTGAACCAAATCGAACAGCCACCGCTCCATAGATTTATTTGTCACGGCTACCATACTGCTAGATCTCCAGACGTGGAGATTTACGTGTCTGTTTGGCAGCGTAAAATTTAGGAATCAGTTATAGCATCTTTAGTTATAAATAACGCATTATCATACGCTTGATAGCTAGATTTTTACATGTAATCTTGACTGTTTTTACGAGCCCACTGTGTCGTGCTCTATCTTTATGTTTTTACTGCACTTTAATATATGAGAAGACATCATTCTTAAGTTCAATTTGTGACTGAGTATTGATTGGTCGAGGTTGCAGATGGCCCCTGTACACCAAGGCTCTGTATCTACTGTGTAGTTTCTTACTCGCTTTCATTATGTTATTGCTTTTATAATCCTTTGCTTGTATATATTACACTGTTCTGATATTCATGTTAATTGCTGTCCATCTTTTCTTTTATGCTTTCTCAGGATTGTTAACTGATCAGTGTTTTTCTTTCAGGTTCTTGTAGGCAGCCCGGGAAATTTACAAAGTTTTAATGACTAATGACATGAAATCATCTTGTCCTTTCTGCTGATTTATTTTCTGAGTTTTAATTCCAGCATTGTCATTTCTTTCAGTTCTACTTTGCTCATTTATTTTTATGCAATTTAGATATCATATTACTCATTTGTTTATGATTACCTTCCTATAGCCAAGCGACTCAAATAGTGAGGAATCAGAATATTATTTGATGTAGTATGATTTAGTTTACTTTCCTGCAAGTTAGTGATTAAATTACTTATGTCATTTTCAGGGATTGAAGTATGAATGAGTAGTTTAATCTTAGTTTCATTTTATGCAATTTCATTTCCCGCAATTTAGATATCCGATTACTTAATTTGTTTATGATTACCTCCTATAGCCAGAGCGATTTGAAAGGTGAGGGGTCAGAATATGAGTTGAAGTAGTGTGATTTAGTTTGCTTTGCTTACAGTTTTTGAATTGCTTTGAGTTCAATTTTTATTTTCTTTTTACACAGCAGTAAGGATACTGGGCTTCATTGTCACTAGCTCACTGTTTTGATAGTAACATTTTTATTTTCTTTTGAGAATTGATTTCATCACAGCAAGTTTGAAACATTTTTGAGAACTTTAAAGTTTGGAAAATCATTGTAGAAATCACCATTGCCATTCATACTTGACTTCCAATTCTGCCATCTCACATTAGGGAATTAACAGAAGATAAACCCAAAAACTCAAAAACGACAAAGAACTAAGAAATCGGTTATCTTGCATATACAGTGCACTTCACTTCAGAAGTTTACAACTCTCGGATTGACATTTTAAATAGCGATTTAGGACACACTAAATTGACCAAACACAACCTGAAAGCTCTAGCATGACTCATGAAGAAGAGGAAGAAATGCTACATGATATATCAAAATTACAAGACCAAGTACAACAAATGTCACTCTCACAAAAGCTAATAGAAGCTAAGATAAAGGGTGTGGAAGCTAAGATGGACGATTTGAAGATAGATTTGAAGACAAATTTGAAGAGAGACATGGCAGATTTGACGACAGATTTGACAAATTTTCTACAAGAAATAATTACTAATAATGAAAAGGTAGTAAAGGAAACTCATGATGCGTACAAAAGAAATGTTAATCATGATTTCATAGACTCTAATGTGGGATCAAAGACCCACCATATTCCAAAAATCGATATGAGGAAGTTTGATGGCAAGGATCCTGCAACATGGATATTACAGATGGAGCAATTTTTCGATCTCAATAATGTGCAAAACACACAAAAGGTACGTATTGCAACTTTATATTTGGAACCAAATCAGTTTGTATGGTATCAATGGCTTTGCTCTCGTAAACAAATTATCACTTGGGCAATTTTACGGAAGAATTGACAGCACATTATGAGGATACAAAAAGCAACACTTTTTTTAGCCAATTGATAAGTCTCAAACAAAAGGGTTCAATAATGGAGCACATTGAGGAGTTCCAAAAATTGAACATAAGGTTAAAAAATATTCCAGAGGAGAATAGGATTGATGTGTTCATAGGGACTTTAAAGGATAATATCCAACATGATGTTCACCTTTGGGAACCTGATTCATTAAAGAAAGCCGGGTTAGCAAGAAAAATGGAAAGCAAAATTATGGCAATCAGGAAGCATACCACTCACAACTATAAAGATGGAAGTGTTGTTGCCCCTAGTATTACACAACCTATAAGGTTGACACCACAACAATTGGAAGAAAAAAGAGCAAAATGGCTTTGTTACAATTGTGATAGCAAATAGACTAAAGGTCATAAGTGTGCTGAGAAGAAATTATTCTACATAGATTGTGAAGAGGAAGAATAAAAGGAGCAAGAAAGGTCAAAAGAAGAGCATATACTCCAGGAACAAAGCCTAGATAAATAAGAAATGAATCCAACCATATCTTGTAATGCATTGGTGGGAATTACCACTCCTCAAACCATCAAGATAGAAGGACAAATCAAGAAGAAAAAGGTAATAGTGTTGATTGATTAAGGAAGTACCCACAATTTTATTCATTGTAAGGTAGAAAAAGAATTGAATTGCTTCTTATATCCAACACCAGAGTGTCAAGTGATGGTTGCAAATGGAGTAACAATAAATTGCTCTGGAAAGTGCCATAATATCAAGCTATCCATGGGAGAATATGTATTGACTAGCCCAATGCTTTCCATTCCAATGGGAGGTGTTGATGTTGTACTAGGAGTCCAATGGCTACAATCCTTGGGTACAATAGCTTTTGATTTTCAAGAACTTTTCATGAAATTTTCTGTGGAAGGAAAGGAAGTTGAATTAAGGGGTATTGCAGGGAAACCGGGAAAGATAATCAACTCTAACAGTATGACGAAGCTTCTAAAAAAGGAACAAAGAGGTGTAATTGCACAATTATGTTCGCTAGATGTTTCCACATTGGAATCATCTATTTCTCCAAATCTCCAAAAAGTCTTGGACAATCATTCCAAGGTATTTGAGACTCCCAAAGGTCTCCCACCTATTCATGATCATGATCATGCTATTCATCTGATTCCAGGAAGTGTTCCTCCAAACATCAAGTTATATAGATATCCCTATGCCCAAAAGAGTGAAATTGAACATATGGTTGCAGAAATGCTAGAGGCTGGTATAATTCAACCGAGTCAAAGTTCTTTCTCTGCTCTAGTAGTATTGGTGCACAAGAAGGATGGATCATGGCGCATGTGTCCAGATTATAGGGAGAACAAGCTCACTATTAAAGATGAGTTTCCCATTCCTGTCATTGATGAATTACTGGATGAATTGAATGGATCAATTTACTTAACCAAGTTGGATCTTCATTCAGGATATCATTAAATCAGAATGAAGACTGAAGACATTCCGAAAACAACATTTAGAACTCATGAGGGTCATTATGAATTTTTGGTGTTGCCTTTTGGCCTTACCAATGCACCTTCAACATTTCAAGGTTTCATGAATTCCATTTTCAAACCATTCCTTAGAAAATTTGTGTTAGTATTTTTTGATGATATACTAATCTACAACAAGTCTTGGAAGGATCATGTTGAACATGTTGACAGGGTGCTACAACTATTGGAGGAGAAACAATTATAAGCAAAAAGATCCAAATGTTTCTTTGGAGTACAAGAGGTGGAATATTTGGGTCATATTGTATCTCATGAAGGAGTTAAGGTAGACCCTAGCAAAATTAAAGCCATTAAGGAATGGAAAATCCCCACATTCATAAAGCATCTGCAAGGATTTCTCGGGTTGACAGGGTATTATCGCAGTTTGTTAAGAATTATGGGAGAATAACAGCACCTCTAACAACATTATTGATGAAAGATGCATTTTCGTGGACTCCAGAAGCAACAAAGGTCTTTGAACATCTTAAGGAGGCAATGTGCCAGCCCCGATCTTAGCTACACCAGACTTCACAAAAACCTTTATTGTGGAATGTGATGCTTCAGGAAATGGAATTGGTGCTGTCTTAATGCAAGATGAAAGACCCATTTCTTATGAAAGTCGTCCAATCAAGGGAAAGTTTTTACACAAAGCTATTTACGAGAAGGAAATGTTGGCAATACTCCATGCACTTAAGAAATGGCGACCCTACCTAATGGGAAGACATTTCAAGGTAAAAACGGATCATGATAGCCTTAAATACTTTTTAGAACAAAGATTATCCTCTGAAGAGCAACACAAGTGGGTCACAAAGATGTTGGACTTTGAAATCATCAACAAAAAAGGGAAGAAAAATGTGGTGGCAGATGCACTCTCAAGAAAGGATGAGGATGTGGAAGCATTGTTGTGCGCCATTTCTATTATCCAACCAGATTGGATAAATGAAGCAAGGGAGGAATGGAAGAATGATGAAGAAGTGTGGGCACTTATTCGAAAGTTACAACAAGATTCCAGTACGTCTGATACATTTAGCTAGAAAAATGATTCGTTATGGTACAAAGATCGCTTATACCTCTGTAAGAATTCCCAACTAAAACAAAATATTCTTATGGAATTGCACACTTCTCCCTTAGGAGGGCACTCAGGATTTTTAAAAACTTACCACAGGGTTAAGAAGGAATTTTTTTGGGATGGCCTTAAATCAGATATTCAAAAGTTTTTGGCGGAATGTTTGGTTTGCCAACAAAATAAAGTTGAAACAATTAAGACATCGGGTCTATTACAACCTTTATCCATTCCAAGCCAACATTGGGAGGAGGCTTCAATGGATTTTATCATATGTTTACCCAAGTCTAAGGAAAAGAGTGTCATCATGGTGGTAGTTGACAGACTTACCAAGTATGCACACTTTTGTGCATTATCACATCCATTTAAAGCCAGTGCAGTTTCTACTGCATTTATGGAAACAATTCAAAAGCTACATGGAAACCCAAAGATTATTGTAAGTGACAGAGATCCCATTTTCACTATAAATTTTTGGACAAAATTATTTTCTTGTCTTGGTACTCAGTTAGCTCATAGCTCATCTTATCATCCTCAATCTGATGGGCAAACTGAGATAGTAAACAAAATTTTGGAAGGATATCTTCACTGCTTTGTATCTAATAAACAAACACAATGGGTCAAATGGTTGCCTCTGGCTGAATGGTGGTATAACACTTCCTTCCATACATCAACAAAAATGACCCCATTTATGGCACTTTATGGATATCAGCCACCATCCATCACATCATATTTAAGAGAAAATTCTAAGGTTCAAGCAATGGAACATCACATCGAGCATCAAAAACAAGTTTTCCAACTCTTAAAGGATAACCTCCTGTTGGCGCAGAATAGAATGAAACAACAGGCATATCAACATCGCAGGGAAAGAAGTTTTGATGTAGGTGATTGGGTATTCCTACGGCTACAACCATATAAGAAAATGTCCCTCAAGCAAGCTAAGAAGGATAATAAATTATCACCAAAGTATTATGGTCCGTACAAGGTGTTGCAAAAGATTGATACTATGGCATACAAATTGGAGCTTCCTACAACTTCTTGATTGCACCTAGTTTTCCATGTTTCATGTTTAAAGAAGGTTATAGGCGCCAAGCTCCCAGTTCAAACAATATTGCCAGAACTTGACGAGTAAGGAAAAATTATATTGGAACCAGAAGCAGTCACAGAAACAAGAACTCGACAGCTATGAAATCGATCAATTTCAGAGTATCTTATCAAGTGGAAGAACTTATTTGCTGAAGATTCCACATGGGAGGATGAGAATTTTATACAGAAGCATCCAGAACTACTCAAGCGTTGAGGACAACACTTTTTTTGAAGGGGAGGGGCATGTTGGGTCCCTATAATACTAGTGATTACCATATTACTATTGTAGTTGTATCCCTGATTAATATTGTTGTGCCCCTATTGTCCCCATATTGTTATTACTGTGCCCCATAGAATCCCTCTATTGTTATTTTTGTGGCTTTATATTATTATTGTTAGGTTGGCTGGGTTATATTGTGACTCCTTGGACTCCTATATATAGAAAGGAGGTTTTGTCATTTGAATCATCGAAGAATTGTTCATTTATGTAATGTAAAGGAGGTTTCTTCCCCGAAGAGGCTGAATTCTAAGGCGTTGATCTATCTTTTCTATCTTTTTCTTGAGATGGTTTCATAACACTCACCCACTGGCTTGACCTCCACTATTGAATCACTCATGCTATTGGGAATTTGACCTGCCTATGAAACTGAGTATCTACATTGGTGTATTTTCCATCCACCCATCGACATCTTCTTATAATCTCCAGTTGGGGCTCCAACAACCACGATTAAAAATTAATCGATGGTTGAGATCATCTCCAAGTCAATTTGTGTGAGTTTCTATATGATTCACACATTTCTCAATTAATTCCTATTAATTAACCATTTTTTCTAAGTTGGACTTAGAATTTTTTTAATTATGGTTAATTAATTTAATTGAGCCATCTCTAGGTGGAATTTCCATAAATGATTTCTAGGTTTTGGAGAACTCCTGTGTTTTAGCCTCTCCACAAAGTCTCGAGACTAGAACACCATCCAATGCTAAAAAAACTAACACTCCCTCTTAGAGAGGAAGGTGTTATAGTGTTGCATTTCTACAAAACCTTGTCTTTGTATCATCCTCCACTACACATTGTTGATGCCTGACAAGAACCTCTACTAGAAATGACTGCGTTTCTCCTTAGTCACAAAGCTTCTCCCTTAGTCACTACTTTCTTCCCTTAGTCATTGTGGTGTTCCCTCAGACACTATCCATCAACCACTATGCTAATTCTGATTCATTTACCACTGACTGTATCTGACCCAAACCGTTACATTTTTGTTGATGTTGACACTGCACTTTACAACCTGTATTGCTACCAACTCTACATTTGCACTACAACTCAACTCCCTCTCAACTATTTTTGTTGCTACTGCAACTACGAAGCATCCAAAATATTGAATCAATTGTGTCTCTATGTTGCAACTATCTCTTGAGCATTTGATTGCTACTAGTCTTTAGACTGTCCACTGAGAAATTTGGGTTGCTACTAACTTTTCTAGCGAGCCTCCTTCTGTGTGCTTGATAAGTCACATCAATAGGTACATTTTGAATATCAATATGCCATCCTCTAGCCTTAAAACTATCATTCTCTTATAGTAATTCACATTTTTTGTTATATTATGCTTAGTAAGAGGAGTAAAATGTGTTTGTCATAGTATGTGGCCTAATGTCATTTAATTGCAAGAAAATGAAGAATTTTTAGGCTATTACTATGTAGGGCCTTAATGGAGACAACTATGAGAGAATATAGGGGGCTTTTCCACCTCCTTAACTCCCTAAACTCGGCTTGGGATCACCATATCCTCTCTCACTAGTTTGAGTTCATTGGTAGCCGAGTGACTCCTAGTCCAAGTGAAGATCAAGAAGGACAAAATCCACCATTTTCGAGATCAAGGAGGGAACCACTCCTACTTTCAAGGGAGTTGCTTCAACTTCCCTTTTGTATAAATAATCTAGGAGAAGAGTTCATGAGGATTCAAAGTTTTTGTTTAGCTAGGTGTAGCTATTGAGCTTCAAGCTTGACATTATTATTTTCAACTTTTATGTGATGTATTAGACCTGCACTTTTTATAATGAGAAGTTGGATTTTAAGTTGCATCTGAGTTAGTGTCAAAGGGATGAGATCCTTGAGTTTGGGCCCAACACAGAGGCTTTGGTCCCTATTATTGTACTTATATTTCTTCTTTTTTTTTCCCGTAGAAAAAGTCGTAATTTTATTCATAAGACAAAATTACATTTTGTAGATGCTCTATTCCGGCTTTCATCGAAACCAAAAGGCTGAAATAAAAGAAAAAAAATTGATGTAGCTATTGTTTTCTCCCTTTCTTCTTCTCCACCTTTCGCCATCCACCAGTGTTGGGGGTGGCTGTTACAATGGATAGCTGATTTTCTGTTGCTGTTGTGGGAGAATCCTTGTCCGTCTCCGATCCTTCTGATCCATGAGCTCTCTTGTTGCTGGGTATTTCTTGTCCTGGTTGCTGGGAAGCTTGTTGCTGCATGGGGTTGTTGGGGGCTTCCTCTTCTTTTTGTGTGTTGTCCTGTACTATTTGTTCGTCTTCTTCTGCATTGCTTTCTTGGTATATGTTGGTAGTTTCTATGTTTTTTTCACTCTTCTATGTCGTTTGGCCATGTTTCTGTAAACTTCCATCCTTTGGGCTTTGTTGGCTGTCTTCTTTTCCTATCTTTTTTGTTTTGTGGGCACCCACTTTGTAGATGACTAGTTTGACGACATAAGCGGCATCTAAAGGCAGTGTTTTCATAATCGAGTGGTTGTGCCCATTGCTTTTTGTTATGGAGTAAGAGGATATGGTCTGGTAATCCCTGACTGAGATCAACCTCCACACAGATCCTGGCAAATGTAATATCCTTGGAGAGGCGCTCATTGTCTACTTTTAAGAATTTCCCCAAAGCGTTGCCAATACCTGCTAATACTTTGAAGTGCCAAAAATGCAGGGGTAGGTTGTATAACCTAACCCAAAGAGGAATTTTGGAGACCACCATGGTGTTGGGGTTAAATTCTGGGAACCAAGATGTCGTGAAAAGTCCGGCATTACCCTAGAACCATGGTCCCTCGTTCAATGCATAGTCCTTGTCCTCTACTATGTCGAATTTGACAACAAAAAACCCTCTTGAACAGAGGTGGATATCACAGTTTGTTGTCCATATGGAGTAAATCCATTGACGAAGGGAATTCGGCTTGGGCCAATATCCATTAAACCTATAGATCACTGCTTTAGATGAATATTCATCATATATTTCATTTACCTCAGGTATAGCAATTGTTATTGTTGGGTTCTGAGCTGTCTGCTCGACGATGTAGGCTCCAGGGATTGTAGTTTGCTGTTCTGTTTGTGCTTTAGATTCCATCTTCCCTTTCACCGCATCTTTGAAGGATTTTGAGCTCGTGCCTGGGGATCCTCCACGAAGCCTTGTGCTAAGGTAGATGGTTGAGTCGTTGCCGATGCCATATTGTTTTAGTTTGTGCTCCTCCTGCAACACTTTTCCTGTGTAGATCAAGAGTTGTTTGCATGTTGGGATACCTATCCTTTCTTGTATCCTCTGTTTTAGTGTTTTTATGTCCTCCGAGCACCCAATCTTGATGCAGACTGTGTTCCCTTCCATAGATCTGATAAAGAGTGAACATTGTTTATCCTCAGGCATTTCAGGATCTGATTCCTCCAGATCTATCTTAACAGATCTGAGTCCCTGAGTCAGATCTACGCTCTGGGGTTGTGATCCTGCACCACTGAGTTTGTATTCTTTTTGTGCCATGGTTTCTCCAGATCTGGCTTGTGGGGATAGTTTTTCATAACCCCAGCTGCTATCTCAATTATATCTGCTTTCCGCATGTAAATCCGACCCTTCAGGGTCATGTCCCCTTTGGCTGGATCTGTTGTGGCTCTTAGCTTCCATCCATTGGCTCTGAACCTCGCCTTCCCATGAGAATAAAGGGATGTGGCAGGCCACGCGGCCGTGATCCACTCTCGCGCAGTTCAATCCGGCCATACGACTTCATCTTTGGCTTTAAGCTTGTGGGCAACCGATCGGTAGCCAGGTTATAACTTTGGCTGAGCTCTGGTTTGCAGTTTGTTGGCGGCACAGCTTGTTGTTCCTGAACCCCAATCCATCTTCGTCCAGCCCTCTGACTCTGTTTTCGGCAAGGGAATCCATGCATTGGGGTAGCCGTTCTGCAAGGAACCCCAGTCTTTGTAACAGCCGTGGTATATCATTTGAGGAAGAGTGAACAGGTAATTGGGTCGAAACAAACTGTGCGAATACAGGTCCCATGCTGGAGCCTCATGGCCTCCAGATTCCTTCAAGAATGATTGCAGCTTCGTGGGAAGAGCCACAGCGTTGGCCTAGGGAGTACCAAGGCCTGCAATCACAGAGCCTATGATATCATGGAGACGCTGATAAATCCTGATCACCATTTTTTTTTATCTTCCAAGGGGAATGGTCTCTTCAGGACAATGTCAAAATTTCTTATGAGAAATATAGTTCACTTATATTTCTTCTTGATTCCAAGAAGTTTATAGTTTCTTTCATTTCTATATAGATTAATCTATAAACTCATGTGGTTGCAGCCTCTATATCACCTCTCTTGTGGGAGAATGAGTGGAAGGATTCACAACCACAACCCAAAAATATTGTGTTTATGATTTCTTGGAAATAGATTAGTGTTAGTTGTCTTGCTTTACATTTTATTTCTATATCTTAGAAGTAATTTTAGTGATTAGATCAGTGGTATTGCATGAATTAGATGTTATTTAAATTCAACTCATCTTTTCCATCATAAGTTATCTTAGCACCTAAATCTGCCTTAGGCTGAAGGAAGGCAAAAATTAGGGTAACCACAAACCACGCTCAGTCTGGTAGCTAGCCCTACTAGAGCAGGAGAGGGCTCTCTCCGAGTCACGCTCAGTGAATAAATGATTCAAAACGGTCTGAGATGACTTACAATACAATGTTTACCTTAGGATAGTAAGTGAATAGGGATTCTGGAAACAATTTTATGAAATGACCAAGCTTTTGGGATTTTATGGGGTCGGTGCTCAGCAAAGAACAACGAATTGAATATGAAGGCACAGATTATTCCCTAAGGCAAGGTAGGTGGAAAATGTAACAATTTAGTTCGAGGTGCCACGACATGAATAGATTGCTGAAGAAAGTGAAAAGGGCATAGTGAAATGAATCCTTTTCAACAGAAGAATAACACTGAAACATGAAATTTTCCCACAGGCAGAGCAATAAAAATTGGATTCTACCTAATCTCACTCACAAAATTTCACTAGAAATGAGCATGAAATGAATTATGAAACATAACTAAATACATATTAACACATAAGAAATACATTTGTTACACTCACAACCACAAGAATCTCATGAAACAGAGCCGCTACCTTTCATTAATTCTCTGTCAAAAATACACAGTGAAGAAACAAAGTTTCTTTCCCATAGTCTCCCAGAAGTTACAAGCCAACCAACCAACCCTTTGCAAATAACTGGCATACAATATATAGAATGTGTGAGGAAGAGATAGAACACCCAAGGGTTGGGGAGTTACTCGAATCATTGCGAAATGGAGATGGAGAGCCAACCATCAGCTACAGGTGCAGCGTTGCAAACATGACATTTGGCTTTGGGTGACCGTTTGCCTTCCTTCACCACTTGGATAGAAGCCCATCTGGAGAAAAAACTCTTTAAATACCACCTTTGGTGCCAAAAAACCAAAGTTTAGATGACCGGGCCTACTTGGAGAAGTCGCGAACCGAAATTTCGCGAAATGGAAGCAAATTGGCAATTTTTTCCTCTGTGCGCCGCGCCATTTTTTCTGTGCATTGCACTACTCTGGGACCTGTTTTGGGGCACTTGCAGGTGTTCAAAATGTGCCCAAGTGGGCTTGATGGAAAGCCTGTCCTGTCTACTTCCTAACACAACTAGAATTTTCAAATTTGGTGCTCATTTGCCCCTCCAAATCTTCATTTTCACAAGACTGCTTTCTCTGTGTCAAAAAAGTGGCAGAGAGGCCATTTTTGGGTGTTTTTTGACCTTTAGGAGACCCAGATCTTGCCCAAATCTCTTTCCCAGACACCAGTAGTCGTAATTTTTGATGCTGAATCCAAATTTGCAAGCCATTTCTCAATTGGAGCTCTAGAATTTTAGCGTCGCGCTACACAGGGAGAAAATACCTGTTTTTTGCCCAAAAATTTGCCAAGTGACCAAAATTTCCCCAAATTTTTTGAAATTTGGGCTGGATGTTCCCTATGAAGTGCTATGCTATGCCAAGGAAGCCTCAGCCAAGATTTGAAGTCGATCTTTCTCCTTTTCCTCCTTTGCCTCCTTTGCCTCTTTTGTTGATTTGCTCAATTTTGCCTTTGGGCTCTTGATTCTTGCTTTGGAGCTCATGTTTCGGGCCATGTAGTGGTGAGTCATGCGCCTCAGCATATCCTTTTCCCTTATCCAACCACTGCTCCAAGTGAACGTTCACTCTCTCTAACACATACTCCCGGTCCTCATCTCTTTGCTCCATAGGTCTGCCTTGTGCTGCCATGATGTGTTGCTGGTTTTCATTGATCATTTGCAACTCTATCTCAGCTAGCCAATCCTCAAGTTGCTTGTTCCTCTGCTCTAGATACTTCACGTTCCACTTGGCCCTCTCCAAGTCCAGGGATAAGTTCTCAATCACTGATTTCTGCTCCTGAATGATCTCTCCAAGCTCAACATTTGTAGGTTCTGCATCTGTCTCATCATCCTAGAGGAGAATGAATTATGTCTCTTGTTCACCTGATGGCTCACTTGAAGGCCCCTCATCATGCACTGGCTCCTTACCTCTACCCTACTCCTGTGATGCTGATGTCGGAAGCGAGGCCCCTTCCACCCCGGGTGGAGATAACACTCGCTTTGCTGCTGCAAATAAGGGTCTACTGCCTTTCTGATAGGTGATATATATTGGCATAGTGGCAGTCTCATGTCGCTCATACTGATGAGATGGGCCCCCAACCTCATGCTCTGCCTCTAAAACCACCTGTGGAGCGCTGAAGAAGTCACGGGAGATGAAGTCCTCCCAAGCAATACCCTGCAATCCCAACTGATGGTCTACCAAAATCCGGATAAGGGCAAAGTGATACACACTGTTGAGCTGCTGTTGAGGGGTCTTGTGCTGCATGAAATTTCTCATCCTCACTATGTTCCCACAGATGAAGAATGGGGGGTTCATCATCCTCACCTTGGTAAAGTGCATGAGCAACCTGATGTGATAGGCATAGAGGCGAGAAAACCTCCCCTCGCAACTGAAGTACTTCATGATCAATTTCATGAGCGGGGCATACTCATATTTCAGAAATCTGAACGGAAAAACTCTCGTGAGGTGGCTCAAACAACTGTCTTTGATGTAAGGCTCATAATGATGCCTCTCCACCTTTTTCTTTTTATGCCACTGCTCTCCAATGTTGGGTATGCCTATTGCCACTGATATGGTCTCGGGTGTCAATGTGAAAGTGACCCCAACCAAGATAGACTGTCCTCCATGTAGGTGAAGTGCGAAAAGTCGGGCCAACTCATGATGAACTCTGACATTTGCCACCCTCTGACAAAATTCGAAGCATGCTAAGTGCTGGAAGCAAGACATAGCAAGAGGGCATGCCTGCAACTCGGTGAGGGTGTTTGGCTCGTCTCTAAGATGTCTGCCACTCTGGTGATGTCTCCGTTGGGCCCTTTCTCCTGAAGCTATGTCACTGTGGGTCTCCTCCTCATACTCTGATGAAACTTCGGATGCCATTATTGTTGTTTGTACCCTGAGTTTTATGTTGCCCTTGAATTCCAATGAAGCTGGTAGCTGCTCTGAAAATCTGCCACCAAGGGGACAATAAAACAGGGAATATTAGGAGGGGAATGATGAAATGGGAATAGGGGTTTAAAGGGAGAGATTTATCAGGGATTTGGGAGTAGTTTGGGTATAGGATTGATGGGGTAGGTTTTGAAATATATTGGCAGCACTGTCACTGTAGCATAAACCCTAGGATCAATGATTTCTTTGTTTCCCTTTTGTTTGCTTTACAAATTTTTTTTACATTTGATTTCCACCTCTACAACCATGCTATCCCTTTCAATTTTGGTGCAAGAACTAAGGTAGGTGGTCTACCTTTCAAATTTGGTGAGCATTCAAAAGTTTTTAGGCAGATTGAATAGTTCCTGGGCCTTGTATTTATGTGCACCGTGCGCTCTGCCCAGTGTGCCGCGCGCCGGGTATGCGCCGCGACAGTGTTATGTTTACACAGTGGGCGGGCCCTGTGTGCGCTGTGCACAATGAGTGTGCCGCGCTCTTTGGTGTATGCGCTGCGCGCTCTAAAAACACCTGAATTTCTTCCTAATTGTTTGCATCTCTGACTCTTCGGCCACACACCCCTCTCCCACGGCTTTTCTTGCCCAATAAGCTGGTCCTATGGTGATTTTGCATTAACCAAATAGTGGAGGAATAGGGGGAGGGTATGGTAGTGACTTAGGGTAGGGGTTTAGGAAAAATGACAAGGGAGGATGGGAAAAATGATAGGTGAGGGGAATAGGTGAGTGGGGTGAAACCTTGGCAATATCAACGCAAATTTACAATCCCAACCCTTCATTTTCTTGGTGATTTTCTCATGGGTGACATTATGCGTTTTGGGTGACATTCAACCTCTTCACAAACACCATATCCTTGAAAAAACTTGATGAGTAGGCGATGTCATAAAGCTTACCTCTCAATTTGATAGCCTTCCCCGAAGTTTGAAGTGGTTTGGCACCGTTTCTTGGCCGCTGGACTGTGTGCGCCGCGCGCAATTCCCAGTGCGCCGCGGGCCTTGTATGCGCCGTGCCCGGTGAGTGCACCGCGCCCCTGGTTATATGCGCTGCGCGCTCCCAAAACCTGCTTCCGCTCAAACTCTCCAATCTCACCCTCACACCTTTGAAATGCTTTCTCCAAGTCTTGCAAGAGCACAATGCTTTTGATTTGGGTCAAAACATGTATTTATAGCCTTGGAGGAGATGGGTTTGATTTTTGCCTCTTTGAAAACCCCTTTTCTAATGTTGAGTTTTGCACTTTTTCATTGACCTTTAAACACACTGATTTTCACTTTCCCTTTGACATTTTGGCTCAAATGATGAAATTTTCGGCACCTCTTTGCAGGGACTGTATGACAGAGCATTTGGCCATGTAAATCATAACTGCATCTGAAAAGTCAACTGGTGATTTTTTGGAAAATTTTGTCATAATTGACCTTGTTTGACTTTTCTTCAAAACAGAGTTTTGAAGAAGAGTCGATGTCTCTCCAGGTGATGATGAAGCTCTCTGAACCATAGCTGTGTAAGGCCTCCCTCTGGCCTGCATGGCTTGTTCTGGACATGTTTTCAAAGACCAAATTGATGAATTCCTAGACCCCAACATAAAAATGACTTTGTCCTGTGAAGGACCAGACCTAGACTATCATGAGCTTAGGTGATTATGGAAAAAGACCTGAGCCAGCAGGGGCCAGACATGAGGGAAAATGATAAGCATAACTTTCTCCGTCAGATCATGGCATGTCCCTAGCGAAATGCAGCTGAGTGAATGGAGTGGGACACCTAAAATTGAAATGCACAAAGAGTTTTGATCTCTGGCGGAGGGCTGACTAGACCGACTCTAACATTGGCTCTAATGGGGGATGGTAGCTCCTTGGAGGTGCCAAGAACAGTAGATCTCTGGATGATCTAGACAGTGCCTTTTGTCCATTGGGATATGGAGTCATCATTTCGATAAACAACACAGGACTCTGACTTATTTATGAAACTGAAATGACCAAGAAATTGGCTCTACTTGACATTGAAATAACTCAAAACTAACTTTATAGACTGAAACCAAACTGAAATAAAAAGGGTATTTACAATGACAGTGGAAGCAACGTTAATAGATCAGTAGTGATACCGCTTGAGCAACCGACCATTGATCGGCCCTCCAGGACAATCTTCCCCGTTCATTTCCTTCAGAAGAAAGGCATTCTGACCCCTATATGCTGCAATTTTGAAAGGACCTTTCCATATATTTTCGAACTTTCCGTGCTTACCTTTCTCTTCATTCCTTTCATCCCACTTTAGCACCACATCATCCAACTGAAATTTATCTCTTTTGCTTTTCTGTCATAGATATTCTTTATCTTCTCCTACAACTTGGATGTGTTCTTGAAAACTTCTTCTCTTGTTTGCTGCAGGTGGATCATTTGATTCAGCCTTCTCTGCATGGGATCGTCTTCGCTGCCGGCCTCCTGAAGAAGTCTGACCACCGGGGCAGCAAGAGTGGCGGGGAATACTGTGTCAACTCCATAAACAAGCTCAAACGGTGACATACCAATAGACTTTTTCTGACTGATCCGATCTGCCCAAAGCGCATGGACCAACCTCTTGTTCCAGCTCTTCTTATTTATTTCTAGCAACTTCTTGATGATGTTGACCAAATATCTATTCGAAGATTCCGCCAATCCATTGCCTTGCGGATGATAGGCAGTTGAATGACCCAAAATTATGTGATATTGATGAAAAAATTCTACCATCCTTTTCAATTTGAAAGCTGCTGCGTTATCAGTGATTAATTTGTTTGGACAACCAAAGCGAGACAAGATGTTATTTTCAAGAAATGAGATGATTACCGTGTCTATGGCTTGTCTGATAGGGGCTACCTCAATCCATTTTGTGAAATAGTCTGTCGCTGTAAGGATCCATCTATGATGTCCGGAAGAGGCGGGATGAATTTCCCCAATGAAATCCAACCCCCACTGCTGGAAGGGAGCGCTCACCTCAATAGGCTTGAGTGGCAAAGGCTGTAATTTCTGTTTTCCTTAAAAAATATGACATTTATGACAGCTCTTGACCATCTTATGCACATCAGCAAACAAAGTAGGCCAGTAGTACCCTGCTCTCAAAATTTTGTTCGCTGTTGACTTCCAAAAAAGATGATCTCCACACTCTCCTCTGTGGAAATCCTCCATGACTTTCTTTGCCTCCTCTTCCACCAAACAATTTAACAAAATGCCACTGGGATCTTTCCAATATAGTGCAGAATTCAAAATACAAAAATTGGCAGCCTTCAATTTGAGTGTTCTCGGTTTGTTTCTAGTCATGCCGGGCGGTGGTGATAGATTTTTCAGCACATATATTATATCTAAATACCATGGGGACAAAGAAAACATTTCGGATACCTGAATTGACGTTCCTTCCTCATTCTCATCGGACATGGCAGTGATCAGATTTATGTCCAATGCATGCAAGTTTGATTCGGCTATTAGCTTCGCCAACCCCTGTCCTTTGACCAGCTTTGTAGGCTTTATCTCCACATCATATTCTAGCAAGGCTGCGATCCATTTGCCTCTTCTCCCTTTCGGATCGGTCTGCACTAAAACATCTTTTACAGCAGTATTAGGAACATAGGCCAGAATGTGAGAATGTAGGATATACACCCGGAAATCCTTCAATGCCTTCACCAATGACATGGCTTGCTTCTCAATGATGTTGTACTTTAAAGCTGCATCCCTTATAGCCCTGCTGAAGAATGCAATGGGTATTTCATGATCATCTCTCTTCTGTAATAATACCGCTGCCATAGTGTGCTCAAAAGCAAATGAAAACAATATGAAATCCTGAGTGTAGTCCGGGCTTACTAGAACTGGAGCTGAAGAAAGGGCCAATTTGACCAAGTTGAAAGATTTTACAGCTTCATCTATCCATTTCACCTCGCTATCCTTCTTAAGCATGTTGGTCATTTCTCTTAAGTGTTCTGCAAGATTAGGCACAAAGCGACGCAGAAAATTCATCTTACCATTGAATGATTGTATCTCCTTTTTGTTCCTAGGCAGGTCGATTTGCTGAATTGCTTGCACATGTGCTGGGTCTATACAAATTCCATCCTTTGAAATGATGTGCCCAAGTAATTTGCCTTCCTCCATGGCGAACAAGCTCTTCTTAGGATTCAGCGATAGACCATATTTCCTGCACTTTTTAAAGACAATTTTTAGGTGATGCATGTGCTCTTCATCAGATTTGGAAAATACCGTCAAATCATCCAAGTACACCACCAAAAACACATCCTTCTCATTTGCAAAAGCCAAGTCCATTGCCCACTGAAATGTGGCACCTGCATTCTTTAAACCGAAGGGCATCTTGGCATAGTGAAAGGTTCCCCATGGAGTGGTGAATGTTGTCTTGTTTCTATCTTCTTCATGGAAAAAAAATTGGTTATATCTGGAATAACCATCAAGCAGTGACATACGACATGCCCCCACTACTCGTTGAAGTATATGGTCCATCTTGGGCAGTGGATAGTTGTCCTTCAATGAGACCTTATTTAGATTTCTGAAATCTATGCATAGGCGGATCTCACCAGTCTTCTTGCGTACAGCACTAAGTTCGATATCCAATCTGAAAATATGATAGGCACAATGATACCTGACTTGTACAACCTATTTACCTCCTTTTCAATAGATGGCAGCAACTTTGGATTTATCCTTCTCAGCTTTTGTCTAAATGGTTTTTGGTTGGGCTTGATGGGTATTGTGTGCTGAATAACATTTGTATCATAGGTCTTTAAATCAGAATAATCCCAAGCAAACACATCTGCAAATGAAGCCATCAAACTGATGTATTTGTCCTTGATCTTTGGCGGTAATGCTTTGGACAATTTCACCAACTTTGGATTGGTTGTTGTACCGATGTTGACTTCTTCTACACCTTTCTCCATTGGCTACAATGTTGGCTTGCAGGCTACATCATCCTGATCAAAAAGTTCCTCTAGAGGTATCAAGCCTTTAAGAATGATGTTATTCTTCAGCTGTAATACGTCCATTTGATTGATATGAAATTCATCTGTACCATTCCCTTTGCCCTCATCGTTTTCCACATCAATTGAGGTTTCTTTGAACTTGCCTTTGTTGAGCAGAAAATCCTTAATCTCCTCATCATCTTGAAACACTTGCCAATATCGCTGATTGTCTGGAATGGTTGGACGGTGCTTGACATGGATTTCAAATTTATTGCTGGAGTTCATGGGGGTCTTCAAGCTGCTCGCTGCCTTGGCAAGCGCATCAACAATACTATTTTGTATACGTGGCACACATGTCAAGGTGTATTCTGAAAATAACTTCAAGATGTCTAAAACTGCATTATGATAGGCCCGCATCCTAGGATGTTTTGCTTGATACTCACCTCTGACCTGTTTTATTACCAACTCGGAGTCGCCATATACCGAAATCCTCTTTGCATTCAGCTTTCTAAGAATCTTCAGGCCAGCAATCAGAGCTTCATACTCAGCTTCATTATTTGAACATTCAAAGGCCAGCTTGTAAGAGCAAACCCTCACGCTGCTAGGCACTTTGTTTGGGGCGGAGAAAGGACTGCGTACCCAAATTCCAATTCCAGCGCCATCATTCCCCACTGCTCCATCGAAATCCATGGTCCACAAGCCTTCTTCCTCCTCTTGTAAGTGCTGGAAATCTATTTGCAGTGCCTTGTCTGCTTGCTGTTCAGTACTTTCAGCTGATTGCCCAACATTTTCACGCTTTTCTTGTCTTTCTTTCCTCAAAATTTCTCTGAAATTTTCTGTTATTTCCGGAATGTCATCTGCTTCTACTATCTGACTATCTATCTCATTTAAACTATCTGAAAACAAAACAAAAGACTCTAAATCTGTATGTACATAGTTAATAGTATGATTTATTGGTTTCTCCTTGCTTGTGATCATATATTTCATTTTTTGTTCCCGATATAACTTCCTCATTTGTCCAAACACCGGGATTGTTGCATAGGAGAAATCCAGCTGTAATGTCCCTTTCAATTTTGCTACCCAAGACCTGGAAAGATGCATGCCAAACCTTGGAGGAATATCTGCTACCACCACATCCATCAATAAATTTTTCATAGGAAGCAGATCCAAACTCACAACTAAGTCTTTGATGAGTCCTATACATCTTACTCTGCTGGAATCGAATGAATAGAGATCATGATATTGACGGGTGATGTCCAGACCAAGCTTATCCATGATAGCCTTGGGCATGAGATTGTGAGAAGCTCCGGAATCGAACATGGCATTGTGTAGCACAAAATCATGTAATCGTAAACTGATATAGAAGGGTGGCACATCGCTATCGGGAGACTCACCATTCGTTGCTGGTCCAAAAATCATTTCAGGTTGATCATCTTCTACATTTACCGTGTCGGACATTGGGTCCAAATTCAACATTTTAGAAATCTGTCCTCTATAAATGCCGTTCTTCATTATTTCAGTCAAGGGGATGGATACCTTTAACTTAGAAATCTCATTCTCTAGGTTAAAAGCGGGAGTTTTTTCTACCTCTTCGACTGGGATCTCTTTCCTTTCCTTTTCTTTTGATGTGGCTGGTTGCTGTGATTGTTCTGCTGATTTTGATTTGCTGCTCTCCAGACCAACCGCCTCCTTTCCTTTTCTTTGTGTAGCTGATGAATAATTTTTTATTGTTTCACCCTCCTTTTTCTGAATTGGTTTGGCTGGCACATCTCTGTTTCTAAGAGAATATCGCTGTTGTTGTGCGAACAAAGCATTCATATACCCCCTTTGATATTCCTCTGATTCTTCTTCCAACACGGAGTCGCTAGCTAGAATAAAATCAGTATCTTAATGTGCAGCTGAATTCACTGCACATTCTTCCTCTTCGGTGATGTAAGTAGGCAGCTCATCTGGAGTAAAGAGATGGTTTTCTTCACCTATTACATTCCCGTCCTCATCTGACTCCGGTCCATGCACAAAATTCTGCTGCAAAGGTGTTTGTACCGACTGTTGTGCTGTTTTCTCTTGAGTTCGTTGATCTCTCTGTCTTATTCTATATTGTGGCTGCTACTGACCACGAAAGTTAGGATTCCTAACTTGTGGCTCTGGCTTGTCACGTTTTACCCTTTCAAGCATATGTTCTACCTTTTTGAGAATTTGATCCATTGAAGAAGATTCTTCTTTACAGTGGTTTTCTTCTCTGCTTTTGCTCTAGCTCTTTTGGACAACAGATTTGCCTCAACGCTGACCGCAATTTTCTGCATGTCTTCCATTGTAGCCGGTTCTCTCTCTCTTAATTGGTACGCCATGTCAGCATCAAAACCATCAGGAAACTTCATCATTGCTAGTCCCACAGGTGGCTTTAGATGATCTGAAATTTCGTTGTAGACTGCATTAAATCTAACACAATAATCTTGGACCGACTCACCAACATTCCGTTTGATTTTTTCATATTCGGCCAGAATTTGAAGGGGATTCTTTTTCACTTCCCACCGGTTCAAAAATTTTCTTTGTAGTTCAGCCAAGGTAGTGATACTTGCAGCTATCAAACCTCTGAACCATTTCCTCACATCACCTGCAAATGTCTGTACAAAGAGCCTCATTGCCACGTTCTCTGCATCAATCTCATGAAGTTCATAAAAGTTTGCCATTTTGTCTACATGTTGCTGAGCAGTAATGTTGTTAGGTGTGCCATCAAAAAATGGGATTTTACTTTGATAATCCATTGGCATGTCATCTAGAACTTGGGATAGAACAAGGGGAGCAAAACGGGCAGCCATCATTCTTGGTGGATTTGGTCTTGGAGGTGTTGGAGGAGTGTGCACAGTTTGCAAGGGGCTTGCAATTGGAGTTTGGGGATGTGTTGCAATGTAATTATCAATCAATCTATTAGCTCTTTCTGTTTCGAGGTCTACAAGAAATTGTGGATCGGGTACAGTATAGTCAACAACCCTTTCAGATTTAGACTCAAACAGTGATATCTCAAATTGGTCTTCAAACTCAAGCTCTTCAAGATATTCAAAAATGTCGGGACATGAATGGGATTTGAACACGGGAGTTATGGTGCTTTCTTGACGAAGGAGTCTTGGGATCAAATTGGGGTTTTCGTAAATATGAGGAGGATCCGGGTCTGGATTAGCTCTAGTATATCGCCTCGAAGCCAGCGTGCTATTGAGAAAAATCACAGGACACGACCAACTTACTCAGCCTGTCCAATCCTAAGCTCATCATCCGGAAGCTCAGAATTATTAAGAAACAAGGGGATTTGATTTCAACTCGTCCCCAGTGGAGTCGCCACTATGTTAGCACCTAAATCTGCCTTAGGCTGAAGGAAGGCAAAAATTAGGGTAACCACAAACCACGCTCAGTCTGGTAGCTAGCCCTACCAGAGCAGTTGAGGGCTCTCTCTGAGTCATGCTCAGTGAATAAATGATCGAAAATGGTCTGAGATGACTTACAATACAATTTTTACCTTAGGCTAGTAAGTGAATAGGGATTCTGGAAACAATTTTATGAAATGACCGAGCTTCTAGGATGTTATGGGACCGACGCTTAGCAAAGAACAAAGAATTGAATATGAAGGCACAAATTATTCCCTGAGGCAAGGTAGGCAGAAAATGTAACAATTTAGTTTGAGGTGCCACGGCATGAATAGATTGCTGAAGAAAGTGAAAAGGGCATAGTGACATGAATCCTTTTCAACAGAAGAATAACACTGAAACATGAAATTTTCCCACAGGAAGAGCAATAAAAATTGGATTCTACCTAATCTCACTAAGAAACTTTCACTAGAAATGAGCATGAAATGAATTATGAAACATAACTAAATACATATGAACACATAAGAAATACATTTTCTACACTCACAACCACAAGAATCTCATGAAACAGAGCCGTTGCCTTTCATTAATTCTCTGTCAAAAATACACAGTGAAGAAACAAAGTTTCTTTCCCATAGTCTCCTAGAAGTTACAAGCCAGCCAACCAACCCTTTGAAAATAACTTGCATACAATATATAGAATGTGTGAGGAAGAGATAGAATGGCCAAGGGTTGGGGAGTTACTCGAATCATTGCGAAATGGAGATGAAGAGCCAACCATCAGCTACAGGTGCAGCGTTGCAAACATGACATTTGGCTTTGGGTGACCGTTTGCCTTCCTTCGCCACTTGGATAGAAGCCCATCTGGAGAAAAAACTATTTAAATGCTGCCTTTGGTGCCAAAAAACTGAAGTGTAGATGACCACGCCTACTTGGAGAAGTCGCGAACCGAAATTTCGCGAAATGGAAGCAAATTGGCAATTTTTTCCTCTGTGCGCCACGCCATTTTTTCTGTGCGTCGCGCTACTTTGGGACCTATTTTGGGGCACTTGCAAAAATGTGCCCAAGTGGGCTTGCTGGAAATCCTGTCCTGTCTACATCCTAACCCAACTGGAATTTTCAAATTTGGTGCTCATTTGCCCCTCCAAATCTTCATTCTCCCAAGACTGCTTTCTGTGTGTCAAAAAAGTGGCAGAGAGGCCATTTTTGGGTGTTTTTTGACCTTTAGGAGACCCAGATCTTGCCCAAATCTCTTGCCTGGACACCAGTAGTCGTAGTTTTTTATGCTAAATCCAAATCTGCAAGCCATTTCTCAATTGGAGCCCTAGAATTTTAGCGTCGCGCCAGTGGCACGACGCACACGGAGAAAATCCCTGTTTTTTGCCCAAAAATTTGCCAAGTGACCAAAATTCCCCAAATTTTTTGAAATTTGGGTTGGATGTTCCCTATGAAGTGCTAGGTTGTGCCAAGGAAGCCTCAGCCAAGATTCGAAGCCGATCTTTCTCCTTTGCCTCCTTTTCCTCCTTTGCCTCTTTTGTTGCTTTGCTCAATTTTGCCTTTAGGCTCCTGATTCTTGCTTTGGAGCTCATGTTTCGGGCCATGTAGTGGTGAGTCATGTGCCTCAGCATATTTTTTTCCCTGTTAGCCTTATCCAACCGCTGCTCCAAGTGGACGTTCACTTTCTCTAACACATACTCCCGGTCCTCATCTCTTTGCTCCATAGGTCTGCCTTGTGCTGCCATGATGTGTTGCCGATTTTCCTTGATCATTTGCAACTCTATCTCAGCTAGCCGATCCTCAAGTTGCTTGTTCCTCTGCTCTAGATAATTCACGTTCCACTTGGCCCTCTCCAAGTCCAAGGATAAGTTCTCAATCACTGATTGCTGCTCTTGAATGATCTCTCCAAGCTCAGCATTTGCAGGTTTTGCATCTGTCTCATCATCCTGGAGGAGAACGAATTTTGTCTCTCATTCACCTGATGGCTCACCTGAAGGCCCCTCATCATGCACTGGCTCCTTACCTCTGCCCTGCTCCTGTGATGCCGACGTCGGAAGCGAGGCCCCTTCCACCCCGGGTGGAGATAACACTCACTTTGCTGCTGCAAATAAGGGTCTACTGCCTTTCTGATAGGTGATATATACTGGCATAGTGGCAGTCTCATGTCTCTCATACTGATGAGATGGCCCCCCCCCTCATGCTCTGCCTCTGAAACTACCTGTGGAGTGCTGAATAAGTCATGGGAGATGAAGTCCTCCCAAGCAATACCCTGCAATCCCAACTGATGGTCTACCAAAATCCAGATAAGGGCAAAGTGATACACACTGTTGAGCTGTTGTCGAGGGGTCTTGTGCTGCATGAAATTTCTCATCCTCTCTATGTTCCCGCAGATGAAGAATGGGAGGTTCATCATCCGCACCCTAGTAAAGTGCATGAGCAACTTGATGTGATAGGCATAGAGGCGAGAAAACCTCCCCTCGCAACTGAAGTACTTCATGATCAATTTCATGAGCGGGGCATACTCATATTTCAGAAATCTGAATGGAAAAACTCTCGTGAGGTGGCTCAAACAACTGTCTTTGATGTAAGGCTCATAATGATGCCTCTCCACCTTTTTCTTTTTATGCCACTGCTCTCCAATGTTGGGTATGCTTGTTGCCATTGATATGGTCTCGGGTGTCAATGTGAAAGTGACCCCAGCCAAGATAGACTGTCCTCCATGTAGGTGAAGTTCGAAAAGTCGGGCCAACTCATGATGAACTCTGAAATTTGCCACCCTCTGACAAAATTTGAAGCATGCTAAGTGCTGGAAGCAAGACATAGCAAGAGGGCATGCCTGCAACTCGGTGAGGGTGTTTGGCTCGTCTCTAATATTTCTGCCACTCTGGTGATGTCTCCTTTGGGCCTTTTCTCCCGAAGCTGTGTCACTGTGGGTCTCCTCCTCATACTCTGATGAAACTTCAGATGCCATTACTGTTGTTTGTACCCTGAGTTTTATGTTGCCCTTGAATTCCAATGAAGTTGGTAGCTGCTCTGAAAATCTTCCACCAAGGGGACAATAAAACAGGGAGTATTAGGAGGGGAATGATGAAATGGGAATAGGGGTTTAAAGGGAGAGATTTATCAGGGATTTGGGAGTAGTTTGGGTATAGGGTTGATGGGTTAGGTTTTAAAATATATTGGCAGCACTGTCACTGTAGCATAAACCCTAGGATCAATGATTTCTTTGTTTCCCTTTTGTTTGCTTTACAAAACTCTTTTGCATTTGATTTCCACCCCTACAACCATGCTATCCCTTTCAATTTTGGTGCAAGAACTAAGGTAGGTGGTCTACCTTTCAAATTTGGTGAGCATTCAAAAGTTTTTAGGCAGATTGAATAGTTTTTGGGCCTTGTATTTCTGTGCGCTGCACGCTCTACCCAGTGCATCGCACGCTGGGTATGCGCCGCAACAGTGTTATGTTTACACAGTGGGTGGGCCCTATGTGCGCCGTGCTCTTTGGTGTATGCACCGTGCGCTCTGAAAACACCTGAATTTCTTCCTAATTGTTTGAATCTCTAACTCTTCGGCCACACACCCCCGTCCCACGACTTTGCTTGCCCAATAAGCTAGTCCTATGGTGATTTTGCATTAACCAAATAGTGGAGGAATAGGGGGAGGGTATGGTAGTGACTTAGGGCAGGGGTTTAGGAAAAATGACAAGGGAGGATGGGAAAAATGATAGGTGAGGGGAATAGGTGAGTGGGGTTAAACCATTGGCAATATCAATGCAAATTTACAATCCCAGCCCTTCGTTTTCTTGGTGATTTTCTCATGGGTGACATTATGCGTTTTGGGTGACATTCAACCTCTTCAAAAACACCATATCCTTGACAAAACTTGATGAGCAGGCGATGTCATAAGGCTTACCTCTCAATTTGATAGCCTTCCACGAAGTTTGAAGTGGTTTGGCACCGTTTCTTGGCCACTGGACTGTGTGCCGTGCGCAATTCCCAGTGCGCCGAGCGCCTTGTATGCACCGCGCCTGTGCAATAATTCAACGGCGGGCTGGCTGCGTGTGCACCGCGCCCCTGGTTATATGCACCGCGCGCTCCTAAAACCTGCTTCAGCTCACTCAAACTCTCCAATCTCACCCTCACACTTTTGAAATGCTTTCTCCAAGTCTTGCAAGAGAACAATGCTTTTTATTTGGGTCAAAACATGTATTTATAGCTTTGGAGGAGATGGGTTTGATTTTTGCCTCTTTGGAAACCCCTTTTCTAATGTTGAGTTTTGCACTTTTTCAATGACCTTTAAACACACTGATTTTCACTTTCCCTTTGACATTTTGGCTCAAATGATGAAATTTTCGGCACCTCTTTGCAGGGACTGTATGACAGTGCATTTGGCCATGTAAATCATAAATGCGTTTAAAAGGTCAACAGGTGATTTTTTGGAAAATTTTGTCATAATTGACCTTGTTTGACTTCTCTTCAAAACAGAGTTTTGAAGAAGAGTCGATGTCTCTTCAGGTGATGATGAAGCTCTCTGAACCATAGCTGTGTAAGGCCTCCCTCTGGCCTGCATGGCTTGTTCTGGACATGTTTTCAAAGACCAAATTGATGAATTCCTAGACCCCAACATAAAAATGACTTTGTCCTGTGAAGGACTAGACCTATATTGTCATGAGCTTCGGTGATTATGGACAAAGACCTCAGCTAGCAGGGGCCAAACATGCGGGAAAATGATAAGCATAACTTTCTTTGTCATATCATGGCATGTCCCTAGTGAAATGAAGCTGAGTGAATGGAGTGGGACACCTAAAATTGAAATGCACAAAGAGTTTTGATCTCTGGTGGAGGGCTGACTAGGCCGACTCTAACAAGTTATTTCATTTTGTTAATGATAAATGGATGCATGCATATGATTGATTGTATGGATGGTTGATATATAGGGAAGGTAACCTTCACCACATCCATCCTGAGCTCCTTCATCTTCTCTATCCACTTCCAAAATCTGTCCGAAAACCCTGTTTTATTAGCCATTTTGCCTAGGACTCTAAGAGCACTCATCCTAGTGCAAGACAAGAATTCAATAGGTCTTGAGCTTGGCTAGGGGATCAAACCAACCTCCTTTCATTTGATTCAAATACTATATACCCCTTTTTACCCTCAAGACAACATCTACACCTTAAAAAACCACTCAGATGCCCTCTTGTAGCATTACAGACCTCATGTAGAAATCACCTGTAGCAGTGTTTTGTTGGCATTATGACTCAGATTTGACACAGGTGTTGTCCTTGATGGCAAATCACTTAGATGACAGATCATAGTTCAATAAGTTAACAGCTCAGAGTTACAGATCAAACTTCAAAATGAGGAAAGAGAAGTATACGCAGGTTCACATTGACAAAGTAGCGTATACATGCGGGTTAACAAACCAAAATGTGCATATAATGTACACACGCAGTTTCACAGAAGGAAAGGCGCGTACATGTTGGAAATCTAAGTTTTGGTCCGTGGTAGTTGGTCCATGGTATTTTGATCCATGGTATTGTTCCTAAGTATTTGGTTTGAAGTATTGATCCAAGGTATTTGGTACAAGGTATTGGTCTTAAGTGGTTTTGGACCATGGTGTTGAGAAAGGCCTAACACTATATAAGGAGAAGAAGATCATTAGGCCAAGTAATTAAGTATTGAATATCTGATGATGAGCAAGATCTAGTGTATAGGTTATTGGGTTATGGTGCATAGCTGGATCTGAAATAAGGATGAACCTTAGCACTTGATGAAGGATAAGATCTAATGACGGGTCAAGACCTTAAGGCTTGAAGTGAAGTATCTTTATGTGGTTTGATCATTTATCTGAATAATTGGTGCATGGTGTCGTTTGTAAATATGATGATCTGGGTATATCCGAAGTCTGGAATTATTGTAATGTTTTAAATCATCATTTACAGATTTGTACACATGTTCACTTTAGAAAAGACGCGTATACACGTTGGTTCTGCATATCAAAACAAAGTATACATCTTAAATTTGATTTGCAGATCTGTACGCAGGTTAGCCTTGAGAAAAGTGCGTATGCACGCAGGTTCGACACAGGGAAGTAGTGTATACCTTATAAAATATGTTTTAGCTACTTCTGTTTGCTGTTGCAGTATTCTGGGTTCTGGCTTGGGTTCTGGTTACTGTATTTTGGTTACAACATTCTGGAAGATCAGATTGAAGGGTAGTCAAAGTGGTTGATTGGTGAAAAGGAGATTGGTTGATGCAGATATATGTGATGATTGGATGATGGATCCAGTCTGAAAATTTACGAAACATGGTCCCTAGAAGAAAAGAGAAGGTTGTAGCCTTTTTTAGGCCGGCACCTACGTACTAGTAAACATATCAGCTAACACAAGAGCTAAGGGGGTTGTAGCTCCCTTCCAGGAGAAGCTGGAGAACGAGAGAAGGTTGTAGCCTTCTGTAGGTAGAAGCATGTGTACTGGTATAAGTCTGCACTAATACAAAAATTGTAGAAAGAAGTTTCTTATTATTAAAAAGAAGATAGAGACGATTGCAGCAGGTGGTTTTCACCCTCATTGAGTTTCCACCTTATATCTTGTGTTCATGTGTGTGATTGTTTATTCTGTTTTACTGCACCTGGTTACTGTTTATATGGTTCTGATGCATTGATTAAAGATCAACATATGATGAATTAACTGAATCTTAAGTTTGCAGTATATATGCTAGTTGCTTTAATCACATTTGCATATACACATGTGTTCCACTAACTGAAGTAGCGTATATAAATCTGATTATGGAAATGAAAAATTATTGACTTTCTAATACTGATTCACCCCCCCCAGTATTATTTCCAAAAATTGGTATCGGAGTAGGTCCTTTAGAAGAAACTTGATCGCTTGAAGGAAGATCCATCATCATGAGTAATCAAGAAAGAGAGGGATCCATCAGACCTCCAATCTTTAATGGAAGCAACTTTGTTTATTGGAAGGTAAGAACCACAACGTATCTTCAATCTCTTGGAACAGATGTTTGGGAAATCATGGAAGGAGGATATACATTTCCATCAGCAATTCCTACAGATACGACAAGTAAAAAGCAATATGAAACCAATGCCAGGGCTGTCAATACATTATTGGGAAGTCTATCACAATCATAATTTGTCAAAGTTATACAGCTTAAATCCGCCAAAGAAATATGGGACAAAATCGTTCTAAGATATGAAGGAGACACTCAGGTAAAACGTGCAAAACTTCAAACCCTCAGAATTCAATATGAAACTCTAAAAATGCACAATGATGAAAGTATAGCTAGTTACTTCTTATGTATAGATGAGATTGTTAATTGCATCAAGAATTTGGGTGAAGAGATAAAAGAAGTTACTTTAGTTGAAAAGGTTTTAAGATCCTTGTCTTCTAAGTTTGAATCAAAAGTATATGCCATAGAAGAAAAGCAGGATCTTCAGACTATTACTATGACACTGCTGCATGGGATCTTAACTACTTTTGAGATGAGAAAAGGAGGTCCATCAGATATGAGAGAAGTCGTATTTAAAGCTTTAGGAAAATAAGAACTTAATCAATCAGGACATATTTCAGAAGGAGAAGAAGAAGCAAACTTTTTCAAGAACCTCCAACGGGGTTCCGAAGATTCAGAGGTAAACTACCCTTAAAATGTTTTGCTTGTGGAAGAGTCGGTCATTATGTTGCCAAATGTCCTCATAAAGATAAGGTTGATAAAGTTAAGGAATCTGCAAAATGGAACAGAAAACAAAATGTAAGTAAAAAGAGCTACTATAGTCATGAAGATAGCGATGGTTTATCAAATAGTGATGAAGATGAATATAGCAGTGATTATAGACTTCTGATGGATTATGAAGATGATGGTTTTTTAGATGCTTTAGATGAAGATGAACTTTATGAAGAAATATCTAAACTCAAAATCTGTTTAGAAGAAAAGAGTATGATTATAGATACCTTGGCATTCCAACTTGTTGAAAGAGAAAAACACAATGAAAAGCTAGAATGCGAAATTATGGGTCTAAGAAAGGATCTTGAGAAAACAAAAGCTCTCAATCTTAGATTTGCTAAAGGATCAGATACCTTAAATGAAATTATCAAAGTACAGTGCTCTCCTTTGATAAAGAAAGGTCTTGGATACTCTAAATAAACATCTCAATCACAGAAGCCGTCAACCTCCACTAAAAGCTATTGTGATGCAGCAAAGAGCAGCGAACAGTTCAACAATCATCAGCAAAGGCATAAAGCAGATCACCAGGTGAATCAGGCTCAATTTACTTCAAGAATGAATAGAGGCCACAATGAACCTCAGGTAAAACAAACTCAATTTGCTTCAAGGAATAACAGTCAACAGGTCAGTAGACGGAACTTCAACTATAATCATCAGCTCAGTAGATTCAATAATAGCAGGAACTTCTTTAATGGTCAATGTTTCTCATGTCATAATTTTGGACACAAAGCTGCTCATTGTGTTGCTTACAAAACTATCATGACTAGAGAAGCACGAAATCAAAGAAATATGACAGGGATCAAGAAAAGTTCCCATAATAGCTTTTCTCTCCTTGAAAATGAAATGGAATGCTCAATTTGTAACAACTTTGGCTATGAAGAATCTGAATGTAGGAGTAAATTTTGGCAAATAGCTCAAAAGGAGCAAACTCCATTAAATCCCAAAATATGGAGAAAGAAATAATCACAAACAGAAAGATGTGGTATAGCCCTGTATGCAGAAGGACAAGAAAATCAGTGGTACATCGACAATGGATGCTCAAAACACATGACAGGTGATAGAGAAAAACTACACTCATATAATGACTTAGAAAAGGAAAAGAGTGTCTCATTTGGAAACGACACTCCCGCTGTCATAAAAGGTAAAGGCTCTATTTTCTTGAAAGAAAAAGTTAAAGCTGGGAATGTTATGTATTTTGATGGCTTAAAGCACAATCTATTGAGTGTGAGTCAAATGTGTGATCAAGGAAATTTAGTAGTATTTTGATCAAATGGATGTGTTGTTCGTAGCTTGATACAGGAGAAACCGTGATTGAAGGGACAAGAACTCCAAACAACCTATACATACTCAAGGGAGCACAAAAACAATGCTATCTAAGAAAAAATGATGAAAAATGGCTATGGCATAGAAGATTGGGGCATCTAAGCTTCTCTCAAATAAGAAAAGCATGCATATTCGAGGTTGTTGGTGATCTTCCTAATATCAGCATTCCAGAAAATACAACATGCAAATCATGTCAATTTGGTAAGCAAACCAGAGCACATTTCCCTGAAAAGGAAGGATCAGCTAGTAAGCCTCTTGAACTTGTTCATACTGATTTATTTGGACCGTCAAGGAAAAAGTCACCTCATGGAGAAGACTACTTTATATTGTTCATTGAAATTTTTTCCAGAATGTGTTGGATAGGAATTCTAAAGCATAAAGATGAAGCATTTGAAAAATTCATAGCCTTCAAAGATTTGGTTGAAAATGAATTAGATCGCAAAATCAAATGCCTCAGATCTAATCGAGAAGGGGAATTTACCTCGGATGAATTCTTCGACTTTTGTGAAGAACATGGAATAAAAAGGCAATTCTCCACCGCAAGGTCCTCAGCAAAATGGAGTGGTAGAGAGGATGAATAGAACTGTTCAACAAATGGCTCGTGCTATGCTAGATGAGTCTAGAACTCCTGCAACCTTCTGGGGTGAAGCAGCATTCACTGTCGTCACTATTCTCAACAAAGCAAATGTTCGGGTAAACATCACTCAAACTCCACATGAACTTTGGTATGGTAAGACTCCTACTGTAAAACACTTCAAAGTTTTTGGAAGCAAATGTTACATCAAAAGAACTGATGAAAAACTTGGTAAGTTTGAACCCAGAGCATATGAAGGTATTCTCCTTGGCTACTCTTCCCGAAGTAAAGGATATAAATGTTATAATAAAATACTTGGGAAAATCATTGAAAGTATTGATGTTGTGGTTGATGAAGCATGCAAAAATCCAAAACAAATAAAAACCGAAGATTATGAAGAAGATGAGGATTATCCTCCCACATCAAATCAGACTAATTCTGAAGAAGAAACCAATGAAGCACTAGAAGAAGAGATAACAGTAGAAGAAAAGACTCTGTCCAGGTATGTTCAAAAAAATCATCCAGAAGCTCAAATCTTGGGAGAAAAAGGGGCAGGTGTGCAGACTAGAAGAACCATTGCAGAAGCTTCAATCTATATAGCATTACTATCTTTCGCTGAAACTCAAAATGTAAATGAAGCATGCAGAGATGAATGTTGGGTCAAGGTGATGAATGAAGAACTTGAGAAAATTGAAAAGAATAATACTTGGGAATTAGTTACTAGACCTCATGATAAGAATATCATAGGAACTAAATGGATATTCAAAAACAAGCTGAACGAAAATGGAGAAGTTATTAGAAATAAGGCCAGACTTGTTTGTAAAGGATATGCTCAACATGAAGGTATATACTTTGAAGAAACTTTTGCACTTGTTGCTAGACTTGAAGCCATCAGAATGTTCCTTGTTCTTTCTAGTTTTCAGAAATTCAAAGTATACCAAATGGATGTAAAATCTGCCTTTCTTAATGGAGACTTAGAAGAAGAATTCTATATTAAGCAACCAAACGGATTCATTCTTGGAAATGATGCAAAACTTGTATGCAGACTCAAAAAGGCTCTCTATGGTCTAAAACAAGCTCCAAGGGCTTGGTATTACCGTCTTGAAAAATATCTCCATCAACAAGGTTTTTCAAAGGGATCAGTTGATAGCAATTTATACACAAATATTGACAATAATAAATTGCTAATACTTGTTGTGTATGTTGATGATATCATTTTTGGTAGAAATGAAGAAGCCATTAGTCGAAATTTTGCTTCGGTAATGTAGCAAGAATTTGAAATGTCCCTGCTTGGTGAGCTGACATATTTTCTTGGTCTACAAGTTCAGAAAAACAAAGATGGTATTTTTCTGTCATAAAACAAATATCTCAAATAGATCCTAAAAAAGTACGACATGGAAGATTCTAAACCAGTATGTACTCCAATGGTAACATGATGCAGTCTCAGTCAAATGATGAATTAGCAGCGGTGCATCAACCAACTTACAGATCCATGATTCGCAGCTTGCTTTATCTAACAGGTACCCAACCAGACATCATGCATGTAGTGGGAATAGTTGGAAGATTCCAAGCAAATCCAAAGGAATCACACCTTCAGGTAGTCAAAAGGATATTCAAATATCTTCAAGGAACACAAAAGTTTGTTTTATGGTATCCTGGAGATACAGATCTTACACTTCATGCATATACAGATGCAGATTGGGCAGGAAGCGTTGATGACAGAAAAAGCACTAGTGGTGGTGCATTCTATATGGGTTCCAGATTAGTGTCTTGGTTCAGCAAGAAACAAAGCTCAATTGCATTATCTACAACTAAAACAGAATATGTGGCTGTTGCATCTTGCTGCACACAACTCCTTTGGATGATGCAAACATTGCAAGACATTTAGATCACATTTACTCCACCCATCTCCATCCTTTGTGATATTACAAGTGCCATCAGTATTTCAAAGAATCCAGTCATGCATTCCAAGACCAAGCACATACCCATCAAATATCATTTTTTACGTGAACAAGTGCTTGAACAAAAGGTCAAATTGGAGAATGTTCCCTCCAAAAAACAGGTTGCTGATATATTCACCAAACCACTGCCCAGAGAAACATTTGAATATCTCAGATAGAAGCTAGGGTAGTTGATGCATCATCCTACTGTTAAATCCTATCTGTGTTAGAGAAAGGAGGTTATACGCGAGTTTCATGAAGCATAATCACATACATAAGCTGGTTTCTATGGATACAGTTATATATATGTTGGTTTGAAGAAAAGAAGTGGGCCAGACTCAGGAAGAAAGGGGTCTGATATGGTTCAGTTCAGGGGGAGCATACTTCTAATAATGCATTGTTGGCATTATCTTAGAATATCTTGGTACTGATTCACACAGTTGTTTTTTTAGCTGGAACAGGTTCAGGGGGAGAACATGGTTTCTGGTTGACAGATGCTATTGATGACTATCATGGTCCTGCTTAAAGATATTTTGTCTCTGTTACATATATGTCATGTATATAATTTAATGTAAAGGTCATGAAATGACCTAAGTTGATACCCCACTATGCATGGGATGGATGATGTAATGTTTTCATGTTTTGACTTGTATAAACAATTAGTATATCCCTACTTAGTTGGGAGATGGATGTATGTATGAGTCTTTGGTGATAGGAAGGTCATTGGTGATGTGTGTATAGAGTCATGTTATCTTTGTTCAGACCTTGCTTATGCTTAGGGGGAGCATGGACTCGATCATAGGAGCTCAATCAACACACTTAGGCATATTAGAGAATTTAGCATGTACTCAGGGGGAGCATAACCCTTTGCCTTTGATGAAAAAGGGGGAGAGTGATTTGTGGTTGCCATCAAGTCCAAAGGGGGGGATTGTTGGCATTATGACTCAGATTTGACACAGGTGTTGTCCTTGATGGTAACTCACTCAGATGACAGATCACAGTTCAGCAGGTTAACAGCTCAGAGTTACAAATCAAACTTCAGAATGAGGAAAGAGAAGTATACACAGGTTCACATTGAAAAAGTAGCGTATACACGTGGGTTAACAGACCAAAAGGTGTGTATAACGTACACATGCAATTTCACAGAAAGAAAGGCGCGTACATGTTGGAAATATAATTTTTGGTCCGTGGTATTTGGTCCATGGTATTTTGATCCATGGTATTGTTCCTACGTATCTGGTCCGAAGTATTGATCCAAGGTATTGGTCTTAAGTGGTTTTGTACCATGGTATTGAGAAAGGCCTAACACTATATAAGGAGAAGAAGATCATTAGGCCAAGCACTTAAGTATTGAATATATGATGATGAGCAAGATCTGGTGTACATGTTATTGGGTTATGGTGCATAGCTGGATCTGAACCAAGGATGAACCTTAGCGCTTGATGAAGGATAAGATCTAATGACGAGTCAAGACCTTAAGGCTTGAAGTGAAGTATCTTTATGTGGTTTTATAATTTATCTGAATAACTGGCGTATGGTGTAGTCTGTAAATATGATGATCTGGGCATAACTGAAGTCTGGAATTATTGTAATGTTTTAAATCATCATTTACAGATCTGTACGCGGGTTCACATTAGAAAAATGCGTATACACACTGGTTCTTCATATCAAAACAACGTATACATCTTAAATTTGATTTGCAGATCTGTACGCAGGTTAGCCTTGAGAAAAGTGCATATGCACGCAGGTTCGACACAGGCAAGTAGTGTATACCTTATAAAATATGTTTTAGCTACTTCTGTTTGTTGTTGTAGTATTCTGGGTTCTGGTTACTTTTTTTTGGTTACAACATTATGAAAGATCAGATTAAAGGGTAGTCAAAGTGGTTGATTGGTGAAAAGGAGATTGGTTGATGCAGATATATTTGATGATTAAATGATGGATCTAGTCTGAAAATTTATGAAACGTGGTCCCTGGAAGAAAAGAGAAGGTTGTAGCCTTTTGTAGTCCAGCACCTACGTACTAGTAAACATATCAGCTAGTACAAGAGCTAAGGGGGTTGTAGCTCCCTTTCAGGAGAAGCTGGAGAACAAGAGAAGGTTGTAGCTTTCTGCAGGTAGAAGCCTGCGTATTGGTATAAGTCTGCACCAGTAAAAAAATTGTAAAAAGAAGTTTCTTATTATTAAAAAGAAGATAGAGACGATTGCAGCAGGTGGTTTTCACCCACATTGGGTTTCCACCTTATATCTTTTGTTCATGTGTGTGATTGTTTATTCTGTTTTACTGCACCTGGTTACTATTTATATGGTTATGATGCACTGATTAAAGATCAACATATGATGAATTAACTGAATATTAAGTTTGTAGTATATATGCTAGTTGCTTTAATCACAGTTGCATATACACATGTGTTCCACTAATTGAAGTAGCGTATATAAATCTGATTATGGAAATGAAAAATCATTGACTTGCTAACACTGATTCACCCCCACTCTTAATATTATTTCCAACACATTTTCCTTCATAAGTTTTGATACCCATGACAACTTTGACTTAGAATAGATGCATAATGATCCCTATTTGTGATATTAGGATCAGGGAAATCTTCTAGGCCACTCCAAACCTTCCTTTTCTTCACTACAAAAGCATTGTAGAGTTATTTTATTTATCATGCAAGTGGTTATTGATTTATGAGCAAGTATGAACTAGGTAGATGGTATGTGCAATTCTGATTGATAGTTTGATGAATTATGCAAGATAAATTAATTTAATTTATGCAAGTTGATTAGGTGATTTGATGAATTCTGCAAGATAACATAGCTTTATTCTGCAAGTAGATTGGATTTTTTCCTTTCATGAATTTATTAGTTAAGATTTTATAAGTTGAGCCAATGGAATTTCTATTTTCATAGCTAGAATCAATTTCCAATTGTCCCTTTATCAAAAAAAATTCATTCTAATTCAATAGGAGGGTCTCTGAGCACTTTTTTTTATCTAATGTTAGAACTGAGGGTGGCATGAGTGGAATCCTATCTGCTGTGAATATAGCACTGTCACCTCAAAGTTTGTATGAACACTGGGTTGATAATTTGAGTTGAGAAGCCCTTGGGAATTGTAACATTCTTGGTGCAACACTATGGCTTACCAGTGCTCCTCAACATTTGAATGCTACTAGTCTGCAACTGTCACTCTAGCATTGACTACAACTACTAACTTTGATCCTCCTGCTACTAAATACTATGGGCCTCTATAGCAAGGTAATGATCCATGAGGAAACACCATCCAATGCTCACCTCAATGGACCCTGCCCAAATCTCTACGCAACTCTGGGACTAAAGCTTCATATCACCCCACCTCACTCCTAGAGGTATAGTTAAAAACATGGAAAAGTATTTGTCCAACCTGGAGAACAACTTGTCCATCTTTATGGATGCTACCACATGATATTTTACTTCTTCCTCTAAGGATACTAAGTACTGTAGTGGCCAAATTCGCCACACCTTAATCACTTGACCTTAGATTGATCCTTCTTTTTCTTTTTCTCCCCCTGCAAACCTTGTTCTTGATTAGGACCCTTTGATGCAAGGGCCACAATGATCTAGGTGGTTATTGGTGGCCACCTGCCTATGCCACTTAGACCCCCAATGTTGTTTCTTTTCAGTTTCCTTAATTGTAGCAAAAATTACTATTTTTAGCAGTTTTTTGGGTCCTAGACTTTCAAAGCCCTTTTGAGGGACTAAAAGACGTTTTTAGGGAAAATGGAGAGACTAGAAAAACCCCAAATAGGCTTTCTTCTTTTTTTTTGGCCTTCTCTTCAAGATCTTCGAAACAATGTATTATGATAGCCAAACAGAGATCATATTCCAAAGTTACGACCCTGGGAAATTGATATACCAATTTACCCAAACGGGGCCCACGGTTTTGGTGCTTCATCTCCTAGAGTTAGGTTTTTGGATGTTTAGGGGTTTCCATTGTTTTTCAATAATAAATAGGCCTTTGATCCTCATTGTAACACAGTTTATAGGCATGCAGCTGCCACATCTCTTCTCAGAGATAAGCTACCATCGCCTGAGCTAATTTATTTTTAATTTTGTATGTAAGCATATGTTAGTTCTTTGATATTAAAGAAATAAAGTTTTGTTTCTGTTGCATCTTTGTGTATATGGCTATTTATGTATTTTGTTGTGTTCCTGCATAAGTCTGGATCATACATCTAGGACGAGATGGAGTTCCTAGACATCTCCTCGCTTGGCGCCACCTATCGATACGTTGTCAAGATCGAGCAAAAATTTAAACAGAAGAAGTGATACTTTGGATCTGCAAATCCGAAGCAAGGGAAAGGTGCCCCCAAACCACAGAACAAAGGAAACAGCCAAGGTGGGGCTACCCATGACAACCCCTCGAAGCCCCAAGCAAAGAACAACACCATGAAGATAAAGAAGGACATAAGGAAATGGTGTGAGTTCCATAAGAGCCCCACTCACAACACAAGTGAGTGTCGAGCCAAGAAGTCACTGGTGGTCGAGCTGAAGGCTTTTGAATCAGATGCATGTTCCGACTTTGAGTCAAAAAATGAAAAGGGGAATGACAAAGGGAAGAAGATTATCGATGCAGATCCTAGTGCCACCGTTGCCACCACCAAGATCCAGAAGGATGAGCTTGAATATCCAGAGGAGGGGGAGCAGCTCTTCCACTCATAGATGTGGGTGAAGGGTTCTCCACTGAAGTTCATTGTCAACAATGGGAACCAAAATAACCTAATTTCAGCATAGGTTGTGAAGCAGTTGGGCTTACTGACCACACCACACCTGTAGTCGTACACCATCGGGTGGCTTCACCAAGGACGATATCTCCGCATTAACCAATAGTGATACCTTCCCTACATCATCAAGCCCTTCATAGATGAGGTATAGTGTGATCTTTCCAATGTTAAAGTTTGTGATGTTTTATTAGGCCAACCATACTTGTGGAAGCGGCATGTTGTGTATGAGTATAGGCCTCGCACTATTATTATTACTTTGGGAAATAAGTTGTATAGGATACTGAAGGTAGCACCGCCTACCTCCATTTATTTGATCACTGCAAAGAAATGCAGTAAGATCATTTACCAGACTAGGAAATTTTTTTTCCTTATGATTCTCACTTGGGACAAAAAAATATTGTGGCCACGGCCTCCAGACAGGGCTCCTCTACACGACAGCAATAGATGGACAAGGTTGTAGAAGAGTGCAGGGAAATCTTCACCTCACCTGCATGGGTACCTCTACATTGCCAGGTCAATCACTCCATTGATTTGATCCGGGCGCACCGCTACCCAATGGATAGATGTATCGACACTCTATTCTAGAGAATAATGAAATGAAGAGGTAAATTCATGAGCTATTGCAGAAAGGGCACATTAGGCCAAGTTCATCACCCTATGGGAGCTCGATCATGTTGGTACAAAAGAAGGACAGGACCTAGAGACCATGTATTGGCTATTGGGCATTGAATAAGATCCCTATCTGGAATAGGTATCCAATCCCATGGATTAATGACCTTGTAGACCAGCTCAGGGGGGGAAAATATTTCAACAAGATTGAATTGAAGTCCGATTATCACCAGTTTCTGATCAAACCCTCTGATGTGTTGAAGACTTCCTTCAAATCCAATGAGGGTCTTTTCGAATGGTTGGTCATGCCTTTCGGGTTGATGAATGCCACCACAACCTTCATGAGGCTAATGGGCGAAATATTGAAAACCTTAAACAAATCATTTGTGGTGGTGTATTTGGATTACATTTTGATCTTCAACCAAATTTGGGAAGAACACCTCCAACATATTCAACAAGTCCTCCAAAACCTACGGAAACACAAGTTTTGTGCCAATTTGGAGAAATGCACTTTTGGTATGACCTAGGTTTAATATTTGGGGTACATCATTAATGAGCGGGGTGTGCATGTGGACTCATCTAAGATACAAGTAATTTGGGATTGGCTAGCCCCAACCAATCTAATAGAGCTCCACATCTTTCTGGGTATTTCCAACTTGTACTGCAAGTTTGTGTTGGGGTTCTCTCATACAACTTGGCCTTTCAGTCAAGTCACCAAGGGAGGAGCGAAAGCAAAGTTCTTTTGGTCTGATGTAAGAATTTACAGGGTCAGTTCCTCAGATAGAACACCAAAGGAAACTGCTCACAAACAGATCACAGATCAATACACCAGTATTCTTGACGTGGTTAAAACCCTCAAAGAGGGAAACAGTCCACAGCCTGAGCCAATGCGACCACTTCAAGAAATTTATTAATAAAAGAAAGAAAATCTACACAATCTTCTCTCATGAACGGTTACCCTATAAATGACCCTCCATGCTCTTTAAATAGAGATCATGGACCAATCGGGTGTTAAGCCACAGATCAAGTGTTGGTAATACCGAGGAGAGAATGAACCGTCAGATCACTTCATGTCTAGAACATATCGTGACCGTTGGATCATAAGTTACAAAAGTACATAGTAAAGAAACACACTTTACCTAACTATACACTAGACCAAGTTATACTTAACTATTTCCTATGTGTTGGAATCTCCTAACATCCCCCCTTAAGAACAACTTGGGATAGGATTGAAGGATGTATAAATATGACACAATAGGAGAAGGAAGGAGGCATTAGAGCATATCCCCCCTTAGTGAAAACTTCTTGAATTCCAACCACAAATCGAAGTTTAGTAACCATTACCTTTGTGAGAGCCTTTGTAAACATGTCTGCAACTTGATCATCGGTTGAACAATATTGCACTCCAAGAACATGGTCATGAATAGGCTTTCTGATGAAGTGCATGTGTAGTTCAATGTGTTCGCTGCGCTGATGTTGGACTCGATCTTTGCATAGTTGAATGGCACTTTTATTATCATACCAAAGTGTAGTCGGATGCTGCTGCTGACAGCAAAACTCTGACAGGATCTAACGAAGCCACAAGGCTTCCTTACTAGCTTCTATGGGTCCATGATACTCTGCTTCTGCTAAAGAAAGAGAAATGGCACTTTGTTTCTTGCAAGCCCATGTAATAGGTCCAGAACCAAGAGTGAAGACATAACCTGCAGTAGACTTCCGATCATCAAGGTCACCAGCCCAATCGGAATCAATGAACCCAACCAATAGAGGAGATGATTTTACGTTGTAATGAATCCCAAACTAAACTATACCTCGAACATAACGAAGTATTCTTTTAGTTGCTTTCCAATGACTTTCATGTGTGTTTTGCATAAACCGAGAAATAAGGCCAACAACAAAGGAAAGGTCAAGATGGGTATGGGCTAGATACATAAGTTTTCCTACAAGATGACGGTATAAGGTAGCATCAACTTCAGGGGAAGTACAAGTGACCGAAAATTTGGCTCCAGAATGAAAGGGAGAAGGGTTTGGCTTACAGTCTTCCATGTGAAAGTGGTGTAGAAGATCACAGGCATACTTGGACTGGGAAAGGGAAATACCTTCCTTGGATTGCAAGACTTAAGACCAAGAAAATAATGCAAGTGTCCTAAGTCTGTCATTTCAAACTTCTTTTTACGGCTATACTTCACATGGTTTATAAGGTTGGGATCACTACCAGTAAGGAAAAGATCATCAACATAAAGAACAAGAATGATAAGAGACTTACCCACTTTCTTGGTGTAGACAGTATTGTGAGAATGACAGCTAGAAAAGCCAGTATCTAAAAAAACTATCCATTTTGGCATACCAAGCCCGAGGGGCTTGCTTGAGACCATAAAGGGATTTCTTAAGCTAACATACAACGTTGGAGTCAATTTGTATAAAGCCAAGAGGTTGTTCCATATATATTTCTTCATGCAAGTCCCCATGCAAGAAGGTAGATTTAGCATCCATCAAATGGACTTCCCATTTGAAAGAGGTAGCAAGGGAAAGAACAAGGTGGATAGATTTCATTTTGGCAATAGGGGGGAAGGTTTCAGTATAGTCAATGCCTTAAAGTTGTGAAAAACCCTTAGCAACAAGATGAGCTTTATGTTTATCAACTTTTCCATCTGGTCCAAACTTGGTTTTGTAAACCCATGTGCATCTAACAAGTTTTCATCCCTTTGGAAGAGGAACAAGATCCCATGTATCATTTGCCAATAATGAATGATATTCTGCATTCATAACTACATCCCAATCTAGATGGCCTGAAGCTTCTGCAAAGGTGTTAGGATCATAATTCGTTGAAGCTTGATCCAGTAAAGAAGAGGCTCTATCAAACTGAGAACGTGTATGTTGCTGATCTGTGGGATCACCAGCAAGAGCACCTGCTGCATCCCGAGTAGCACAGACCCATTTTGGAAGATGAGGAGCTGAAGGAGAATCTTGATAAGGTGGGGGAGTATTGTCATCCTCACTATCATCATCTGAAGAAGAAATATTTTCAGAAGTAGAAGGGATAGAGAGAGGTGGCACATCGGCCGAACTAGCCTCGTAGGCCGATATATTTTCAGTAAAATTTACATCTCTTCTAATGATAACATTTTTGGACTTAAGTGGAATAAGTCTATATCCTTTGACATCTTCAGAATATCCAACAAAAATACATTTTTCACTCTTAGGTTCTAAAGCTTATGTTTCTCATCTAGAATATGGTCCCATTCTTCACTTCCAAAAACGTGAAAGTGACTTACATATGGTTTTTTGAGCTCCATGCTTCTTCTGGAGTGATATTCTTTAAAACCTTAGTAGGAGTGTGATTTACTATGTAATTTGCATAGTTAATTTCTTTTGCCCAAAAATTAAGACTAAGTCCTTTAGATTGAATCATACAATTAGCCATTTCCTTTAAGGTGTGTTTCTTCCTTTCAGCTACACCATTTTGTTGTGGAGTATATGGAACAATATGTTGCATTTGAATTCCATGCTCAGTGCAAAAGTTTATGAATTTGTTGTTAACATATTCTCCACCATTATCAGATCTTAGTGTAAGAATTTGATGTCAAGATTGTTTTTCAACAAAGGCCTTAAAGGACAAGAACATGTTAAATACTTCACTCTTGAGTTTTAAGAAGTATACCCAAGTGCATCTCGAGAAATCATCAATGAAAGTTAAGAAATACTTGTAGCTAGAGCATGAAACCACTGGAAGTGGACCACATAAATCACTATGCACAAGCTATAAAGGGGATGAGGCGTGTCAAGAGGCATGTTTTTCAAAACGATCTCGATGATGTTTTCCGAGTACACATCAGGAACAAACACCATCTCTGCAAGATACCATAGGAAGGCCTGTCACCATATTTTCTTTACATAGATTTTGAAGGGAGTGATAGTTTAAGTGACCAAATCGTTCATGCCAAAGTTTGCTCACTTCATCATTATGAGGAAAAAACACTGAGGGAAAAGTGGATGACCCAAAGTTGTTAAACTTATACAACCTTGTAGAATCATTAGCAATGCCAGTAGCTAAAATATGTTTAGGATCTCTTAGGTCCTTAATTACAATATTGTGAGGTGAAAATTCAATGGTTTTACCTTAACCTGAATGAGTTATTTGATATACAGATAAAAGGTTGCATGATAAGGTTGGAACACATAATACATCATTAAATTGACCATTGTCTAGATGAACAGTTCCAGTCCCTACAACACTAAGAGATCTGTCATCACCAACATATATATTTTTGGTGTTACAATCATTTAAATAAGAAAACATGGCTTTGTTTTTGGCCATGTGATAAGAAGCTCCAGAATCAATGAGCCACTCATGAGAATGAGAAGAAGAAGATACATTTATTGCATAACCAGACCGAGATGCTTGACAACCGCATGTAGAAAGTGTTATTTCTGAAGATGAAGTTGAAGTTGAAGAGTGCTCCAAATGGATGTTATGCTTCTTCATTGTTGCTTCCAAGGCTTCCATCTTCTTAAAGCATTTGGATTCTAAGTGGCCATCTCGATTACAAAAGTTGCAATGTCTATCCATCTTTTTCCATTTGTTTTTATTTTCCTTATCATTTTGTTGAAATTATTTTTCATTTTGAGACTAAAATTGCTTAGGACCCTTGTTTGGTTTAGGACCATTCTTTTTAGGATACTGCTTCTTATGATTCTTTGAATTTGGTTGATGTTGGGCAGCTAATGGTTTCTTAGAAGAGTTTCCAAGATTAACAAGACCAAGATGTAAGAGTTTTTCTTGTTATCTTATTAAAGAATAAAAAAAGGCATTAAAAGAGGGGGACTTATAGTCTTGTCCTTGAGAAATGAAGGCTTCTCTAGTTGAATGGAAGGTGGAAACAAACACAGAGTAGGCTGGTCCAAACTTAGTAAGAATGGCATAGATAGGGCTACCATATTATTTCTTAACCTTAACACCTTCCAAGAGAATTCTAAGGGTCTTGAACGTGGACAAAAAATCTTCAATGGAAGAAAATTTATTTGGGTCCAACGTAAGCAGCTCATTTTCAAGTTGATGGGCTATAATTTCATTTTTAATTCCTAAAACTTTGGTGAGCTGTTTCATTGCTTCATTAGGGATATCAAGTTCTACAATATGGAATCTAAGGTCTGGAGAAATAGACATCGCTATCAACCCACGTGCTTGATCTTGCCTATTTTCCCATTTGGCTGTCGTATCTTCATCTTTAGGTTTAGTTTCTTGGCCTGAGGCTATTATGTAAAGACCTTTACTTCTAAGTAAATCCACAATGTAGGACCACCATTGGAAGTAGTTGGTGCTGTCAAGAATAACTTGGCATGGACTTTCCATTAGGTCGGTTCAAAAAAATGACTCTGAAAATGGCTTCCAGATGAAGAAGTTATGGATTTTTAAAGAAAAATTGTTGAAGATGCCGACGAAGTGTGTGAATGTGCGAAAGTGAATGATAATGTTATATTTAAAAAAAAATTCCCCCCTTTCCAGACTTAATTCAATTAGCTCACTTTAAAAAACAAATTATGTGACCCACTTTTATAAATAAGTGAAATTCACTTTTACAATGGTACTTTATGAGCTACTCACTAAATTGTAACTTAAATAAAACATAAAGAGACTTTAGAATTATAAGTGACTCACTTTTATAATGGGTGATAACAATTTTACATAGAGTAACTTTAAAACATAAGTTACATGTGCTTTTTAAAAAAGTAACTCAACAAAAAGAAAGACTTGAACCCAAGGCTTCTATTCTCATAAAGTAACTTTGGACCAAGTGAGCTAGTTTAAAAGGTTAGTAATTTTTGGAAAAGAGGAAGGGGTTTTTTTTTTCTTTCTTAGTCACTGAAGCTTTGGGGTGTGTGCTTACTTGAAAAAACTCGTTTTCCCTACAAAACAAAAAACCACACAACCCAACACAGAAATGCAAAAAAAACCAAACCTTATGGATTGAAGTTAGCCTTCGCCAGAACCTAAATATTTTCCTCAATGTTTATGATTTTCCAAGATCATGCTAAGGCGCGACGGAAAAGAGCATACGCATGAGAAAAATCCTTCCTTTTTGTTTCTAATTTTCCCAGATCGCACAGAGTCATAGGGCAAAGAGCATACAAAGAAATGAAAGGTATAGATCTGGTAATAAAAAACAAATAGCTAAATAAATCGAAATAAATAAAGAGATGAATAACTAAAACTGTAGATAAAGACTGTATACCTCAAGATCTTAAAAATGACGTAGCTAGGGCTACCAGAAACCTTCTCGCATGAAACAAAATGGGTTCCTCACTGGAATAGATGCTCCTAACAAAATAGAGTACTCCTCTCGGCCTGAAAGCGGTCATAAACAATAGAGTTAGGACATGATAGTCGAATGCAGTTGTACCGGCTTCAGTTTTCGATCACCAACAAATGCGGCCCTTAAATAGCTCTGATACCATGTAGGAATTTACAGGGTAAGTTCGTCGATAGAACACCAAAGGACACCGCTCACAAATAGATCACAGATCAATACACCATTATTCTTGATGTGGTTAAAACCCTCAAAGAGGGAAACATTCCACGGCCTGAGCCAACGTGGCCACTTCAGGCAATTTATTAATAAAAGAAAGAAAATTTACATACGCTTCTCTCATGAATGGTTACCCTAAAAATGACCCTCCATGCTCTTTAAATAGAGATCATGGACCAATTGAGCGTTAAGCCATGGATCAACTGTCGGTAATACCAAGGAGAGAATGAACTGTCATATCACTTCATGTCTAGAACATATCGTGACCATCGGATTGTAAGTTACAAAAGTATATTGTAAAGAAACACACTTTACCTAACTCTACACTAGACCAAGTTATACTTAACTATTTCCTATGTGTCGGAATATCCTAACATCTGAATCCCAATAGAAGACATTTGTCGAGTTGAAGCATCGCCTCTGCTCTGCGCCAGTTATCACATTACCAAACCTGCAACAACCATTTGATATTGAGACATATGCCTCTGACTATGCTATTGGTGCAGTTCTTACCGAACAGGGGCATCCAGTGGCATATCATAGTGAGATTCTTTCAGACACAATCTGAAAGTATCCCACCTATGACAAAGAGATGTATTCCATTGCGGGGGCCTACCGACATTGGAAGCAGTACATTTTGTGGATGGAAATGGTCATCCACATAGATCACCAACCCCTATAGTTCATAAAGACACAAGGAAAGTTGCAGAAAGGTCACCATCAGAAATGGTCCACATACCTGAAACAGTTCCATTTGAACATTAAGTACAAGAAGGGAAGCACCAACAATTTTGCAGACTGCCTTAGCTGACCACCAGTCATGGTGCTGACTATTGTGCTTGACTCTTGTGGGCACGAGACTGCGGGGTGGCCGCATCTTTACAAGAGTGATCCAAACTTCAGCAACACATACCAGATGCTCATGGAAGGAAAGAAATTTGCAAATTTTAACCTCCAGGAAGCATTGTTATGCCACCTGGGACACCTCTGTGTTCCTTAAAACAAGCGTGTCAAGATGATTTGGGAGGTGCACTATAATCGGGTTGTTGGGAATTTTGGAGTAGAGAAAGTAGTGGTAATGTTGCAAAAATATTTTTACTGGCCCAACCTTTGACAAGATGTTGGGAAGTACATCAGATCTTACACTTCCTGTGCCTAATTGCAAGTCAACCATCAAGAAGAAAGGCGTATATACCCCTCTGTCTACTCCTAATTGACCTTGGGAATCCATCTCCATGGATTACATGTCGGGCCTTCCTTCTACTGAGCATGGAAATGACTGCATTTTCATGGTCATCAACAGATTCTCTAAGATGGCCATTCTGGCAGCCTGCAAGAAGAGTATCATAGTAGAAGCCACTACTAAGCTCTTCTTTGAATGAGTGTGGGTACATTTTTGGATCCCACAATCCATTATCTCAGATCAGGACAACAGGTTCCTAAGTACATTTTGGTCAAATCTTTGGTCGATGTTGGATGCCAAACTTACTAACTCCATGAATTTCCACCCCCAAACTGATGGCCAAACAGAGGTCAGCAACAAGATGATTGTACACATTATGCGTATGTAAAATTCAAAGCATCCATGCACATGAGATGAAAAATTCCCCTATGTCCAGCACAACTACAACATAGCTCTCCATAGCTCAACTTGCCACATCCCTTTCAGGTGGGGTTGGGATTTCAACCACTATGTCCCATTTATGTGACCATAGCATGTGTAGCTACTCACGAAGATTCGGCTCATGTCTAGTTTGAAGTTAACGGGGCTAACAGCTTCATTGAGTGCATTTATCACATCTTCCAGGAGATCCATGACATAGTGGACAAACCCAATGCTAAATACAAGCAACATCATGATTAGCATCGAGTGCCACACAAGTTCCAGGTGGGCAACAAAGTTTGGTTACATTTGCATTAGGAGCGTCTCGTTGGGCCCCACCACAAGCTTTGCCTACTCTGATGTAGGTCTTACACCATCACTAAGTTTGTAGGGGACAATGCTTTCAAGCTCAACATTCCTCCATTCCTTGGCTTGCACCCAGTGTTCAATGTGGACTGCCTTCAACCATACTTTCCATCATTACTGGACACATTAAACATTGTAGAACAACTCACACCAATATAGTTAAACCTAGGCTGCATGGAACAAGCCACAATTGACCAGATCATGGACACGCAAATCAAGAACACTCGCTAGCAGAAGATTCGATAGTATCGAGTTGTTAAAGTTGGCCAACTCCTGCACCAAGGAAAGTGGCTCACAAGGGACCAAGTTCAGCAGAAGTTTCCCCGTCTCATGGAGGCACTCAACGCAATGGAGACCATTGCTTCATAAGGGGGGAGGAGTGATCCAGGTGGATATTGGTGACCACCTGCCTATTCCACATGGACCCCCACCATTGTTTCTTTTTAGTTTCCTTAATTGTAGCACAACTCACTATTTTTTTTATGGTTTTTCGGGTCCTAAACTTCTAGAGCCCTTTTGAGGGACTAAAAGACGTTTTTAAGGAAAAAAGGAGAGATCAAAAAAGTCCCAAAATAGTTTTCTAGTTTGTTTTCAGCCTCATCTTAGAAATATTTGAAATGAGGTATAATGATATTCAAACGGAGATCATATTCCAAAGTTACAACCCCGGGAAGTTGATGTACCAATTTACCAAAATAAGGCCCACAGTTTTGGCACTTCATCTCCTATGGTTAGGTTTTGGGATGTTTAGGGTTTTCCATTGTTTCTCAATAATCAATAGGCCTTTGAGCCTTGTTGTAACACAGTTCAAAGGCATTTAGCCACAACATCTCTTCTCAGATATAAGCTACCGTCACCTGAGCTAGTTTATTTCCATTTCTATATGTGAGCATATTTCAGTGCTTTGATATTAATGAAATGAAGTTTTAATTTTGTTGCATCTTTGTATTTATGTGTACATATGTATTTTTTTGTGTCCTTGCATAAGTCTAGATCACACATTATCTCCCTTATTCACAGCTATCAATCCCTTGTTGCTGTTTCCACTCATGAATGTCTTCATCAATGCTCGCCTCATCTCTTGCTGCTGCAGGTCTGACCACATCATGTCCAACCTTGGTAATATATCTCGTCCCATAATACCTTAGACAAAGATTTCCCAATCCTTTGAGACACTATTAAAGGCCAAACACAATTTTTTTTTATCTTGAGGCACTTCTTCTATGGTTGGAAATTGATCCCGGATTTCCTGAATTCTGGTGAGAAAGGGATCAATGCCTTCACCCTTATGCATTTTGATGTTCCTCATCTTCTCTTTCAAGAACATTTTTCTCTACTCAGAAGGATTTTGGTATAGCCCTATGAGATGATCCCACATCTCCTTGGTCGTATTCTTCACCGATATATGTGAGACTATATGGTCCCAAACTCCATCCAGGATCATCTGCTTTGCCTTGGCCATCTCCTTCTTGAATTATTTTCTTTTGACCTGCATCAATAGGTTATGCCACTACATTCTCTTCATAGGTCTTCAGACCATGCTCATCAAGGAGAAAGGACATAATGTCCTCCCAAATGACATAGTTGGAGGCACCGTCAAATCTTTCTTGATCTCTATGCCCAACTGTGGCCATATCTGCAAAAGCTCAAAACTGGAATCTCCTCCTATATTCCTGCTCGACTCTCTATTCTGAAACTCGCACTCCCTCTTGGAATGCGTAGAACTGCTTTGTCTACCTCACTTTTCCTTTAGTTGTTGGAAAAACTCGCTTAGCCTTTATGAATGTCCTTTTTCGGAAAACCAACATGCAAACTGTAACCCCAACAACTCGAACTGGCTAATATGGAAAACTTGCACGGCCTTTTGCAACTAGAAAATTATGTATCTCCTTCAAAAAACTGGAATTGGAAACCATCTAAGAAAATCTGGAAATTCCTCCCTCTGTGTGTGCACTTTCTCTTCCACCTGGCTTCAAAACCCTCTGTTCCCAGAAGAAGAAAAAATAAAAGATATCTCAGTGAAAATACTAAGCTCATACTGCTCCCTCTGCCTATTGGAGTCATTATTTTGGACAAATTGACCTTTCCTACAAATATAAATAGAAAACCGAACCCTTACCCAACAATTTGCATTGCCTAGCTAGGGGTTGTGCAGCCCCAGAAAATGTGTGTTGTTGCTCCCTCTGAACAACGAATTTTCCTTTATCCACCTCTGAGCTTTCCATCTGTCAAACTTACTATGACACAATTTGAAAAATTATACAAAAATTACATTGCAACAATTGGAATTAATTATTCTAACTATAAAATTAATTATGCAATTTATTGTTGCGGAAACAACAAATTAATGACACTGCAATCTTCAAAAATAAAATACTGTGGAAAATAAAAGCATTGGAAAGTGAGAAATTCTAGCACACAGACACCATTATTTTTGGACAAAAGTCCCCGGAAAAACCCAATGTGGCAAAACTGGTTGCAACAACTGATTGTTTATATTATTATGCAGCAGAAATTCTTTGAGTACAATAGAAATGTTGCCAAATTGTCAATTCTACTCAAGAGAAATACTGGTAAAAATTTACCAAGGGATTTTACCCTCTCTCCGAACAATCCTGGAACCTGACTGCCTCTGAAAAGAAATTTGTCCACTTGTTTTGCACAGACTTTGTGTCACCCTATCGCACACCCTCACATGTTCAGCCTAGAATTACTACCAATCTAGTTATTCTACCTGTTGCTAACTAGGAAAATTCTTCTTCAGTCCTCTGGAAAATATTCCCAACCACTAGAACTGAAAACGTCCTCCTTTTTATCCAAATCGAACTGCTATGTTGAAGCAACTGCATAGTTCTTGCGCTACTTCTTGGAGAAAATTTCAGCCTCCTCTTTCTGACTCTTTAGAACTCGAAAACTTCCTCTAGAACACTGCTAACATGTCCTACCACTTGCTACTCACCCACTGGCTCAACCTCCACTGTTGAATCACTTCTTCTATTGGGAATTCGAAATATCTAGGCAATTGAGTATTTGTACTCGTGTATTCTCCATCTACCCATCAACCTCTTCTTATAATCCCTAGTTGGGACACCAATGTCCATGATTAAAACTTAATTGATGGTTAAGATCATCTCCAAGTTGATCCTTATGATTTTCTAGATGATTCACAACTTTCTCAATTAATTCATTTTAATTAACCACTTTTCCTAAGTTATACTTAGGAAATTTTTAATTATGGTAAATTAATTTAATTCAGTCATCTCTAGGTGGAATTTCTAGAAACGGTTTTGGAGAAATCTTGTGTTTTAGCCTTCCACAAAGTCTTGAGACTAGAACACCATCTGATGCTACAAAAATTAACAAGGAGGAATTGCTTTCGTGATAGAGGGGGTACTCGAGATTACCACAGGAAGCTTTGCCTCAATGTCATAAGGAGTAGATCTATGAGTTTGAGATGAAGGATCTAGATTTGATACATTACTTCTTGGAACTAGAAGTATGGCACAAGTCGGGTGAGATATTCCTTGGTCAAAGGAAACATATTATTATGATCCTTCAAAGATTTGGGATGATGGACAACCAGTCCATGACTACATCCATGATAACTAATTTGAAGAAGCTAAGTGGGAGAGGAAGCAACCATGACCGCTACAACAGGATCTGCTTTAGTGTCAAGCAGCTATGGTGATGGAGCTATGAAACAGGCAGTTTATGGTTGATCTGAGGCATGCGACACAACATGTGTCGAGGTACTGGTATGGTACATGTCTAAAATGATGAAGGACAAATTTTGAATATTGAAGCGCTCAATAAGGATAAGGAAAAGTGTATTTTTTAATTAAAACCCACATGTGCGCAAAAGGACAAGGCGGCCCAAAAGAGAAATTGGACACCCATGGATAGTTATAAATACAAGTCAAGTGACCCTGACTTGGATATCATCATTGTGATCATTCTTGTTTCTTTAGGTTTGGCTCGCACAGGTTTGATGCTAGGTCGCAAAGATTGGTCCGTGCAGGTCTGAGATTACAAGGTCCGAAGCTCGCACATGCGTTTAGGGTTTTGGTTTCCAGCTGCAGGCATGACATAGGAAATTTTTTGTCACAACCGCAGGCACGTAGGCTCATGCACGTGGTTGGATGATTTCGACCGTGTGCACATCACTCTTTGCGTGCGTTTGGGACATAAGGTTTGAATTTTATAGTTGACCACAAATTTCGTCAGTTGACCAAAAAGTTCTGTAGTTGACCGCAAACAGTGACAGTGGACCACAGGCTTCTGAATCAAGGTTTTGATTATTAGCATTGTTGGGTTCATCTCATGGATGTTGATTAATTGATTTGGCTAGATAAAATTATGGTTGAATATATGGATCATTGTACTCTCTTTTGTTGAATTATTCAATGACAATCTACTGAGAAGAAGAATTTGAAAGGGTTTTCTCTGTAGTGGGTTTTTCCCTGGTCTCTGACCAATCCTGGTGCCTCTATGTGTGAATGCTTTTCTTCTATTGTTCATTTACATTCAGATGCATTGATGATGATATTGTTCTTTCTACATAATTGAACATGTTGTTGAATAATGTTGTAAATCTTAACAATGTTGTGAAGTTGTGGGGTGAATTCTAAATGTAAATGATAAAATGCAATTATCTAAGGCAAAGAACAATAAACCCTAAGAAAATTTAACAAGAATGGTAAATGGGCCCAGGGTTTCACCATAAGTCACAAGTGTTAACCAAGTTTTAGGTGACAACTTGGATAATTGGTGACCCCGGACTAGTCTTAACCCTAAAAGGCCAAAAGGTGTTTGGCAAATGGGACCTCAGAAGGCCTTTGGCTAGTGGGTGACTAGATCCATTTGCAAAGGGGATGTGTTTAATGCGTGATTAGATTCCCTTGCATGATACTGATGTGGGATGATTTCCACATATAGTGGATGGATACATCAACATAGTTGGCTCTTTCAATGTTTTCTTCAAAAGGAGAAATTTTTTCAACAAAATGTGCATCCATGGTGTAGGTTTTAACCCCGTACAGAAAATAACTGTATATGAATTCTAAAACACAGAAAATAAACAATGCGAGAGCATAACACATCAAACACATATACACAGATATTTCCCCTCGATCCCAAAACCGGGACTACTAGCTTGATTTTTCATTATATTCCTTTCAATGTTACAATACATATTTATACATGTCGAAGCATCCAATACCATGGATCGAAAACCATTGCATCCAAAACCATGGACCGAAAACCATAGGTAGGTCCGCCTAACCTAATATAGGGTCAAAAAAAAATTTCCCGGGGCAGCGAGGGTGGCTACACGCCTCCCTGTGACCCCCCTACTGCACAATCGGCTCAACGAAGGGGGGGCTCTAGCCCCGCTCTAACCCCCTGGTTCACTATGTAGGTTAGTCATGGGAAGAGTATAACACAACCCAACAATCTCCCACTTGTTGTTTTCTTTCCACAGGGGCCACATGAGAGCTTTTTCATTTTTCCAACCCTGAAACGCCCATTGTTTGTCTACACCAGGAGAACTTCTCAAAGCTCACAGATTTTGTTAATGCATCTGCAGTATTCTTCAAAGTGTCCACCTTTACTAGCAACACCTTTTTGTCTTCTATCATATCCCTCACAAAGTGATATTGAACATCAATGTGCTTTGTCTTTGAATGATAAGCAGGGTTCTTTGCCAGGAAAATTGCACTTTGGATATCACAGTCTATCCTTATAGCTCCCTATACTAACCCCATACTTGAACACAATCTTTGCAAACAAACTGCTTCCTTACTTTCATGAGTGGCTGCCATGTATTCTGCTTCTGTAGTTGGTAGTGCCACTACAAATTGTTTCTTACTCATCCAACTGACTAGACCTCCAAATATGTTAAACACATACCCACTCGTAGATATTCTCTAATCAAAATCTCTAGCCCAGTCTGCATCAATAAAGCCACGTATATCCAAGACTCTATCCAATCCTGGTCTTCCTTGGTAGCACAAACCATAATCACTAATGCCATGCAAATACCTGAAAACCCACTTCACTATTGTCCAATGCTCCTTCCCTGGTTTTGACATAAACCTACTCAATACTCCCACTTCATGTGTAATGTCTGGTTCAGTACAGACTATTGCATACATCAGGCTACCAACTGCACTTGCATATGGAACACATGACATATCCTCTTCCTCTTCTTGTGTCTTGGGACACTGTTTAACAAATAACTTTACACCTACAGGAATAGGAACCTTCATCGGTTTATTATCCTGCATATTAAACCTCTGCAGTATTGTCTCAACATACTTCCTCTGGTTTAACCAGAGCTTCCTCTTTGCCCGATCTCTTTTAATTTCCATGCCCAAAATATAGTTTGTAGCACCAAGATCTTTCATGTCGAATTTGGAGGACAATTGGGTCTTCAAATCCTGGATCATTTCTTTGTCATTTCCAACTAGCAACATATCATCCACATACAAGACCAGATAAATAACACGGTCACCAATTAATTTAAAATACACACAGTGATCTGCTTTGCTTTTGGTGAAACCAAGTCCCCGTATAAATGTTCAAATTTCTGATACCACATCCTTGGTGACTGTTTTAACCCATACAAAGACTTCTTTAACTTGCATACCAGTTCTTTCTTACCCTTCACCACAAAGCCTTCAGGTTTCTTCATGTATATTTCCTCTTCTAGATCCTCGTGAAGAAATGTTGTCTTCATATCCATCTGTTCTACCTCAAAATCAAAAGCAACAACAACAGATAAAAGTAATCTAATATAAGCTACCTTGGCAACAGAAGAAAAAATATCACCAAAATCAATTCCCGACCCCTGAGAATAACTTTTTGCTACCAACCGAGCTTTGTATTTCTCTACTTTTCCTTCTGTATTTGTCTTCTTTTTGAACACCCATTTGCTGCCAATGGGTTTCCTTCCAGTCGGCAACTCCACCAGATCCCAAGCCTCATTTTTGTGCAAAGATGCCATTTCATCAACCATGGCCTCTTTCCAGAGTTTTCCATCCTATGAATCCACTGCTTCCTTCACAGTTCTGTGATCATCATCAGTAACAGACAAAGCAAAATTTGAACAGAAAGTAGATGGACTATACCTTTCTAGCCTCCTTTTTTCTCGAACTAATCTTCTTACACCCGGAGTTTGTGGCTCTTCATCTTTTGATTCCTCCTCTGCTGTAGAGTCTAATTCTTCCTCCTTTAGCTCAAACTCTATCTTCTCAGGTTCCTTTGGTTGGACGTTATGTTTAATAACATCTTTCACCTCTCTAAACACCACATCTTGGCTATACACAACCTTCCTTGTTGTTGGGTTCCAAAGCTTATAACTCTTTAAAACATCCTTATACCTAACAAAGCTGCACTTTTCAGATTTACTATCTAACTTGGTTCATTTCTCCTTTGGAACATGTACATATGCATCACATCCAAATACCCTCAGATGTGAAAGAGAGGGTTTCTTACCAGTCCATACCTCTTGTGGAGTCTTATCCTCCAATGCTGATGAAGGTGATCTGTTGACTAGGTAACATGTTGTCTCCACAGCCTCTGCCCAGAATTCTTGTCCTAACCCGGCACCACTGAGTATGCTTCTTACCCTTTCCATCAACATTTTGTTCATTCTTTCTGCAACTCCATTTTGCTGAGGTGTATATGGAGTAGTCTTCTGCCGTGCTATACCACACTTATTATAGAATTCTTCAAATTCCTTATTGCAAAACTCTCCACCATTATCTGTCCTCAGCACCTTTATATTCTTCTCTGCCTGGTTTTCCACCAGAGCCTTAAATTCTTTAAACCTGTCAAAGACTTAAGATTTCTTCTTAAGGAAATATATCCATGTATTCCTTGAGAAGTCATCTATAAATGATACATAGTACACAAACTTACCCAATGATGGAACCTTCACAGGTCCAAACACATCACTGTTCACAAGCTCTAATATTTGTTTCACCTTCTTACCACTAGAGGGGAAACTCACTCGATTTTTCTTCCCATATACACAATTTTCATAGAAGTCAAAATCGAGAGAGCTATTACTCATACCTTCTACCATACCTTTACCATGAAGTATTCAAAGGCCCTTCTCTCCAATATGTCCAAGCCTTTGATGCCACAACATGGTCTTCTATCCAAAGACCACTAGATTTTCTGCTCCACTTTCAGGAACCACGGAACTGTTGCACCCATCAACAACAGTGCTACCTTGTAGCTTGTACAGAGTTCCAGTCTAAACTCCCCGCATCAATACCAGTGCTCCTCGAACCATCTTGCAGGTATCCTTCTCGAACACTGTTTTTACACCTGCATCACCCAACTTGCTTACAGAAATCAGATTTCTAGCTAATGCAGGAATATGCAGAACACCCGGAAGTGTTCTAACCCTTCCACCTTGCAACTTCAACTTTATTTTTCCACAACCAACGATTCTAGCCTTCCTATCATCCCCTAAGAAGACAATGTTGGGTTGTGTTATATTCTTTCCATGACTAGCCCACATAGTTAACCGGGGGGTTAGAGGGGGGGCGGAGCCCCCCTTCATTGCGCTGATTGTGTAGCGGGGGAGGGGGGTGCTCACACGTAGTTTGAGGCATACCTGTAACCCCACTTTATGGGGTCCGAGGCAGCACCTCGAAAACTTTGGTTTTGGACCCTATGTTAGGTTGGGCGGGCCCACATATGGTTTTGTGCATGATTTTCGCACATGTTTTTGGACGCGATGGTTTTCGGTCCATGGTTTTGGACGTGATGGTTTTCGGTCCATGGTATTGGATGCTTCGTCATGTATAAATATGTATTGTAACATTGAAAGGAACATAATGAAAAATCAAGCTGGTGGTCCCAGTTTTGGGATCCAGGGGAAATCTCTGTGTATATGTGTTTAATGTGTTATGCTTTCGCATTGTTTATTTTCTGTGTTTTAGAATTCATATGCAGGTAATTTATGTACGAGGTTAAAACCTACATTTGGTATCAGAGCAAATTTGGCTTCAAAGGGACGTCTTTGTTACTGAGGGGTTTTGCTCGGGCCTGTGGTAGACCCTGTTCATTAGGAGATCTGCGGGATCGATTCTGGTGGTGAAAGAAGATGACGAGTAGTGGAAAGATAGAGATCGAGAAATTTAATGGTCAGAGTTTTGAGTTGTGGAAACTCAAGATGGAGGATTCGTTGGTGTATCTCCATCTTGAGTTTCCACAACTCAAAACTCTGACCATTAAATTTCTCGATCTCTATCTTTCCACTGCTCGCCATCTTCTTTCACCACCAGAATCGATCCCGCAAATCTCCCATTGAATAGGGTCTACCACAAACCCGAACGAAACCCCTTAGCAACAAAAGCATTCCCTTGAAGCCAAAACAACTTTGATACCAAATGTAAGTTTTAACCCCGTACAGAAATTACCTACATGCGAATTCTAAAACACAGAAAATACACAATGCGAGAGCATAACACATAAAACACATATACATAGAGATTTTCCCCTGGATCCCAAAATGGGTACTACCAGCTTGATTTTTCATTCTATTCTTTTCAATGTTACAATACATATTTATGCATGCCGAAGCATCCAATACCATGGACCGAAAACGATCGCGTCCAAAACCATGGACCGAAAACCATAGGTAGGTCCACCCAACCTAATATAGGGTCCAAAATAAATTTTCCCTGGGCGCTGCCCCGAACTCCGTAGAGGAGGGTTACCCGCCCCACTCAAACCCCCCTGTGACCTCCCCGCTGCGCAATCGACGCAATGAAGGGGGGGCTCCGCCCGCCCTCTAACCCCCCGATTCACTACATAGGTTAGTCGTGGAAAGAATATAACACAACCCAACACATGGAAGTCCAGATGAATACCTCACTAGTTAAGAGGGAGTGTTGAATTTTTGTAGCTAAGGTTGGTATTCAAGTCAAAAAAATCAAAGGAAATTAAAATATTATTTTTGAAGTTCAAGTTGGACCCACCATATGAATAAGTTTGACCCTTGGTCAAAAGCCTCCTCATTTTACCTTTATATATTGACCAATTGACCTCCTCAATTTGAATCATCTATTTTTTTGTTTTTTATCAACATGTGTGAAGGAGAGGGAGAGAGTAAAGACCAACAAAACTGACCAGAAGTTTGACTTTATTTGACCAATGTTGATTGTGGATTTTCTGGGTTGTTTGACCTACATTGACCAAAATTTTTGCTACTCTATTTGACCGCAGTTTGGCTAAGACAGTTGACCGAAATGGGATAGTTGACTGAAATTCCTGAGGTAGTTGTAGGGGCCGAAATTTGTCTTGTTTGACTAGAGTTGACAAGAAGTTTCCGACGCTGAAATTCAACTTGTTTGACCAAATTCGACTAGCCATTGTAGAAGACTAAGATTCTCTCTTTTGACTAGGTTTGACCTATCAAATTTGTTTGGTTAATTTGACCAAGTTTGACTGGGATATTAAGATTGTACATTTGTTGAATTGGACAATTTCTCCTACGAATAGATTGTTGGGTTTTCCCAATGCAAAATTTTTGCATCTCTGGTGCATGCTTATTCTAATGTGAACTCTACTGCTCTATTGTATTTATGGTTGAAATTTTCTAAAGTATAATTGCTTAATGATTTGGAATGTGCTAAAATAAGAATAAGATCATTGGAAACAATTATTTGGAGCAGAAAATTGTGTTTGTCTTTATTGCACTTGAAAAATCAACATGTTGGCTATGTGGCTAACTAGTTGGATGTCAAGAATAGAAGAAAAGTTTTCTCCTATAGGGTTACCCATTTTGGTGGGTAAGACCTTGCACATTTGGATAAAAATCCTTCTCCGCTCCATCACTGAGATCTCACTATTTCACATTGTCTTGTGCTCAAAGATGTGTCTTCTCTCGTGGCCTAGCCTTTTTTTTTTAAGTTTGAGTTATTCACTGAATCCACAACCCTAACCTCCAAAGTGATTGATGGTTGAAATTAGATATCAACATCACTTGAGATCAACGGTTAAGATTTATCTAATTCAGTAATGCAAAAATAACCTTGCATTTTATTAGATTAACTCACTTTTTCTTATTTACTAAGTAAATTAATTTCTAAGTTTAAGGGTCAACAAAGCAACTTCTACACGTCTAGACACTTAGATTTGTGTAGAAGTAGTGTTGCGAAAATCACGATTTTTTTTTACTCAGTCGATATTATCACCCGATTTTTACGAATTTACTTATATATATATATATATATATATATATATATATATATATATATATTTTTATTTTTTTTTTCGAAAAAAATCGCGATTCGATCAGAAGAAATTGTGGGGCACTGGGACAACGCGTTTTATAAGCAAATTTATGAGTTTTATTTCTCAGCAGATAGCAGACTTGTTTGAGAGCTGAGAACAAGAGGAAGGTGTCTACTAGGGCAGAGAAGAAGAAAAACGGGAGATTTTAGCATCCCAAGCAAGAGAACTTCGTGTTTGGACCAAATTTCTTCGGCAAACCGTGGTTTCCAGGTATGGGCACCAAATTTGGCCATTTTGTTTTGGTTTTTTTCTTGTTTTTGCTTGGGTTTCTATAACCCATTGATTATTAATGATTTTTGAGTGGATTTGACGGTGTGTTCATTTTTGTTGCATAGAGTGGAGAGGGTTCATTTTGGTCAAAAATGAAAAAACTTGATTGTTAGATTTATTAGTTTATTTTTTTCTTGTGTTCTATTTTTTTGCATCATTTTTTATTAGGTTTGAATATGCATTTTTTCTATTATTGTTGGATTGAGTTGAGGTTTTTTTTTGTTTGTCAAAAATTCAATGTGTTGTGTCATGTATGTAATTTTTTTTTTTTTTTAACTTGCAATTCTTATTGTGCCATAAGTTCAACTTCAAACTTCGTCTTGCATTAAAACTCAAGAGTTCAACCAAGTTACAAACATGCCAAGGAAATTGGACCCTCTGTGGGAATTTGGTGACCCTGATGGAGGGTTTGATAGAATGAACTTGTTTTGCAAGTTGTGTGGGCAACATATGTTAGGGGGGGTTTATAGATTGAAGTATCACCTTGCACAAATCCCTGGACGTGATGTAGGTCCTTGCACCAATACAAATGTGGAAATCATCTGAAGAGCCATGAGATCATTGAAAGAATTAGAGCAAGACAAAGTGACCAAAGCAGATTTGAAGAAGCAACTAGCAGGGAGTGTGTTAAGATGAGAATATGGAAGTGGCACTGGTTCTACTTCAGCATCAATGTCTACAACTAACCTTGTAGCTACCTCATCATTTTTTGTTCCTAGAACCACGTCTGCTCCACAACCATCTATCACTTCAATGCTTAAAAAAAAGGAGAAAGAACAAGTTGACAAGTTGTTGGGCAAGTTTCTCCTTTGGAATGATATTCCTTTCAGCGTTGTAATGAATAATCCATTTTTCCAGCCTGCTATTGCAATTAATGGCTCAGGGTACAAAATCCCTTCTTATGATGACCTTAGAGGCCACATTCTTCAAGATGAAAAGGTTGACTGCACCAAAAGATTGGAGTATTTTAGGGCATCATAGGCACAAACATGATGCACTATGATGTTAGATGGTTGGACCGACCAAAAGGGGAGAACCATTATAAACTTCTTGGTTAATTGTCCCAAGGGGAAAATGTTTATGAAATCTGTTGATGCATCTTTACATATCAAAGATGCAAAATTATTATGTGATTTGTTGGATGTGTTTATTTTGGAGGTGGGTGCAGAACATGTTGCCCAAGTCATAACAGACAATGCTACAGATTATGTTGCTGCTAAAAAGATGCTTATGGAGAGGCATCCTACTTTATTTTGGACATCTTGTGTTTCACATTGCATTGATTTGATGTTGGAGGACATAGGAAAAATTTCCTTTGTCAAAGATATTGTTGACTCATAAAAAAACATTACAAAATTTATATATAATCATACATATGTGCTTCGCTTGATGAGAAAATTCACCAACAACAAGGAGTTCGTGCACCCCGCCATTAAACGGCTTGCCACCAGTGTCATATCTCTTCAATCCCTCTTGAATTCTATGTGAGATGTGAAGAGAATGTTTCTTTCAGATGAGTGGCGTGCTTTGACATTTAGCCACAAACCAGAGGGAGAGGCCATATGCAGATTAGTTTCATACCAAGAAAACTTTTGGGCGGGAGTGCAGGAGGTGCGTAGCTGATCCAGGTCTAGGTGTGACAAAGGACCCTTCCAAGACCTTTTAATTTCATGATGTGTTAAATTGCATTTTTAAAAAGAACATAAATGAATACATCTACATGTTGTAAAGAAGAGGAATATGACAATCATCAACACATGAAAACATACGCTGTTGATAACAGAGTTCATCCAGGAGGGACTACATCTTTGGGCCCCGATGTCAAGACGGTGTAGGTCGCTGCATTAAGTGTTGTCAATAGTGATGATGTACATAAGAGGTGATGTCACTATCATACAGGGAAAATTCCTTCACACAGGAGTGGCACCAGGAGATGTTCCGCTACAGAAACTCTTAGTCAAAAGGACTCCTATTAGTATGACACAAACTCATGCATGATGATCATCTCGCCAACATGGTATAAAAGGGATCTCAATGCAAACATACATGGTGACAACATGAGTATCCCATCAACATGACGACAAAGGGATGTCGAACAAAACATGACAGATCATGACAACAAGTACATCACACAGATGATTCTGCATCACATCAAGCAGGAATCATGAAATCAAGTAACAAACATGATCCCACATCAAACATCAAATAGGGATCTGTGCAATACAATGCATCGCAAAAAGAAGTACATGAACACACTGCATATACCTCACACCCTGGGGCCATCTGAAGAAGTGGATGTCAAACTGCTGAAGTTGTTTAGACCATCGATCTCATGGCATCGAATCACATGGAAATCACTACTCGCACGCTGAATGCTGACACTTGCACTCCACTTAGAAAAGTGGCCAAAAATAGAATGAGCAAATGGAAAATCTGAATGCACCATCAGATTTGTGGCGTCGAATAGTGCAAAATCGACTGTCAAATTTCTGAATTCTGAGAAAGTGAGAATCTGGGGCTCAAGGAATCTTTTAGATTCCCCCTAGATTCTTCAAAGATTCCCTCCTCTGGGTCCTCTGCAAATCTGCTGCTTAGATCAGGAAACTGACTGCGCCATCGGATCCGTGTCGCTGAGAGGTGTAGGATCAACATAAAATTTGTCCAATTTGGACACTGTAAAAAGTTCACCCTCTTGGAAATTTTGCTTAGTCATGGTTCTACTTATATTAAAAATTAATTAAAAAATATTGCCTCGAATTTCGGGCCCACTCCTGTTTCCTCCATTTGCCCCTGGCGCACTATGCAAATGAGGGTTTATATAAATTCTTGGGCAGACTACCCAAAGAATTCGTTTGGCACATTAGTTCATAATGAAATTTGTTGAGGAGGGTTCGGGTGGTCAAACCCTACCCCTCCCATTTTAATATATTATTGTTTTTTTTAAACAACAAACGTTATTGTTGGGGATTGGGTCCGCATTGGGTGGCCCGCCCCCATAACCTACGTAATCCTTTATGGGTGCATTTGTTAATGCAGCGGGCATACCATTTGTTTGGTGCATTAATTAATTTGCGTCGTTGGTTTTTGTATGGAGGCGTGTTCAAAGTGGGGTGGTACATGTATATGGGGGAGTAAATGAGGGTGCCTGGGAGGCGGGTCGGCTGCACCAGCTAGACAGGTTCGAGCCCCGCCACCCTCGGCATATATGTATGTGGTAATGTTTGAGGGGTGCCCCCATATATATAATGTTTAAATGTGGGGTGCGGTTGAACCGGCGAGGTCATGGCCGTCGGTCCTTTTAATTAATTTTTTTTTATATGTTGGTTGGGCGAGGTGGTAGGGTTGGTAGCTTGCCACCCATTCATATGTATTTTTTAATTTCATTTAAAAATAGGGCCTTTTTAAAATTTGTCTAACATAAGGGTTATTAAACAAATTAAAGAGGCAACAATTTCGCTCGCTTCGGGAACCAGGTTCCATGCTCGGGACTTGGTCAATTTGTAGAACACTTAAACCTGGCTTTGACCGGAACTTTGACTGGCTCATTCTCCCTCATACGAGCTCGGGTTGACGAACCGTTCACACTGTCGCGATCAAGACGACGAGATCTACGCTTTGGTCTTGGTTCGAAATCATTCTGATCACTTTGATTTTCGAGCTTCCATAAGCCCTCTTTGTCCTGTGTGTGTCTATGGAGCCACCTGGATCAATCCTCCCCACTGAGGAGCTTTTGGTCTTCCAAAAGCATGAAAAATAATCTGCAACTTCTTTGCACCTTGTCTATGTCCTAAGCATCCTGAAAGGTCTCGCTTCCATCTCCTTTACCTTTGTTCTTTAGAGCCTTAAGCAATGAGCCGACACCTGCAACCTATGCAACCTGTAGTACATTGTTTTTTCAAATTACATGCTTGTCTTTCATGACCAACTAATGACCCAAGCGTCTTACACTTTCCATGAGTTTATAACACATACTCGGTGGTCAAGTTTACATCATGATGGACACAATACCCCAGTGTATGAAAACAAGGCCAACATATCATTGTTGCTTCAACAAGCGATGGAAAACACATCATCACTGCAACAAATGATTTACAACAATAAGGCCAAACACTATTTTGTTTTGACAAGTGATGGAAACACAACATCCCTTTCACAGTTTATCATGCGACACAAAATAAGACCATACATCATTGTTTCTGAACAAGTGATGGAAAACACATCATCACTTTTACATCTTAAAATGCAACAAATGATTTACAAAAGCACGACTATGACAAGCTAACATATCTAGAAACCATTTTTCACTTATCAAGGTGAATGGGTTGCCTCCCTGTGGTGGTTTTTCTTGTCGAACAATTGTTTCACTTGGTTCATTCATCGACGCTTTGTCTTTAAGGCGCTGCTCTAGATGGAGCCTCCAACATGTGGCTCTTTGATGGCCACTTCTGTCACAATGACTGCAATAGGTTTTCTTCCTCCATATCTGTTTAACGTGTTTCATTACCTGTTTTTGAGAGGGTCTTTCATGCCTCCTCCCTTGGTGTGCTACTATTATTTTCCAACACTTAGAAAATGTATGGTTATGTAATCCACAAAAGGTACATGTTTTTCGATGTCTTGATTTATTTCCATCATTAAAAACATGATTATAATTGAAATGAACATTCGAATGTTGAGAGTGGTTATACCTTCCCTTGTTGTCTCTGATGTCATTATGGCGATGAGAGCTTGCCTAGCTCTTTCCTTACCATGGAAACTTCCATGGGATGATGGGGATGTGTTCCCATCCTTCTCTTTCCTCGACAATTTTGATGATGTATCGAAAGAATCTGACACCTTCGAGCATTCTCCTTTGGTGTATCTCGAGCCTACAAATTGACGTCTTTGCACAAACTCCAATGGTTGAGTTATTCCTTGGTTATTAACACCAAGTTCTTTTTCCTCCTCGTGCCTCGTATTGGTAAGGAGCCTCATGTTTGTCCCTGTAATCGGGATCTCCACATCTACAACAGAAATCATACAATGTGACGATGAAACCGAAAGGAAATCAACATCTTTTACCTCTTCTGGTGATTTGGAAAGAACTGATGAGAGCTTCTCATCATTTGTTGCTGGTGATTCGCTTGCTGTCTCGGTGCATTCCCCAACTTCTTTTCTCACATACCCAAGTCCTGCTTAATGGGGTAATTCTTCTACTTTGATGGGGTTGAAAATGCCTTGGCCATTAACGCCCAAACCTTTTCCTTCATACCCTATTCTCTTCAACAATTTGGAGCCAATTGCTGTGGTATGATTTTCAAAAACAGCAAAATCATCATCAGGACACATGCATGAATTCATAGAACTACTTTTTACCTCACATGGGTCACGCTGCAGTTTTTCCAAGGCCTCGTCCTTAGCTTGCAGCTGTCGTAGAAAACTTTTTTTTCCTCTTTCTCTTCATGTAGACGCATCTTTAATTCAGCATTCTCTGTTTGAAGATTTTGCTTGTTGTGCTTCAGTTCCTCTAGGGCCTCTTCCATGGCTTGCAACTGAAGCTGCAATCGCTCCTTTTCCTCTGTCTCTTTCTGTAGAATTTCATACATTATTTCCACCCTTTTGGAAAATTTGAGCATGGTCTTGTACATCGTTTTTTCATCCTCTGTCGCCGCACATTCCATTGTTCACGCTTGCAATTCACATCCATGCAACAACCGCTCTGATACCACTTGATCCAGGTCCGGGTGTGACAAAGGACCCTTCCAAGACCTTTTACTTTCGTGATGTGTTAAATTGAATTTTTAAAAATAACATAAATGAATACATCTGCATGCTGTAACGAAGAGGAATATGACAATCATCAACACATGAAAACATAAGCCGTTAATAACGGAGTTCGTCCAAGAGGGACTACGTCTCCGGGCCCCAATGTCAAGATGGTGTAGGCCGCTGCATTAAGTGTTGTCAATAATGATGATGTACATAAGAGGTGATGTCACTATCATACAAGGAATATGCCCTCACGCAGGAGTGGCTCCACGAGATGTTCCGCTATAGTAATTCTCAGTCAAAAGGACACATATCAATATGACACAAACTCATGCATGATGATCATCCCGCCAACATGGCATAAAAGGGATCTCAATGCAAACATACATGGCGACAACATGAGTATCCCATCAACATGACGACAAAGGATCTCGAACGAAACATGATGGATCATGACAACAAGTACATCACAAGATGATTCTGCATCACATCAAGCAAGAATCATGAAATCAAGTAAGAAACAGGATCCCACATCAAACATCAAATAGGGATCTATGCATCACAATGCATCGCAAAAAGAAGTATATGAACACACTGCATATACCTCACATCCTAGGGCCATCTGAAGAAGCGGATGTCAGACTGTTGACGTTGTTTGGACCATCGATCTCACAACATCGAATCACATGGAAATCACTGCTCGCACGTTGAATGCCGGCACCTGCACTCCACTTAGAAAATTGGCCGAAAAATAAAATGAACAAATGGAAAATCTGAATGCACCATCAGATTTGTGGTGTCGAATAGTGCAAAATTGACTGTCAAATTTCTGAACTCTAAGAAAGTGAGAATCTGGGGCTCAATGAATCTTTTAGATTCCCCCTAGATTCCTCAAAGATTCCCTCCTCCGGATCCTCTGCAAATTTGTTGCTCAGATCAGGAAACTAACTGGGCCATCGGGTCTATGTCGCTGAGAGGTGTAGTATCGACATAAAATTTGTTCAATTTGGGCACTGCAAAAATTTCACCCTCTTGGAAATTTTGCTCAATCATGGTTCGACCTGCATTAAAAATTAATTAAAAAATATTACCTCAAATTCCGTGCCCACTCCTGGTTCCTCCATCTTCCCCCGAAGCACTGTGAAAATGAGGGTTTATATAAATTCTTGGGCGAATTACCCAAAGAATTCGTTTGGCACATTGGTTAATAAAGAAATTTGTTGAGGAGGGGTCGGGTGGTCAAACCCCGCCCCTCCCATTTTAATATATTATTGTTTTTTTTAAACAACAAACGTTATTTTTTGGGGTCGGGTCTGCATTGGGCGGCCCACCCCCATAACCTCCGTAATCCTTTATGGGCGCATTTGTTAATGCCACGGGCATACCATTTTTTTGGCGCATTAATTAATTTGGGTCGTTGGTTTTGTATGGAGGTGCGTTCAATGTGGGGTGGTACATGTATATGGGGGAGTGAATGAGGGTGCCCGGGAGGCAGGTCGGCCGCACCGGCCGGGCGGGTTCGAGCCCCGCCACCCCATATATATAATGTTTAAATGTGGGGTGCGGTTGGATAGGCGAGGTCATGGCCATCGATCCTTTTAATTATTTTTTTTTGTTATATGTTGGTTGGGTGGGGTAGCAGGGTTGGTGGCTCGCCACCCATTCATATTTTTTTTTTAATTTTCATTTAAAAATAGGGCCTTTTTAAAATTTGTCTAACATAAGGGTTATTAGACAAATTAAAGAGGCAACAATTTCGCCCACTTCGAGAGTCAGATTCCATGCTCGAGACTCAGTCAATTTGTAGGACACTTAAATCTGGCCCATAGCGCAACTTTGACCAAAACTTTGACTAGCTCATTATCCCGCATACGAGCTCGAATTGATGAACCATTCACACTGTTGTGATTAGGACGATGAGATCTATGCTTTGGTCTTGGTTCGAAATCATTCTGATCACTTTGATTTTCAAGCTTCCATAAGTTCTCTGTCCTGTGTGTGTTTCTAAAGCCACCTGGATCAGCAGCGTTATTGAACCTTTGGTAAAAAAAATTCGATTAGTTGATGGTGAGAAGCTTGCAATGGGCTATATGTATGAGGCCATGGACAGGGCCAAAGAATCCATTCGGGCCTACTATGATGATAAGGGAGATGAGGGGTTTCAGAAACAACTCTTCCTATGGGAAGTGATTGATGAACGATGAAACAACACACTCCATTGTCCCATTCATATTGCAGGGATCTACCTGAACCCCACATTTTCTTACCCATGTGGGTTCTTATTTGATGCTGAGATCATGGATGGCTTCTTAACCTGTGTTCAAAGGCTGGTGTGATCTCCAGTAAAACGTGTAGAAATCTCCAAAGAAATGGAGATATACAAGATGGCAGGTGGCACATTTTGTTAGGTCCCTATAATACTAGTGATGCCCCCATTAATATTGTAGTTGTATCCTTTATTTTGTGCCCCTATTGTCCCCATATTGTTATCATTGTGCCCCATAGAATCCCTCTATTGTTATTTTTGTGCCCTTATATTATTATTGTTAGGGGGACTTGGTTATATTGTGACCCCTTAGACTCCTATATATAGAAAGGAGGTTTTGTCATTTGAATCATCCACGAATTGTTCATTTATGTAATGTAAAGGAGGTTTCCCCCTCGAAGAGGTTGAATTCTAAGGCATTGATCTATCTTTTCTATCTTTTTGTGAGCTGGTTTCATAACATTTGGTATCAGAGCTTTGGATTCTAGGGTTTCGCTGCTCCAAAGAGGTCATCGTGGCATTTTCGCTATAACTGTTTTTTCTACGATGTTTCAGAAGCGAAAAAAAAAACCATTTGAGACGAAATCGCACTGAAGCTCGGGTCTGAATTTTAGAGCTTTTTGCGCTATATTTGCGAAGATATGATCTGAGGAAGTTGGTCCTTTTGCAGACCCCTGAATTACATCCCAAACAGGTGACCTGGGGAAAATCGTCATAACTTTCTCTCTAAGCATCGGATTGAAATTTGTAAGAAGGGGCAGAAAAAGGACGGTTTGTAGTTTCTTGTATATATTTTTTAGAGCCAAAGGTCGAAACAGTGACACGTGGCACTTCATATAATTTTTCTCTTCTGGAAAGGTCTATAATCAGGTTATCTTGGGAGATTGTGCATAACTCTTCCTTGGAGAATCCAATTTGGATCAGACTGGTGGCATTGGAAAGAGGACGTAGAGGGCTACTACAGGTCGCAATTTTGGAACTAGATGATCTGAAATTACAGAGGTACATTAGATTCAATATCAAGCTCCTACAAAGTGAAAAAATGTGTGTATTTTTTAAATTTTTGCATAAGCTTGGTTTGAAAAATTAGTTTGAAGGAATTCAAAGGGCATAGTAAAGCATTATTATCAGTAATTGATGCCCTGAGGAAAGAAAATTCAAACACCTAATAAGCAACCTGAAAGATCTAGCATGACTCATGAAGAAGAGGAAGAAATGCAACATGATATATCAAAATTACGAGACCAAGTGCAACAAGTGTCACTTGCACAAAAAGTAACAGAATCTAAGATGGATGGTTTAAAGAAAGATGTAGAAGCTAAGATGGATGGTTTAAATAAAGGTGTAGAAGCTAAGATGGATTGTTTAAAGAAAGGCGTAGAAGCTAAGATGGATGGCATGGAATCTAAGATGAATGGCATGGACGCTAAAATAGATGGCATGGATGATAAGATGGAAGAATTGAAGATAAATATGAATAAGTTGCTACAAGAAATGGTCACTTATGGTGAAAGGGTAGTAAATGAAACTCATGATGAAAACAAAATAAATGTTCATCATGATTCCATAGACTCTAATGTTGGATTGAAGACCCACCATATTCCAAAAATTGTAGGAAGTTTGATGGCAAGGATCCCACAACATGGATATTACAGATGGAGCAATTTTCAATCTCAATAATGTGCAAAACACACAAAAGGTATGTATTGCAACTTTATATTTGAACCAAATCAATTTGTATGGTATCAATGGCTTTGTTCTCGTAAACAAATTATCACTTGGGCAATTTTTACAGAAGAATTGACAGCACATTATGAAGATATAAAAAACAACAATTTTTTAGCCAATTGATAAGTCTCAAACAAAAGGATTCAATAATGGAGCACATTGAGGAGTTCCAAAAATTGAACATAAGGGTAAAAAATATTCCGGAGGAGCATAGGATTGATGTGTTCATAGGGACTTTAAAGGATAATATCGAACATGATGTTCGCCTTTGGGAACCTGATTCATTAGAAAAGACATTCAGGTTAGCAAGGAAAATGGAAAGCAAAATTATGGCAACCAGGAAACATACCACTCACAACTATAAAAATGGAAGTGTTGTTGCCCCTAACCTTCCACAACCTATAAGGTTGACACCACAACAATTGGAAGAAAAAAGAGCAAAAGGGCTTTGTTACAATTGTGATAGCAAATACACTAAAGGTCATAAGTGTGCTGAGAAGAAATTATTCTACATAGATTGTGAAGAGGAAGAAGAAAAGGAGCGAGAAAGGTCAAAAGAAGATGATATACTCCAGGAACAAAGCCTAGATAAAGAAGAATTGAATCCGACCATATCTTGTAATGCATTGGCTGGAATTACCACACCTCAAACCATCAAGATAGAAGGACAAATCAAGAAGAAAAAGGTAATAGTGTTGATTGATTCAGGAAGTACCACAATTTTATTCATTGTAAGATAGCAAAAGAATTGAATTGCTTCCTATATCCAGCACCAAAGTGTCAAGTGATAGTTGCAAATGGAGGAACGATAAATTGCACTGAAAAGTGCCATAATATCAAGCTATCCATGGGAGAATATGTATTGAAAATCCCAATGCTTTCCATTCCAATGGGAGGTGCTGATGTTGTACTAGGAGTCCAATGGCTACAATCCTTGGGTACAATAGCTTTTAACTTTCAAGAACTTTTCACGAAATTTTATGCGGAAGGAAAGGAAGTTGAATTAAGGGGTATTGTAGGGAAACCAGGAAAGATAATAAGCTCCAACGGTATGACAAAGCTTCTAAAAAAGGAACAACGAGGTATAATTGCACAATTATGTTCACTAGATGTTTCCACATCGAATTCATCTATTACTCCAAATCTCCAAAAAGTCTTGGACAACCATTCCAAGGTATTTGAGACTCCCAAAGGTCTCCCACCTATTCGTGATCATGATCATGCTATTCATTTGATTCTAGGAAGTGTTCCTCCAAACATCAGGCCGTACAGATATCCCTATGTCCAAAAGAGTGAAATTGAACATATGGTTGCAGAAATGCTTGAGGCTGGTATAATTCAACCTAGCCAAAGTTCTTCCTCTGCTCCAGTAGTGTTGGTGCACAAGAAGAATGGATCATGGCACATGTGTCCGCATTATAGGGAGCTCAACAAGCTCACTATTAAAGATAAGTTTCCCATTCCTGCCATTGATGAATTATTGGATGAATTGCATGGATCAATTTACTTCACCAGGTTAGATCTTCATTCAGGATATCATCAAATCAGAATGAAGACTCAAGACATTCCGAAAACAACATTTAGAACTCATGAGGGTCACTATGAGTTTTTGGTCATGCCTTTTGGCCTTGCCAATGCACTTTCTACATTTCAAGGTTTGATGAATTCCATTTTCAAACTCTTCCTTAGAAAATTTATGTTAGTATTTTTTGATGATATACTAATCTACAACAAGTCTTGGAAGGATCATGTTGAACATGTGGACAGGGTGCTACAACTATTGGAGGAGAAATAATTATATGCAAAAAGATACAAATGTTTCTTTGGAGTACAAGAGGTGGAATATCTGGGTCGTATTGTATCTCATGAAGGAGTTAAGGTAGACCCTAGCAAAATTAAAGCCATTAAGGAATGGGAAATCCCCACATCCATAAAGCATTTGTGAGGATTTCTCGGTTGACAAGGTATTATCACAAGTTTGTTAAGAATTATGGGAAAATAGTAGCACCTCTAACAACATTGTTGAAGAAAGATACATTTTCATGGACTCCAGAAGCAACAAAGGCCTTCAAAGACCTTAAAGAGGCAATGTGCCAAGCACCAATCTTAGCTACACCAAACTTCACAAAAACCTTTATTGTGGAATGTGATGCTTCTGGAAATGGAATTGGTGATGTTTTAATGCAAGATGAGAGACTCATTGCTTTCGAAAGTCGTCCAATCAAGGGAAAATATTTACACAAAGCTATTTATGAGAAAGAAATGTTGGCAATACTACATGCACTTAAAAAATGGCGACTCTACCTAATGGGAAGACATTTCAAGGTAAAAACGGATCATGATAGCCTTAAATACTTTTTAGAACAAAGATTATCCTCTAAAGAACAACAAAAATGGGTCACAAAGATGTTGGGTTATGATTTTGAAATCATATACAAAAAAGGGAAGCAAAATGTTATGGCAGATGCACTCTCAAGAAAGGATGAGGATGTAGATGCATTGTTGTGTGCCATTTCTATTATCCTTGTGGATAAACGAAGCAAGGGAGGAATGGAAGAATGATGAAGAAGTGTGGGAACTTATTCGAAATTTACAACAAGATTCCAGTAAATCTGATACATTTAGCTGGAAAAATGATTTGTTATGGTACAAAGATCGCTTATACCTTTGTAAGAATTCCCAACTCAAACAAAAGATTCTTTTGGAATTGCACGCTTCTCCCTTAGGAGGGCACTTAGGATTTTTAAAAACTTACCACAGGGTTAGAAGGAATTTTTTTGGGATGGCCTTAATTCTGATATTCAAAAGTTTGTGGCTGAATGTTTGGTATGCCATCAAAATAAAGCTGAAACAATTAAGACACCAGGTCTATTACAACCTTTATCCTTCCCAAGCCAACTTTGGGAGGAGGTTTCAATGGATTTTATCACAGGTTTACCCAAGTCTGAGGAAAAGAGTGTCATCATGGTGATAGTTGACAGACTTACCAAGTATGCACACTTTTGTGCATTATCACATCCATTTAAAGCCAGTACAGTTTCTACGGCATTGATGGAAACAATTCAAAAGCTACATGGAAACCCAAAAATTATTGTAAGTGATAGAGATCCCATTTTTACAAGAAATTTTTGGATAGAATTATTTTATTGTCTTGGTACTCAGTTAGCTCATAGCTCATCTTATCATCCTCAATCTGATGGGCAAACGGAGATAGTAAACAAAAGTTTGGAAGGATATCTTCGTTGCTTTGTATCTGATAAACAGACACAATGGGTCAAATGGTTGCCTCTGGTTGAATGGTGGTATAACACTTCCTTCCATACTGCAACAAAAATGACCCCATTTATGGCACTTTATGGATATCAGCCACCATCCATCCCATCATATTTAAGAGAAAATTCTAAGGTTCAAGTAGTGGAACATCACATCGAGCATCAACAACAAGTTCTCCAACTTTTAAAGGATAACCTCCTGTTGGCGCAGAATAGAATGAAACAACAGGCAGATCAACATCGCAGTGAAAGAAGTTTTGATGTAGGTGATTGGGTATTCCTACGGCTACAACCATATAAACAAATGTCCCTCAAGCAAGCTAAGAAGGATAACAAATTGTCAACAAAGTATTATGGTCCGTACAAGGTGTTGCAAAAGATTGGTACTATGGCATACAAATTGGATCTTCCTGCAACTTCTCGAGTGCACCTAGTTTTCCATGTTTCATGTTTAAAGAAGGTTATGGGCGACAAGCTCCCAATTCAAACAATATTGCCAAAACTTGATGAGGAAGGAAAAATTATATTGGAACCGGAAGCAGTCATAGAAACAAGAACTCGACAATTACGAAATCGATCCATTTCAGAATATCTCATCAAGTGGAAGAACTTATCTGCTGAAAATTCCACATGTGAGGATGAGAATTTATACAGAAGCATCCAGAACTACTCAAGCGTTGAGGACAACACTTTTTTGAAGGAGAGTGACATGTTAGGTCCCTATAATACTAGTGATGCCCCCATTAATATTGTAGTTGTATCCCTTATTAATATTGTTGTGCCCCTATTGTCTCCATATTGTTATTACTGCGCCCCATAGAATCCCTCTATTGTTATTTTGTGCCCTTATATTATTATTGTTAGGTCGGTTTGGTTATATTGTGACCCCTTAGACTCCTATATATAAAAAGGAGGTTTTTTCATTTGAATCATCCAAGAATTTTTGATTTATGTAATATAAAAGAGGTTGCCCCCTCGAAGAGGCTGAATTCTAAGGCATTGATCTATTTTTTCTATCTTTTTGTGAGCTAGTTTCATAACACATTTAGCTTTGAGATGGTTGTGGTTGATAGGAAGACTAAAATGCCAGGTATTTTTTAGTTTGTTTCAAATTTCATTCTCTCTTCAAGTTCATAACTTTATACTTTGCTTCAACTTTCAAATTTCATTTTTTTCTTATGTCTATCTTATTTGTAATTTTGTTGTAGATGCATAGTGGACTCGCTATGATGCCAGAGTACCCCATCTGCAAAAGCTTGTCATTCGAATACTCAGCCAAACATGTAGCTCCTCAGGATGCGAGCACAACTGGAGTGTATTTGAAAAAATACACAACAAGAAGCGCAACATGTTAAACTTAAAACTTAAAATATTCCAAATTTCCAATTAATTTTTTGAATTCATTAAATAATATTTTTTTTATAATTATTATTTTATGATCTTTGTACAGGTTGGAGTCCCAATGACTTAATGACATGTTCTACGTCTACTACAATATTTGATTGTCGGTGAAGTAACTTGAGAGGATACTTGATATGGAGGCCATCTCATTGGATGGGATTGACACCACTGCTGCATGGAGGGTTGAGGCCAAGAGGCCTCTCATGGAGTCCGTCGATGGTTGGTTAGAGCAAGAGGTAGTGGAAGGCGTAGAGGGGGAGGAGGAGGAGGGGGAGCAACAGGAGGAGGAGGTGACACCACCTACCCAAGCTATCCATGCCACCAGTAGAGGACATGGTCTACCTCCTCTAGCTCCTAGTTCTTCAGCTCTTAGAGCACAGTAGAGTCCACTACCAACTCCATTGACATCTAAATCTAGAGGGAAAGGGAAAGCTATTGCATTTTCTCGCAAGAGGGGCAGAGGAAATCGGTAATATTAATTATTTGGTTCATTTTCCATTACGACAATCGCGCAGCATTTACATTCACCGCCTCCTCCAACTGTTGGAGGCTTCCATTACGACAATCTCGCAGCATTTACATTCACCGCCTCCTCCAACTGTTGGAGGCTTCCATTACGACAATCTCGCAGCATTTACAAACTTTGTAGAGGCTCCTTCAACTGACAGTGGCAATGAGACCACAAATAACCAACACAGGACTCGATGTGAATTTTAATGCAGGTACAACTCTCTATTTCCCAGGTTCCCAGGTTCTCAGAATTCCTCTGTTTTGTTTAAATTGCAGGTTAGTGCTCTCGAAAAGGGCCGTGAGGATAGATCCCGTGACAACAGTATCCCTCCTGTACTGCCAATGCGGCCGACTTCGAAAGCCAGGCCTCCTTCTGCAGTCAGAACAAGAAAAATTACCCAGTCACGGTTTAATCAGAGCAATGATCAAGTCCCTAGGGACGTTCAAGCTGAGATTCCACCGGTTGATGTTCAAGGTATCTGTATGAACAAGCAGAGTGAAAATATGACAAATGTTGATCAGTTTGAAGGGGATCCCTTGGCCGATGGTAGCGATAACGGAGCTACCGAGGTTAATGTTGAGCGCAATAAGGGTTCAAAAGTGGCAAGCAAACCCCTTTTCGTCGTGATGCCCAACATTGATTCGGATATGGTTGGGGGTGCTTTAAAGGATAAACAGGGCTTTAACAGAAGGAATAATCGAAGTCCGGTTGAATCACCTTACAAGAAGCCGGCGGGAACATTCTTCCACCTCTGGCCTGAAAACGACAGATTGAATAGTAAGGGCTTGTTTAGAAAGCTCATTTTCCTTGATATTCAATTCCTTATGTGATGAAAATAAAACTCGGAAATTTTCATTCAGCTCTTTAATTAGGGAAATTTTCATTCAGCTCTTTAATTCTTTCTATTAGTGTTGATAGGGTCAAAATCTGCATATTGTTTTTTATCATTTACCCAGTTGATGACTAGCTCTGAATCTCCCAGTATCTGGATTTGAGCAGTACCTTTCTTAATTGTTAAATTTTCCAGTATCGAAAATGCACTTAACTCTGCCCAGTAGTTGGTACCTTCTGCCAATGCAGCTTTGAAACAGAAACTATGGTTTTCCTTCAGAAATAACACACGTCCAGCACCACAAATCCCTGGAATTTATGGGAATTTTATGTCTCATGCATTTCATATTCATATTTGCAATTAAAATAGTAGATGAGGATAGTTCTTGACAGTAGAGGTGTTTTCTTTATAATGAACTATTTCTTTTATTCTGGGCTCTTCACATGCTTGGTGATGCATGTTAGAGTGCCAAGTATTGTGAGTTCAGTTATTTTAGTTTCATATTGTCTAGATATGGCTCTTGGGCCTTTACTCCTTGGAAATTAGAAGTGCTATCATTTTCATTTTGGAGGACAGGTTTGTTCAGTTGACATTCTTTACTGTAGATTACAGCTACTGGCTTATAATGTGGATAAGTTTAGGTCCTGTTCATCTTTTTGAAAGGTAAATGAAATGGTGTCATTGGTTACCATCTGAAAGTTTTTGGTGCCTGGAGAACAGTTTTTTTGACTTATAGCTTTATCAGTGAGAAAGGTTTCATATCAAATTTCCTCGTGGTTTAATTGCATCAGCTGCTTCCTTAACTGTATTTACGCTGCGGTCTTCAGTCTGATTATTATTATCTTTCACCTTTTCCTGGAAAAAAAATGGATTAAAAGTTAATTTGTTCGACAATGCCCCGTTTCAAAATGAATCTATTAGTAAAAGCCTTTTTACTTTTGGTTATGATGTAATGAATCTATTAGTAAAAGCCTTTTTACTTTTGGTTATGATGTAAATTGATGTCTGAGTTGAAGTTTGAATGATTCTCAGCTTGATTTTTAATCTATTTGAAAGCCTTCTTTGACTGTAGTTGTGCTGCAGGTGTAGATAATCAATGTTGTTAATGTAGCAAGATATAAGATCAACTTAGGTGTAAATAACAGCTGAGTTAAATCTGAATCCTGCTTTAGTTTTAGTCTTGATGTAAGTATATAATATTATTGTTAATGATGCTAATAAGGAATGTAACTGAACACAATGAACATCAATCAGCCAACCTTTGAAACGGTATGATAGTAGCAGGCATTGCAGATGGTACTGGGGTCTATAATATATCATGTGTACGTACGTGATGATTTTGGCTGTTTGAACTGATGACTAACACTAGGCAGATGGTGCCTGCAATGTCATGCTTTTCATGGTGAATGACATGTTAGTAGCCTTTCATATTAAATATTTAGTCAGTTAGATTTTGGTAAAATTCTTGGCTGTCCCATTTAACTGTTACCTTGATCATCGACAGGAACTGTTTATGAACGTCCTTGTGCATTTATATTTTGTTTGTTACATCAGTCAATGTTTTGCTGAACCTCAGAATGGTTTTGCTTTCTTGTTGTTTTTATTTGAAGTTTTCATATTTCTTGTTTTGGGAGACATTTCTTTTGTTGTTGCTCTCTCAAGTCTCAAATAGGTAGTGCACTACAGAAATTGTTGGTTAGTGTATAGCCCTGTGATATGGCCTTAATTTTCAGTTGAATACCATTTGGTATTTTGCCCAAATGAAACTAGAAGTTATCATCATAGTTTATTTGAAACATGTGATGTCAAATTCTAAGACTGCCAATTTCCTATGCAAAATATCCGAATTTGCTCTCGTGTATCATGTCCTATGGAAGACAACTTGAGTTGGTGATGTTGGACTCTGTGTGGATCCAAGTTGGAGTTGCTTTAATAGCTAACAAAATTTGCATGAAATTTTTCAGAATATAATTTCATAGTAAAAAAGGAAAAATAATAATTTATTTATTTATTATTATTATTATTATTTTAATAGCTCAATGGAGACTGCATTCGTAAATATTAATCTGAAAGCAGTCATAAGCAAAACGATTTGTTGTTCTTGTCTAATTTTGTGAAATCATATTAGGCTTGCTTACACCTGCATAAAAATTGCAAAATCTCCATTACCTGCATAAAAATTGCAAAACCTCCGTTAACTGCTGCAAAACTGAACTCTTATATATTTTGTTGCACCTATCATAGAATTCACACAAGACCTATAGACATTTGGGTTCAAGATGCTTAGAGATGGTTTTCTGTAATTACGTGATCTCACCTAAAGTATTACTATTATGGATTAACCCTTCAGAATTAGTGTTGGTACGTGGCATGTGATAGTTTTTGGTTCAGGATGATTTTGCTATGTTGCAATTGTTTCTGGTAGATATAGATTACTATGGATCATTCAAACTTTTGTGAGCCAAGTGTGTACATGTGTCATGAAACAAGAAGACTTAATTCTGTCAGAAAGTTGGGGATTAGGGTGAGTGCTTTTCACAAATAAGATAGATCCCTTGTTTTCTCTACTATGGAAGATGCTCCAGACACTCACAATGGGTTGCACACTGCTATTAATCTGTATTCTATTACAAATGGGAGGCAGGAGGAATGTAACTGTGATGGCCTCTGTTGCTTTTCCTGGGATGAAAGAGCAGTATGAGACACTGAGATTGAGCCCTGGGGCTTCTGAAAAATATGTGAAGAGAGCCTATCGTCGCCTTGTGTTGCAGGTATGCAAGTATCCATTTGAAGCTATGTCTCTTACTTTCAAGATCAGATATTTTCAATAAATCTTCCATTTCTGAAGCAAATAGAAAAAGAGATACAGGTTTGAAATAGAAATTAAAAATGTCAGACTTCACACATTCTTGAGAATTTTTAAGAAAATTTGTCTGGCAATATCCCTGGTCATATATAATGTCAGAAAACATTAATATTGCACTCATATATTGATATAATCTGCTTACAGTATCATCCGGATGTTTGCAAAGGAGATGTGCGTGGGGTTCAATTTCACAAGATCAATCAGGCTTATGAGGTAAATTCCCTGCCTAAGAGTAATCTTTATCTATATGCATTTTCATTCTGTAATATGGGACTCTTATGCAGGCCCACGATTTTCTGATTGTTGTTACTTTTGTGATAATGAGCAGACGTTAATGTCCAGTTTAGCAAAGGCAAAGCATCAAAGCTATTCTGTTGATTACTCTGTCGAGGGCATGATGGGAATCAATAACGCTTATTGGGACGAGTGGGAAGAATGGATGGGATGGGAAGGAGCTGGAACCCTTGATTATTCCTCTCATATTAACATTTATGCATGATGAAATTTTATCATAGACTGTGTAGGTGTCTATTGTTCGGCCTTGCAAACAGTTATGGCCTCTCCATTACCGATCCCATGTTGACTGTTATGGGCTATCTATAAAGTTCCTGCTATTGGCAGAAAAACAACTGTTTTAGAAAGCCCATAAAGCTTCTTCATTCATCTCCTGGAAATACAATATGTTCTTCTAACTGTATAGTTGATTTTATTTATCTTCCGTTGGTTTCCATAACACAAAGGACTTACTGATCCAGATGAAGCAACAACTTTCTGAGTTGTCTCTGTTTTAGTGAGTCATTTGATTTGGTCATGGGTCCTGATTATTAGACTACATGTACATATGTTCTGTTCATTTATACTCTCAACTACTTGTACATACCTGCGGGATATCTCTCTGGACCATGTGATTATTATGGGGATCTGCTCTTCATTAAAGAGCTCCTAACTATTCTTCCTGCAATTTGTAATGACATTCATTTAATGGAAACCATTATTTTGATTAAGAGATCTTTGATCATTGAGATGAAATGCTGTCGTTTCATTACATAATGCAAAATTTCTACATATTTGATCCTTGAGACATAATGAAACCGTTTCATTCCATAATGAATTTTTCTATTGTATATCATCCTGAACAAGGCATTATTCTTGGCTGTAACTATAGGCAATCCCTGCCTGTATTTGCAGGATTCAAATGTTGTTAAGTTTTACCATTAATGTTAATTTTATATGTTTCATCTGGGACTGAGATATATTCAATCAATCAGTTTTGAGTATTTGCTTTCTAGATTGTTACCGTGACAAATCTAGGGTAATCCCTGACAAATTATGCTTGGGGCTATAATTGTGGAGCCATTGAGTGCAGAATTGATGCGTAGATCCTGTAGCAAGAGAGATCTGAACTGTGCAGGGCGATTGAAGTAGGCAAAGTGTCCAGGTTACAGATGTAGCGGCGAAGAGTGGCTAACAATGGGGTGGCACTAAAACTACTTATGTGATAGATACGGAAGAAGAAACTCATCACAATTTCGAAAGTATTCATATTTGCCATTTAAAATGTAAATTCTTCTGATTCCTTTTTCAAGAAAACAGTGGGAATTTATAGATTGTGTTTCTTTGTTTACATTAATGATAAAAGATCCAGACGAAATTCCCTGAAGGCTTGTTCTTTTTCAAGGTTTGAGTGAAAAATGTCGCTGCGTATGTATCCTACTTATGGAAAAGGGTATAAACAGTTTTGGGGCAGCAAAGATTGCTCCAGAGAAAATTCCAAGAAACTGAAATCATTTTAATTGAATTTGAAATTGTAGAAACCTTGAACCCCTTTCTTGGTTTGAAATCAAAGTTGAAGATGATTGGTGTGAGTAGAAGGAAAACGAGTGTATGGGAGTATGGGAGTGTAGAAGGAAAAATATCTGGAGACACAGATTATGTGAGGAAGCAAAACACAAAGATGGTCTAAAACTATTGTTAGAATTGGATATCAAAGAAACCTGTTAACCTATTGCGAATGAGTGATGCATAAGCAGTGTTATGTGGGGGCAATTGGTGTGTGACCAATGTTTTGTGTGAACTGGCGATCATTGGGAGTTGTTATCTGGAGACACAGATTAAAGTATAAGTGAAAATTTTAGTTGAGACTATTTCCATTTTTGGAAAGCCAAATTGTAAAATGCCCTTTAAAGGAAGGATGTGTAGGGATTGCAGAAATTTCTAGAATCAAATTCTTGATGTAAATTTTTAAAAATTCACCTTATATTAAAGGTTTCTAATTTTTTTGAGAGCGCTCTTTCTTCTTTTTAAACCCCTTAAAGGTGGGGTGGGGATGTAAGATATATATTTTATTTGTAGAAATTCAGACAAGTAAATAGAACATTTAAAATATTTGCACTGTTTTGCCTCTTAAAATGCTTGAAAATGAAAGTTTGAATTGTATCTTGGACAGAGCATAGATTAATAAGTGCTAAAAGCTTGCTTTGAGGGCCAGAGAAATACATAGTGTTTTGAATGGTGGGTCTGCCAAAATGGAATCTAAAACCACTATATTTGAGGACTTAAGTATGTAAAACAAAATACTTTGAAAAATACAATACATGAATTTAAAATCGGTTTCAAAATTTTAATAATGTTAATGTTTTACTTCTACTGTCAACCAGTAATGTAAGTGATTTGTTTTAACATTTGCAAATCACAAATTTCTCCACTTTTCATTTACCATGTACAACGTTGTAATTTACTTTTTATTTAGAAAAAAACCGTGCTGCCAATAATCTATTGAACCTATTGAGCTTTAAGTATGAACGCGTTCTACACTTACTATATTAATATGAATGGTTTGGTTTTGGTTTTGTTCTTCTAATATCAAATGTACTGGTACAAGATGGTCAACGTGGTTATTGCCTTCGTCACTACATACCTTTATATATGCTTGACTATCTATAGAACTTTCTTCCTTTCACTAATCCTATCGGCCTCTCTTTGTACCTTTTGGGACAATTGCTAGTATATGACATTATGACTCATGATATGAGATACATTATTATATTTTTTGTTGATATTTTGAGGTTGAGTTGGGACTCGGGAGTTAGGACTTACTATTCAGAATATGATTCACTATTATGTGTGATGTAGCACTAAAAATGATATCACACATCTTATATATTAGTTTTTTTATCATATTTATGTGTCAATGTTTTATTTTATGTTGTAGATGTTTTAGATATTAAAAAATTTGAAAAAAAAATGAAATTTTTGAATTTTACGATTTTTTTTTCTTGATTTTTACCGATTTTTTCCCGATTTTAAAGATTTTTTCCCCTCGCCAATTTAATCTCGATCACGATTTTCGCAACATTGTGTAAAAGTACTTGCCTATGCTACGAACATCAATAGTGCTCTAGCCTTCCATGGGCTCTAAACTCTTCTTCATACATGGGTAAACACACTTCCAAGAAACACCACAAGTTTCCCTCCCAAGGTGTGTACATGGGTTTCAATGTGGACTCTCTAAGGTATCTCAAGAACTGCACCAGACCACTTCCTTTTTTTGACATCAAAATCCTCCTTTTGTACATATTGTTTATACCTTGCTCAATGAAGATAGGGATTTCCAAAAGCATGCTTGGTTCTGCTCTAAATTATTATTTGCCACAGCAGATTTAATACTTATCAACCAATTCTGAAGCTATTTGGTTAGACTAAGTCATACTGAAAATGAGTAATTTCTGAATAGAAATCTCCTCATATCAGATTGATGGTTATTCCACTCTCAAAGCAACAGCATGAAGAGTATAATCACATCTGCAAACAAATTATTGCGATCACATCTCAAGATCATTTTCCCATCACATATAGAACCTCCAACAAACCAGCGGGTGCAGATCCAGTTGCAACCTTCATGACTGTTTACACTGACACTAGCAGATGATACTCTCTTCACTCAAACATACTGCCTGACCTCAAGTCAAACTGTTGCCCGACAAATTTAACATTTGAACAACATATGTAGCTGAATGCTGCAACGCAAATAGACTAATATTATAGGAAAATATTTCAAAAGTACTGCAAAAGGGGAAGTTTTATCATTGTGTCAGTCAATCTCTTTTGTTTTGAATACATCCTTATATAATTTTCCAAGTCCCAACATTCCAAATGCCACTTTGAGAAAACTATATGAGGACTGGTGTCACAAGATTTGATCACCTTCAGACTTCATATAAAACTGGTAGGTAACAGACCCCATACTCCCAAAAACAATATATGGCAGGCACTAACCTTCTTCCTTTAGTCAATCATAAAACCTAAAATTTAACTTTTATTTTCTGTTTTAGGGTTAGATTAAGAATCAAACCTTTACATAAGTTTTGAACCATAAATAAGCTACATGCCTTGGTAATTGTGCATCTATTTGACTTAAAATCAGTACTGTTTCCATATTTTGTCTTGCTGGTTTCATTACATCCTTGTTAGGGCTAGAGTTCTTGATTCTTTAGGATGTAATATGCATTTTAATTTGATTTAGCTAGTTTCATAAACCCTATTTTAACTCAATGTTTTAGCCCTAGTTCTGCCTAATGATCACTACTTTTAAGGGCTGAATTTATTGCTGCTGTTATGACTTGTTCTACTGTTGTAATTTATCACCTTTTATACAGGTTTTGCAACACCCAATTGGTTTTTCTTCATTGGTAGTCTTTGGAGATCTTCGTGGACCAAGTGTTGGCTTATTGAGCCTTCTAAATTTCCCTATTCTCATCCATAAAGCTCTGGAAATTGCATTTACCACCTTGCTTTTACCTTGTTTAATATCTTCCTTCGGTGGTCAATTAAGTAGCTATATAGGTGTCTTTAGACTTGTGCATGACTTACCTTAAAAACCCTAAAGGCTACTAGGGAAGCCTCCCTTGTGTTGATCCATCCTTCACTAAAACGAGGGAAGTTGTTACCTAGGTAATAACAATAACACTTCTGATGTTCTTAGTCTTGGCACCTTGTGAAAGGCTTTGCACCAAGGTGCTAGATTGTGTGATAATAACTATTACCACCTGTTTTTCTTAAGTTAACTTTCAATAAATCACCTTGTGCCTCCACTCTATAGCCTTAGTAATCTAACCCCTTCATGCTTGGGGCTTTAGATCACATGAAGGTGTTAGATTTTGTTGTAACACCGATGAAATTAAGAACTTGAATTTGCATTGTCTATTGATGGGAAACTCTTTTTGCATGGCAACCCAAATGAGTATACTTTTCATATAACATCTTCTCTAGGACAAGTTCGTTGACTCATATATTTAGGCATTTTTCTCTAGGCCAAGCTACTAATCGATGATTATTAGAACTTCAATTTTCTTTCCCAGCATTGACATCTTGAACAAAAACCCCCTCAAGTCCTCTTTTAACCCATTAACGTTTTCTTTATTCTAAGTGCCAACTTCTTTCAATGTTAAGCTTCTGGCTCAAATATTCTTCAACCACTTGTACCTAGCGTTCTTTCGTTAGTTGCCTTTAGGTGCAACGATAAGTCATGCTGCCATTAAATCCCCATTTCTTTTTCTAAGTAGATGTATGTCTTCAAAACTAGATTAGAATTTAAAATGATATTTGAAAAAGATGAAAATGTTTAAATCATAAACCAATGTTAGACAACATAAAAGATAATTCAATCTTAAAGGACAGTTTGATTTGTAAACGCTCTTATAAGAAAGTTTATAAGAGTTTTGGAATAAAATACCTGTGAATCGAATGGTAGATGCTCTTATGAGAAAGGTCCTGAAAGTTTTGGAATCAAATCTCATTCAATCCCTTGAGTTTATGGGCCAATATTTCTCCAAAGATACCATTACAAAAATGTGGAAAAACTTATTAGCATATATTTATAAACAATTGCTTATTTTGAGAAACCAACTAGCATGGGTTGATGCATTAGCATGCCATCATCAATGTTATATGAATATGGTATGCTCAACGAATAAAACTAATATGTAGATTTGACAATATCTCTCTCCATAATGGTTCTTCCAATCAAGGCCATAGACCTACACTTGATTGAATTTGTAGTCCAATCTAATCAAAGCCTAAGAGATAGTTTGATTGGTAAATGATCTTGTGAAAAAAATCACAAAAGTTTTGGAATCAGATATCATTGAATTCCTTGGATTTACAAGCTGATACTCCTTCCTCCAAAGATGCCATTATAAAAGTTAGGGAAAACCTTATTACCATATATTTAATAGCAACTCTTTTGAGGGATGGCGAAAGAAGTTTGAACATATCAATAGAAAAAAATTATGCCCATAATCTTATTGATAATAAACAGAGAAAAGTACGATTTAACATTGATAGAAGTTAGGTGTCGGGAATGGGGTCGGCTCTGCACCATAGGCCATGAAACCCTACTGACAGGGGTTTACAGGCCGTCCTACGGCCCTGTAAGCCCCCACTCCCCCGTACTTTCCCCCTGTACTTCTCGTTCCCGAGCCGATTTGCACTTTCCCCTCACGACCTGCGGCTCCATTTAACCTTTTTACCCCCGCTCCCCCGTTTTCACATTTACCCTAGTTTCTTACCTGGCTACCTGCACTCCTCGCATCGGAACGGCGCCTTCTCACCTGATCGGCCGACAGCACATGAAGGTGGTCGTTTTCATTTCCTCCGGAGAGAGCGACCTGTGAACAACCTGCATTTTCACAACGGTCTCCCCCGCTGTCGGTGCCGACCCTAAGCGGTTACCAGGTTTCGAGGCGGGCACGAGCAGGCGGTTACCAGTTTTCCGAGGTGGGCATTTGCAGCTGTCGACATGGACTCAGAAGAGGTGGATTATTCGGATTCCCCGCTGGCGGAAAACTCCATCTGGCACTCCACGTTCACATCATCTGGGGGTCTGCACAGTGGGAATATGTCTGCTAGTTTAGAGCATCTTTCTCCTCCTATTGACCCGTCCCTCCCCTCCTCCCATTACCCTGGCGAGCCCTCCTCCTGGAACTCCTTTGCTGTTCCCTCTCCGGCTTCTCTTGGTTTCCTAGCGGACTGTTTACAGTCCTCCCCGAACGGAGTTGCCCCCCATCTGCCGGATTTACCCTCCCAATCCCTATTCTCTGCAAACCCCGTGGAAATCCCTACACATCCTGTGGAGAACCCTCCCCTTTCGGAACCCTACCCCCCCTCGGCCCCCCCCGTTCCCTCTGGCAGCTATCACGCCGTCCCCCCTCTCCCTGAAGCCATCCCCGCCCCCGGATCTATCCCACATCCCCTCCCTGCGGGCTCACAGGCTCCTTTTAACCCGGGCCGCATGTCCTCCCGCCCCTCTAAGAAACAACGCTGTTTTAAATCCACAGGCGAGGACGTTTTCCTAAGGCTAGAAGAGGATATACAGTGGGGGGACGCCATGGATCTGGCGGACTGTGTCCTTGTGGGTCGGATTCGAGGCAGACATACCACGGCGGCAAAAATCAAGCAATGGGCCACAGAGATCTGGGGTCAATACCTAGCGGAAATCCCATCTGTTCAGACGTTCGTGCGAGGATGGTTCGCACTCAGATTCGCAAGGGCGGACCACACGAGCTGGGTTCTTTCATCGTTTTGGCACTTTGAAAAAGCACCGGTCCTACTCAAGCGGTGGACGCCCCTCTTCGACCCGGAGACGGAGCTGCTAGGCATTGGACCTGTCTGGGTCAGATTACCGGGCTTGCCCCTTCAGTACTGGTCCGAAGATATCTTCAAGAGAATTGGAAACGCGCTCGGCACTTTCATGGAATCTGATAAATCCTACATCTCGACGGGCTCGATGGCTTTTGCAAGAATCCTAGTGCACATGGACACCAGAGGAGGAGTGCCGGAAAATATCACAATTCAATGGAAATCCACTTCAAGGAAGCAGAAGCTCGATTATGAGGGCATCCCCTATAGATGCAGAAGATGCCACCAGGTGGGTCATCTATACAAGGACTGCCCCCTCCTCCAGAAGACCCAGCAGACAGCTACTGGACAGGACCTGCCCACTACAGAAGGTCTACCTGACCCCCCCGCAGCGGTGGCACCAAGGGTGGACCACAACATTACATCGGACACGGTGGAAGCGCCTCCAGCACCTCGCCGCAAGAAGCAAGCATCGAATTCGACTCGGCCTCCATCTCCTCCTCTGACGCGTTCAAAGGCCGCAAAAGGAGCCGTCTTCTCTTCGGGTACGTCCTCTATATTATCTGCCTCTGATTCTCTACTTGCATCTTTGAGTTTATCTGCCTCTGGCATGCCCCCCCCTATCAGGATCCCCCCTCCCTCTTCCCCGTCTGCTCTTGACCTGGTAAAGGTTGTTTGCCCTTCCCAACCCCCTCCCCGCTCGCATTATGTGTCCTGCCCCATCCCGAAGCCATCTGGCTTTCCCACCTCCTCCTCGCTTCCCTCTTTCCCCCTCCCCTCTTTCCCTTCACCCTCCCCTTCGGTAAACTCATCTCCGAGATACCCCACCCGCTCGACCACTAAGCTGAAAGTCCCGGACTATTGGGCTGTCGGTGGAGTCCCATATCCTCTCGCCCAAACAAGGGCGTGGACGACCTACCTCAATGTCAAAAGCTCAGAAACAAGCGGAGGATGAGGTCCTCCTAGGCAGACAGCATATTATTCATAGGGCCCTTAGAGCACAGGACACCCTCCCCCACCCTCCTCCATGAAAATCTTGTCCTTCAACTGTAGAGGGTTGGCCAGCCCAGATAAAAAATCGGCCCTAAAGCGCCTCTTACTCTCGAACCCTGTGGACATCATCTTCTTATAAGAAACCTTATGTAGAGCAGACTCCGCAACCTCCATACTTGGTTTATGGCTGCCTGGGTGGACTTTTACAGCCATTGATGTATCAGGCCGTTCAGGAGGCATAGCTATTGGCTTCAAGAACAATTCCATATATCTAAAGAATATCTGGGGAGGAGGGGGTTTCTTGGGTGCAGACATATACTCTAAAGATCTGGAGGAAAATCTTAGAATCATCAATGTCTATGGACCCTGTCAAAACAGAGAGATTTTCTGGCAAAAGCTCCTCAGCTCCCCTCTTCTCCAAGCTGAGAACATTATATTGGGTGGAGACTTAAATTTCTCTTTGGGATTCTCTGAATCATGGGGACATCTGGCACAAATCGATCCTCTCTCTGACTACTTTGGGCAGCTGCTAGAAGACCATCATTGGATTGATCTCCCTTCTGCAAAAATCCAACACACATGGAAGAACAACAGATCAGGGGACCAAAGCCTAGCTAGAAGGCTGGATCGTTTCATCATCAAGGAAGGGCTCGGCAACCAACACCCTAGATCTCGACAGTGGGTGGGAAGTGGTGGGATCTCGGACCATAGGCCCATATACTTGGAAATGGGAGTAAGACAACAGGCCCAAAAAGCTCCTTTCAAATTTAATTCAACTTGGCTCCGGGATCCCACTTACATCAATTTAATATCTGATTTCTGGAAAGCACATCCGATTCCTGAGGATGTGGACCCAGCCACTGGCTTTGTAAGGAACCTCTCGGAAATCAAAGTGATTTCAAGAGATTGGGCAAAAATGAAGAGAAAACAGGATGATCAAACAATATCACTGGCTGAACAAGCTATCGAGGTTCTTGAATCCCACTCAGATGGAACTTATATATCCCCAGACCAGAAATCTATGTATGAAGGCCTCATCAACAGGAGAACACAGGTTCTCAGAGACAGGGAGGACTCCTGGAGACTAAGGAGCAGAGCCATCTGGCTCAAGGAGGGGGATGAGAACACAAAGTTTTTCCATCGCTTTGCAAATGGTCGGAAGGCGATCAACACTATCTGGGAGCTGAAAGATGATCAAGGACATCCGGTTAGCAACCCTGGAGAACTTGCATACCTAGCCTCATCACATTTCAGGAATATATACAAGGCCCCGGGACAAGCAAGCCTATTAGAAATCATGAGAGTGGCAGAACTCTTCCCTAGATTTGTAGATGATGAAGATGCAGAGGAGCTTACTAAGGATATTACATTGGAGGAATTGGAAGCTACCATCAGAGGTTTCCAAAAGGACAAGAGCCCGGGACCTGACGGTTGGACCATTGAGTTCTATTCAGCCTTTTTCGAACTGCTAGGACAGGACATTCTCAAAGCTATCAATCACTGTAGCCTTACAGGATCTGTCCCCTCGAGCATCAAAGCCACTTTCATAGCCCTCATCCCCAAATCTGACAAGCCAGAATCCTTTAATGATTTTAGGCCTATCTCGCTCTGCAACTGCCTCTATAAGATATTGGCCAAAATCCTAGCGAACAGGCTCAAGCCCATCCTCTCGGCCAATATATCCTCCGAACAATTTGCTTTCCTCCACCGACGCCAGATTCATGAAGCCATTGGTACTGCTCAAGAGCTTCTTCACTCTATGCAGAGCAAAAATCTGAAAGGAATGATCCTCAAGGTTGACCTCTCAAAAGCTTTTGATAGGGTAAATTTGCTATACATCAGAATGCTCCTCACCCATTTGGGTTTCCCTTTCCTTTTCATTAAAAGAATCATGAGCTGTATCTCTGATGTACCTTTCAGTGTCCTCCTTAATGGTTCCCCCTCTCCTTTCTTCACAGCTGAAAGAGGCCTCAGACAAGGATGTCCCCTATCTCCCCTCCTGTTCCTACTCATTATGGAAGGGCTTAGCAGGCTGATTGCTACTGAACACAGAAGAGGCCGAATAAAAGGGATTAAAATTACGGACAACTGCTCCCTTACTCATCTTTTGTTTGTGGATGATGTACTTATCTTTTTAAATGGAAGCATGGCTGACTCATCAACGTTACAACACGTCTTTGATCTCTTCCAGAAAGCAACAGGGATGGTTATAAATGTTCAAAAATCCACCATAACATCTCTTGGTTGTACTCCACAAGAAATCATCTACACAAAAAATCGCTTCCCCTTTCAAATTCACCCTATGGAGGAAGGGCTGAAGTATTTGGGTTTCCGTGTGAAACATGGAGGATACAGAATAGCTGACTGGATATGGTTAATCACAAAGGTGGAGAAGAGAATTAATGTCTGGTACAATAGATACCTCACAAGGGCAGGAAGACTCACTCTTATAAAAGCAGTGCTGGAAGCTACACCGGTGTACTGGATGTCTCTAGCATGGATACCAAGAGGGATCTTAACTAGGCTTCAAAAAATTTGCTGCAGATTCCTATGGAAGGGGAACAAACAGGGAAACCTCTTCGCCTGGGTAAAATGGGACACCATTGCAAGACCAAAAAAATGGGGAGGTTGGGGAATAAAGAGACTAGATTTATTTGCAAATGCTCTGGCAGCAAAATTGGGATGGCAACTCCTCACATCTCATAGTCTCTGGAAACAGGTAGTTATGGAAAAATACATTGCACCGGAAAGCATATACAGCTGGATTCGCAGGGAACACAGGGGAAGTGGAAGGCACTCAATCATCTGGAAAGCAGTCCTCATCTCCCTTCCCCTAATTCGGGAGGGTCTCACATGGAGAATACAACAGGGGAACTTTGTCCGCATTGGTATAGATCCCTGGATTGGATGCGGCAATATGCATAGACTATCCGGACAGCTTATAGCACATCTAATGGAACAGGGGGTCACACATGTTGCTCATATTGCAGACCAAGAAAACTCCAGTTTTCTTCATCAGGCTTGGAAGACTATACAAGATCTCCACATTCCGGAACAATGGAGACAAGAATGGGAGTCATATACTGAGGCTCTCACACAAGCACACATCAGAATATCGGAGGAGGAAGACGAGATTGTTTGGGCACTTGCTAAAAATGGATTATATACCCCAAAGGAGGGATATCTGCAGCTCATGCAACCATATCAGCCCGACAATACACAGCAATGGTGGAGAGCTCTTTGGCATCTAAAAGCAGCCCCCAGAACGCGACTGCTCATGTGGGCTATCCTCTACAACAAAATTCCCACTGGGGCAAACTTGAAAAAACGATCCTTCTATGGACCTTTCTGGTGCCATCTGTGCAGAAGGAACGAAGAAGACACCGAACATCTCTTCCTTTCCTGTCCGGTAGTTCAAGAACAATGGTCCCTTCTTACCTCACGCTCTCCCTCCCTCCATCAATGGCATGGCCTATCCATCATAGAGGCCTGGAAAAACTGGCAGGAGCAACACTCTGGAAAAGATAAGAACATCCCACTCCTCATGTGCTGGTCCATCTGGATAGCAAGGAACCGTGCAATCTTCGACCAAAAACCTCCTCACTGGCCTGTCATTATTGCCCACATTTTTGCAGATCTAGCTCTCATACCTGATGATCCTCCACCAGCCCCTCCTCGGACCATAACCCCAGAACTCATAGATAAATCTATCCCCTGGGCTTACTTTGATGGCTCAGCCCAAGAGGAAGGCTGTGGGGGGGGAGCCCTCCTCTACCTCAGAGAAAACCACTATTTCATGCTCCAAATTCACCTGGGAAGGGGCACAAACAATTATGCCGAGCTCACTACTGCAAAACACCTCATTTCCTTTGCACATGAGAAAGGATGCACAAAACTACAATTGTTTGGAGATTCAAAGATTGTCTGCAATTGGCTCACCAGAAAATCAATTTGCACTGCTTTCTCTTTGAGACATATACTGGATGAGGCACTCAGACTAACAGATGCTTTTGAAAAATTTGACTGTCATCATATTTACAGGGAGCGCAACGCTCGGGCGGACTACCTTTCCAAGCAAGCAGCGCAGAGGCAAGAAGCGGACTGGCTAATACAGGAAGAACTGGATGGAACCTTCTTTCAACACTACCACAGACCCTTTGATGATCTACAGGCACAAAGGGGCGCTCAACACTGAAAGGGGTCCCATCATACACAAATTACTGGTTTTCCTATGTTTTTTATATAATCTGTTATATATGAACTGTATCGACCCAAGGCGGATAATCATAGTTCTTTTTTTGGGCAGCAAGCTACAGCTGCACAGTAATGATACAGCACCTGAAAACACACACAGTATGTTTCTTATTCTGCTGTTTTTTTGGATATATACCTCTCCGAGGTGGCACACTCCCTGCGTGGAGATAAACAGTTTGGGGAGAGGAATGATTTCTTTTTGTTTACCTGTTCAGTTTTAGAACCATTATCACAGTTACTTATAGACAGTTTTTGAAAGGCATCCAGCCTCAGTATGCATATGCTCAGCATCTACAGAATGTAATTTCTTTTGACTTAATAGAAATTACGACTTTTTCTATGGGGAAAAAAATAGCAACTCTTTTATTTTGAAAAAATAATTAGCATGGGTTGATGCATTAGCATGCCATCAATATTATATGAATAGGACATGCTCGATGAATAAAAATTCAGCTTTGGCAGTCTCTCTCTCCACAGTGGTTTTTCCAATCAAGACCATAGACTTTAATTTTTTAAAATGTCTGTCCTTGTGAACCGAAAATAAAACTTAGTCTCGTATTAGACGTGAGAGATATTTTGGCTTTGCATTGGTGAAGCTCAAGGATTGAACACATCCCCGCAATGGTTATCCAGGATCCAGTAACTGAGATCTTGCAAGGATGACATCGTGACTCTTATATTGAAAGCCCGTGCTTATAGCTTGCTTCAATTTGCATAACCATCACCAATAATCACCACATGAACACTTTCCATCCTTGAAATGATGGTACCGACTAGCATCCCTCACAACAATTTCTCGAGCAACAATTTTTGAGATGAATTTGGTCGCAGAATGACAGGCACCACACACTCTAAGGTTCTTAACAACTCGAATAGTTGTTCCAGGAGGTGTGTTTAATAGCCCAAATACAATTGCCAGCTTCTCACTATGATGGCACAGAATTTGTTCCCTCTCCTCCTCCTCATCCACATCATTAAGCACAAATCTTGTATCAGGAACATAGCCTGCCACCTTCATTTGTCGCGATAATCTCTCCAACTCTGAATAGATTTTCTCTGTTTGTGGATGTGATTTGTCTTCTACAAGGAAGGCATGTACCTGTTTATCAACCTCAATCCAACTGCATCCAGGTGTCTTTTTTATGCCTCTCTCTTTCATCATTTTCCGCACTTTTTCAATGTCCCCCCACCTGCCAGTTGCAGCATAAATGTTTGAGAGAAGCACATACGGTGCAGCGTTTTCAGGATCCAACTCAAAAAGATTTTCTGCCACGGATTCTGCTAGCTCTACATTGTTATGTTGTCTGCATGCACTAAGCAAACAACTCCACAAAACAGCAGCAGGTTTTATTGGCATTTTGTTGATGAAATCCTGTGCTTCATCTAGATGCCCAGCACGGCCAAGAAGGTCAACCATGCAAATGTAGTGTTCCATTGCAGGTGTGACATCATAATCTTTGTTCATGCTATTGAAATATCGGTATCCCTCATCCAATAAACCTGCACGGCTGCACGCAGACAAAACATTGACGAAGGTGACATGGTTTGGTTTCATGCCTGAGCACTTCATTTTCTCAAACAGCTCGAGGGCTTCTTTGGCACCACCGTGTGTGGCATATCCTCCAAGCATAGTATTCCATGAAACTACATCTTGTTCATGTACTTCATCAAACACTTTACGTGCCTTCTCAATGCTTCCGCATTTTGCATACATGTCTATCAGAGCATTCGCCACAATCAAGTCAGATATAAACCCACTTCTAATTATTTTATCATGGATCTCCACACCCTGTTCCAAAGCTGCCAAGTTGGCACATGCCGGGAGAATACTGGCAATGGTTTTCACATCCGGCCTCTCACCTGCTAATTGCATTTGCTGAAAAATCTTCAGAGCCTCGTCACCACGTCCATTCTGCGTAAATCCTGCAATCATTGCGTTCCATGACACGATGTCTTTGCGAGGGCTCTTTTTAAAAAGCTTCAGAGCTTCGTCAACAAACCCATTCTGTGCATAACCCCAAATCAATGCGTTCCATGCAACCAGGTCTGGTTGATGCATTTTGTCAAACAGTGCGCGAGCCTTCTCTATTTTTCCGAATTGTGCATACATGTCTACAAGTCCAGTCATCACGAAGGCATTAGAGTGGAATCCACCTCTCATTATATCTTCATGGATTTCCACGCCCTGCTCCAAAGAAGCCGAGCTCGCGCACGCCGGAAGAACACTAGAGAATGTGAAATGGTTGGGCTCGACGCCTGCTTGTTTCATCTGGTGAAAAAGTTTCAAGGCTTCCTTGGCATCCCCACGCCTTGCATAAGCCCCTATCATTGCAGTCCAGGATATGACATTTCGTTCGAGCATTTTTTCGAACACTTGGCGAGCCTTCTCTATGCTTCCACATTTTGCATACATGTCTACAAGGGCACTCGCCACAGAGACATTAGAGTCGAATCCACCTCTTATTATCTCTTCATGGATCTCCACGCCATCTTCCAGAGATGCCAAACTCGCACATGCCGGAAGAAGGCTTGAAAACGTGAAGTGATTAGGTTCAATGCCGTCTCGTTTCATTCTTCGGAAGAATGCTAAGGCCTCTAGATGGGGACCATGCCTGGCATAAGCTGAAATCATTATAGTCCATGAACAAACATCTCGTTCACGCATTTCATCAAAAACTCTGTGAGCGTCCACCAGATTTCCACATTTTATATACATATTGGTGACTGTGTTGTCTAAAAATGTGTCTCCTGTGAATCCCCTCAGGTTAATGTGGGCATGGATTAGTTTTCCCTCTGGCAAGGCTTTCTTCTTAATGCACCCCTGCAAGAGATCCACATAAGTGAAAAAATGTAGAGGTTTGTCTGTAATACTCAAGATTTGCAGTGCCTCGTCCAAGCGATCCTGCTTGCACATTGATCTCACTTGATGGAGAGACAGAGTGTTGGCATTGTACCGTGTTTTAGTGGTAGCTGTGGGCATCGTTTTCTTTCTCGTCGTCTGGTTTATTCTCGAAGATTTCAGAGTTGTTGCCATTGCTGTTTATATATACCAGAAGTGGAAGGATCCGATCAAAACCAGCAGGGGCAGAGTCTCCATTGCCTTTGAGTGTGTACAAGCTCATATTATTCGCTCGCCTCGGTCTCTGTAATGGGAAAAACGAATTGATGAAGGATTCATTGGAAGATTTACTTGGTTACTGGTTATCGTATTTCAAATATCTGGAGCGACTTTCGAGAAGCATTAGGATTTTTAAGAAACATGCACTTCAACGAATGGGAAACTGACCAACTGAAACACAGATTGCTTCACTTCAAAGCAGGTTTAGGTGTCAATCTATTGAATTCTGTCATCATATTCATGATAAATGGTCCTGTTCCCAGTGAGGATGCTCGCTGGCTATAGGGTGAAGTGTTGGCACTAAGTTTGTCACTATCTCAGCAAAGATTAGACACTCCCTGTATAATTCATTTTGTGTTGATAGATGGGTGTGCATTTAGCATGATAACAAAAACATCATGTCGGATTATGTTCGACGGACTCATTCTAAAATCACCGGAACTCTGAGCACAGTTGGTGAAACAACAATTTTATGACAGTGGTGGTCTAAATTATATGATTCAGTATCTTTAAAAGTGTTTTGAACATTCAAATTATGCAATGTCAAAATTTGAAATTTACAACTCCAACATTTTTCACTAGATTTTGAATAAAAACTGATAAAAACACATGCTTGGAAAAGGTAAGAACATAAAACAATGAACTACATTTTATTTCGAGCTAATGAGACTTTGAAGTTATGGAAATTTGATCTAGTGAGATTTTGAAGTTACGGAAATTTGAGTTGCTATTCTTACATATTTGTTATTTCATTATTTTAATTTGGATTTCTATTAAATATTATTAATTGAGTAATTATTTTGAAATTATGTATAAGATTTTTTATTATTTGTTAATTATTAACCAATTATAATGTAAGACATTCGTAGAAACATAATTATTCTTGGTTAATTATTAATAAATTGTGTTAGATTTTAAGTTTTTGTGGTCATTTTTTGGAAAAATATGACTGGGATTTATTTAAGTAGAATTTATTTTATTCATTTCTATAATTAATTTATGGTTGTATGATTTTATTTACTTATGTATTTAATTACTTGTGCACCAATTTACTTCGCAATTAATTAGCGCACATTTCATATTGATTTGCATTCATTTACATTGTTGAATAAATATGCTCATTGATGTCAATTGATATTTCAAGAATGGAATAATCAGAGAATTTTAGAGTTTATTTTTGTTCAAATAGACTTGATACCCTTACCTTCAAACATATTGCACTGAGGTCATGGATTTGATAGACCATTCTACCTATTTATAATTCAAAGATCTCTCTCTCTCTCTCTCTCTCTCTCTCTCTCTCTCTCTCTCTATATATATATATATATATATATATATATATATGATGATGATGATGATGGTTAACGTCCGCTGAGACCAAATAATGGTCTATCAGACCTAAAGAAACAAATTATCTATTTTGATTTAAGATTTTATTCCTATGCTCAAAAAGCTTGGAGAGAAGCCTCCTGAGCTCACTATAATTTGACATTGTAAAAGGCTAGGAAGATCAGTATTTTAACAAAGATTGTGAAACTGAGATCTAATGTGGTTGTATGTGAGGCACTGTAAGAGGAAGTGGTTTTCATCCTCGATGTTCCTATTCTCACATTATGGCAGATCTGTTCCATCCATGGCATTTTAGGAACTGCCCAATGACCTGTTTCACTATGGAACTCATGAGAATTCGTTCTAATCTTTGCTATATTAACTTTCTTCTTTGAGCTAGTTAAAATAGAGAGATACTTTTGATCTTCTAGGGTGGGGTTGATGACCTTCTTATAATAACTTAATTTTCTTTTAGTCTCTAAATCTTTCTCACACCACATTTTTTCTTTGAACTTAGAAGTAACAATATCTTTAACGTTATTTATGTTTTGCAATGCATCATTCTCGTTGATCTCCTTCTATTAATTGAGATTTTAAGGCTAGATCATGGGAGCAAGTTGATGTCATCAGGGGTTCCAAGGGATTTTTGAGGAGTTTTTAAGGGCTCCAATGACATTCACTTGGCATATTCCATCACCCACATAGTTTGTCTTTCGTTCTGTTGCATTCTGAAAATTTTCAAAAAATTGCATTAATATGTGGCCTAACTTAATTAATTATGCTCTAGGTGGCATTTCTGAATAAATATGCTCAATGCATGATTACATTTGTTGGTTTGAATAAAAACATAATCATCTTGGCAAGGATTAGTTTTTTCGTTTCATTCTTGTGTTGTTTGTTCTACCTAAGTTGGGGGTTACAATGTTAAGCTTCCTTAGCCCGGTAGGTAGAAGTGCATTATTTCAATTTTGAAGTGTAACATTTAATTTCCTACAAGCGTGTTTATTTTCTTGCAAGTGTGTTTAATCTCCTGCAAGCGTGTTTACTTTCCTACAAGCGTGTTTAATTTCCTAGAGGCATGTTGTAATGTCTCAAATGGGATATTTCACTAATTTTTCAGAAACCTAGCTTAACCAAAATTTCTCCATAAAATTACTATTCAATTTACAAAAGATTGCCATGTCAAATAGAACAATAGAATGCATGCAATTCAATCATACAATGAACATAAATAATCTTAAGCTTTTATTATAATATATAAATTGGGGTTTTACATGTTAAAATAACAGAATAGCCGATATAACTGAAATAGAACTGGCCTCAAGGATCTGCTTCAACGCTGCACGGGCCCTCCACCAAAATTGAATTGAATTGTCGTTGCTAAAATTTCCTGTGAATTCACCGAGGGGAGATGTGTACTCACCCAATCTCACTAAATCAGTTGAGGGCTTCCGTCTTGGGGCTACAAAGGAAGTAGAGAACCAGGATCCCAATCTCTCATACAAGAAGAAATATCAAATCCAAGATGTCCCCTAATGGCCTCCTCCTCCTCTTTTTATAAATTCAATGGACCCCTCTAGAAACTCCTATTTTATTATTACTTTAATCATATAGCACTTTTCCCTCTTTTTAATGTAGGAAAAATGGGAAATTGGCCACCATACTCTCTCCGACCACTGAAATCCACTTCTCAACATCCCATCCTATGTATCTTCTCGTTCTGGTTCCAATGAGCTATTACATTGAGGTGTTCCATCAATTAATCCTCCTGGAATGCCACCTAGAGCATAATTAATTAAGTTAGGCCACATATTAATGCAATTTTTTTGAAATTTTTCAGAATGCAACAGAACGAAAGACAAACTATGTGGGTGATGGAATATGCCAAGTGAATGCCATTGGAGCCCTTAAAAACTCCTCAAAAATCCCTTGGAACCCCTAATGACATCAACTTGCTCCCATGATCTGGCCATCCTATGCCCTGGAAATCCACCTTGGTTGTACTATGGAGGAAAATAAAAATTGGGATATGACAAATCCTCCTGCCCCAAGATTTCTTTCCCTTAAGAAATTCGCACCTGTCCACTGTAGAGGCATATGAAAAATAATACCAGGATCCCATATGAACCACTGGCCCACGTTATGCCTCCAAGCAGTCCAAACATGACTGGATTCCTCAATACCTAGATCCCATGCCCATCTTTGCCTCAACCTGCTACTAGTAGACCCAACTGAAAACCAATTCCACCATGGCCAATCATCGCCCAAGTCCCATGGCTCAGACTGTGCTCTGTCTTCGGCTATAGTTGTTGCTCCATCAAGTGAATACCAACTCATCACCTCTCTCCAATCCGACCTCTAGCATAGGTCGAGGTCAACCCCACTCTATTGATGTTGGGCTATTGAAATACCGATGAACTGTCAGTCCACATCTCATTGCCTACTGAAACATGTAGTAACCCTCTCACCTAAGGGCTCATGTTGTATTGTGCCCAAGACTAAGGATGATACTCCATCAAAAGGATACCAACTCAAAGCTTGGAGAGAAGCCTCCTGAGCTCACTATAATTTGACATTGTAAAATCCCTTGGAACCCCTGATGACATCAACTTGCTCCCATGATCTATGTTAATCTCCTTCTATTAATTATTTCTGAATAAATATGCTCAATGCATGATTACATTTGTTGGTTTGAATAAAAACATAGATCATCTTGGCAAGGATAGTCTTTTCGTTTCATTCTTGTGTTGTTTGTTCTACCTAAGTTGGGGGTTACAATGTTAAGCTTCCTTAGCCCGGTAGGTAGAAGTGCATTATTTCAATTTTGAAGTGTAACATTTAATTTCCTACAAGCGTGTTTATTTTCTGGCAAGTGTGTTTAATCTCCTGCAAGCGTGTTTACTTTCCTACAAGCGTGTTTAATTTCCTAGAGGCATGTTGTAATGTCTCAAATGGGATATTTCACTAATTTTTCAGAAACCTAGCTTAACCAAAATTTCTCCATAAAATTACTATTCAATTTACAAAAGATTGCCATGTAAGATAGAACAATAGAATGCATGCAATTCAATCATACAATGAACATAAATAATCTTAAGCTTTTATTATAATATATAAATTGGGGTTTTACATGTTAAAATAACAGAATAACCGATATAACTGAAACAGAACTAGCCTCAAGGATCTGCTTCAACGCTGCATGGGCCCTCCACCAAAATTGAATTGAATTGTCGTTGCTAAACTTTCCTCTGAATTCTGTGTGAATTCACCGAGGGGAGATGGGTACTCACCCAATCTCACTAAATCACTTGAGGGCTTCCGCCTTGGGGCTACAAAAGAAGTAGAGAACCAGGATCCCAACCTCTCATACAAGAAGAAATATCAAATCCAAGATGTCCCCTAATGGCCTCCTCCTCCTCTTTTTATAAATTCGATGGACCCCTCTAGAAACTCCTATTTTATTATTACTTTAATCATGTAGCACTTTTCCCTCTTTTTAATGTAGGAAAAATGGGAAATTGGCCACCATACTCTCTTCGACCACTGAAATCCACTTCTCAACATCCCATCCTATGTATCTTCTCGTTCTCGTTCCAATGAGCTATTACATTGAGGTGTTCCATCAATTAATCCTCCTGGAATGCCACCTAGAGCATAATTAATTAAGTTAGGCCACATTAATGCAATTTTTTGAAATTTTTCAGAATGCAACAGAACGAAAGACAAACTATGTGGGTGATGGAATATGCCAAGTGAATGCCATTGGAGCCCTTAAAAACTCCTCAAAAATCCCTTGGAACCCCTGATGACATCAACTTGCTCCCATGATCTGGCCATCCTATGCCCTGGAAATCCACCTTGGTTGTACTATGGAGGAAAATAAAAATGGGGATATGACAAATCCTCCTACACCAAGATTTCTTTCCCTTAAGAAATTCGCACTTGTCCATTGTAGAGGCATATGCAAAATAATACCAGGATCCCATATGAACCACTGGCCCACGTTATGCCTCCAAGCAGTCCAAACATGACTGTATACCTCAATACCTAGATCCCATGCCCATCTTTGCCTCAACCTGCTACTAGTAGACCCAACTGAAAACCAATTCCACCATGGCCAATCATCGCCCAAGTCCCATGGCTCAGACTGTGCTCTGTCTTCGGCTGTAGTTGTTGCTCCATCAAGTGAATACCAACTCATCACCTCTCTCCAATCCGACCTCTAGCATAGGTCGAGGTCAACCCCACTCTATTGATGTTGGGCTATTGAAATACCGATGAACTGTCAGTCCACATCCCATTGCCTATTGAAACATGTAGTAACCCTCTCATCTAAGGGCTCATGTTGTATTGTGCCCAAGACTAAGGATGATACTCCATCAAAAGGATACCAACTCAAAGCTTGGAGAGAAGCCTCCTGAGCTCACTATAATTTGACATTGTAAAATCCCTTGGAACCCCTGATGACATCAACTTGCTCCCATGATCTATGTTAATGTCCTTCTATTAATTATTTCTGAATAAATATGCTCAATGCATGATTACATTTGTTGGTTTGAATAAAAACATAGATCATCTTGGCAAGGATTAGTCTTTTCGTTTCATTCTTGTGTTGTTTGTTCTACCTAATTTGGGGGTTACAATGTTAAGCTTCCTTAGCCCGGTAGGTAGAAGTGCATTATTTCAATTTTGAAGTGTAACATTTAATTTCCTACAAGCGTGTTTATTTTCTTGCAAGTGTATTTAATCTCCTGCAAGCTTGTTTACTTTCCTACAAGCGTGTTTAATTTCCTAGAGGCATGTTGTAATGTCTCAAATGGGATATTTCACTAATTTTTCAGAAACCTAGCTTAACCAAAATTTCTCCATAAAATTACTATTCAATTTACAAAAGATTGCCATGTAAAATAGAAGAATAGAATGCATGCAATTCAATCATACAATGAACATAAATAATCTTAAGCTTTTATTATAATATATAAATTGGGGTTTTACATGTTAAAATAACAGAATAGCCGATATAACTGAAACAGAACTGGCCTCAAGGATCTGCTTCAACGCTGCACGGGCCCTCCACCAAAATTGAATTGAATTGTCGTTGCTAAACTTTCCTGTGAATTCTGTGTGAATTCACCGAGGGGAGATGGGTACTCACCCAATCTCACTAAATCACTTGAGGGCTTCCGTCTTGGGGCTACAAAGGAAGTAGAGAACCAGGATCCCAACCTCTCATACAAGAAGAAATATCAAATCCAAGATGTCCCCTAATGGCCTCCTCCTCCTCTTTTTATAAATTCGATGGACCCCTCTAGAAACTCCTATTTTATTATTACTTTAATCATGTAGCACTTTTCCCTCTTTTTAATGTAGGAAAAATGGGAAATTGGCCACCATACTCTCTCCGACCACTGAAATCCACTTCTCAACATCCCATCCTATGTATCTTCTCGTTCTCGTTCCAATGAGCTATTACATTGAGGTGTTCCATCAATTAATCCTCCTGGAATGCCACCTAGAGCATAATTAACTAAGTTAGGCCACATATTAATGCAATTTTTTGAAATTTTTCAGAATGCAATAGAACGAAAGACAAACTATGTGGGTGATGGAATATGCCAAGTGAATGCCATTGGAGCCCTTAAAAACTCCTCAAAAATCCCTTGGAACCCCTGATGACATCAACTTGCTCCCATGATCTGGCCATCCTATGCCCTGGAAATCCACCTTGGTTGTACTATGGAGGAAAATAAAAATGGGGATATGACAAATCCTCCTGCCCCAAGATTTCTTTCCCTTAAGAAATTCACACCTGTCCACTGTAGAGGCATATGCAAAATAATACTAGGATCCCATATGAACCACTGGCCCACATTATGCCTCCAAGCAGTCCAAACATGACTGGATCCCTCAATACCTAGATCCCATGCCCATCTTTGCCTCAAACTGCTACCAGTAGACCCAACTGAAAACCAATTCCACCATGGCCAATCATCGCCCAAGTCCCATGGCTCAGACTGTGCTCTGTCTTCGGCTATAGTTGTTGCTCCATCAATTGAATACCAACTCATCACCTCTCTCCAATCCGACCTCTAGCATAGGTCGAGGTCAACCCCACTCTATTGATGTTGGGCTATTGAAATACCGATGAACTATCAGTCCACATATCATTGCCTACTGAAACATGTAGTAACCCTCTCATCTAAGGGATCATGTTGTATTGTGCCCAAGACTAAGGATGATACTCCATCAAAAGGATACCAACTCAAAGCTTGGAGAGAAGCCTCCTGAGCTCACTATAGTTTGACATTGTTAAATCCCTTGGAACCCCTGATGACATCAACTTGCTCCCATGATCTATGTTAATCTCCTTCTATTAATTATTTCTGAATAAATATGCTCAATGCATGATTACATTTGTTGGTTTGAATAAAAACATAGATCATCTTGGCAAGGATTAGTCTTTTCGTTTCATTCTTGTGTTGTTTGTTCTACCTAAGTTGGGGTTTACAATGTTAAGCTTCCTTAGCCCGGTAGGTAGAAGTGCATTATTTCAATTTTGAAGTGTAACATTTAATTTCCTACAAGCGTGTTTATTTCCTTGCAAGTGTGTTTAATCTCCTGCAAGCATGTTTACTTTCCTACAAGCGTGTTTAATTTCCTAGAGGCATGTTGTAATGTCTCAAATGGGATATTTCACTAATTTTTCAGAAACCTAGCTTAACCAAAATTTCTCCATAAAATTACTATTCAATTTACAAAAGATTGCCATGTAAAATAGAAGAATAGAATGCATGAAATTCAATCATACAATGAACATAAATAATCTTAAGCTTTTATTATAATATATAAATTGGGGTTTTACATGTTAAAATAACAAAATAGCCGATATAACTGAAACAGAACTGGCCTCAAGGATCTGCTTCAACGCTGCACGGGCCCTCCACCAAAATTGAATTGAATTGTCGTTGCTAAACTTTCCTGTGAATTCTGTGTGAATTCACCGAGGGGAGATGGGTACTCACCCAATCTCACTAAATCACTTGAGGGCTTCCGTCTTGGGGCTACAAAGGAAGTAGAGAAACAGGATCCCAACCTCTCATACAAGAAGAAATATCAAATCCAAGATGTCCCCTAATGGCCTCCTCCTCCTCTTTTTATAAATTCGATGGACCCCTCTAGAAACTCCTATTTTATTATTACTTTAATCATGTAGCACTTTTCCCTCTTTTTAATGTAAGAAAAATGGGAAATTGGCCACCATACTCTCTCCGACCACTGAAATCCAATTCTCAACATCCCATCCTATGTATCTTCTTGTTTTGGTTCCAATGAGCTATTACATTGAGGTGTTCCATCAATTAATCCTCCTGGAATGCCACCTAGAGCATAATTAATTAAGTTAGGCCACATTAATGCAATTTTTTGAAATTTTTCAGAATGCAACAGAACGAAAGACAAACTATGTGGGTGATGGAATATGCCAAGTGAATGCCATTGGAGCCCTTAAAAACTCCTCAAAAATCCCTTGGAACCCCTGATGACATCAACTTGCTCCCATGATCTGGCCATCCTATGCCCTGGAAATCCACCTTGGTTGTACTATGGAGGAAAATAAAAATGGGGATATGAAAAATCCTCCTGCCCCAAGATTTCTTTCCCTTAAGAAATTCACACCTGTCCACTGTAGAGGCATATGCAAAATAATACCAGGATCCCATATGAACCACTGGCCCACGTTATGCCTCCAGGCAGTCCAAACATGACTGGATCCCTCAATACCTAGATCCCATGCCCATCTTTGCCTCAACCTGCTACTAGTAGACCCAACTAAAAACCAATTCCACCATGGCCAATCATCGCCCAAGTCCCATGGCTCATACTGTGCTCTGTCTTCAGCTATAGTTGTTGCTCCATCAAGTGAATACCAACTCATCACCTCTCTCCAATCCGACCTCTAGCATAGGTCGAGGTCAACCCCACTCTATTGATGTTGGGCTATTGAAATACCGATGAACTGTCAGTCCACATCCCATTGCCTACTGAAACATGTAGTAACCCTCTCATCTAAGGGCTTATGTTGTATTGTGCCCAGGACTAAGGATGATACTCCATCAAAAGGATACCAACTCATGATCTCTTTCCAATCCATCCTGTGGGAAGAATCAAATGCATAGGCAGTTGTATATGTGATAAGTCCCCTATGTTGCACCGTGCCCCACCCACACAACCCTACCTAGTCAGTCAACAATATCCATCGAGAAAATGCATCCTCTCTCTGTGTAATGGGTATAAGTGGCCAAACTGCGTTACAAGCCCTATTTATGTACTCCTGGAGAGGGTTTCTCCATGAAAGTATTACATCTCTACCAGCCGCCTGTTCATCTACCTGCACCTCATCAATGGGTCAGCCCAAAGATGGATGCACCACCATTTCCAACAACTCCTCCCTCCTCTGATAAAAAACTCCACGCTCCTACCATCTACTAGCCTCCTGCAAAAATACCCTGTCAACCTCCAACACCTCATAAGGACGAGTGTCTACAAATACTGCCACCTTGCTAGTTGTTTGTATATATGTCTGCTCCTCATCAATGGTTGACCCCAAGGGTGGATGGTCATCCTCCATCACGGGCTCAATACGAACCTCCAACTAGATCTCCCCAAAAGACTCATCATGGATACTATGCACATCATCCTCCTAAGTTGACTCGTGCTCCACCATATGTTGCTCATATTAAATCATCACTAGTGACTCATCATCCCAAATATCTCCCATAGGGTCCACTGACTGCTCACCATACACACTGGAATATAAATCTGGCTTGGTGTTAACAACTCCATTTGACTTCTCATGCTCCCTAGAGGCACCTCATATGACCCCATGGACTCATCCAAAGAAGAGTTCTCATCCTGAAAGGCAGAAGGAATATCCTCCTACTCTACCTCTACCATTTCCTCTGCATCATTCAAGCATGAGTGGTCAGGTCCCTAAGGTTCCTTGCATATAAAGAAAAGACCCTTCCTCCTTAGCTCATTCTTGTTGCATGGCTGGTCACCATAAATCCACTGCAGCTCCTCCTGGGTGAACTGTCTCCTGAACAGTCCAATGTTATACTCAACTAACCTTTTAGCTAGTTCATAAGCGACAGGTGAAACCAACTACTCCTCCCTCCAAATGGCCAACAACTTAGACTGCAACCTCCTACAAATGGCATGATTTCCTCCCATACATGAGGACAAAATGGATTGCATGTGTGTTATGATTGTATTAGGATGATGTTTCCTAATAGTGAAGAAGTATTGGAACATCTGCAAGATCAAATCATCACACTCCAACTCAAACATGAGGTCATAAGATCTAACTAAGGCCATGACTTCTAGAATCCATAGCCTCTCCCCAAAGGTAGGGCCCTCATTGTTATCCAAATCATGAAAGGTATCCACTATCAGTTTGAAGGCTCTCCTCATAATGCCATCATTGTAAGGGGACATAGGTGCAATCAACATCATGATACTACTGAGACGAGGCAATTGGATGTTTGACTCCTATACAAGGATGCTCCAAAAATTTGTGTTGTATGAGAGCAAGCATGGCTGGTTTTAGAGCCCGACTCAATCTCTTTCCATCTGAATGATGTACCTTGGAGAGGAGTGAAGCAAGTTCTTCTAGTTTGAGAAGGGATTTTGTTGTAACCACCATAGATCTTAAATATGTCCCAAGTGGATAGATTTTGGGCCCTAACTCAGGTTCTTCATGTGGATTCTCTTTCTGTAGCATAGAAAGTATCTCTTTGGAAAATGTTTTGTTGATTGTTGCTGCTAGTTTATGAAGGGAGTCTAGGAAGGTTTAATCCATGTTTTACTGAATAATGACAGGTATATCAAGCTATTTCATACATGACTTTAACTGTAGGATCCCCTTCTGAAACACCTCTGTTTTCCAACAAGTTTTTTAGTGTAATTGGTGTCATGTTGTAGGTGATTTCCATTGTTTTTGTTTCCAGGAAAATTTATACAATGCACCAAATAGATTCCACCACATTACTGAGATGCAATAGTCACACTTAATAGAAAAGTCTTTTCTTGCTTGAAATATAAATGCACAGTGAGCAGTCAAGAGAAATTGAACCTCGTAAAGACATTGTCCAGCGAGAAGTATATGGCCAACCCCTTCTCAATTGATACCACAGTATGGAGTTCAACCCAACACCGATCTGAAGAATTCATCCTCTAGGTTCATTTTTTAGTCTAGTTGAGCCTTTAGAACATGAATAATTACACCAGTAACAAGGATGCTCTCCAACAATTACAATAAATCACATATGCACTTCCAAGAACATCCAACAATAATTATGGAGGGTCAACAATAGATTCCAATCATATAATAGTCCAATAGGGAAACTCGTGGTCAATGCAGTCAATACACTTTCAGCCCGAAGTGAATCACAGGAAAGGTGAGTTTGTTCTGCAAATCGATTTGTCTGCTACCCAACAAGTGTTACAGGTCTGCAAAGTATGGCTCCGGTGTGAAGTTTCAGATCTAGGATTATTCAGCCCTCTCCAAGGGTGTTGTTGTGTAAATTTACCCACTATGACGGCCTTCAGGAAGGACTGGTTACACGCCCAACAAGCAGAGAGAACCTTCCAAGGCTCCTCCACAAAATTGAGTTGTTAAATGGTGATGCACACACAGGTAGCAGGGAGTATATCACTCCTATGCATTGTAGGAATGATTTCATATCTACAATGTCAATGGCAGCCCACTATGTCCCTTCAAACTTAAAGAAACTCAGATTTGGTCTTTGACAGTAGTACGCTAAGCTACAAGACAAAGGGATTCGAACACTTGCCATGAGGTCAGCGTCGGAATTGGTCACTCATACGTAGCATCAGGGTTCAAAATTGAACACGTCAGAGCCCTTCAAAGGGTCTCTGGCAAGTCAGAGAAGTAAGAAGAAAATTTTACCAGTCAAAAAAAAATTAAAAATTGATTTTTGTCATTTAAAAAAAAAATTGGAATAATATCTTAAATTTTTTTAAGAAGTGCTGTCAAATTGTCAATTTTTTTTTTTAATTTCATTTTTCCTGAAATTAGAATTTTAGGAATGAAAAAATTAGAATTTTAGGAATGTTGAATTTGTAAATTTCTTTTCATGTTAAAACTTAAGTCCCATTTTAGAAACTCTCATTTGAAAAACAACAGTTTCCTTTTGAGTTGTTTTTTCTAATTGTGCATATGATGCAAGTTCTTATTACGCCGTAAGGCATTTCCCTCTGAAATCAACTCCCCTCTCTGCTTACCTGTCATCGTGTAAGCCACACGATTATATGGTAGATGATTGCAACAATTTCAACCGTTGATCGTTGATTCAAAAGGGTTGCCCAAACGGTTTGGGCGTTTCATTTGGCGGATCGAATAGTTTCATCAGGGCAGCTGAACCGGGCTCTCTAGTGCTACATGCGTCCCACTAACCCTGTTGGCGGGCTTTTCTTGTACTGTCTGTGGGTGGAGTTGATTGATCCCAAGGCTGTACTGAGCAGGGAGCACATTCTCACAAATCCCGGTGTTCTCAAATCCATCGTTGAGAAAGCGGACATGAGAGAAAGTGATACCGTCCTGGAAATCGGCCCGCGTACTGGAAATCTAACCCTAGAGTTGTTGCAGGCCGCCCACAGAGTCATCGCAGTCGAGATCGATCCCCGGATGATCGAAGTAGTTCACAAACGCATAAAGGGGACCGAAATGGCTCAGAGATTGGAGGTGAGTTCCAATTTCCTTTGCATCTTGTTTTTACATTCATTCACCTTATTTACCTCACTAACAATATGTCAATTCCACATGGATTGTGACTCTTCATTCCCACCCCAAGTTTCAAATCCTCAGAGACATGTTTTCCCTTCATGAGCTGTTGCTTCTATGCACCTGTGTAAGCAGCGGCTCAGGCTCCGGCTCCATGTGGATGGGGCAAGGTGTAGGTCTTCTGCCACAATCACTGAGACATATGTTTTCGAATATCTGTTGTCAGCCTGCTATAGTTCGTTGTGATATTCACATAATGGAAATGGGCATGCTTTCTGCATGACCTGACTTCAGTTCATCGTGATAATCCCATAATGGAGAAGGGTGCGCTTGCTGCATTTGTAAACTGGAAACATCAACCAAAAAAAAATCCTACATTGACAACAATACTGAAGAAGGTTTATTTGTGAAATACCACATACATTAAAACTTTTTCAAATCTTTGCCAATCTGAAAACTGGGTTTAGGGTGAATTTCTCATGCCTATGCGATGAAAACTGGCTATGGGGTGAAGTCCTCATGCTTATGTGATAGCAGCCTTCTTTTCTTCAGTTACTACCTTTCTCCAATCTAATGATGCTTAGAAGTACCTGTGTGCTTTGGGAAGCCATAATCTTGTAATGTACTGCACTTTCTGTCTGGGAATGAAAAATGCCAATTTTGGCAATAAAACACTTCTTCTTTTTGCAAATTTGATGTTGCAGATGGATTCCCTACCCCCTTATGTCCAATTGGGCACCTCAGTATTAAATTTATGCAATTCAAACCTGTAATTCCAAGATTCGGGAAAAATTTCTGCCAGATTTACAAGGAAAATGCACTGGAAAGAGATTTTGTTTACTGCAAGGTTAGCCTAAGCTATGTGCTTTGCAGGTTCCCTTGTGATGTCTTCGTAATTGTCTCTTGCAATTCCTTTTTTGTTCCTTGTGATTGTTGTCTTTGGTGATACCTTATTAATTTTTGGGATTACGATAAATCAAAGTTGCTCTTCTCTAATATGACTATCTCCTTTTTCTTTTCTGTTATGGACATTTGGTGCGAGGGGACATACTACGAACAAAATTGCCAACTTTTGACATATGTGTAGCCAATATACCTTACCAGATATCATCTCCGCTCATCTTCAAGCTTTTGTCTACCATGCCCAAGTTTCGAAGTGCCACCCTCATGCTTCAGAAGGAATTTGGCCACCGCCTCGTGGCAAAGCCTGGTGATTCCCTTTTCAATCGCCTGGCTGTCAATGTGGATCTTCTGGCCAGTACCAAGCTCCTTATGGATGTGAGCAAGAGGCATTTTACGCCATGCCCTAAAGTGGATTCCTCTGTTGTGAGAATCGAACCAAGGGCATGGCCTCCTCCAATCGACTTGAGTGAATGGAATAGATTCACTCTGATGTGTTTCACCAGAAAGAATAAGACTCTCGGTGCAATCTTCCTGTTCATCAATTTTAATCTTGAAGGCATATATCCCTGCTATTGTTTATTTGCTCCCCAAGATTATCTTCTTTAAAGGCGTTTAGAGCATGGATGGCAGCAATTTCTCAACAAACAGTATAGGTACATTTGCATTGTATGAGCAAATGGAGGAATTTTTCCTTTTTAGTTAAAAGGACGAATCATCTTCGGTTTTTCTTTGCAAGCATACTTTAAGCAGACAGGCGTTTCAATATGAATTAGTTATGTTTTTTCGATCTCTTCATATTTATTTTCTTCAACATGTTTGAAACCTTTTCTTCTCGGAACTATTGTTTTTGCAAATATTTTACCTTGAATCAATTCGTCTCAGCATGCATTCAAGTTAGTTAGAATGGAATCACATAGGTTTCAGTAGTTTAGCCTAGTCGGTTGTCTCATTAGTCAGGACTTATGAGATGTATGTTAAAAGACTGAAACCTGCTTATGTTAAGGTGAATTTGTGCTGAAAACAGTTTTCAATACTCACGGATCAGACCTTGATCCGAAGAAACTTGTGGGTTAATGGAAACTCATGATCACAGATATAACTGAAAAAGGGAAAAGGAAACCCTCCTATTGAACGATTTCCTCTGCAAATTTTTTCTCAAGCTCTTGTCAAATACAAGGCAAACTCTTACATTCCAGCTTAACAGAGTTCTTCGCAGAACTGAGGTTTTAAACATTTTGTTCGTAACTGACAGGAAAAATATCTTGAAGATGGATCACTTTCAGCTGCATAATTTTTTTAGTGTCTTGTACTCTAAAGTTGGAGTACGAGGGAAAATATTCCTTGCTCATTAAATAAAGCCTCATCTGTGACTCCGTCGGTAACAACCACTCTTTAGAAGGTAGGCCCCGATATAAATACCAACATTTTGAAAGAGAGTCTAAAATCCTGAAAGGCTCTAAAGGATCATAGTGTACAACGGTGACTTCCCCACAAAGATTAGTCTTGCACATTACACAAGACTTGATCGAAGGATTTTCTGCGTAATGAAAAAGGCAATATGGTGTTGGCATTATATGGCTATATGTTACAGATGTTGTACTTGATGGCAACTACCGTGGCAAGACTCTCAATTTGTTGAAATTTAAGAAGTACGCAGGAAATCAGTTCAGGAGGTGCGTACCCGCAGGTACACCATGCAGGGACCGCGTCCAGATACGCAGGCCAGCCGTTCAGGAGGTGCGTCCCCCCAGTGCACACATTTCAAGGCAAAGAAATTCACATGTGGGGTTTTCTTATGTGTTACTCTTGGTATTTAGCCGACGGTATTGGGTTACTATGGTGTCGGCTCATGGTATTGTTCCATGATTTTAGGAGGAGCTTGCCTATATAAAGCAAAGGAGATCATTTGGCTTGGGTATGTTTTGGGTTGAATATCTTATGAGGGTTAGATCTGGTCTAGATCTAAACAAGGCGAATCTACTGATGGACCGAGATCTCTTCGGTGCATGTTCAGATCTGTAGATCTGACTGTCTGGGTTACCTCTGAAGTCTTGAAATCATCTATACCTGGAGGTACGCAGGTGCAGTAAGAGAAAAGTGCGTACATACGCAGGAACGAAGCGTTTCAAGTGCGCCGGTACGCAGGCGCAGAAGGGTTCAGGTGCGTCGGTACGCAGGCGCAGAAAGGTTCAGGTGCGCCGGTACGCAGGCACAGAAGAGCTGCAGGTGCGCCGGTACGCAGGCACAGAAGGGCTGCAGGTGCGTACATACGCAGGCAGTTCAATAGACTCAGAGCGAGGTACGCAGGCTAGCAGTTGAGCAGGGTGCGTCCAGTACGCAGGCTAGCAGTTGAGCAGGGTGCGTACTGTAAGTAGGCAAGCAGTTGAGCAGGGTGAGTACAGTAAGCAGGCCAGCAGTTGAGCAGGGTGCTTACGTAAGCAGGCAAGCAGTTGAGCAGGGTGCTTACCTCTTTTAAAATCTTTGTTTATCATTGTTGTGTTCTGGGTTTGGTCCTATTATTGTTGATCTGGTTACTACAGTTGATTGGGTGATTCTCTTATACTTGATGATCAATTGATGCTTATGGATCCAGTTTGAAAATTTATGAAAAGTGGTCCTTGTAAGAAAAGAAGTAGGGGGTTGTAGCTCCCTTCCAGGAGAGACTGGAAAACGAGAGAGAGTTGTAGCTCTCTGCAGGTTGCAGCCTGCGTACTGGTAAAGGACTGCACCAGTACAAAACCATTGTAAAAGGAGTTTCTAATTTGAAAGAAGATAGAGACATATTGCAGCAGGTGGTTTTCACCCACATTGGGTTTCCACCTTACATCTTGTGTTCTTTGGTGTGACTATCTGTTTTCTTTTGTTCATGCTCATTATTTTATGGTACTGACATGCAAAAATAATTCAAAGAACAAATAAAGAAGATTTATTAAAAGAATTATATAATATTGATTCACCCCCCCTCTCAGTATTATTTCCAACAATTGGTATCAGAGCAGGTCCTTCAGAGAAGCTTGATCGCTTGAAGGTAGATCGTTCATCATGAGCAACTACGAAAGAGAAGCATCAATCAGGCCACCGGTTTTTGATGGGACAAACTTCAATTATTGGAAGGTAAGAGTTACTGCCTATCTTCAATCTCTTGGTACAGAAGTTTGGGACATCGTAGAAACAGGCTACGCTTTTCCTTCAGCTACTCCTACAGATGCAGCCGAGAAAAAGAAGTATGAAACAAATGCGAAAGCAGTCAGTACTCTATTAGGATGTATATCTCAATCAGAATTCATGAAGGTAATGCACTATAAATCCGCAAAAGAGATATGGGACAAAATTGTCACGAGCTATGAAGGAGATGAACAGGTAAAGCGTGCTAAACTTCAAACTCTCAGAATTCAGTATGAGTCTCTCAAAATGTATAATGATAAAAGTGTGGCTAACTATTTTCTTCGGGTAGATGAGGTTGTTAACTGTATGAAAAATTTGGGTGAAGAAATTAAAGAGGCTATTGTGGTTGAAAAGGTTCTAAGATCATTGTCCCCCAAGTTTGAATCTAAAGTATCTGCAATAGAAGAAAAGGAAAATCTACGAATTCTTACTATGTCTCAGCTACATGGAATTCTAACTGCTTATGAAATGAGAAAGGGAGGTCCATCAGATAGAAGAGAAGCTGCTTTCAAGGCATCAGGCAAAGGAGATTATTATGAAGCAAGCCACGTCCCAGAAGAAGAGGAAGAAGAATCAAATTTTGTCAGAAATCTTCAAAGGGGTTCTGGAAGGTTCAGAGGTAAGTTACCTTTTAAATGCTTTGCTTGTGGAAGAGTAGGTCATTATGCTGCAAAATGTCCTTACAAGGATAAAGGAAAGGAACCTGCTAGATGGAACAAGAAACAGAATGCAAATAAGAAAAGCTACTACACTCATGAAGATAGTGATGGTCTATCAAACAGTGATGAAGATGAACAAGGTAATGAATATAAGTTGTTAATGGCATTTGAAGATGATGATTATATGGATGCTGTAGATGTGGATAACCTTTATGATGAAATTACTAGACTCAAGAGATGTATAGAAGAAAAGAACATGATCATTGATACTCTACAATTTCAAATTGATGAAAAGGAAAAACATCTTGAAAAATTAGAAGGTGAAATTGTTGGTCTTAGAAAAGAGATTGAGAAAACAAAAGCTATTAATCTCAAGTTTGTCAAAGGATCTGAAACTTTGGATGAGATTATCAGTGTGCAGCGGTCTCCACTAAACAAGACAGGTCTGGGCTATAATGGAGAAACTTCTCAAGCATCCACCTCAAAAAGTTATCTTGATGCAGCAAGAAGAAATGAGCAAAAGCACAATGAATATCATCAGGTAAAGCAGGGACAAATTACAAACAGAAACTATCAGGGGCAATCCATCTTAAGGGTGAACAAAAGCTACAACCAGCCACAAGTAAAATCTTCTCAATTTAGTTCAAGAATAAATGACAATAGAAATTACAATCAATTGGCTGGTAGATTCGATAACCGCAGAAGTTTCTTCAATGGACAATGCTTTTCTTGCCATAAATTTGGTCACAAATCAGCTCAATGTGTTGCATATAAAACAATCATGACTAGGGAAGCTCAAAAACAAAGAAGTATGACGGGGATTACAAAAAGGACCTATAACAACTTTTCGGTTCTTGAAAATGAAGTTGAATGTTCTATTTGCAATAACTTTGGTCATGAAGACTCTGAATGCAGGAGCAGGTTTCAGCAGAAAAAGGAACAAGCCTCAAGCACCAAAACATGGAGAATAAAGGAACCTCAAACAGAAAGATGTGGGATAGCATTTTATGCAGAGGGACAGGAAAATCTATGGTACATTGACAGTGGATGTTCGAAGCATATGACAGGTGATAAAAAAAAACTTGAGTCTTATTCTACTCTAGAAAAGGGAAAGAAAGTCTCTTTTGGAAATGATACTCCTGCAACTATAAAAGGAAAAGGCATTGCTCAGTTAAAAGAAAAGGTCAAGGCTGGAAATGTTTTGTATGTTGATGGATTGAAGCATAATCTTCTAAGTGTAAGCCAGATGTGTGATCAAAGAACCGAGGTTATATTCAGATCAAATGGATGTCTTGTTCGTGATCTTGATACAGGTAAAACAGTGATCAAAGGCAAAAGAACTCCAAATAATCTGTACATATTTGAAGAAGGACAACAACAATGCTATCTGAGCAAGGATGACGAGCACTGGTTATGGCATCGGAGGTTGGGACATCTAAGTTTTTCACAAATAAGGAAAGCATGCAAATATCAGGCAGTTCGTGATCTTCCAGATATCAAAATTCCTGACGACACCATATGCAAATCATGTCAGTTTGGAAAACAAACCAGAACTAACTTTCCAGAGAAAGAAGGATCAGCTAGCATGCCTCTTGAGCTAGTACATACAGATACATGTGGTCCTTTCAGGAAAAGAACACCTCGAGGAGAAGAATACTTGATATTATTCATTGACGATTTCTCCAGGTTTGTCTGGTTAGGACTTATGAAACACAAAGATGAAGCATTTGAAAAATTCAAATCCTTCAAAGCCTTGGTTGAAAATCAATCAGGTCACAAAATTAAGTGCCTCAGATCTGATAGAGGTGGGGAATTTACTTCAAATGAATTTTTCGATTTCTGTGAAGAACATGGGATAAGAAGAGAATTCTCTACAGCAAGAACTCCTCAGCAAAATGGAGTTGTGGAAAGGATGAACAGAACAATCCAACAAATGGCTCGTGCTATGCTTGATGAGTCAGGAACTCCCGCAACCTTCTGGGGTGAAGCTGCACATGCTGCGGTTGTTATTCTCAACAAAACAAATGTCCGGGTGAACAGCACTCAAACTCCTCATGAGCTCTGGAGTGGTAGGACTCCTTCGGTAAAGCACTTCAAAATCTTTGGGAGCAAATGCTATATCAAGAATACGGATGAGCAGCTTGGCAAACTTGAACCTAGAGCAGATGAAGGCATTCTTCTTGGTTACTCTCCACATAGCAAAGCATACAAATGCTACAATAAAAGACTTGGCAGAATTGTTGATAGCATTGATGTAGTGGTTGATGAAAAGGGATGCATTCCTAGGCAAGTACATCATGAAGACATCGAAGAAGATGAAGGCTACCCCCAACGACAGAATGATGAAGAAGAAGAACCTCAAGAAGAACCTCAAGAAGAAGAACCAGAGGAGCAAACAAGAATAGAAGAAAAGACTCCATCCAGATATGTTCAGAAGAATCATCCAGAATCTCAGATTATGGGGCAGAAAGAAGCAGGTGTACAAACAAGAAGAACAGTTGCAGAAGCTTCAAGCTATTTGGCATTACTCTCCTCTACTGAACCACAAAATGTGAAAGAGGCATGCAAAGATGAATGTTGGGTGAAAGCAATGGATGAAGAACTTGAGCAGATTGAAAAGAACAACACTTGGGAGCTGGTTCCTAGACCAAAAGATAAGAATGTTATCCGAACAAAATGGGTCTTCAAAAATAAATTGAATGAAAATGGAGAAGTAATTAGAAACAAAGCCAGACTTGTTTGTAAAGGGTATGCGCAGCAAGAAGGAATAGACTTTGAAGAAACCTTTGCTCCTGTTGCAAGACTTGAGGCCATCCGAATGTTCCTTGCTCTCTCAAGTTTTCAAAACTTCAAAGTATTTCAAATGGACGTGAAATCAGCCTTTCTGAATGGAGACTTGGAAGAAGAAGTGTACATTGAACAGCCAGATGGGTTCATTCTTGGAAATGATCCAAATATTGTATGCAGATTGAAAAAGGCTCTCTATGGTCTCAAACAAGCTCCAAGGGCTTGGTACTATCGTTTGGACAAATATATTCATCAACAAGGCTTTTCAAAAGGATTGGCAGATAGCAATCTTTATATAAAAGTTGAAAATGACAAATTACTAATACTTGTTGTATATGTAGATGACATTATTTTTGGGAGCAATGAAGAAGCTATGAGTCAAAGCTTTGCCTCGGTCATGCAGAAAGAATTTGAAATGTCCTTGCTAGGAGAACTGACATATTTCCTTGGTTTGCAAATCCAACAAAAAGAAGGAGGAATCTTTTTATCTCAAACCAAGTATCTCAAACAGATTTTGAAGAAATATGGTATGGAAGATGCAAAACCAGTATGTACACCCATGGTCACAGGATGTAGCCTCAGTGCAAATGATGAATCTGCAGCAGTACATCAACCAACGTACAGATCTATGATTGGAAGTTTACTTTATTTGACAGGTACCCGACCAGACATCATGCATGCAGTTGGAATAGTTGGAAGATTTCAGGCAAATCCGAAGGAGACTCATCTTCAGGCAGTGAAGAGAATTTTCAAATACCTTCAAGGGACTCAAAATTATGGCTTATGGTATCCTAGAGATACAGATCTTACACTTCATGCTTATACAGATGCAGATTGGGCCGGAAGCGTGGATGACAGGAAAAGCACAAGTGGTGGTGCGTTCTTTATGGGCTCCAGACTGGTATCTTGGTTCAGCAAGAAACATAGTTCAATTGCCTTGTCTACAGCTGAAGCGGAATATGTTGTTGCTGCATCTTGTTGCACCCAACTCCTTTGGATGATGCAGACTTTGCAGGACTTTCAAATCACTTGTACACCACCAATCCCCATCTTATGTGATAACACAAGTGCAATCAGCATCTCAAAGAATCCTGTTATGCATTCAAAAACCAAGCACATACCAATCAAGTACCATTTTCTCCGGGAACAAGTACTTGAACAAAAGGTCAAGTTGGAGTATGTTCCTTCTAAGGAACAAGTTGCTGATATTCTCACCAAACCACTGCCCAGGGACACTTTTGAATACCTCAGGCAAAAGCTGGGGGTTGTTGATGCATCATCTTATTGTTGAGCCTTTTCTGATTGATGGTACAGGTTCAGGGGGAGCATATAATGCATTGTTGGCATTATGGAGGATGGTCAGAAGGAGATCTTGGAAATAGCTGCAATATGTATCTATCTCTTTCATGGTGAATTATGGTTCTTCGTTGCAGATCTGGTTCATATTCAGGGGGAGCATGTTCTTAGGGGGAGCATAACCCTTTGCCCTTGATGTCAAAGGGGGAGAATGAAGCTGAAGATTGTGAGGTTGCCATCAAGTCCAAAGGGGGAGATTGTTGGCATTATATGGCTATATGTTACAGATGTTGTACTTGATGGCAACTCCCGTGGCAAGACTCTCAATTTGTTGAAATTTAAGAAGTACGCAGGAAATCAGTTCAGGAGGTGCGTACCCGCAGATACACCATGCAGGGACCGCGTCCAGATACGCAGGCCAGCCATTCAGGAGGTGCGTCCCCCCAGTGCACACATTTCAAGGCAAAGAAATTCACATGTGGGGTTTTCTTATGTGTTACTCTTGGTATTTAGCCGACGGTATTGGGTTACTATGGTGTCGGCTCGTGGTATTGTTCCATGATTTTAGGAGGAGCTTGCCTATATAAAGCAAAGGAGATCATTTGGCTTGGGTATGTTTTGGGTTGAATATCTTATGAGGGCTAGATCTGGTCTAGATCTAAACAAGGCGAATCTACTGATGGACCGAGATCTCTTCGGCGCATGTTCAGATCTGTAGATCTGACTGTCTGGGTTACCTCTGAAGTCTTGAAATCATCTATGCCTGGAGGTACGCAGGCGCAGTAAGAGAAAAGTGCGTACATACGCAGGAACGAAGCGTTTCAGGTGCACCGGTATGTAGGCGCAGAAGGGTTCAGGTGCGTCGGTACGCAGGCGCAGAAGGGTTCAGGTGCGCCGGTACGCATGCACAGAAGAGCTGCAGGTGCGCCGGTACGCAGGCACAAAAGGGCTGTAGGTGCGTACATACGCAGGCAGTTCAATAGACTCAGAGCGAGGTACGCAGGCTAGCAGTTGAGCAGGGTGCGTCCGGTACGCAGGCTAGCAGTTGAGCAGGGTGTGTACTGTAAGCAGGCAAGCAGTTGAGCAGGGTGAGTACAGTAAGCAGGCCAGCAGTTGAGCAGGGTGCTTACGTAAGCAGGCAAGCAGTTGAGCAGGGTGCTTACCTCTTTTAAAATCTTTGTTTATCATTGTTGTGTTCTGGGTTTGGTCCTATTATTGTTGATCTGGTTACTACAGTTGATTGGGTGATTCTCTTATACTTGATGATCAATTGATGCTTATGGATCCAGTTTGAAAATTTATGAAAAGTGGTCCTTGTAAGAAAAGAAGTAGGGGGTTGTAGCTCCCTTCCAGGAGAGACTGGAAAACGAGAGAGAGTTGTAGCTCTCTGCAGGTTGCAGCTTGCGTACTGGTAAAGGACTGCACCAGTACAAAACCATTGTAAAAGGAGTTTCTAATTTGAAAGAAGATAGAGACATATTGCAGCAGGTGGTTTTCACCCACATTGGGTTTCCACCTTACATCTTGTGTTCTTTGGTGTGACTATCTGTTTTCTTTTGTTCATGCTCATTATTTTATGGTACTGACATGCAAAAATAATTCAAAGAACAAATAAAGAAGATTTATTAAAAGAATTATATAATATTGATTCACCCCCCCTCTCAGTATTATTTCCAACATATGGGAGATTCCAATCACGTTCCAAGGCATTTTTTAAAATGTGGATGTGACAAAAGGTTGTTGTGGAACGTGTTGTTTGTATATTTTAACACACTAACACTTTACAACAATGAACTAACAATATTCATGATGAAAATAGCAATAGGGAAGATTTATCTGCATAATGAAAAAGACAATATGGGAGATTCCAATCATGTTCCAAGGCATTTTTTAAAATGTGGACGTGACAAAAGGTTGTTGTGGAAGGTGTTGTTTGTATATGGGAAATTTCTTGATCATTGTGTATAATCCTAATGTTGATAGATATGTGTACTAAGTGGTTCCAGTTAATGGGGCATTGATTTGAGTGGTCAATATATTTTTATTATTTATCAAAGTAATCTTGTGTTGTATTTGTGTTCTTCAATTTATGCCTTACGGCGTTTCCTTTGCAACATTTGATGCAAATGCTAGTTAATTATTATGTCACAATTACCTTTTGATACCATTACATTTGGCAGTTGTTCCCATTTCAAAAACAACAATTTCTTTTCGAGTTGTTTTTTTTAATTGTGCATATGATAGAAGTTCTTATTAATTATTATGTCACAACTACCCCTTGATACCATTACATTTGGTAGTTTCAATTGAGAGTGACTAGATGTCAATATGGGCCATGTATTAGGTCTGTAATTTCACTAGGTTGTGCTTGAAGGTTGCCTAAAGCAAGGTTTGATGACGATTTAAGTTGGAGAGGAGCATAGATTCATCATTCAGCAAACGACTTTCAAGCAAGGTTTAAGCACGATTTATGCTTGGAGAGGAGCGCATTCAACAAGCTTCCTAACATACTGGATTTGATTTGTTTGCGGATTCCCAATTCCTGGTATGTTTTCATATTAAAAAAGGAGATACCAAAAACATATACACATTTGTACATTCGTTTGTTGAATCCTAAACCTGTTTAGAATTTTACTAAATTTTTTCGTTCATGCAATAAACTTAAATTTGATTGAGCTACTTGTATATTGGCTTGAATGTTTTGGTCACAAAAATTTCCTACAAAATTAATCCTTATCTAAACTGGAGAAGGAATATAGGTCTCCTTTTTATCCATTAATGGTAAATGCATTCGATATATTAGTTGTGGCTCATATCAGACCTGTCTTATATACAACATCCATGGGGTTGTTGTTCCACCATTTTCCTGTGAAAAAATAAAAAGAAATTTGAAAATAATTTACTGTTGTCAATTGAATTGCTCTTTTTTTTTATGCTTTTCATTATAGAAGTGCGACCTGAATATGTGCCCTTCTAAATGAAATTAAGACCTGCCCTTCAAATTTGATCACTGCGTAGCATTCGACTGCAATTAAAAATCACACATATGTGATCGTTGGTCAACTTGAGAGTCTGCCAAATGAGAATTCAATCTTGTCAATCTTGCACAAGCAACAATGCTTATCACACTTTATCTCGACAATGGGATCAATATACACGATCCAACGCCAGGAAGATTTGTATTGTCTATTCTCTGTGCCCACAATATTTGTCTCAATGCGTGCAATGGGTATTTGTTGATCTCTGCCTACTCGGTATGGGAGTTACACAGTCACACTACAAATATGAACTCAGCGGAGGGAATAATCATCTCACAGGCAGCCACGATCCAAATCTTGAGTGCGAATGTTGTGAAAATTTCACGTATGGTCAGCCAATATTGCCACAATTCCAATTTAAAACTGTGTCTTGAAAATAAGAACTGCGGCTCCTTTTTTTTCTTTTTTCTTGATTTCTTCGTTGGTTTGATATAATTTCCACGTTTTTATCAGTGCCACAGATGAAATTCGTGTGGCCTTTACTTTGATTCAATAGCATGTGCCCCTTCTTGTTACGTGCAACTTATGCGAATTCGTTCACTTACGGTCCCGCTTCACCTCCAATGACTCTAATCACCAAGTTTGTAACATAAATGGTACTCTTGCGCTGGCACAATTAGACGCATTTTGAATTGAATCAGGAATAACAAATATAGTCACACCTCAGGACTCCCAATCACTCCATTTACTTGATCTGCAATTTCCTCTGTGTGATTGTGCCTGCCATTGTAGTGCGTTCTCGCCTTTGGCGATGGTAAATATGTTGTCCAAACTCGTCCTGTCAACGAATTCAATCACCAATGTAATCTCCTTTCTTGGATGCATATTTGATGTCCACGTAATTTGTGTGGGCTCCTCCTATGCGTTATCGGCCTTAGATAATGAACTTTAGATCTTCCCAATTAAATAATGGGACCCTTCGAAGTCGTTCAATGTTCGGCCCGGGTTGCAACGGTTTATCAATAACAACAATTCTTCAATAATCAACCTATCTAGCTCTGGCAATGATGATCCTCACGTTCGCCGTGCAATTGGGTCACCCAGTGGACCTTCACTCAAAGCAATTCGCCCTTCAGTCCTGATATATTCGTTGCTCTTCTGCGTTGCAGGTTGAACTCAACTGCTTGCCAATACACTTGGCCCTGAATAAAACTGGTATCACTCGACATATATGTTATTCTTTGTCACCTTTGGAAACAACCCACAAATTTTTATTCTCGAATAAACCTTCAAGTTGGCAGGGAAACTAGCTTTGATACCACTGTAATGTCCCAAATGGTATATTTCGCTAATTTTGCAAAAATCTAGCTTAACCAAAATTTCTCAATAAAATTTACAGAAGATTTCCATGTAAAATAGAACAATAGAATGCATGCAATTCAATCATACAATGAGAAAAAATAATCTTCAACATTTATTATTAATATAAATTAGGGTTTTACATGCTGAAATAACAAAATCGTTGATATAGTTGAGATAGAACTAGCCTCAAGGATCTACTCCAATGTTGCACAAACCCTCCACCAAAACTGAACTGAATTATTGCTGCTAAACTCTCATGTGAATTATGGATGAATTCACCAATGCGAGATGGGTACTCACCCAATCTCATTAAATCGCTCTAGCGTCATGGGGCTACCAAGGAAGTAGAGAACCAGGTTCCCAACCTCTCATACAAGAAGAAATATTAATTCTAAGATTTACCCTAATGATCTCCTCCTTCTCTTTTTATAAATCCGAGGGACCTCTAGAACCTCTTATTTTATTATTATTTTAATCATGGAGCACTTTTCCTTCTTTTTATTAAAATATTATGTTTAATGTAGGAAAAATGGTAAATTGGCCACCATACCCGTGAAACCCACTTCTCGTCATCCCATCCTGTATATTTTCTTGTTCTAGTGCCAACGAACTATTACAGTGAGGTGCTCCATCAATTAATCCTCCCTGAATGCCACCTCGAGCATAATTAATTAAGTTAAGCCCCATATTAATGCATTTTTTTTTAAATTTGTCGGAATGCAACGGAACAAGAGACAAATTGTGCGGGTGATGGAATATTCCAAGCCAATACCATCAAATCCCATACAAACTCCTCAAAACTCCCTTGAAACCCTGATGACATAAACCTGCTCCCATGATCTGGCCATCCCGTGCTCTGGAAATTAACCATAGATGTACTATGAAAGAGAATGAAAATGGAGATATGACACATGTTTACTTTCCTACAAGTAGCTTTAGTTGCTTTACTTCTAAATTTTTAGAACATTTCCAAGATTGTGAACTACATATACTCCATTTGCAAAATAATCATTGATGGTACAACTACGAAACAAACCATGAAAGTTAAAAGTATGATCTGCATATATAGTGCGTGATAACTTGCAAGTTCCATACGAGCCTTGAGTTAACAATTAAATGCATAATATGGTGGTTGTCTTTTTCAAGAATTAGGAGGGTAATTAAAAGACCCATTAATATTATTATTAACTATAAATCACCTTAAAATCTCAAAGTAAAATTTAGACTTAAGAAAAATAAGAAAAACAACATTTAAACTTATAAAAAATGTTTATATTTAATTAATTTAAATTTGATAAATTGATACAAATGGATTCCTATACTCTTGTTTTGTTGTTGGTACTAACCAGAGAGATTATCCTATACTAGTGTTGTTGGTACTAGCAAGAGAGATTATCCTATACTAGTTCCTCATTTTACAGAAAGAAATTAAAAATCAAGAAATCATGTAGCTTTCTTAGAAAATTTGTAATCTAGGGTAATAATGGTGAAGAGAGAAACATAGTGCTTCAAATATTTTTATGAGAAAGTTATTGTTAGAAACATATAGCTTTCTTAGAAAATATGTAATCTAGGGTAATAATGGTGAAGAGAGAAACATAGTGCTTCAAATATTTTTGTGAGAAAGTTATTGTTAGAAACATACTTTAGTGGTTTATGCATGCCACATAGTTCTATAAGTGAGGCTTAAGGTGGCTTATAGCATGATGTAAATGGACATGAATGATATGAATGGTTATAAGTATAGTGAGCTATGAATGTCTTCAGTCATGGTTGGACCTCGTAGGGTTCATTTTCTTGTGTAACAATTTTTTATCTTGCTAAAAGTAACAAACGTTTTGATATGATAATAGTTGTTGTGTTCCCAACAATGACCTAGGTCTTTAATAATAGTACATCATTCTTGTAAAATTATGGCCCTTCACTCAAGGATGGATTTGTAAAATGAAAGCCTATGACTTCAAGGAAAACCCTCTAAGTACAACCATATGATCTATTGAAATATAATTTTTGACTCACACAATTTGTATTATTGTTTTATTTCTTTAATGGTTTATTATATAGTTATAAGTGAAGGAAATCATGTATCATGCTTTAGGTCATGCATGTTTAGATCTTTTTATTTAATGGCGTACAAATGTATGCATGTTTAGATTTTCTAATTGTGTATTCTTTTCTTTATGGTGCATTAATGAGTTTAATTGATCAAAGATCATAAATAAACATTTTGTTATTCTTAATGTGTTTGCCTAGCTATTATGCAAAAATAATGAAAGTATTCATTATAGATAAATGGAAGATATAGCACCTCATCCCTAAGTAAGGGAAACATTTGCATTTCATAGTAGTATCATAGTTATTGGTTGAGCTATGCAGCCTCATAAATGGTCCAAACTATGTAGAGAAGAGGAATATGTTACTTTAGAGAATTAATAAGTAAAGATTTTTTCTTTTTGAGGTTGTATGTCATATATTTGTCATTGTAGAACTTTGGAAAACAAAATAAATATTGTTGTCTCTATATAGATATACTCACGGATATATAAAATTTGACCATTTGAAGAAAGTAGTCCCATAATTATAGGAGGATAAAAATTGACAAACATCCAAAAAAATAAATTGATGTAATTATTTTGGATCCATCACATTGAGCAATTTTGGGTCGATGTTTCGAACTAGCTAGTGTGATTCATCCTTAGGATACTGAACCATGCAATGTGGGAAGCTAACATTACCTAGTTCTCAATGAAAGGTGTCTCCACAAAATTTCAATAGTAAAACCTTAACCATGAAGTGATGTCCTGAGTAATATCTAGTGAAATCCCTATTAGGGTTCTAGTAAATGTGTCATGGCATGAAATCCTAATCAACAAAAACTCATCTAGGCATCAACCATGGCATCAACATGATTCTAAAAACTAAGTTGAAAATTATGCTTGAGTCCCATGTTATCAGGGAAAGAGGCATCAAAGTTTTGGACATAAGCCTTAATCTCAAAAAGTCAATGGTAGAAAACTCAACAGCAAAATTTGGTTTAGTCATGAATCATTAGAAAAAAGGCATTGTGCAGGCTTGGAGGGAACATCCGTAGGATTTTGGACATTTTGAGATCCAAAAAATGGCCAAAGTAGAACTCTACTTCTGATGATCATTAAATTGATTTTTATCATGACCCTTAACCTCTAATATGGATATTATATCATCCATAGAAACGTATATAATTGCATCCATTTTTTGAATGATAAAAATTCTAACTTGACATCCAAATTAATGGACATTTTTTTCTCATACGAAAATAACTAACCCTTTTTATTAAGATATAAGAAAGAGTTACATATTTAACACCCTAGCATTACTTGGATAATATATAACAAGACAAAGCTAAGATAGTTCATTATCTTAAAATTTTCTACTAGAACTCAAATCCCTTAGATTCATAAAAACACAAATTTTCTATTACTATAGAAGAAAGAGTTACAAATTTAACACCCCATCTATACTTGGATAATACAACTAGGAAAAACTAAGAGAGTTCATTATCTTACTATGTTTTAGTAGATCTCGATTCCCTTGGATTCACATGATCAACTATATGTTGAAAGGATTCCTTTTGAAGTTGTCTAGTTGTTTATTTTTCTTAGTTGTATTACTACTAGCCTCTACAATGGCCTAAACCCTTTAACATTAATGGGAACATGAATTTTAAATTATTTGAAAATTAATGGCCTCCTTCTCGAATATGAGCACCATTAAGTAAAGTCTTATTTTTTCCTTTTGCTTCTTGACTTCAATAGATCTCCTTTATTAATCTCCTCAAAAGTGAAATATTTGGTAGGAAATTTGTCATAGCCCACTTTACATTAGAAACCTATTTTACAAATATCATGTTTCCCAAAGATTATTTTTCTTCTTAAAGTGTGAAAATTGTCAAACAAACAACTTTGATTCACATGGAAATTAGCTAGGAGTTCCATTTCAAGTGCAAAGTCGATGGTTATAAAGATTTTACAAAGGAGAATATTGATATAGATATTTCTTGCTTAGATATAAAGTAGATTATATTTTGAAGCATGTACAAATTAGCTCCAACCCAACTTTGCAATTTTGAAGTGCAAAGCTAGTCAAATACCTAACTTTTCAAGGATGTAACAAATTGTAGAAACACTCATTATTAGCAAGCTTACTCATTAGAAATCATTTTCAAATGAAACTCACACTTAGATAATAGAACACCATAGATTCTTTATATTTTGGTTTCTAACTAGAGATAAGAGTAGAACAAAGACTCAAGATTATTTTGATGAAGGGTATGCATATTCTTGGAATGCTTAAAACTTTACAAGAAGAAGGCAATATTGAGGCATGACTCACTAGGGAAGAGCACAATCAAACACTCACAATGAAAAATAGGACCCAATCCAAGGAGAGGAATCAAAAGAGACCATAAGGGCTCTATGGGACCATATTCGTGGTGATAGGGTGGACAAGGATCATGTACTCCTTATCCGAGGAGAGCAATAATTGATAAAAACTACATTATGTATATTCTCTTTAACGTTGAGAGGAAAATTATGCACGTGAGAGGAGGAATATGCTACTCCAGTAGAAGATTAGAGAGGAGTTCCATTTTCCTTAATGGAATCATTATCAATATGATCCTCCTCCACTAATTGAATTTCCTCCTCCAACTCAAGAATGGGAATTATTTCTAAGAGAAGGGAGGACAAGAGAAAGAGATACATCTTGGAGAAATAATCCTACATAGAAAAGGCATTGGTGTTTAAAGAGAATAACACTAGACAAGGGGATGAGGTATGTGTGTTGATACAACAACATCATGCATAGAAGCAAGTGAATTTGCACAACCAAGAACAAATGAGAGGAATATACAAATGCAAATAGAAGAGAAGAAGCATAAAATAACTATGCATGTTCTAGAAAAGTAGGCAATAAATGAGCAAAGTAATGGTCAATTGAGAGTGATGCACATGACAAGGGTTTGGCACCAAAAAGGTTGTGTACAAAGCTACAAGACACATATAAGATGGCATGTCAAGCAAGAAGAGTAAGGAAGTTAAAGAGATACATAAAAGTGTAGGGAAGTCAAACAAATAGGTATATAACCATTCAGAAATATATCATTTCCAATGATAGGAACATGTGCCAAGGGTAATTTGTGAAGGAGTTCTTTATATTTATGAAAAACTTAAAATAAATAAAGTTGGATACTAAGAAAAATAAGAACAACAATATTTTAGAGATATTTAGAAGGATAACAAGATGAAATTGAGTGAGAATAAGAATGAAGGTAGAAGAAGAGGATTGATATGAACAAGTGGATAGAGGATAATGTTACAAAGGAGAAGACAATGGAAACCATAAGAGTTGTAGAGGCCCAAAGAAAGTGTGAAGAGCATTGAAGCACAAAAATGTTTGTATTGAAAAATCATTGATATAATGAGAATAAATAGACTAGTTTCTCATATTCTTTTTTATAAATGACTTTGTAAATGTTGTTTTGTTCCTTCTTTCATTTTACATGCATGTGTTAAGTTAAGAAAAATAGGTTTGTAGAGAACATGTGTTTGACCCAATCGATGCCAAGTGAATTTCATCCACCCCATCAATAATAACTTCCAATTATATTGCTAACTACTTTGCACAAAACTCATCTTAATCATTGTATCTACTTTCTTTGGCAACAATCTCCATATGATTTAAACCTACAACTTATCTCTAAAAGAAGTTTAGATGTAATGATAAAATTATTGCATATGCTTTGTGTTCTATCTTTCTCTATCTAAGGACTTAACAAAATATTGATAATTCAAAAAGGTAGATATCTATCAAGTTTTAGACCAACGCTATTTAAAGTTTGTAACGTCATTACTATCATAAAACAATATAAAAAAAGACTCAATAAAAAAATGAAATGGAAAAGGCTACATATTAGATTTAGATTTGGAATCAACATTGATGTCGGTTTGGGGGAGTGGGGGAGTGCAGTGGTTCCCCTCCTTTATTGGCCCCAATAATGGCATTGTTAGCTTTTCCCCCATCATTATATTTTCTTAATCCTCTACATTCGCCATTGTGGTCCTTCCTGCCTCTTCCAACTCTTCACTTCCAACTTCAAACCTCCACATATAATCAATTAAATTTTTGTATTTCTAGAAATGATCTAGTTTGTTAAGGATTTTAGTGAATTAGGTACCTTTTATTTCCATTGTTATAGAAACTAAAGTCTTCATGTGCTAATAGAAATTTATTATCTTGAAATATTTGATGCCCTTACTTCTTGAAAATCCTCTATGAAGAACCTATGGAATCATATATTCATTCATTTTATCACTGGATGTGAGATCTCTTTTTCCCTTTACCCTATTTTCAATTTTTTCCACTTCTTGTTTTACCTCTATAGAAAACCTATGGTTACAGGCCTCCAAAACTATCACTATAGAGGACATATTAGAATTTCTCTTCAAGGATCTTGTTCCATATTATAGGTTTCTCTACATTTCCATAGTTTACTCTTATGCAACCCTTGGTTCGTTTTCTCTTGCCAAAAATATTTGTTTCTTTCTATCTTGGGTTGCCACCCTTCCAAACAAATAATTTACAAGCCAAAGTATAAAGAAAATTTTCAAAGAAATAGACCAATATTGGCCATTGTCACACCCCTAGAGCGTTCCTCAAGACAAGGTGCGTTGAGGCCCTATCAGCATGTGGCATTGTTAAGGTTCCTCACAATGGAAGCGACCAAATTATAAGTACTTAGCTCCCAGACTATGCCTCTAACACTTATACTTATTATTCACGTGTTAGATATATAATGCATGCAGAATCTAACATGCAATCTTAACACAAGTATAATGCTCAAAATATAATTAATGGCCACCTCATGTACAAGAGTCCACAATTTCATATCATAATTATGCTAAAATATAATTTCACATTCATACAATATAAGATTGCTCACAAAATGTACACCACATATAAAGAAGGGAAACCTCAGTTCTTCCTAAAATTATATTATAAATATCTTCAAACTACAATATAATGATGAAAACTTACAAAGGTTTAGGCCATTGGCCATCTCCCAAATTTTCAGCAAGAACAACCCCTCGATTTTCCAAAACCCAAGTCCCAAGTGCAAAAGCAAAGCACCCCAACCCATTTCAACATTTCCTTGCATGACTCAAACACAAGGCTCCTTTGCGCAGGCATGTTGGTTGCTCAATATGGTCGGCTATTGTAAACTTGAACTTGACCAACTGTTTATTCCTCCACCAATGCAAATGAATGGTTCTCTTCAAATAAACTCTTCTCTACTATGAGGGTAGAATGAGTCCCATACAACTTGTTCCCTTCGTTTGGACCTGGGATTCGAACAAAGACTTCACACTTGTTATTTATTCATTGAATCTTGCTTCCTATCCATTCTTCATTCTCTTTTGTCTTAAATTTTTTTCATTCCACATGTTGCCCATTCCTCATTCTCTTTTGTCTTAAATTTTGTTCATTCCACATGTTAACCTATACTCAATTATAATTAGTGAAAGGGCACATTGAACAATTGAGTTGATGCTTCATCTCTTGGGTGAATTTCATTCCATTGCAAACTTTGGCAAGAAACCCCAAATTTGTTCAGGATGAGTCGTTCCATCTCATGCACGTTCATTCAGGTGCACTCATTCTGATTTGGGTCAACCCATTCCATATCGTGTGTGTTTGTTCAGATGTTCTCATTCATTCTTGAGTGCTTTTGCTCCACCTAAAGTGCATTCATGCCAACTTGGGCGTCCTCGTTCCACTCCAAATTTGGCATGCTCATGCCGACTCGAGCACCCTCATTCTACTTCTAACTTGAGCACACTTGTGTTGACTCAGGTACCCTCATTCCACTGGGGAACTCTCGGTCCACTCGGACACTCTCAACTTGTTTGGGAGAGTACCCCCAAAATGTCACACAATTGTTGCAAATTGTGTGATGCTCGTCTCGTCTAGTGACTTGACTCATTGAACTCGTGGCACTTGTGGGCACTAAATCATGAAGGCATGAAATCCTCCCACAATTTAAAGATGTTATTGTCCTTGAAAAAAAACCCCTTTGCATTCTAACCACCACCAAAGGTGTTGCATCCTCAAGAAGATTACTCATCAAACTGACATCTCATATCATCGAACAACCTCCCATTTGCATGAATCATGTGAATATTTCTCAACTCCTGACATAGCATTTCTTGTGAATCTTGAATATTACTATAATAATGTCATCTGTTGGATCCCCTCGTGCCATTAGCTAATCAGGTAGTTGATATGATTGTAGCACTAACTCCACAAGAGCTCATGTCACTCAAACAAATTCAAACATGTCACATCCCAATGTCATCTCGAACATATCCACACATACTCATCATCACAAAACTACTCATCGAGAAGTACCTCCATTATGCACTCTACATATCTCCTCGGAATCACCACCCTTAATAGTTGATGATGAGCTCATATCCAAGAGCTCATGGAGAATATAAAGTGTGGTAGTATCGGAGACTACCTCTCCACACTCTGACCCTCCCTATTGAACATGTACCCTACTTGCTCAAATATGCTCTATGGATCCTGGAAATGGCCCTCCTGCTAGTAGAATGAACCCTCCATATCTTTCTACAATATATCTCAATAAAGGGGGATAGGAACCTATCCTACCCTCACTCTCCTCAAGCAATATCTCCAACTTTGGATCCTTAAGCCAACCATTTGACTTTGTTATCTCTATAGACTCCCCAATCTCCCTACTTGTTCATTGATACGAAGGCTCATCATCTTGAACCTCATCCCATACTACAAATGAAATCCTTCTAGCTCCATCATCATGGTGACCCTCAATCAATACAACCTCGTCATCATAAATGTCAATGAAGTCATCAAACTTGGGTGTTGATGTATCAACATCAACCATTTGAGGTCTCTCGATGAGACTTAAAACCCACTTTGTCATGTTAGTCATCATCATCATATGTTGTAGAAGAATAGAATCCACATGATCCAACCTCCTAAGAATCTCGTCATCTACTTGTCTCTCCTCCACACAAATAACTATCATCCTAATACCTCCATTTAATATGGTCCACATAGTCAGAAAACTCATAGGTTGCATTAATGAAAGAATGAAGAATTTCTCCAAGTGTGGAACATGCACATATCTCTTTCCAATTAGAAACTTCTATCCCTATAAAACCTCATAGTCATCCAACTGAATGATGGTGAAGTCAAGCTTCCCACTCCAACATCCAATCTTAAAAAGAACATCTCTAATCATTTCAATAACTCTCTCTACTCTAATGATAGCCTCTACAAGTGTTTGAACATTCTACCTTCTCACCTTTGTATGTGCCCAAGGCTGCAATCCCATCATGAAGTTAAACAACTTGTATCCATCAAATATATCCTTGATATCCAACATGAGACCCAAATACCCACAAATGTAACCCTATATACTACTAGACTGCCTCAAATTCATCAACTTAGTCTTTGCATTCTAGGTTTGATCCCTTGGTCCAAATTGTGTGTACAAACCTTCCTTCATTCCTGCCCATGTAGTGAAGTCATCTTGGATGTGATCCACAATAATCTCCTTTTCCCTAGTCCTCCACCATAACTTTGCCTTCACTATCAAATATATGGTATTTTCCCTGATCTTGTCCTCATCTAGGCATACCCTCAAGTGTCCAAAATATTTCTCTACATCCCGAAAAAATTTCCAATCACCTTAGCACTCCCAATACCATCATACAATTTTGTTTCCTTTGCCTTCATCTTCACTAAAGTACTCTACGCATACCCCCATCTGGCCAAGATACTGCTATACATCCCAACAAAAACTATCAATAACCTTAGCACTCCTAGTTCCATCATACAATTTGTGTTCCTTTTCCTTCATCTTCACTAAAGTATTGGATGAACTCTATCCAACTACTTTCTTCAATACCATGATCATCTCTATAATAGCCTTGGTGAAAATTCCATGTAATAAAAGTAATAAAGGAAAAATAATAACCACGGTTGATGGGAAACTTATTCCAAGCTAAATGTTGGGCAAGACATCCTAATGTGAGTGTTCAATTGGTTATTAATGGCTAAGGAAATTGGCAAAGGAAATGGTTAAGGTTTTGGAAAGGAAAAATGGAATTTTTGGCACATTTATTTATGAAAATAATGGAAATTAGGAGAAAATGAAGGTGAAAGGTCACAAGTTGCATGTGAGGAGGAAAATGAAGGAAAATAATGGAAAATGAAGAAAATAGAGGCCTAATTGATAAAAAGGCTTCTAAGGATCAGTTTGTAACCTTTTGTCAATTCAATTTTGGAGCTCTCTCATTATCCTCTCTCTCTCTCACTCTTGGACACTTAGAGTTTTCTTGGAGCACTTTGGCATTGGATCAAGAAAGGAAAAGAAGGAAAGAGGAAGCAGAGATCAAGCAAGGAAGAGCATGATCAAGCAGTTACAACAATATTCTTTGCAAGTATTGATTTGCATGTGTATTTTCCTTGCTATATTTGGCATGCATGGTATTGCATGTGGTTCTTTTGTTGTTATGGCATGGGTTTTTCCAGGTGTGATAGTGTTTTCATCCTAACCTTGTCATTTTCAGATAGCCATGGTGTGATGGGGTTCTCATGTTGTGGTTGAGATGGATTTTCGGATGGATTCGAAGTTGATTGAGGTGGATCTCCGAATGATAGAGCACATGGCCTAGTGGTCCTTGAACCAGACTGTGGATCATGATAAAGCCACTGGCCTAGTGACCCTTGAGCTAGACTATGGGTTGTGTAAACCAAGATTATGTTACCTTGGTGGGCCTAGGAATCCTTACCGATGAATGGCGGGATATACGGTAAAGCCTAGAGGTGGTTTCCCATAATTAGGCATAGGAATCATTGTCGATGAATGGCAGGATATACGGTAAATCCTAGAGGGTGGTGTCTCGGCTTAGGGCCTAGTGATCCTTGGATTAGACTGTGGATTGCGTTAAATCCTGAGAGACTAGGAGATAGGAAAATTCCTCACGGTGTAGGTGGATAAATTTGGTGGCATTCATGCTTGTTCTAGCCTAGCGATCTAGTGGAGATTATGGTAAATCATGTTATTACATGTTTATTATTTTGGCCTAGTGAACCGGGATGGATTACGATAAAGCCTGGTTTCTATTGATGAGGGTGAGGTGGTTTAGCCTCGAGATTCCCTGGTTGGTTCTTTTGGTTTTAGTCCCACATTCATGCTTGGAATATGGCACGGGGGTGAATGGATGAAGAGAGATTTGGCTCAGCCATTCTATGGTGGCTGGAACGTGGTAGTCCCATTTCGGGTTTGGATTTTGCATCATCAAGATGAGTTTATTTCTCTTTGTATTTCTATGAGTATTATACTGGTTTATATGTGGATCATATGGTTTTCATTTCCATTGTATTTATGTTTCTATCATGCTAGTTATATATATGTTTTATGATAGTGGCTATGTATGGTTCTCATCATGATTTTACTTGTAAATGAATGAACAATGTATCTATGAACTAAAAGATGATAATGCAACAAATGGTATGAGAGAACAATGGTCCTTAGCGATGCTCAGCTAAGTATGTGATCCCTTTGCTTAAATCTATTGTTTACACTTGTAGATTACATATTTGTGATGTGTTTGACGAAATTCCTGTCATGGCTAGTAGGGGTCTAGTTAAGGGCTTGTTCAAGTATTTGCTTTTGCATCATTGTTTCCCTATTATCTTACTATTTTGAAGATGTCATTCAATTATGGGCAGTGACCTAGGCTCTGCGCCTAAAAAAGTGGCTCAAATCCCAGGGACGTTGGCACAACACTAAGAAAAATAGTCCTTAGATGTTGGCATGCCTTGTCATGAGAGCATCCAGAGCCTCCTGGATGTTGGCAGACCTATAGCATGGGAGCGTCTAGAGATCAAGTGGTAAAAAAAATTAATGGGACCTAAGGGCTAGCTACCTGAGTGGTTGGGATGGTTCCTAGGAGTCCTATAGCTAATGTGGAAGGTTTATATGTTGTATTTCCGTCGATTCCACTTCCTTAAGGTCACATACGAGGTTGAATCCAATCATAGTAGCCTCTTGTCACATGTTTACCCTGGTTAGACGGTTACTTGGGTAGATGTGGGAGTAGGGTGTTACAGAGTGGTATCAAAGCATGGTTCACCCCTCAGACAGGATGGGCAGTGCCTGTTGGTCATGCATTCATATCGTTTTCACGTGTGTTAATCATCCTTGTGTTCTATGTGTTTGTTGCATATGCATGGTGTCAATCATGGTTGTAGTGATGTCGTCGTGTGAAAGAGGATGTTTTTATTATGAAGCATGTCGTCATGAGTGTATGATTGGTTACATGTTATTTATGCTTGCGTATTGTCAGTATACGTTGGTATGGTTGTTGTTGTCATGCATGAGGTCATGGTATGTGTAGTTTCTATGGTCATGCATTGATGATTGTACTCTAGCTAGACTGATGGTTACATGGTTATGTTCTTATGTACTATATGTATATATGTTGTTGTGATTATGTTTATACATGTATCACGTTGATTTGATGATCTTGTAGATGAGAGATCCTCCCCGAATTATGCTAAGGTACATTGTTTTATTATGATTTGGTTTAGCTGACATAGTGTGCCTTGCTGGAAGAAATATCAAAATGACTAGAAAGATGGTAGACTACAAAGACTCTCCCTATGGATCAGATGAGTAGCATGGTGTTGGGCATTCTTCTTGAGTTGTAAGGTAGACAATAACTTATTCATGTAGATATAGGAGAAACAAGCAGAAGTAAATGCAGTGATACTTTAGAGTTTATCATATTATAGTGATAGGGACCACGTCAAATCAACCATGATCAAGAGGACAAAACTAATGGGGCATTTGGTAGTAGGTATCATGGTGGTTACAAATTAGATAGAGATGACCTTGTTAGAAATGGCAAATTTTTGGATACTTTGGATAGGAGAGGTGATGGATATAGGTACTATTCTAGTTCCGGTTGTGATAGGTATCATGATCGTCATTGTTATCACCCTTACAGGAGGAGTAATAGGGGATACTTGCCAGATGAGTTTAAGAAAGAAAAGCCACCTACTTTTGATGGAGACTTGAAGAAACTAGAAGATGTAGAGGCTTGGATTATTGGGATGAAAAATTTCTTTGAGTTACACGTGTACATAGAAAACATGTAGGATAGAATTGTTATCTTTAGCTTGAAAGGTAAAGTAGACATTTGGTGGGAAGATGTGAAGCGGGTCAGAGACATCAGGACAAATGAATTGACTTGGCACAAGTTCAGAGGCTTTTCAAGAAGAATTACTTGTCAGAAAGGTAACAGTAAGGCCAAAGAATTCTATGTGCTAAAGATGGGATCAATGATAGATGAAGAGTACACAACTAAGTTCATGGAGCTATTGAGGTATGTACCATATCTTAAAGATGAGAATGCTAAAGTTCAATGATTTTTCAGTGGATTTCCATTAACATTTAGAGAGCGGATTGAGTATGATGAGCCTCAATCACTTGAGGAAGTTATTGGGAAATTGAAACATTGCTATGAATGGTCAAAGCGTAAGAATGAATCTCAACAAGGATGGAAAAGGAAAGACAAAGCGAAAGGTAAATTGAAGCCGAAAAGAATAAGTCCTTAGAATGTAGATGAGAAATAAAATGTGGCACCACAAAAGAGGTTCAGTGCAGCTAGATGGGGACATGGGTCACAACAACAACATCATAAAGGTGAGGGTATTGGTTGGTTGGAGCGTTGGACATGCGGCAAGGAGCACCTTAGGAGAGATTGTCCACATAATCAGGGTTGTAGGCCTCAGATATATAGTGTATAGGAGGCACAGACTGTTGGGGATTTTGGTCAGAGTGTTCCTTGTATTTATGCAACATTGGATAACAAATAGTAAATCCATTAGGCATCTATCATTAAGATGGATGACAAGATTTTTGATCAAGTTATTTCTATTTTGATTGACCCTAGATCTAATTATTTCTATTTTAGTCCTTACTTGGTGGATAAGTGTGGTTTGAGTAAGGAATTGCATGTAGAATCTTGGTTAGGTAGTTGGCTAAAGGTACAAAGTAGCAAGTTTATCATTGGGTAAGAGCTTGTGCATTTGATTTGAACGGTATGCCTACCACAACACATTTGAATGTATTATTGTTGGGATCGTAAAGTATGTTGTTGGGCATGGATTGGTTGTACCTCCATAGAACCAAGGTGGATTTCTATGACAAAGCCATTGAGTGTATGGATGATAATGGGGATCCCAGAGTATTATAGGGAAAGAAGAAAGCCACATCAGTTATGATGGTGACTATTATGCAGGCAAAGCGTAGTCCCAGAAAAGGATGTGTGCTATTTGTAATGCAAATTTCTAGTGACAAAGGTAAGGAATTTGAGAATGCAAATGTTTTGAATAGATACCCAGTTCTACAACAGTTTTAGGATGTGTTTCTCGAAGAGATCTCAGAGTTTCCACCTCACAAGGAAGTAGACTTTTTTATTGAGTTAGTGTCAGGGGAAAATCCAATATCAAAAGAACCTTACAGGATGAGCACACTCGAGTTGGTAGAGTTGAAGCTACAGTTGAAGGAAATGTCGGACAAGGGATACATTAGGCCAAGTGTATCACCTTGGGGCGCATTGGTATTGTTTGTAAGAAGAAAGATGGTACTCTCAAATTATGCATTGATTACAAGTAGTTGAAAAAAGTGACCATCAAGAACAGGTACCCATTACCAAGGATTGATGATTTGTTTGATCAGCTAAAGGAAGCAACAATGTCCTCTAAGATTGACTTGAGGTCAGGATACCACTAGGTACGCATAAAAGAAAAAGACATATATAACACTGCATTCCAGACCAAGTATGGGCATTATGATTTTGTTGTAGTTCCATTCGGTTTGAGTAATGCTCCAAATAATTTTATGTGCTTGATGAATAGTGTGTTGCTTCCATATTTGGATAAGTTTGTTATTGTGTTCATTGATGACATATTGGTATATTCTAAAAATGAGGAAGAGCATGCCAAGCATTTAGCAGCATTGTTGAGAGAGCATCAATTATATGCTAAGCTCAATAAGTGTAATTTATTTTAGACTGGGGTACATTACATGGGACATGTTGTCTCCAAGGACGGAATTGTAGTAGATCGAGAAAATATAAGAGCTATCATGGAGTGAGAAACTACAAGGAATGTAGATGAGGTGAGGTCCTTCATGTGATTCGTAGGTTATTACATGAGGTTCATCAAGAACTTCTCACAGTTTCTTATCCTATCACATCATTGCAGAGAAAGGGTAAGAAGTTTGAATGGACAGAGGAGTGCGAGACCAATTTTGAGCAGCTTAAGCAGTTGTTGACGCATGCACCAGTGTTAAAGATTGAAAATCCAGACAAAGAGTTTGTAGTATGTACAAATGTTGGCAAGAAAGGACTTGGTGGAGTCCTTATGCAGGATGGACAGGTGGTATGCTATGAGTCAAGAAAACTAAATGAGAATGAGTGGAAATACCCCACACATGATCTTGAGTTAGCAGCGATCATACATGCATTGAAGATGTGGAGGTGCTATCTTCTAGGATTGATGAGTGATCACAGTGGGTTGCGGTATCTATTTGACGAACTGAATCTGAATGGAAGGTAGGCTTGGTGGTTGGCTATGATCAATGAGTTGAATTTTGAGATCGGATGCATCAAAGGAAAGGAGAACATGGTGGCAGACTCTCTTAGCAAGCGAGTGTAGGTAAATCACTTAGAAGCTATGAGCTCCTATGGGAGAGACTTAAAATATGGGATCTTGCAAGCAGGTCAGCAAGATGTCAGGTATATGGAGATTGTGCACAAGTTGTAGTAGGGTACACGTACAGGTACAAGTGGTAGTACATGCACAGGTATAGGTAGTAGTATAGGTATAGGTAGTGGTATGGGTACACGTACAGATGCACAAGATGTGGATTATTGTCTTACAATGGATGGATTGGTTAGATTTAGAGACATGATATATGTGTAAAGTAGTAGTGAGCTCAATAAGGTGATCTTGAGAGAGTTTCATGCAAAACCATATTCAGATCACCCAGGCTATCAGAAGACATTGACCGCAGTGAAGAAATTTTATTATTGGCGGAATCTAAAAAAGGATGTAACAAAGTTTGTGGCTAGGTGTTTCGATTGTCAGCGTGTGAAGGCAGAGTGTAAACATCCATGTGGACTACTACAATCGATTGTGTTTCCAGAATGGAAATGGGAGGCCATTTCCATGGATTCTATCACAGGTTTTCCAAGGACATTGAGGCAACATAATTCCATCATGGTTGTTGTGGACAGGTTGACAAAGTTTGCACACTTCATTCTAGTGAAGTATACCTACTCAGCTAGTGATGTAGCATAGGTATTAATTTTAGATGTGGTCATATTGCATGGTGTTCTAAAGAAGATTGTGTCAGAAAGGGATTCAAATTTCACTTCCAATTTTTGGAAGGAGTTGTTTGCTAGTTTGGGCACAGAGTTAGCCTTTTGTATAGATTATCATCCATAGACAAATGGATAGAATGAGAGGGTCAACAGGATATTTGAGGACATGTTGATGATGTATGTGATGCATCAACAGTAAAAGTTGGAAGAGTATCTTCCACTGGTAGAGTTCACTTACAAAAACGGGTATCAAGAATCCTTGAGGATGAGTCTATTTGAGGAATTTTATGGGAGAAGTTGCAATACCCCCATCAGTTGGAGTGATCCAGTTAACAAGGTGTTGATTGGATCAGACATGTTGGTGGACATGGAACATGAAATGCAGGCAATCAAGAAGAAGCTAAAGGCATCATAGGATAGGAAGAAGATCTATGCAGTTTAGAACGGGTTGTTCAAGGAGTTCCAAGTTGGGGAACAGGTGTACTTGCACATCAAACCGAAGAAGAGCTCCTTATGGATTGGATCATGTGAAAAGTTGGCACCACAGTTTTGTGGAACCTTCAGTATTATTGAGAGGATTGGGCCAGTAGCCTATCGACTTGCATTTCCTTCGACAGTAAAAGTCCATGATGTTTTCCATGTATCATCACTTAATAAGTATGTTAAATATGTTGATCATGTGATTGACAGGTTTTTATTTTAGGTGGAAACGGATGGAGAATTCCAGTCGGAGCCTTGGTGTATATTGCAGAAAAAGGTGCTCATACTCCAGAATCGTGAAATCGAGCAAGTTAAGGTGCAATGGAAGCACTTTGTGCTCGATGAAGCAACATGGGAGATGGCAGATCAGATGCGGGCTATGTATCCTTCATTGTTTTCCAGTTGAGGCAAAGAAGTTTTGGTATATGTTTTGGTATATGTTTTGGTACATGTTTTGGTGATTTTTGGTATATCTACATATGTATATGGATGTAAATACCGCCATGAACTATGTTATAAAACTCCAATAAGAAGTATGGGTTTCATGTCATTATGATGTTATGTTTCATGTTGGTTTTGTTCTAAGCAGGTTGATAATTGTAAATACTGCAATGAGCTAAGTTATAAAGCTCCATCAATAGTATGTTTTGCTTACAATAGTATTGTGGTTATAGGTGTTGTTGAACATCAAGGATGGTGTTCCCCCAAGGGGGAGGGTTCTATAACAACCTTGGTGAAAATTCCATGTAATAAAAGTAATAAAGGAAAAATAATAACCACAGTTGATGGGACACTTATTCCAAGTTGAATGTTGGGCAAGACATCCTAGTGTGGGGGTTCATTTGGTTATTAATGGATAAGGAAATTGGTAAAGGAAATGGCTAAGACTTTTTAAAGGAAAAATGACATTTTTGGCACATTTATTTATGAAAATAATGGAAATTAGGATAAAAGGAAGGTGAAAAGTCACAGGTTGCATGTGAGGAGGAAAATGAAGGAATATAATGGAAAATGAAGAAAATATAGGCTTAATTGATAAAAAGGCTTTTGAGGATCAGTTTGTAAACTTTTGTCAGTTTAGTTTTGGAGCTCTCTTATTATTCTCTCTCTCTCTCTCTCTCACTCTTGGACACTTAGAGTTTTCTTGGAGCACTTTGGCATTGGATCAAGAAAGGAAAAGAAGGCAAAAGGAAGTAGAGATCAAGTAAGGAAGAGCAGGATCAAGAAGCTACAATAATATTCTTTGCAGGTATTAATTTGCATGTGTATTTTACTTTCTATATTTGGCATGCAAGGTATTGCATGTGGTCCTTTTGTTGTTATGGCATGGGTTTTGCTAGGTGTGACAATATTTTCAGCCTAGCCTTTCCATTTCTAGATAGCAATTGTGTGATGGGGTTCTCATGTTGCATTTGAGCTGGATTACTGGATGGATTCGAAGTTGAGTGAGGTGAATCTCTGAATGATAGAGAACATGGATTCATGGTCCCTCGGACTATGGATCATGGTAAAGCCACTAGCCTAGTGACCCCTGAGATAGACTGTGAGTTGCGGTAAAGCCAGGTTTGTGTTGCCTCAGTGGGCCTAGGAATCCATGTTGGTGAATGATGGGATATATGGTAAAGCCTAGAGGTGGTTGCCCTTGATTAGGCCTAGGAATCCTTTCGAGTGAATGGTAGAATATACGGTAAAGCCTAGAGGGTGGTGTCTCATTTTAGGGCCAAGTGATCCCTAGATCAGACTGTGGATTGTGGTAAAGCCCAAGAGACTAGGAGATATGAAAATTCCTCATGGTGTATGTGGAGAAATCCGGTGGCATCAATGCTTGTTTTTGCCTGTTGATTTGGTGGAGATCATGGTAAAGCCTATTATTACATGTTTATTGTGTTAGCCTAGTGATTTGGGATGGATTATGGTAAAGAATGGTTTCTATTATTTAGCCTCATGATGCCCTGGTTGGTTCTTTTGGTTTGATTCCCACATTCATGCTTGGAATATGGCATGGGGTTGAATGGATGAAGAGAGATTTGGATCAACCATTCTATGGTCAGGTGGAACATGGTAGTCCCATCCTAGGTTTGGATTTTGCATCATCAATATGAGGTTGTTTCTCCTTGTATTTCTATGAGTATTATATTGGTTTATATGTGGATCATATGGTTGTGATTTCCATGGTATTTTTGTTGCTATCATGTTGGTTATATATATATTTTATGACAATGGATATGTATGGCTCTCATTATGTTTTTACTTGTAAATTAATGAACAATGTATCTATGACCTAATAGATGATGATCCAACAAATGGTATGAGAGAACAATGGTCCTTAGTGATTCTCAGATATGTATGAGATCCTTATGCTTAAATCTATTGTTTACACCTATAGATTACATATTTATGATGTGTTTGATGAAACGCCTGTCATGGCTAGTAGGGGTTTGGTTAAGGGTTTGTTCAAGTATTTACATTCTCATCATTGTTTCCCTATTATATTACTGTTTTGAATGTGGCAGTGAATTTTGGGAAGTGACCTGAGCATAGGGCCTAAAAAAGTGGCTCAAATCCCGGGGACACTAGCACAAGATTGAGCAAAATAGTCCTTGCACGTTGGCATGCCTTGTCATGAGAGCGTCTCGAGGTCAAGTGGTCAAAAAATTCATTGGGACCCAGGGGCTAGCTACTTGAGTGGTTGGGATGGTTCCTTGGAGTCATGTAGCTGATGTGGAAGGTTTGTATGTTGTATTTTCGTCGATTCCACTTTCTTAAGGTCACATAAGAGGTTGAATCTAATCATAGTAGCTGTTACACAAAAATATTGTCACCATGATTATTTGCAGTCATTATGGGTCTATCATCACTTGTATTGTCCTCCTAAGCAAGTTTCAGACCTCAACTCTTCAAGTCAAGCTTTGGAAATGAGAGAAAGACATTAAAAATCAATGTAACTCTGGTTCCACACTTTCTCTCACTGTCACCTGCGGTCCCGCACCTTCTGTTTACAAAAACTGCGGACCTGCCCGCTCTGTCCCTAACGGTGTAGGTGAAAACCCCTGTGAAAGTCAAAAGGCGCAAGTTTTATCTTAAAAAACTCACTTTGGGTTAATTCTAGAGGTTTCTAGAAGGAATTTTGATGTGGATTGTTCGCTCTGAGGTGGTTCATGCATCCCAAAAGAGAAGGAGCTAATCCCTTGATGAGAGGAGCTATCCCTTTGAAGGAGGGCTTTATCCCTTTGAAGGAGGACCTAGTAACCTCCCTCCATTGCACTATAAATACATGCATTGGGCTGGTTGCTGAGGAGGTTAGAAGCTGAACATTTTTTAGGGTAAATGCTGGTGAAATCAAGACTTCCTAGTTGAGCTTAAGAGGAGAGATCACATACCTTTTTGGCTTCATTGGGGAGTGAGTGAAACTTGTCAAAGTAGAGGAGACTTCTTGCTGGACCCTGGGAGGAGCTTGTACAACGTTAAGGAAAAGGTTGTAAAGTTCTTCCTCTTTTGAATTAATACAATCAAACTCATTTTTCTCAACAAGTATCTCATGTTATTTGTTTCATGGACTCCTTGAATTTCATGTTAAATATGTTTTATGCAATTGGTTTTTCAGGTGCTATTTAATTTGTTTGCCTTATTTGTGTTTGCAGATTCGCGACAAAGGAGCTCATTTGAATCAAAGGAGCGAGGGCATCCACAAGCTTGCGTTGGACCTAAGGTAGGCCCTAAAAACACTTGTTTGCCATTGTTTATTAAAGCATATTTAGAGAAAGATAGTGTCTAGTTGGTTTGCTTGTCATTAGGTCTTCTTTAGATTCTAGGAAGGTCTATCTTTTCCGCAAGATCGACTTATTCCGTGCGACAGTAGCCTCTCGTCACATGTTTACCCCGGTCGGATGGTTACTTGGGTAGACGTGGGAGGAGGGTATTATAGTCTCTAATTACTCAATGACCACTAACAAAAGATCACTAACATGCGTCTCTAATTTATCCAATCTTCGAACACCAAACTTAACTCTATCAAGAACTTGATGAATCAAATCAATCAAGCTCAAATATTGAGCACCACTACTCTCATCTTGTGAAACATTCCTCTCAAGCTCCATTACTAAATCTACTATGAAATATCCTTAAGGGGACGAGGGTGTACTTTTACTCTAATGCCACATGTCACGTTAGTGACAATGTGGTCAAGAGCACCAAATTGTTATTAATTGCTTCAGCTACCACTACTTCACTTCAACAATCATACGCTCTGATTCCACTTGTCACATCGACATAGTGCTCCTCGAGTCAACACATGTCGAGGCCCTTTAGGTGTGTGGCATAAACGAGGTTCCTCGCCTTGGCTCCCAAAATATGCCTTTATCACTAATACTTCTTATTCACGTGTTAAATATGATATGTGTGTGGAATCTAACATGCAATCTTCACATAGTTATAATTCTCAAACTATAATTAATTTCCACCTCATGTACGAGAGTCCACAATTTCATGTCATCATTATATTATAGTATAATGTCACATCCATACAATATAATACTTCTCACCAACTGTACACCACATATAAAGAAGGGTATCCTCGGTACTTCCTCAAACTTATATTTTAACTATCTCCAAATTACAATAATATGTTGCAAACTTACAAAGGTAATTTCAACAAGAACAACCCCTCAGTTTTCCAAAATCTAAGTTCCAATTACAAAAGCATCCCGTTCCAACCTTTCTTTGCATGACTTGGGCACATGGCTCCTCGACATAGGTGTGTTGGTTGATCATCTCAGCCTAAACTTCTATCAGCCTATTTCTATAACTAGAACTTGACCTTCAGTTCATTCCTCGAACAATGCACACGACTGATTCTATTTATTTGAATCTTCTCTACTATGATGCTAGAGCAAGTCGAATGCAAATTTCTCCCTTCATTCAGATCCGCGGTTCATACATAGACATCACACGTATTATTCATTCATTTTGTCTTGCTTCCTATCCATTCATCATTCTCTTATGTCCTCTATTATGTTCATTCCACATGTTAAATTATACTTGGCCACGGTGAGTGAAGGGGCACGTTGAGTGGTCAAGCCAACGCTTCGCCTCTTGGACTGACATTATTTCTTCACAAACTCAGGAAATAAACCCCAAATTCGGTTGTCCAACTCGTTCCATCTTATGTGCACTAGTTCAAGCGTGCTCGTTCCAATTCAGGTCGACTCGTTCCATCTCAGGTGCATTCATTCGGGCTCACGCGCCCTTGTTCCACTCCAACTTAGGCATGCTTCATGCCAATTTAAACGCCCTCGTTCCTTTCCAACTTGGGCGCACTCGTTTCAACTTTGGGTGCCCTCATTCCACTTGGGCTGCTTTCAGCTTATTTGGGCAAGTACCCCCAAAAAATGTCACAATCGTTGGAAATTGTGCGATAATTATTTATATCTTAAACGAATATATAGATAATAGAAATAAAAATATATTTATATCTATTGAAAAAAGGCACTCAATATATACATTTTATATATAAAAATGAAACATATAATAAATATATATATGTATAATTTGTTTATATATAAAAATGAAATATATATATATAAGTATAATTTGTACAAATCCCATTTACTGGCTCTTGGGAGATCCTACCCTTTCACTGAAGATTTCAATCCTCAGCACCTTGTGGACCACATTTCATAATATTTCATATTGGATCCACATGTCAGACAATTATCAAACAACATGTAGGCCACCTTTCATCAAATTTTCATACTCGACCCACACCAACAATAAGCCCAAATCAAAAATGCCAAATTGAAAAACTAAGTCACAAAAATCGAACCACTGAATCACTGTAAACCAACTGAATCTATTAAGCATAAAACTACTGAATTCAAAATCCAACTAGAACAAATGGACTTCATAATATATACGCGATTATTAATAAGAGAACTTGCGTATACATGCACTAACTCGGCATAAAACCTGTGTATAGATCTCAGATTATTGAGTCATTTAGATAACTGGATCACTGTAACACTGAATCAAGTATTGAAGAAATCATAGATCATTAAACCATACCTAGTCACATTGATCAATATTTCAATCAAACGACACTATTGGATACAAATCATGCTTATTAAGACATCATTGACATACAACAACAAATAGAACAGACATCATCAACTGTCATCATCAAGCAACACTGCAAACCCTGACCAAATTTAGAATATACAAGTGATTTTTATTAATCACACCAACACATATACACTCTTATCATGTGCAACACTCACGTACATATCATAACATATTGAAAAAACATATGTTAGAAGATATACACGACTCAATAGAAGTAGATCTGCGTATTTACACAACTGTTCAGAAGAAAACCAACATAAATATCTTAAAGCACTAAAACATATCTTCGTTGCAACCACAACCCACATGTCACAACCTTCATTTCACACATTCATATCATAGCAGCATTATAGCCATAGATCTATCATTGTTAGCTACAAGCATAAATAGATGAAGCAAGTGTATTCATTAGTCTTTACTACACTTTTAAATTTATTAGATCTGACCCATCTCCTTGCTCCCTAGTGCACACCTTTTTCAGATCAAATCATATATGAATAACTCATTCACTTTCACACTCAACACCTTGATCTCCATCTCCTTATATAGCTTTTTCCTTAGCCAATACCTTAGGTAAATCCTTTGGTAAAGTTAATATTTTTTTAAGAGATCAAATGAACATTGTTGCTCAAATTCTTGTGGGCCAATACCATGGTAATGATCCCTGGTATCCAGATTTCCATGTTTCAGATTGTGTACGCAACTTTTACTCACATGACCTGTGTATGTACGCAACGCTTCTTCACAGGAACCATGTATACTTTCTCAAACTTTAATATTTTCATTCATCTGTAACTGAACTGCCATCATCTATAACATTTGTACCAATCATCTGCTTTAGTTCCACAATTATATTATCACATTGTTGACATCAAGTACATATTTATCAAGCAGGTTTCCATCAAGGACAACACTTTAGCCTTAATTCCAACAATATCCCCGTTTGGACTTGATGGCAACCACTTTGGTGTTTGGAAACCACCTGCAAACACCAATTCTTCTTTCCAAACATTCTCTCCAAACACCAAACTTCTCTCCCCCTTTGACATCGAGGTAAAAGGGTTGAACCAGGTTGAATGAAGTACTTCCCTTGTAGTGCTAATTGTTGTAGGTGTAATCTGCTGAATAGATATCATGAAGTCTACATATTTACCATGCTCCCCTTGATCATACACCGAACCTTCTTAAGATACTCAATATAGTAAAAGACTTTATGCCTCAACCAAATATGAAATTTCCTATCACCAATGGCTCATGATTACGTAAAATACCCAACATATTGGGTTTACATATTGGACCCAAATTTACATCAATATCCCAAAATAATGGAATTACATACGTGACATGACTTGATCCCAATAGCCTATACATGACTGAATTTTACAATAATTTACAACATGGCTCTTTTCCTGACCTTTACGTCAAGAGACATATATGACACTTATAATGAAAAATATGGACCTCAACAATGAGATAGTAGGACCATGAACTATTGGAATGTGCAACAAGACCGTGAACTATCTAATTCTAGCAACCACCATGCACCATATGGGAATCTACAACATAAACATCTGATAGTAGCAGCATGAACATCCTTAACATGTAAGAGAAGACAGTGTAGCATGAATTTCTCCAATATCATCAACATGTGACATTTCTTCCAAGCATCATCAAGCAAATATATAGGATGGTGCAATGAAGCTTTTTCATTAACTCATCCCCTTTTTTAATCAAGGTTAGTACATTCTCTCAATATATAGGAAGAGTCACAATCCTCAAGCAACAATATCCGTCTCTTGAACCACAACACCATATGTAGCATATGCATGCATCAACAACACATGTACAAAGAGTACCTCTAGTCATCATTAATCATTACATAGGATTGGTCAGTAGCATCATCAACTAACATAGTTACATATATTCAAGCTTTAGCAAGGATAGGAAACTATTAATAACTTTACCAAATGAAACTCAAGAAATCATCCATAAGATCACTATATGCAATCCATGCATCATTGGTAATCCATGACATAATGACAACAACATATATATCTTTTCATCAACGAAAGATGCCAACAAACAATGAGTAATTCATGAACCCATCATAAACACCATCATGCAACAAGAAGTTCTCAAGAAACCATAATGTTGATAATGAACTATTGGAAACATAACATATGATCCCCTTGAACCTGTTCCAATTCTTCATCAATTAGCAAATGCATCAAAGAATCATTTCATCAGCAACAATATGAGATTTCACAACAACAACTTATCATGAATCAACATCATTACTAAGCAGCATATGGGCATCATTAACAATTTGCAACAAATCAATATCAGAACCAAGAAGCCAAAAATAACTAATGGAAGCATATGAAAATCTCCCCCTCATTATGTGCCACTTATTTTTCATTATTGATCAGCATACATGATTGTCTACATCCAAAACTGTGTATATACGTGATTGTCTTTCATAGGATTCACATACAAAAAGTAAATTGTTGGTGTTTACAACCACAAATCCCCCTAAACATGGCATGCATGTTAGAACAATTAGCAGAGTGAAGACACAAGAATCATTCCTAAATTCTATTTGAGATATTCAAAGGAATCACGTGGAAGAGGGCTGGTAAATAAATATGCAACTTGTTCCTTTGAAGAAATATATTCCAACTTTACCTTTTGTTCAAGCACTTTCTCTCTAATAAAATGGTATTTGGTTGTCATCTCTTTAGTTTTTGAGTGCATGACATGATTTTTAGAGTACTTATGGCACTAGTGTTGTCATAGCTAATAGGTACAGGTTGAAGGCAAGTGACTTGAATGTCCTGCAATGTTTGGATCATCCATAGAATTTGAGTACAACAAGAGGCTACAACAACATATTCTGCTTTAGCAGCTGATAAATCAAGATAACTTTTTTCTTACTGAACCAAGAAACCAAGCGAGGTCCCAAATAGAATGCTCCTCCACTAGTAATTTTGTGGTCATCAACATTACCTACCCAGTTTGCATCTACGTAAGCATGAAGCGCAAAATCTGCATTTTTGGGATACCATAGACCAAAACCTTGAGTGCCTTGTAGATACTTGAATATCCTCTTGACTTATTTGAGATGAGTTTCCCTAGGATTTGCTTGAAATTGTCCAACTATGCCAACTGCATGCATAAAGTCTTGTCTTGTACCAGTAAGATAGATCAAGCTACCAATCATAGATTTGTATTCATATTGAATAACTATAGGAGAGTCATCGTTTTGTCTGAGATTGCACCCTGTTACCATTGGTGTCCATACAGGTTTGCAGCCTTCCATTCCATATTTCGTCATAATCTACATGAGATACTTGGTTTGAGAAAGAAAGATACCTTCTTTAGTTTGATGAGCTTGAAGACCAAGAAAGTATGTTAGCTCACCAAGTAAATACATTTCAAATTCTTGTTGCATAGTTGAAGCAAATCCCTGACTCATAGATTCAACGTTGCTTCCAAATATGGTGTCATCTACATAAAAAACCACTATAAAAAGTTTGTCTTTGTCAAATTTGATATATAAATTTCTACTTATAGATCCTTTCTTGAATCCTTGTTGTTGAAGATACATGTCAAGACGATAATACCATGCACGAGGAGATTGCTTTAACCCATATAATTCCTTCTTAAGTTTGCAAACAATATTTTTATCATTTCCAAGTGTAAATCCTTTGTTGGGTGTGTGTTATATTATTTCCATGACTAATCGCATGCTTGGGGGGATAATAGGGGAGTTTTCGCCTCCTTGTTCATTGCGTCAGGCTTAGCAAGGGGGAGGTAACCCTTGTACAAGCTCCGAGTCAGCGCCCTGAGAATTTTTTTTGGACCTTATATTAGGTGGCGGACCTACCTATGGCTTTGTGCATGGGGTTTACACATGGTTTTGGGCGTGATGGTTTTCTACCCATGGTATTTTGTAGATCTAGTCAAGGGAACTATGGTTATGTTCTAATCCAAGGTTAATGGATTAGGGTTTATAAATTCTTCGACATGTATATATATGTATTGTAACATTGAAAGGAAAATAATGAAAAATCAATCTGGTAGTCCCTTTTTTGGGATCCAAGGGAAAATCTTTGTGTATATTTGTTTTATATTTTATGTTCTCACCGTTGTTTATTTTTGTTTTTTAGAATTCATATGCAGGTAATTTATGTATAGGGTTAAAACATACATCCTTTAGGTTGTTCAATATAAAATTATTCTTCTAGGTCCCCATTTAAAAATGCAGATTTAACATCCATTTGATATACCTTAAAGTTATGAAAGCTGGAAAATTTAAGAAACATTCTTATGGCTTCAATTCTAGCTACAAGTGCAAATGTCTCTTCAAAGTTTATCCCTTCCGGTTGAGCATAGCCTTTTCATACAGTTCTTGCTTTGTTTCGAATTACTTCTCCATTTTCATTCAGTTTGTTCTTAAACACCCATTTTGTCCCAATTACATTTTTGTTATGAGTCCTTGGTACAAGTTCCCATGTACGGTTTTTTCTATTTGATCAAGTTCTTCATGCAGTGCCTTAACCCAACATTAATATTTGCTTGCTTGATTCACATTTTGAGGTTCAATTGTGGGTAGGAAGGCTAATTGGCTAGATGATCCAACAAAAGTATTCTAATTTGTATTCTTGCTTCCTTATCACCTAAAATTTGAGATTCAGAATGATTTTTCTGAACATACCTCGATGGAGTCTTTCCTGACATACCTGTATTTTCATTTCCTTCTTCTAATTCTTATCTTTCTTCTTCTCCTTCAACTTCTTGGATTTTAGTAGGGAGAGGTTCATCATCTAATTGTTCTTCCTTTTTGGTACTTGTGGATGTTTCATCAATCACAACACCTATACTTTCAATAGTCTTTTGGAGCCTTTTATTATAACATTTATATCCTTTACTTTTCGAAGATTATTTAAGAAGGATTACTTCATCATCTCTAGATTCAAATTTTCTAATATTATCATCATTTTTCTTTATGAAACATTTGCTTCCAAGTATTCTAAAGTGTTTGATAGTTGTAGGCCCACCGTACAGAGTTCATATGAAGTTTTATCATTGTTTACTCGAATACGGGCTTTGTTAAGTATATCCATGGATGTATGTACTGCTTCCCCCCAGAAGGTGTGAGGTGTTACTGACTCATCAAGCATGGCACGTGCCATTTGTTGAATTGTTTTGTTCATTCTTTCTACCACTCAATTTTTTTGTGGAGTTTTAGCTATGGAAAATTTCCTTTTGATACCATGTTGGTTAAAAAAGTTGAAAATTTCTTCTGATATAAATTCTCCTCCTCTATCAGATCTAAGATATTTGATTTTTAGTTTCAAATCATTTTCCACCACTGGCTTTAACATTTTAAACTTTTCAAATGTCTCATCTTTATACTTTAGTGAACCAACCCAACACATTCTTATAAATTCATCAATCAATAACATGAAGTGTTGTTCACTAGGAGTATACTTATTTCTCATAGGTCCACATAAATTAGTGTGAACAAGTTCAAGGGGTTTACCTGAAGTGCATTCTTTATCTTTAAACTTAACTCTCGATCGCTTACCAAATTGACATGATTTTCAAATACTATTTTTAGGTGGAGAAATGGTGGGAAAGTCATGAACTGCTCCCATCTTGCTTGATTTGTATAGTTTAGAAAAGTTGAGGTGTTCCAATATTTTGTGCCAAAGCCAACTTTCTTCAGATTTTCTTAAAAAACAATGCTCTTTGCCACTTTCTAGGATATAGACATTGCCTAGAGTTTTGATTCCCTTGATTATGGTCTTACCTGTATCCAAATTTCTTACCACACAATTCTTTGATTTGAAAATAAATTCACGCCCCTTATCACACATTTGACTAACACTTAACAAGATATGTCTTAGCCCATCAACAAATAATACATTCTCAGTATTTACCTTTTCTTTAAAAAACACATATCCTTTTCCTTTAATAGTAGCAGGTGAGTTATTACGAAAAGTCACATTCTTTTCTTTCTTAATTTCATTAAAATAAATAAACTTATCTGTCACCTGTCATATGCTTTGAACACCTACTCTGAATGTACCATCAATTCTCTTGATCCCCTGCATACAATGCTAGACCACAATTTTTAGAGGAAGTAATTTTCTTTTTCCATACCTTGGGAGGTTTTGCCTTCTGTTCATGTTGATAAGATGAATTCATCTTGCTTTTGCATTCAATTTCTTCATGACCAAAGTTATTGCAAATAGAACATTCAACTTCATTTTGAAGAGGGGAGAAATAATTATAAGAAGACTTCTTTGTCATGTTTACATTATGTTGTTTTCTTGCTTCTCTATCCATATTCGTTTTATAAGCAACACAATGAACTATTTTGTGCCCAAATTTGCGACAAGTGAAGCATTGACCATTGATGTAAGAGTACCTGGGAGTATAATACCTTTTTTAGTAGCTTTCCATTTGTTCATGGAAAGGTTGTTTTGCATGATAAATATTTGATCCTTCATTCTTTTGCTGAGCCCTATAGTTATGATGATTGCTTCCTTTTACCACATTGATGTAGCTTTTTGTACCTGTTTCTAAAGATTTCATAGGTTCTAATGTTTCACCATTTTGATTCGAATTGTATCCAAGACCTATCTTGATTAATGGAGAAATGTTTCGCTTTAATGGTTTCTTCTAAAGTTTTATATCCTTTAGCAAATGTGAGATTTAGAGCCTTTGTTTTCTCAAGCTACTTTCTTAGACCCACAATTTCAAGTCCTAAGTTATCGCAGTGCCTTTCCCTTGGACTTTTTTCTTTAAATCTTCTTCAACTAATTTAGCTTCTTCTAAATAGATATTTAGCTAAGTTATTTCTTCAACAAGGGTGTTTTATTTATAGATACTGATTTAATTTTCTTAATTCTTGTTTATAACCCTGAGTCTATGATCTGAAATCACCCCCTAGGTGACCTCATGAAATTAATGAAGGTATTACAGACTCATGTGCTGGTGTGTGTCTATGTTATTTTAGGAAATGGATTGATAAGATTGTAAAATACACATACACTTCAAACAGTAAGAGATCACAATAAGCAAAATATAAACACAACAAAAATTTAATAAGGAGTTCACCCAATCCACCTGGGCTACGTCTCCTGGTCCAGCCTTTAGTGGTGGCCTTTTTATTATGTCTTTAAAATAGAGTTTTACAATAAGGAACTCATCTGAGTCTCACTTAACAGAGAATGATCAGTAAGATGGCACTTGGAATTCCCAAGTCCTTAGAGTTCACAAACTCCCTTACTAAATTTCGACCGCAATTGGTCTTTGTCTGCTCGATGCTACCTTTTCTCTGATGGTCATCTTGGCTTCTCTGTTCTTTGTAATTTTCCTCTCTTTCTATGTCTCTCAGCCTTCGGCTTCTTTTCTGCTTCTCCTTTTTGCCTCACTATTTGGTCATGGCTTTAAAGCCGGTTCGTTCCTCCCGACTGTTCGTTTCTGCTTCCTGGCTCTCTGGATCACCCGCCTCTATCCACTGGAACTCCTTTGCCCTGCGTCACCATCTCTGTGTAACGCTTCGCAGAGAGGTGGCCACCTGTCTCTTTGTGAACTGAGTGTCAGTTCTTCCTGAATGGTTGTTATTTACGTTATCTCCCAGATGCCTGTGAAATAGATCCTTCTGTCGACTCATCCATCAAATCGGACTTCAAATCTTATGCATCGCAATTTATTTCTCCCTCGGGTCCAGTCATCCATCGGGTTGAACCTCTGCTATTGATATGCAGGCCCCAGATCCTATGGTCTTCGCTCATATCGGATGGTTGAGTTGCTCGACCGTTACTGTGTAATGTAAGTGGTTTTTTCTTTCATCCACCGGACATGCGTCACTCGGTGTATGGAATCGCTGGGTCCTCGGCCAAACCCACTTACCGCTCGAAATGCCTCCGATATTCTGTCGGTTTTGAGCGCGGGACCTGCCTTGTCGGTTTTAGCGCTTTCCCACGGTTTTCCAATTTTCTTTGTGACTGAGCACTCGGGGCTTTTCCTTCACGAGGTGTTTTCCCCAGCGATACGTGATTAATGCTTTGCTGCTAATCACATATCACAAATAGCCTCCATTTTTGGATCTGAGCTTCCTAATTTCCATTTTTGTGACATGCATAGTCCCCATGGGCTAATGGTCAACGCACTTTGATCGAAGGTCCTTGTTGTTCCGTGTTGGCTGCAAATTGCCATTATTCAGAGGTTATTTTTGATAGCTATAAGATTTCTTGAATTCTATCATTCATTCTGAACAATCATGGAATTGTTTGAAGATCCAATTTGGATCACGACCTTCCCACTGAAAAATCTTTTGGACCACCAAAAGTTGGTTTTCAAGCATTGACTAAGTGAGGATACAAATTTCTCACCTGTCCAATCTCTATCCATTTTGCACTACTTGGCTTTGAACCCTTGAGTCCAATTCTGAGGTACTCAACATCTCCTCTGCATGTCATTCTCACGTTCCTGTCCAGAACTGTGTCTTGCTGCAATTCATTAAGATATTTAGGTAATAGGTCATCAATAGAAGGCAATTGACTCCTCTCTTCAGGATCTTCAGTAAACGAAGGTTCAAATAGTCTCAAGCTGTCTGCATTAACGACTGAGTAGATGCGCATGTAAGCTGGTAAATCAAGGTGAAATGCATTCTCACCAATTTTCTCAAGGATCTTGAAAGGTCCATACCTTATTGGTTTTAGCTTTTTACCTTCACCTTGCATCCTGTCTTTGCTGATATACAGCTAGACTTGATCACCAACTTGGAAACTATGCTCCATCTGATGCTTGTCATGCCTTACCTTGTATTTGGCTTGGCTCTTTTCCAGCTGTTCCTGTACTGCCTGATGGATCTCTTGGATTTGTTCAATGAACCTAGTTGCCTTGTCCACATCACTGTGTCCATCAACTGTTGTGTCCTTACCAAAGACAAATCCAAGGGAGACATTGGTGTGAAACCAAAATATGTCTTAAAAGGGGATCTCTATGTGGAAGAATGTTTGGCTCGGTTGATCCGGATTTAAACAGGAACGCAACAAATTACAGAGATAACCATATACACAAAGATGCAGCGGAAATAATACTTCATTTCATTAATGGAAAATATTGAAATATGCTTACAACCAGAAATGGAAATAAACCAGCTAGGGCGATGGTAGCTTATCTCTGAGAAGAGATGTGATGGCTACATGCCTCTGAACTGTCTTACAATGAGGCTCAAAGGCCTATTTATTGTTGAGAAACAGTGGAAAAACCCTTAACATTCCAAAACCTAACCCTAGAAGATGAAACACCAAACTATGGGCCCCGTTTGGGGTAAGTTGGTACATCAACTTCCCGGGGTCGTAACTTTGGCATACGATCTCCGTTTGACGCATACAATAGCTCGTTAGAAAGATCTATCCGAGCACTATCATTGTTGGAACGGGCAACATCGGTCCATTCCATGGACCCATGTTGCCCTCGGATTCCCCAAAAAACGTCGTTTAGGGCCTCAAAACGGCTCTGGAAGTTCAGGACCCGAAAAACTGCTAAAAATAGTAAGTTGTGCTACAATTAAGGAAACTGAAAATGCTGAGAAGAACAATGGTGGGGGTCCAGGTGGACTTGGCAGGTGGCCACCAATATCCACCTGGATCATTCCTCCCCCCTTAGGAAGCAATGGTCCCCATTGCGTTGAGCTCCTCCATGAGATGAGGAAACTTTTGCTGAACTTGTTCCCTGGTGAGCCACTTGCCCTGCTGAAGGAGTTGGCCTGCTTTGACAACTCGATACAGTTGGATATTCTGTTGGTGAGTGTTCTTGATCTGTGTGTCCATGATCCGATCAGCTGCAGCTTGTTCCATGCAATCTGGATTTAATTCTGTGGGTTTGAGCTGTTCTGCAATGTCGGATGTGTCTAGCAATGGTGGAAAGTATGGCCAAAGGCGGCCCACATTGAACACTGGGTGCAGGCCAAGGAATGGGGGAATGCTGAGCTCAAATACATTGTCTCCCATAGCCTTAGTAATGGTGTAAGGACCATATCGGAGTGGTCTCAATTTCCGATAGGCTCCAGTAAGGCGTTCCTTTTGCAAATGCAACCAGACTTTGTCGCCCACCTGAAACTTGTGTGGCACCCGATGTTGATCATGTCGCTGCTTGTACTTGGCATTTGATTTCTCAAGAATGTCATGGACCTGCTGGAGAATGTGTTGGATGCGCTCAATCAAGCTGGTGGCCTTATCTGTTTCGGACTGGACATGAGCTGAATTTATGTGAGTAGCTGCAAGTGGCATGGCCACATCAATGGGGCATAGTGGCTGGAATCCCAAACCCACCTAAAAAGGGATATGGCCAGTGGAGCTGTGAAGAGCTCGGTTGTAGCTGTACTGAACATAGGGGAGGCTCTCGTCCCATGTGCGTGGATGCTTTGAGTTATACATGCGCAGAATGTGCACAATCATCCTATTGACAACCTCTATTTGGCCATCAGTTTGAGGATGGAAGGCTGTGGACTTCGTGAGTTTGGTGTCCAGCATTGACCAGAGACTGGACCAAAATGTGCTGAGAAACCGACTGTCCCGATCTGAGACGATAGACTGTGGGATCCCAAAGTGCACCCACACTCGTTCAAAGAAGAGTTTAGCAGTGGCTTCTGCTGTGATATTTTTCTTGCAGGCCACCATAATGGCCATCTTCGAGAACCTGTCGACGACCATGTCAGGCGGAAAGAGTCGATTGTGCAGACACAACCAACCTCCCTAGGAGCCTAAGACTCTCTAGTGACAAACAAGACAAACAAGAGCAATCCTTCTCTAAACATGCATTTACTGTACGAGAAATCAAGTGTTTAGATCCTACCTATAATCCAACGCTGTTGTAGCAGTCCAGCTCCGCTGATCTGGATGAGCTCCTCCTTCACTTTGAAACCTGCATACACTAACAATCAAACGATTAAATAGCACTTGATAATCTCATAGAATAAAACATATTTAACACATAGACCAAGGAGTACATGAAACAACTCATAAATAACAAGTTATTGAGAAGAATGGACTCATTTGCATTAATAGGTAACAAAAGGAACAAATACAACTTGAGCCTTGGTGTTGTGCAAGTCCCTCCCAGGGTCCATCAAGAGTTCTCCTTTACTTTGACAAAGCTCACCCACTTCCAAATAGAACAAGCAAAGATGGCAATCTCTCCTCACAAGCTTCTAAATGGGAGTCCTAATTCCTGCAACATTTACCCTTAGAAATGTATAGCTTTCAACCTCTTCTCCTTCTGGCCCAATGCCTGTATTTATAGTGCTCAAGAGGAAGTTAATCAGGTCCACCATCAATGGGATAATCCCCTCTTTGGATGGGATAGCTCCCCTATTGATGGGATAAGTTCCTCTTTGGTAGGAGTGCATGAACCATCTGGATGCGCTCAATACACGTCGAACAACCTTCTAGAATGCTCTAGAAATGACCACAAGTGCCTTTTTAAAGATGAAACTTGCGCATTTTAACCTTTACATGGGGACGCACCTGCCCCTTTACATACAGAGCGTCCAAAGACGCAGCTTTTGTGAACATTGGGTGCGTACCCGCAGGTAAGGTTGAGAGAACCTGCGTCCCCAGAGATAAATACATTTAGAAAGACTTTCTCTCTTTTTTGGAGTTTGACATGGAGAGCAGAGGCATAAGACTTGCCTAAGAGGGTAGCATGACTGTTGATAGAGCCATATTAACTGTAAATAGTCATGGTGACATTTTTTAGTGTAACAGATTTCCCCCTAAAGTGCGAAGCCTGAAATAGATTAGGGTTTTGTATTATCTAGGAAGGGTGAAGCGCTTTATCATTTCAAGGATTATCTCGTGGAGAGCCTGGTCAGAACCTGCAATTTTCAACACAAAATACATGTATAAGATTATATCATCATTGAGGTAGGCATTCCCATACTCAGATTAAAACTTTAACTAACAGACTAACTACTCTGATACAGGAATGATCTTGCAGTACATCATAATCATAGACTTTTGTAGACACAGTATGGGCGCAGCCATCTGTTTATGATTAGTCTACTTAGATAATGAATACAAAACTCCTCGCAGCCTGGATGGTGGAAACTAGATCCAGGGTCTTCATTTCTACTTCTCGAATTGGTACGATTCTAGCCATGCGAATAAATGAGTCGATGTCGAACATGGTAGAAACCACTTGATTACTAGTCGATGATGTAAACTGTTAACAAGTGTGAGAGAGACCACCAGTAATGTCAATGGTTCCCAAAGTACCCAGTACAATCCATGAGATGTGAATGAATGAGTTGATGTCGAACATTTCACGGAATCCTTTGATCGAAAGTCAATGATGTAAACTGACGTCAAAGGCGAGAAACCTGCCATTGATGCATGCAGACTTCAAGGTACTGACGATTTCTAAGTCATCTCTCTAGATAATGTGCTGATGTCGATAGAAAGCGACCCGTTGCAGGCAAGCCCGCAACACGAAATCATTGTTCAAGTTGAAGAAATGTTGCTGTAAGGACTGACTCAAGGATGGTCAAATGGATGACAAGTATTTTGCAGATGAAAGTTTTGCTTGCAGACCTCTTGAACACATAACGACACGACAGATGGCTTGGTGCTGAATAACTCAAAGTTAATCCCTGGAACCCGGCTGAAGACTTTCAAAGTGGTTTGATCAACTGTGAGGTAAAGGATTTCCCAACCCAGGTGAATGAAAAGTGTCGTGTTCAAGAGTGGTAATAAAGTTTCTTCTGAGACAAAGGATAACAAATAGGCTCATTCTTCTCTCTTTTCCCCCACCATTTCTGGCAAGTACCTCTTTATTTTTGACAAGCTTGAGGAGGATAACATATGCTTGATTATAAGCTCATCCTTCGGATGAGTCCAACCTAGTTTTGATTCGAACCCTAGGAAGGAGCGGTTCGTTCCTGTTTGTAATTGAACAGGTCCTTTACTGTGAAATTTTAACGAGTCCAGTATAGGAGAAACTCGGCGTTTTTCAATTTTAGAGAGTCTGAAAAACTTAAGAAGACTCCAAGTTGAACTTTTTCGTAAAGTTGTGTCTCCCAAGCCCGAAAAAGTATAAAATAATACTTGAGAGAACCGCTTAGTCTTGCGACCAAGGAGTACTTTCATGATTAGTGTCTTTGATCTGAAAAGTAAAAAGCGGTCAAGGACACGTCATTTTATTTCCATATCGAGTTTGAAACGACAAAAACCCGGCAATCTTTTCCTGATTTTACGGTCAGAAAAGAGCTATAAGGGGACCGTCTTTTAATTTCGTTTTAACGAGTGTAAAAGAAACGCTCGGTGATCTTTTCATATTTTAAGAGTTTGAAAAGGGCTTAAAAGAGAACTCCAAGGTTTCACTTTTTCGTAAGTTTTAACGAGTTCGAAAAAGGGATAAAAATGTACTCATGGTTTTCATTTTTTCGTAAGTTTTAACGAGTTCGAAAAAATGATAAAAATGTACTCATATGGCCGACTTTCAATTTAATTTACGAGCAGGAAAAGACGGAAAGAACTCGGCATTTTCATTTGTTTTACGAGAATGAAAGATAGCAAAATAATCTCGAGATTTTCATGAGTTTAACGAGTCTTGAAAATAACTGAAATTGACTCGAGATAGGTTTCATTTTTACAAAAGCTTGAAACAGAGAAAATCTATGCTTCGAAGTAGTTTCATTTTTGCACAAGCTTGAAACAGAGAGAAAACTGTGCTTGATGCCCCCTAAGCATAACTGCTAGAGCGCATGCCCCCCAGCTTCATTTCATTCAACTAGGTGGGTGAAATGAAGGTTGAGTTACGAGATCATTTGTAAGACTCGACCTAAGACTATAAGAAAATTATGCAAAAACTGAAATAACTAACCTAAAAACTTAACATTTAAGATCTAGTCAAACTCTCGACTCAAGCAGAGGAGGATTTGTTTCATTTTTTAACGAGCTTGACACAGGAAAAGAACTATGCTCGGATTCAGTTTCATGTTTACGCAAGCTTGAAACGAAAAACTATGCTTGTTGCATGCCCCCAGCATAATGATGCAAAACGAGGGACATGCCCCCAAGCTTCATTGCATTCAATGAGGTGGATGGAATGAAGCTTTACTTTCGAAATCTTGGGAGTTGTTTCATTTTTTAGTGAGGTTGACACAGGGAAAGAACTATCCTCAAAACCCTTGCTTCATTTTTTAAACGAGCTTGACACAAGATAAGGAACTATGCTCATAGCTACTCTCTACAATCTACCTAACAAAAACTCTACTCTAAAAACCTTGATTCATTTTTTAACGAGCTTGACACAAGACAAGGAACTATGCTCTAAAATCCTTGATTCATTTTTTAATGAGCTTGACACAAGACAAGGAACTATGCTCATGACTCCTTGTTTCTTTTTTTAACGAGCTTGACACAAGACAAGGAACTATGCTCTAAAATCCTTGTTTCATTTTTTTAATGAGCTTGACACAAGACAAGAAACTATGCTCATAACTACTCTTTACAATCTACCTACTTAACCTACCCTTGTTTCATATTTTAACGAGCTTGACACAAGACAAGGAACTATGCTCAAAAAGTTCGCATGCCCCCACTATAATGATGCAAAGCGAGGTACATGCCCCCCAGGCTTCATTGCATTCAACCAAATGGATGGAATGAAGGTTTACTTTCAATATTTAACTTGAAAAGGGAGTTGTTTCATTTTTAAGGAGGTTGACACAAGAAAAGAACTATCATCATACTTGATTCATTTTTTAACGAGGTTGACTCAGTAACAGGAACTATCCTCATACTTGATTCATTTTTTAACGAGGTTGACTCAGTAACAGGAACTATCCTCAAAACCCTACTTTCTACAATCTACCTACATATCCTAAAATCTAGCTGATTCATTTTTTAATGAGGTTGACTCAGTAAAAGAACTATCCTCATGCTAGCCTGTTTCATTTTTTAACGAGGTTGATACAAGAAAAAATATCCTCGTACACACTGATTCATTGTTTAACGAGGTTGACATAGTAAAAGGAACTTTCCTCACTACATCCAGTTTCATTTTTTAATGAGGTTGAGACGGGAACAAACTATCCTCACGGACACCTGTTACATTTTTTAACGAGGTTGACACAGGAAAATGAACTGTCCTCGCAACTCCTTGTTTCATTTTTTAATGAGCTTGACACAAGACAAGGAACTATGCTCATGACTTCCAGTTTCATTTTTTAATGAGGTTGAGACTAGAAGAAACTATCCTCACGGACACCTGTTACATTTTTTAACGAGGTTGACACAGGAAAATGAACTGTCCTCGCAACTCCTTGTTTCATTTTTTAATGAGCTTGACACAAGACAAGGAACTATGCTCATGACTTCCAGTTTCATTTTTTAATGAGGTTGAGACTAGAAGAAACTATCCTCACGCCTGATTCATTTTTTAACGAGGTTGACTCAGTAACAGGAACTATCCTCACACCATCCAATTTCATTTTTTAACGAGGTTGAGAGAGGAACAAACTATCCTCGTACTATTGATCATGGCTTCCAACTGGAAGAAAGACATGTCAATGGACACACCTTGATCATGGCTTCCAAAAGATCTTCATCAGAAGGAAGAATACTTCTCTGGAAGGAACACATGTCAAGGGACTCAAAAGGGATAAGAACATCGTGTTCAAGTAATCCCATAGAGTTTTCCATGTCAATTACCAGATCTAAATCAAAGGAAGATGAGCAAACAGTGGGAGGCTCATTTACATCGGTAACTGAAAACATGGGACCGGTTGCCACATAATTAACCCGTGGCAGGGTAGATACCACTTTAGAATCAGGAACATTTAGGGGTGTCATATTATTGGTAGTTGAAACAAGACTAGGGAACGAAAGCTGGTCTACAGTCACAATACTGCCATTGTGAGGGAAAGACATCACGCGAAAGAGTGTCGATACGACAACTTTCATTGCATAAACATAATCTCGCCCAAGGAGTAAATTGAAATCCAAGGGACCTCTAACTACCATAAGATCAATACAGACAGTTTTACCTTCCAAGGTAATAGAAAACTTAGGAAGGATCCCTAAAGGTTCACTAATGGTTCGGTTAAAAGCTTTCAGATTCTGCATAATAGGCGCAAGCTGAGGGGAACCCAAAGCTTTCCAAACAGTTGAGGATAAAATACTAACAGAAGCACCTTCATCTACCTGAGTACGATGTATGTCCCTACCACCAGCCTTAACAATGATTTGGAAAGGGATGGAGGAAGGAAGACGAGGTTCTGTCAGTCTATTCCAATCAAAGGAAAAGACCTCAGTGCTTGGAGGGGGTTCTGTAGAAACAGGTGAAATGCCCCCCGGCATAGAAGAATCTGATGTAACAAGAAGAACCTGAGCGGTATGAAGTTCACTCTCCAAAGGGAAAGTGGGATCGACTCTTTGTGAAATTGAATCGACCACTTGATCAACTAATGGATCATCAACCTGAGTGACATGAGTTTCACTCTCCAATGGGGGAGTGTGATCGATTGTACTTGAATTTAGATCAATCACTCCGTCAGTTGACGGTAGGTCGGGAGAAAGTTTACGGTAACCAGGTGGAAATTCTTGCTGTGGAACAGTAAGGTTTTCCAACAATGTTGAGGCTTCATCCATGTGAGGGCAAATGTGAGTTTGATGACTCCCTTTGCATAACTTACAAGGAAACCTAACTTTACCCTTTTTCCCAGGAACCTGACTATCACTGGTTGATGGATCAACGGAAAGTTGATGAGATTTTTCTGACCATACTTCCAAGACCAGGACAATTGACAAGGAAGTGGTCACCCTTACAAAGCCTGCAAGGGTATTTGGGTTTACGATGCATGTCAGAGTTTTCCTCAACACAACTAACACTTACAGTCGTGGTTGGTTGGTTGACTTCTTTCTTATCCTGCTTCTTCTTCTTCTTCTTCTTCTTCCCTTTCTTCTTCTTCTTAGCTTCCTGGTTACTAGCATCAAGGCTTTTACCAGGCGAAGAGGAAGAAATGGAGGAAGAAAAATTAGGTGAAGAAGGTAAAGGGTCAACAAAAGGTTGGTGATGTTGAGATGGTGAACTCTGTTGAGGTGAAGCATCCGGTTGAGGTGGAACAATTGGAGTATTTTGGGCCAACAAAGTTGAAAATAACCATATTGGTAAACCTATTGTAAATCTAGGTAATGACAAAGTAGCCATATAAGGAGGACCAACATTTCCAAAGTAAGGAAAAGTACTAGGATTCTCATTAGGAGGGGTTCCTAGGTTGATAAATTCTGGAACATTTGCCATTATATTCAACTTCAGTGAATTTTATTAACAATTTAAAACTAAAATTAACAATTCACAATTCACACGTAACAACTAAAATTCACAATTCACACCTATGGTCTCTATAAGTAAAAACAAACAGATTAACACGCGCTATCAAATCTAGGAATCAAACCATACACAAACAGTAACCTTCCGGACCGAAAACACTAGTTGGGGATGAAATCCACCATCGCCGAATTCAGTACAGAAGTGGTGGGCGGAACAGTTACCCTGGAAACCTGCTTAATGAATAGACTGGACCAAGTTCCTCCACTTTAACCGTCTCGAGTGAAGTGAACCCCCCAGAAAATCCAAGTGAGTCTAGCCGACGTCTGCTCCAGGTACAGTGGGATCTTCCCTCCACCGTCACCTTGGGTAGAACCCTAAAGATAATGGTCACTAAGGTTACCAACAACAACAAATGCACCTGGGGGAACAGTCTACACTCCGACAGCACGCAAGGGCAGAGTATCAAGCTCAATCCCCTTGCCGGCTCCTTGACAATAATCCAAGGTTTACCGACAAGTGACCCCTGGCTCCTCGACAATGGTTAATCCGAGGTTTACCGTTTGTAATACGTGTGTGTCTGGCGTCGTTCCGAACGAGGGAGGATTGATCCCCTCACTGGTTCGGACACGAGCTCGTGCTTCTCCTTTAAGATGAGCTTTCCCAGAGTACAAATGAAACAGTTGGATTTATCCTACCACAAGATGAGCTACTTGTTTGGTTTTACTGTCTTGGAGAGTTAATTACTCTCCTACTCCAAGACACTAGCCTAAGCTATGTTGGTGTATCAGAGCCCTAGAAATGTAAAAATTACTAGATGAATTTTAATTAAGCGCTGTGTTATTAAGGCTGTTATTACTCAAATGGGTAAATGGATATGAAACCAATGGTGTTATGACCCGACTCAACTGAATGCAATCAAATATGATAATGTAATCTTTTTAATTCGATGAATCCTAACTAAAGTAAGGAGAGAGTTTCCATTCACTTCCAACAATGCAAAAAATTGATCACTAAGAGAAAATATAACAAATTCTCTAATGCACTAATTTCATCAAGAAAAACTAATGCAAATCAATTCCAAACCTTTTTTTTTATTTTATTTTTGTGTAAATTCAAATCAAAGAAAGCTGATCTAAATCTACAATTGATTTTTCAGAATGTAAACTATGCAACTGTAATCTATGCACAATTCACTTGAAAAGTATGCAAATGTAATCTATGCACATTTTTCATTCATATTCCGAAAAAGGAGAATTCTAATTATGCAAATGTGATCTATGCAAGAGAATTCTCGAACACAAGATGATTCTAATGTGATCTAAGAACCAATCAAGTGCAAATTGAGAAAATTGGGTGAGAGTTCCAAAGATCAAAAATAAAAACACTCAAAGGCGATTAACACTCATACACAATTTAGCCCCCCCCGGCGGATGAGGGGGAAATTTTTTTGCAAAAACAAAAGCAAAAAGATGCAAAATTGTGAAAAGACTGAGACAAACTGCCAAGTAATGACCAAAGGAAATAAAATCAAGAATTTCTCAAAAAGGAGACTCAAAACACCCAATTGATGAAAGCTTAGAGCCGAAATGCCAATGAAACAAGCCTAGGTGAAGATTTATGGCAGGTAACCAGTGGATCTGGGCAGTAAAAACTAAGAGAAAGCAAAATCTAAGAGGAAAAATGTAAAAAAAATGGAAATTTCTTAATTTTTAGCAGGGGATGCAGGCAACCAGTTAAGCCAGGTGCGGGCCCGCTCTGTGCACACAGCAACAGTGCGTCCAGGGACGCACTGTGCAATACTCAGAGAGTGCGTCCTACTGAAAAAACCAAGAAAAACTAAATTGAATCTAACCCTAAGCTAACCCACCCAAAAACAAAGTCACAGAGCCAAAAACCAGAAAAGAAATGACTTTTCTCAAATCGAAGTTGCAGACAAAGGAAAAGACTTTCACATCAATGGAGTCCCCAGTGGAGTCGCCAATTTTTCAGGCGAAAAGAGTCGATTGTGCGGACACAACCAACCTCCCTAGGAGCCTAAGACTCTCTAGTGACAAACAAGACAAACAAGAGCAATCCTTCTCTAAACACGCATTTACTATACGGGAAATCAAGTGTTTAGATCCTACCTATAATCCAACGATGTTGTAGCAGTCTAGCTCTGCTGATCCGGATGAGCTCCTCCTTCACTTTGAAACCTGCATACACTAACAATCAAACGATTAAATAGCACTTGATAATCTCATAGAATAAAACATATTTAACACATAGACCAAGGAGTACATGAAACAACTCATAAATAACAAGTTATTGAGAAGAATGGACTCATTTGCATTAATAGGTAACAAAAAGAACAAATACAACCTGAGCCTTGGTGTTGTGCAAGTCCCTCCTAGGGTCCATCAAGAGTTCTCCTTTACTTTGACAAAGCTCACCCACTTCCAAATAGAACAAGCAAAGATGGCAATCTCTCCTCACAAGCTTCTAAATGGGAGTCCTAATTCCTGCAGCATTTACCCTTAGAAATGTATAGCTTTCAACCTCTTCTCCTTCTGGCCCAATGCCTGTATTTATAGTGCTCAAGAGGAAGTTAATCAGGTCCACCATCAATGGGATAATCCCCTCTTTGGATGGGATAGCTCCCCTATTGATGAGATAAGTTCCTCTTTGGTAGGAGTGCATGAACCATCTGGGTGCGCTCAATACACGTCGAACAACCTTCTAGAATGCTCTAGAAATGACCACAAGTGACTTTTTAAAGATGAAACTTGCGCATTTTAACCTTTACAGGGGAACGCACCTGCCCCTTTACATACAGAGCGTCCAAAGACGCAGCTTTTGTGAACATTGGGTGCGTACCCGCAGGTAAGGTTGAGAGAACCTGCGTCCCCAGAGATAAATACATTTAGAAAGACTTTCTCTCTTTTTTGGAGATTGACATGGAGAGCAGAGGCATAAGACTTGCCTAAGAGGGTAGCATGACTGTTGATAGAGCCATATTAAAACAATGTAAACTTTGAAACGGGAACTGATACTGTTACCCGTTTCGTAGAGATAGCAAAAAAATGACCCGATTTTCAAAAGTGGTGATGCAGAATACACATGTTTTTTTTAGAACATGGTTTTTGGAACTTTAATTTTTTTTCATGTTCAAGAATGAAATCAAGTTTTAGAATGGTATTGATTTTCATGCTGATTTTAAAAAGTGAGTATTCTGCATCACACCCTTTTTTTAAAAGACCTATTTTTTGACTTTTAATTTTCTAGTGTGTGAAATGTAAAAAAATATTTTCGAAATTTGATAGTTTTTGAAGTCGTCATCTTATTCATATTTTCTTGTTCTCTATCTTAATTTTTTTTTTTTTTAGGGGGGTATTTATTGTTTTGCGTTTTTAAATTAGAAAGTCGATAGTTTGAATTTTAGATAATCTACATATTTATACATCCTTAATTAATTTTTCAATCCACATGAAATAATTGTTTATAAAAAACAACATTTTTTAACAATAGACATAAAAATAACCATTTTTAACATAAATATAACAAAAAAACTAAACGTTTTGATAATTTTTTGCTAGAATTAACATGTCAAAATCACAATTTTTATACAAAAATATTAACTAAAAATGGTCAAATAATAGTTTTTTTTATGAATTTCATGTCAAAAAAATAATAATAACAACTTTTTTTTTCAAAAAATAATAATTAACTTAAAAATCAATGTGAAAATCACAGTTGTGCTCTCTCTTTCTTTCACATACCAGATTCTTGATGGAAATTTCACCTTTTGAACTTTTCCAATCTGAGATTAGCTTCTTATCACTTAAAGCACTTGAAATATTTGTAGGCATGAGCTCAGGTGGAGTTCGTTCACCAATGTTTTTTGAAGATACACCTTTAAGACTCTTTGGTCCAGAAAGTTTCAAAGAAATTTTCCTTGATGCCATTTTCCTAAAAAAAACCACATAAATTAGTAAATAAAAAAACATATTAACTTAAATTAACAACAAAAATATACCATAAATTTTTTATTTGTATAATCAGAATCGCCCAGCCACCTCTAACGGGCAGGCGGGTCGATGGGCGAGCGGGAGGTCAGGTGAGGGATAATGAGACTAAGTGCACAATTAGGCAAGTATGGGCGAGCCCCTACCCATGCGCCCCCCACAACCCCCTGACGACTACATTGAAGCCCCGACCCCATTAACTTATTCCTTTCACGAGAGATCTCTTGTCTGGATTCACTACACATTAATAATTAAAGTAACACACCTGATCCAATCTCCGAAAATGATGATGATGACAAATCCCTCGATATGATTACCAAGTTATTGTACTCCCTGCATCCATCAAATCTGTGTTTTCTCTTTGTTTCGCTCGCCAACTCTGTATTTATTCGTGGTCCATCCTTTGCATGCCATGCTAGATGTTTGTTTTCAGCGGAATTTTCTGTTTGAACGAAGCTTCCCCCCCTCCCGGGCCCACCTCCCCTTCCCTCACCCTACCCCCTACCGTCCCCCCACACTCCCGCGCCCCAATCCCCCTACCCCCGCCCCCCCCCCCCAACCCCCCAACCCCTCCCCGCGGCTGCCCCTCGCCACTGTGCCCACCCCCGCAACCCCCGCCCAACTGTACCCTTCACCAGCCCTTACCCACCCCTACCCCCGTGCCCTACCCCGCACCTTCCCCCCACCCGCTCCCCCCTTACACCCTACCCCCGCCCTACCCTTACCCCCCCTACCCCCTACCCCCCCTCCCCACCTTACCCCCTACCCGCGCACCCCCCCCTACCCCCTACACCCCCCAACCCCCTACCCCCCCCACCTTACCCCCTACCCGCGCACGCCCCCTTACCCCCTACCCCCTACCCCCCCCATCCCCTACCGCCTACCCCCCCCGGTCACCCCCGCACACCCCCTACCCCCCTAGTCAAAGTGAAAATTGGCACTTCAAAGATCACATCCAATGTTCTTTCCAACCACCTTCAAGACTGCTCCAAACAATCCTACTTCTATTATCTCTTATTACTAAAGCATGGTTACAAGTGTTTTACTTGTTTTATGTGTATTTTAGTGCCTTTGGCCTCCTAAGTTATGGCATGTATCTCTAACTACTTTTGATTATCTATCATAAGTTGCTAGCAATTTCTTTATAATAAAGAATAGTGAACAAATTTGATCAAAGTGAATCTACTATTACTAAAACATGGTTACAAGTGTTTTATTTGTTTTGTGTGTATTTTAGTGCCTTTGGCCTCCTAAGTTATGGCCTGTATCTCTAACTACTTTTGATTCTTTATCATACATTGCTAGCAATTTCTTTATAATAAAGAATAGTGAACAAATCTGGTCAAAGTGAATCTACTTGTATTTCACAAATAGATGTACTTTTTTTTATGAATGAATAAAACTTTGGTTTAAAAGAATTATATATATATATATATATATATATATATATATATAATAAACATAATTAGTATTCAAAAAATAATCAAAATTTAATGTAAAAACACATAAAAATTTAATTAATACAAAAATTGTAAATTATATATATATATATATATATATATATATATATATATGATTGAATGACTAAAACTCAAAATTTAATGATAAAAAATATAATCTTATTTTAAAATATACTTTAATTAACATGAAAATTGTAAAATTTAAATAATTGGAACAAGACTCTTTAAATTTACACCTTTATTAGCAAAATTAACAAAATTGTTAATTTACCGTAAAAATAAAACTAAAATTCTGTTCAAAAGCAAGCTAGTTTCTCATGTTTTTCCAAAGAAAAGACATCCACATTATATAATATAAAACTATTTCACTTTAAAATTTTAAAATTGCCAACTATATGTAATATAGTTAAAAAATTGAAGTAATTTTTTAGAAATATATTATTAAACATTTTATAATTTAATATTAAAAATTTTCAATATTTATAAACTTTTAAGATAATTTAAGTTTTTTCTTCAAAATTCTCACAAAATATGCTCCTGGGTCGATTCCCGGAATCGAAATTCTGTTCAAAAGCAAGCTAGTTTCTCATGTTTTTCCAAAGAAAAGACATCCACATTATATAATATAAAGCTATTTCACTTTAAAAATTTAAAATTGCCAACTATATGTAATATCGTTAAAAAATTGAAGTAATTTTTTAGAAATATATTATTAAACATTTTATAATTTAATATTAAAAATTTTCAATATTTATAAACTTTTAAGATAATTTAAGTTTTTTCTTCAAAATTCTCACAAAATATGCTCCTGGGTCGATTCCCGGAATCGACGTCGATTCCGGGAATCGACCCAGGAGCATATTTTGTGAGAATTTTGAAGAAAAAACTTAAATTATCTTAAAAGTTTATAAATATTGAAATTTTTTAATATTAAATTATAAAATGTTTAATAATATATTTCTAAAAAATTACTTCAATTTTTTAACGATATTACATATAGTTGGCAATTTTAAATTTTTAAAGTGAAATAGTTTTATATTATATAATGTGGATGTCTTTTGTTTGGAAAAACATGAGAAACTAGCTTGCTTTTGAACAGAATTTTAGTTTTATTTTTACGGTAAATTAACAATTTTGTTAATTTTGCTAATAAGGTGTAAATTTAAAGAGTCTTGTTCCAATTATTTAAATTTTACAATTTTCATGTTAATTAAAGTATATTTTAAAATAAGATTATATTTTTTATCATTAAATTTTGAGTTTTAGTCATTCAATCATATATATATATATATATATATATATATATATATATATATAATTGTAACTACAGAATTTTAGTTTTATTTTTACGGTAAATTAACAATTTTGTTAATTTTGCTAATAAGGTGTAAATTTAAAGAGTCTTGTTCCAATTATTTAAATTTTACAATTTTCATGTTAATTAAAGTATATTTTAAAATAAGATTATATTTTTTATCATTAAATTTTGAGTTTTAGTCATTCAATCATATATATATATATATATAAAATTTACAATTTCTGTATTAATTAAATTTTTATGTTTTTTACATTAAATTTTGATTGTTTTTTGAATACTAATTATGTTTATTTTATATATATATATATATATTTAATTCTTTTAAACCAAAGTTTTATTCATTCATAAAAAAAAAGTACATCTATTTGTGAAATACAAGTAGATTCACTTTGACCAGATTTGTTCACTATTCTTTATTATAAAGAAATTGCTAGCAATGTATGATAAAGAATCAAAAGTAGTTAGAGATACAGACCATAACTTAGGAGGCCAAAGGCACTAAAATACACACAAAACAAATAAAACACTTGTAACCATGTTTTAGTAATAGTAGATTCACTTTGATCAGATTTGTTCACTATTCTTTATTATAAAGAAATTGCTAGCAACTTATGATAGAGAATCAAAAGTAGTTAGAGATACAGGCCATAACTTAGGAGGCCAAAGGCACTAAAATACACATAAAACAAGTAAAACACTTGTAACCATGCTTTAGTAATAAGAGATAATAGAAGTAGGATTGTTTGGAGCAGTCTTGAAGGTGGTTGGAAAGAACATTGGATGTGATCTTTGAAGTGCCAATTTTCACTTTGACTAGGGGGGGTAGGGGGTGGGCTGCGGGGGGGGGGGGGGGGGTAAGGCGGGGGGGGTTAGGGGGTCGGTTAAGGGTAGGGGTTTGGGAGGGGGGAGGGTAAGGTGGGGGGTAGGGTGTGGGCGAGGGGGGGGTAACGGTAGGGCGCGGGTAGGGTGTAAGGAGTGGGGGGGGGTAGGGGTAGGGCACAGGGGTAGGGGTGGATGGGGGCTGGGGAAGGGTATAGTTGGGCGGGGGTTGGGGGGGTGAGCGCAGAGTCAGTGATATAATTTGTTCATAATGTCATGTTTTTTTAGTTTTATAGTTGAAAAATTTTCAATTTCTTTTGTATCTAGCATGTTGTGGTTGAAAACATGTTAAATTTATACTTAGGAAAGAAAAATGATATTCTACCAGAAACATTAATGTGTTTTTTCCTTAAAATTTAACTTTGTTTGAGACATAAAAATTTGGTTTTCTTAGCATTTTTTAAAAAGTTTGAAAATTGACCCTAAAAAAAAAAATCATTATTCCAGTATCAACACTTTCGTTTTGAAGCTATATTTTGCACGAAAATTTCGTAGTAAATTTCGTAGTCACTGCCATTTTTAAAACACGTTCAAAATTGACACCTAAAAAAAAAAACATCGTTCCAGTATACACACTTTTCGTTTTTAGCACTGTTTTTGATGTTTTTTTGGGGTTTTTTGGCCAGAGTTCCCGTTTTGAGTTTATAGTTCCCGTTTCAAAGTTTACATTGTTTTAACTGTAAATAGTCATGGTGACATTTTTTAGTGTAACAGACCACAAAAACACAGTCATTTCCATGCTTAGTGGAAGGAAGGCCTGACATGTAATCCATGGAGATGGATTCCCAAGATCGACTAGGGGTAGGCAACGGGGTATAGAGGCCGTGCTTCTTAATGGTCGGTTTGGCAATGGCACAGGCAGTACATGATCTGATGTACTTCCCAACATCAAAAGCAAAAAGATGCAAAATTGTGAAAAGACTGAGACAAACCGCCAAGTAATGACCAAAGGAAATAAAATCAAGAATTTCTCAAAAAGGAGACTCAAAACACCCAATTGATGAAATCTTAGAGCCGAAATGCCAATGAAACAAGCCTAGGTGAAGATATATGGCATGTAACCAGTGGATCTGGGCAGTAAAAACTAAGAGAAAGCAAAATCTAAGAGGAAAAATGTAAAAAAAATGGAAATTTCTTAATTTTTAGCAGGGGACGCAGGCAACCAGTTAAGCCAGGTGCGGGCCCGCTCTGTGCACACAGCAACAGTGCGTCCAGGGACGCACTGTGCAATACTCAGAGAGTGCGTCCTACTGAAAAAACCAAGAAAAACTAAATTGAATCTAACCCTAAGCTAACCCACCCAAAAACAAAGTCACAGAGCCAAAAACCAGAAAAGAAATGACTTTTCTCAAATCGAAGTTGCATACAAAGGAAAAGACTTTCACATCAATGGAGTCCCCAATGGAGTCGCCAATTTGTCAGGCGGAAAGAGTTGATTGTGCGGACACAACCAACCTCCCTAGGAGCCTAAGACTCTCTAGTGACAAACAAGACAAACAAGAGCAATCATTCTCTAAACATGCATTTACTGTACGGGAAATCAAGTGTTTAGATCCTACCTATAATCCAACGCTGTTGTAGCAGTCCAGCTCCGCTGATCCGGATGAGCTCCTCCTTCACTTTGAAACCTGCATACACTAACAATCAAACGATTAAATAGCACTTGATAATCTCGTAGAATAAAACATATTTAACACATAGACCAAGGAGTACATGAAACAACTCATAAATAACAAGTTATTGAGAAGAATGGACTCATTTGCATTAATAGGTAACAAAAGGAACAAATACAACCTGAGCCTTGGTGTTGTGCAAGTCCCTCCCAGGGTCCATCAAGAGTTCTCCTTTACTTTGACAAAGCTCACCCACTTCCAAATAGAACAAGCAAAGATGGCAATCTCTCCTCACAAGCTTCTAAATGGGAGTCCTAATTCCTGCAGCATTTACCCTTAGAAATGTATAGCTTTCAACCTCTTCTCCTTCTAGCCCAATGCCTGTATTTATAGTGCTCAAGAGGAAGTTAATCAGGTCCACCATCAATGGGATAATCCCCTCTTTGGATGGGATAGCTCCCCTATTGATGGGATAAGTTCCTCTTTGGTAGGAGTGCATGAACCATCTGGATGCGCTCAATACACGTCGAACAACCTTCTAGAATGCTCTAGAAATGACCACAAGTGACTTTTTAAAGATGAAACTTGCGCATTTTAACCTTTACAGGGGGACGCACCTGCCCCTTTACATACAGAGCGTCCAAAGACGCAGCTTTTGTGAACATTGGGTGCGTACCCGCAGGTAAGGTTGAGAGAACCTGCGTCCCCAGAGATAAATACATTTAGAAAGACTTTCTCTCTTTTTTGGAGTTTGACATGGAGAGCAGAGGCATAAGACTTGCCTAAGAGGGTAGCATGACTGTTGATAGAGCCATATTAACTGTAAATAGTCATGGTGACATTTTTTAGTGTAACAGACCACAAAAACACAGTCATTTCCATGCTTAGTGGAAGGAAGGCCTGACATGTAATCCATGGAGATGGATTCCCAAGGTCGACTAGGGGTAGGCAACGGGGTATAGAGGTCGTGCTTCTTAATGGTCGGTTTGGCAATGGCACAGGCAGTACATGATCTGATGTACTTCCCAACATCCTATCGAAGATTCGGCCAATAGAAATAATTTTGCAAAACTGCCACTGTTTTCTTGACCCCGAAATGCCCAGCAGCCCGACTGTAGTGGGCTTCCCAAATCATCTTGGCACACTCGCTTGAAGGAACACAAAGGTGACTGAGGTGGCATAATAGGGCATCCTGGAGGTGAAAATCTGGAACATGCCAACCCTCCAAGAGTGTCTGGTATGTGTGGCCGAATTCTGGGTCGCTTTTGTAGAGAAGTGGCCAATCAGAAGTATCATGCCCACAAGAGTTGAGCACGGTGGTTAACGCCATGATCGGTGGTCGACTGAGGCAATCTGCAACATTATTGGTGTTGCCCTTCTTATACTTGATATTCAAGTGGAACTGTTGCAGGTATGTAGACCACTTCTGATGGCGATCATTCTGCAATTTCCCTTGGGTCTGTATGAACTGCAGGGGTCGGTGGTCTGTGTGGATGACCGTTTCCTTCCCCAAAATGTAATGCTTCCATTGTCGGCAGGCCTGTACAATGGAATACATCTCTTTATCATAAGTGGGGTACTTCCGGACTGTGTCTGAAAGTGTTTCACTGTGATATGCCACTGGATGTCCATGTTGAGTAAGGACTGCCCCAATAGCATAGTCACAGGCATCTGTCTCGACCTCAAATGGTTGTTGTAAATCTGGTAGCGCGAGCACTGGTGCCGTGCAGAGGTGATCCTTCAACTCCATGAATGCCTTCTGTTGAGATTCAGACCAAAAGAATTTTGCTTTCGCCCCTCCCTTGGTGACTTGACTCAAGGGCCAAGAAATATGAGAAAACCCCAACACAAACCTGCGGTAGAAGTTGGCAAGACCTAGAAAGCTGCGGAGCTCTGTTAGAGTGGTTGGAGAGGGCCAATCCTGAATGAATTGGATCTTGGCGGGATCGACATGCACCCCATGTTCATCAATGATGTATCCCAGATACTGAACCTGGGTCATGCCAAAAGTGCATTTCTCCAAATTGGCACATAGCTTGTGTTGTCGCAGTGTTTGGAGAACCTGTCGGATGTGGTGGAGGTGCTCTTCCCAACTCTGGCTGAAGATCGAAATGTCATCCAAGTATACTACTACAAAGGAGTTGGTGAATGGCCGCAAGATGTCATCCATTAGCCTCATGAAGGTTGCAGGGGCATTCGTCAATCCGAAAGGCATAACCAACCATTCGAAGAGGCCCTCCTTGGATTTGAAGGCAGTATTCCACACATCAGAGGGTTCGATTGGTACCTAGTGATATCTTGACTTCAGATCGATCTTGCTGAAATATTTCGCCCCCTTTAGTTGGTCTAGGAGGTCATCAATCCGCGGGATCGGGTACCTATTACGGACAGTGATCTTGTTTAGCGCCCGATAGTCAATACAGAGTCTCCACGTCCCATCCTTCTTCTGTACCAACACGATCGGGCTCCCACAGGGCGATGAACTCGAACGGATGTGACCTTTCTGTAGGAGCTCCTGAATCTGCCTCTTGATTTCATCGTTCTCCAGAACGGAGCGCCGATAAATTGGTCCATTGGGTAGCGGCGCACCTGGGGTCAGATCGATGGAGTGCTTGACTTGACAGTGCAGAGGAACCCCTGTCGGGGAGGTGAAGATGTCCTCGTACTCCTCCACAACCTTGTCCATCTATAGTTGTCGTGTAGAGGGACCCCGTCTGGAGGCCGCGGCCACTGTCTTCTTCTTTCCTTGAGGGTGTATCATCAGGAAAACAAATTTCCTGGTTTTGGAAATGATCTTACTGCATTGTTTTGCAGTAATCAAAGAGATGGCGGTAGGTGGTGCTACCTCTGGTATCCTGTACAACTTATTTCCCAATGTAATAATAACAGCACGGGGCCTTGATTCATACACAGCATGTCGCTTCCACAAGTATGGTTGTCCTAGTAATACATCACAAACTTCAAGGGGAGCAATGTCACACAATACCTCATCCGTGAAGGGCTTGATGTTGTATGGAAGGCGACACTGCTGGCTCACGCGAAGATCTTGTCCTTGGTGAAGCCACCCAATGGTGTATGGTTGTGGATGTTCTGTGGTCGGTAAGCCCAACCGCTTCACGACCTCTGCCGAAATGAGGTTCTTTTGACTCCCGCTATCAACAATGAACTGTATCGGGGAGCCCTTTACCCACATCTGGGAGTGGAAGAGATGCTCCTCCTCCTCTGGATCTTCGGGTTCATTTTTCTGGATCTTTGCGGTAGCAACAGTGGAGCTGGGATCCGCATCAATGATCTTCTTCCCTTTTTCATTCCCCTTCTCGGGTTCTGACTCAGAGTCGGAACATGCATCTGATTCTGAAACCTTTAGCTCAGCCACCAGTGGCTGCTTGGCCCGACACTCACTTGTGTTGTGAGTGGAGCTCTTATGGAACTCGCACCATTTTCCAGTGTCCTTTCTCGGCTTCGCGGCGCTGTTCTTTGCTTGCAGCTTTTGCTGGTTGTCTTGGGCTGTCCCGCCTTGGCTTTGTCCTTTGTTCTGTGGTTTAGGGGCACCTTTCCCCTGCTTTGGATTCGCAGATCCAAAGTCTCGCTTCTTTTGTTTAAACTTCTGCTCGACCTTGACGGCATATCGGTATGCGGCGCCGAGCGAGGAGATGTTTAGGAATTGTATTTCTTCCTGGATGTACTTGTGCAGGCAGCCACGGTATTTGAGTATCAAATGTTGCTCCGAATCCTTGATACCCAACTTTGTGCGAAGGGTATGGAAAAGATTGGTGAACTCCGGCACGTCTTGGTCCCTTCCCTGCCGCAGCGTGGTCCACTTTATGTATTCATCCTCATAACTTCCAATGGGGTAGTACTGCTCCTTGATGGCATCCCGAAACGAATCCCAGGTCGGTGCGGCTGAAAATAGTGAGCCAGTACTTTCATCCTTCTGCTCGCAGTAGGTTTCCCACCAGTCCTTGACGTGGGGGGCTGCTTTGAGAAGAGCAAAAACAATCTTTTCCCGACTCGAAAATTCATGAACAGAAAAATAACCCTCTAGCAGATTTAACCATTTATCTACGGAATCTGTGTCTATCTGACCCTCGAATATGGGGATTTCAAAATTAACTTGTACCTTAAAGGGTGTGGCGTTTCCAGAGTAGCTGCTGGAAGCCGATGCATTGCTTCTGGGTAGCTGTTGAAGGATCTGGGCAAAGCTGTCCATCATCGCGTTCCGTTGTCGTTCGAGGGCTTCTTCGAGCAAGATTTTGATGGGATCTCCTGCCCCCCCGTCTTTCTTCTCATCCTCCATGGGAGGCCGTCGGGATTTGCGAGGCTGGTCTTGCAAAGGTTCAACCAGTTCAAGCCCTAACTCCTTATATCCAGACCTTGTTGGGGACATGCAAAGAAAAACAGAGAAAAAGCAGACCGCTCTGATACCACTGATCCGGATTTAAACAGGAACGCAACAAATTACAGAGATAACCATATACACAAAGATGCAGCGGAAATAATACTTCATTTCATTAATGGAAAATACTGAAATATGCTTACAACCAGAAATGGAAATAAACCAGCTAGGGCGATGGTAGCTTATCTCTGAGAAGAGATGTGATGGCTACATGCCTCTGAACTGTCTTACAATGAGGCTCGAAGGCCTATTTATTGTTGAGAAATAGTGGAAAAACCCTTAACATTCCAAAACCTAACCCTAGAAGATGAAACGCCAAACTATGGGCCCCGTTTGGGGTAAGTTGGTACATCAACTTCCCGGGGTTGTAACTTTGGCATACGATCTCCGTTTGACGCATACAATAGCTCGTTAGAAAGATCTATCCGAGAACTATCATTGTTGGAACAGGCAACATCATTCCATTCCATGGACCCATGTTGCCCCTGGATTCCCCAAAAAACGTCGTTTAGGGCCTCAAAACGGCTCTGGAAGTTCAGGACCTGAAAAAATGCTAAAAATAGTAAGTTGTGCTACAATTAAGGAAACTGAAAATGCTGAGAAGAACAATGGTGGGGGTCCAGGTGGACTTGGCAGGTGGCCACCAATATCCACCTGGATCATTCCTCCCCCCTTAGGAAGCAATGGTCCCCATTGCATTGAGCTCCTCCATGAGATGAGGAAACTTTTGCTGAACTTGTTCCCTGGTGAGCCACTTGCCCTGCTGAAGGAGTTGGCCTGCTTTGACAACTCGATACAGTTGGATATTCTGTTGGCGAGTGTTCTTGATCTGTGTGTCCATGATCCGATCAGCTGCAGCTTGTTCCATGCAATCTGGATTTAATTCTGTGGGTTTGAGCTGTTCTGCAATGTCGGATGTGTCTAGCAATGGTGGAAAGTATGGCCGAAGGCGGTCCACATTGAACACTGGGTGCAGGCCAAGGAATGGGGGAATGCTGAGCTCAAATGCATTGTCTCCCATAGCCTTAGTAATGGTGTAAGGACCATATCGGAGTGGTCTCAATTTCCGATAGGCTCCAGTAAGGCGTTCCTTTTGCAAATGCAACCAGACTTTGTCGCCCACCTGAAACTTGTGTGGCACCCGATGTTGATCATGTCGCTGCTTGTACTTGGCATTTGATTTCTCAAGAATGTCATGGACCTGCTAGCGAATGTGTTGGATGCGCTCAATGAAGCTGGTGGCCTTATTTGTTTCGGACTGGACATGAGCTGAATTTATGTGAGTAGCTGCAAGTGGCATGGCCACATCAATGGGGCATAGTGGCTGGAATCCCAAACCCACCTGAAAAGGGCTATGGCCAGTGGAGCTGTGAAGAGCTCGGTTGTAGCTGTGCTGAACATAGGGGAGGCTCTCGTCCCATGTGCGTGGATGCTTTGAGTTATACATGCGCAGAATGTGCACAATCATCCTATTGACAACCTCTGTCTGGCCATCAGTTTGAGGATGGAAGGATGTGGACTTCGTGAGTTTGGTGTCCAGCATTGACCAGAGACTGGACCAAAATGTGCTGAGAAACCGACTGTCCCGATCTGAGATGATAGATTGTGGGATCCCAAAGTGCACCCACACTCGTTCAAAGAAGTGTTTAGCAGTGGCTTCTGTTGTGATATTCTTCTTGCAGGCTACCATAATGGCCATCTTCGAGAACCTGTCGACGACCACAAAAACACAGTCATTTCCATGCTTAGTGGAAGGAAGGCCTGACATGTAATCCATGGAGATGGATTCCCAAGGTCGACTAGGGGTAGGCAACGGGGTATAGAGGCCGTGCTTCTTAATGGTCGGTTTGGCAATGGCACAGGAAGTACATGATCTGATGTACTTCCCAACATCCTGTCGAAGATTCGGCCAATAGAAATAATTTTGCAGTACTGCCACTGTTTTCTCGACCCCGAAATGCCCAGCAGCCCGACTGTAGTGGGCTTCCCAAATCATCTTGGCACGCTCGCTTGAAGGAACACAAAGGTGACCGAGGTGGCATAATAGGGCATCCTGGAGGTGAAAATCTGGAACATGCCGACCCTCCAAGAGTGTCTGGTATGTGTGGCCGAATTCTGGGTCGCTTTTGTAGAGAAGTGGCCAATCAGAAGTCTCGTGCCCACAAGAGTTGAGCATGGTGGTTAATGCCATGATCGGTGGTCGACTGAGGCAATCTGCAACATTATTGGTGCTGCCCTTCTTATACTTGATATTCAAGTGGAACTGTTGCAGGTATGTAGACCACTTCTGATGGCGATCATTCTGCAATTTCCCTTGGGTCTGTATGAACTGCAGGGGTCGGTGGTCTGTGTGGATGACCGTTTCCTTCCCCAAAATGTAATGCTTCCATTGTCGGCAGGCCTGTACAATGGAATACATCTCTTTATCATAAGTGGGGTACTTCCGGACTGTGTCTGAAAGTGTTTCACTGTGATATGCCACTGGATGTCCATGTTGAGTAAGGACTGCCCCAATAGCATAGTCAGAGGCATCTGTCTCGACCTCAAATGGTTGTTGTAAATCTGGTAACGCGAGCACTGGTGTCGTGCAGAGGCAATCCTTCAACTCCATGAATGCCTTCTGTTGAGATTCAGACCAAAAGAATTTTGCTTTCGCCCCTCCCTTGGTGACTTGACTCAAGGGCCAAGAAATATGAGAAAACCCCAACACAAACCTGCGGTAGAAGTTGGCAAGACCTAGAAAGTTGCGGAGCTCTGTTAGAGTGGTTGGAGAGGGCCAATCCCGAATGACTTGGATCTTGGCGGGATCGACATGCACCCCATGTTCATCAATGATGTATCCCAGATACTGAACCTGGGTCATGCCAAAAGTGCATTTCTCCAAATTGGCACATAGCTTGTGTTGCCGCAGTGTTTGGAGAACCTGTCGGATGTGGTGGAGGTGCTCTTCCAAACTCTGGCTGAAGATCAGAATGTCATCCAAGTATACTACTACAAAGGAGTTGGTGAATGGCCACAAGATGTCATCCATTAGCCTCATGAAGGTTGCAGGGGCATTCATCAATCTGAAAGGCATAACCAACAATTCGAAGAGGCCCTCCTTGGATTTGAAGGCAGTCTTCCACACATCAGAGGGTTTGATTGGTACCTGGTGATATCCTGACTTCAGATCGATCTTGCTGAAATATTTCACCCCCTTTAGTTGGTCTAGGAGGTCATCAATCCGCACGATCGGGTACCTATTACGGACAGTGATCTTGTTCAGCGCCCGATAGTCAATACAGAGTCTCCACGTCCCATCCTTCTTCTGTACCAACACGATCGGGCTCCCACATGGCGATGAACTCGGACGGATGTGACCTTTCTGCAGGAGCTCCTGAATCTGCCTCTTGATTTCATCGTTCTCCAGAACGGAGCGCCGATAAATTGGTCCATTGGGTAGCGACGCACCTAGGGTCAGGTCGATGGAGTGCTTGACTTGACAGTGCAGAGGAACCCCTGTCGGGGAGGTGAAGATGTCCTCGTACTCCTCCACAACCTTGTCCATCTGTAGTTGTCGTGTAGAGGGACCCCATCTGGAGGCCGCGGCCACTGTCTTCTTCTTTCCTTGAGGGCGTATCATCAGGAAAACAAATTTCCTGGTTTTGGAAATGATCTTACTGCATTGTTTTGCAGTAATCAAAGAGATGGTGGTAGGTGGTGCTACCTCTGGTATCCTGTACAACTTATTTCCCAATGTAATAATAACAGCACAGGGCCTTGATTCATACACAGCATATCGCTTCCACAAGTATGGTTGTCCTAGTAATACATCACAAACTTCAAGGGGAGCAATGTCACACAATACCTCATCCGTGAAGGGCTTGATGTTGTATGGAAGGCGACACTGCTGGCTCACGCGAAGATCTCGTCCTTGGTGAAGCCACCCAATGGTGTATGGTTGTGGATGTGCTGTGGTCGGTAAGCCCAACCGCTTCACGACCTCTGCCGAAATGAGGTTCTTTTGACTCCCGCTATCAACAATGAACTGTATCGGGGAGCCCTTTACCCACATCTGGGAGTGGAAGAGACGCTCCTCCTCCTCTGGATCTTCGGGTTCATTTTTCTGGATCTTTGCGGTAGCAACAGTGGCGCTGGGATCCGCATCAATGATCTGCTTCCCTTTTTCATTCCCCTTCTCGGGTTCTGACTCAGAGTCGGAACATGCATCTGATTCTGAAACCTTTAGCTCAGCCACCAGTGACTGCTTGGCCCGACACTCACTTGTGTTGTGAGTGGAGCTCTTATGGAACTCGCACCATTTTCCAGTGTCCTTTCTCGGCTTCGCGGCGCTGTTCTTTGCTTGCAACTTCGGCTGGTTGTCTTGGGCTGTCCCGCCTTGGCTTTGTCCTTTATTCTATGGTTTAGGGGCACCTTTCCCCTGCTTTGGATTCGCAGATCCAAAGTCTCGCTTCTTTTGTTTAAACTTCTGCTCGACCTTGACGACATATCGGTATGCGGCGCCGAGCGAGGAGATGTTTAGGAATTGTATTTCTTCCTGGATGTACTTGTGCAGTCAGCCACGGTATTTGAGTATCAAATGTTGCTCCGAATCCTTGATACCCAACTTTGTGTGAAGGGTATGGAAAAGATTGGTGAACTCCGGCACGTCTTGGTCCCTTCCCTGCCGCAGCGTGGTCCACTTTATGTATTCATCCTCATAGCTTCCAACGGGGTAGTACTGCTCCTTGATGGCATCCCGGAACAAATCCCAGGTGGGTGCGGCTGAAAATAGTGAGCCAGTACTTTCATCCTTCTGCTCGCAGTAGGTTTCCCACCAGTCCTTGACGTGGGGGGCAGCTTTGAGAAGAGCAAAAACAATCTTTTCCCGACTCGAAAATTCATGAACAGAAAAATAACCCTCTAGCAGATTTAACCATTTGTCTACGGCATCTGCGTCTATCTGACCCTCGAATATGGGGATTTCAAAATTAACTTGTACCTTAAAGGGTGTGGCGTTTCCAGAGTAGCTGCTAGAAGCCGATGCGTTGCTTCTGGGTAGCCGTTGAAGGATCTGGGAAAAGTTGTCCATCATCGCGTTTCGTTGTCGCTCGAGGGCTTCTTCGAGCAAGATTTTGATGGGATCTCCTGCCCCCTCGTCTTTCTTCTCATCCGCCATGGGAGGTCGTCGGGATTTGCGAGGCTGGTCTTGCAAAGGTTCAACCAGTTCAAGCCCTAACTCCTTATATCTCGACCTTGTTGGGGACATGCAAAGAAAAACAGAGAAAAAGCAGATCGCTCTGATACCACTGATCCGGATTTAAACAGGAACGCAACAAATTACAGAGATAACCATATACACAAAGATGCAGCGGAAATAATACTTCATTTCATTAATGGAAAATAATGAAATATGCTTACAACCAGAAATGGAAATAAACCAGCTAGGGCGATGGTAGCTTATCTCTGAGAAGAGATGTGATGGCTACATGCCTCTGAACTGTCTTACAATGAGGCTCGAAGGCCTATTTATTGTTGAGAAATAGTGGAAAAATCCTTAACATTCCAAAACTTAACCCTAGAAGATGAAACGCCAAACTATGGGCCCCGTTTGGGGTAAGTTGGTACATCAACTTCCCGGGGTCGTAACTTTGGCATACGATCTCCGTTTGACGCATACAATAGCTTGTTAGAAAGATCTATCCGAGCACTATCATTGTTGGAACGGGCAACATCAGTCTATTCCATGGACCGATGTTGCCCTCGGATTCCCCAAAAAACGTCGTTTAGGGCCTCAAAACGGCTCCGGAAGTTCAAGACCCGAAAAACTGCTAAAAATAGTAAGTTGTGCTACAATTAAGGAAACTGAAAATGCTGAGAAGAACAATGGTGGGGGTCCAGGTGGACTTGGCAGGTGGCCACCAATAATCACCTGGATCATCGGTTGTAAGCATGCTGCAAATAACAAAAATGTTCATCCAAAGCTTGGGATGCTTGCTGCAATATCCCCTGAGCAACTGGACCACTGTCCTGTTGACTACTTCTGTCTGGCCATCAGTTTGTGGGTGGAAAGTTGTGCTTTTTTTTAGTTTGGTGTCCATAAGTTCCCACAGAACTAACCAAAACTTCCCCAGAAATCGGGAGTCTCGATCAGATATAATGGAAGTGGGTAATCCAAAATGACCCCATACATGCTGAAAGAATAAGTTTGCAGTTTGTTCAGTTGTAATCTGTTTATTACAAGGTATCAAAATACACATTTTGCTGAAGCTATCCACAACAACATACAGATAATCATGATATTTCCTAGACTTAGGCAGTCCTCCAACAAAATCCATGGAAACACTTTCCCAAGGATGAGAAGGAACTGGCAATGGAGTGTACAAGCCTAGTTTCCTATTGTTGGGCTTGCTTTTAGCACACATAGTACACCCTCTTACATATCTAGAAACCGCCTCATTAATTTTTGGCCATTAACAAAATCTTTGTAGCTGTGCAACTGTTTTGCTTACCCTAAAGTGACCTGATATTAGAGAAGTGTGTGCCTCTCGTATTATCTTTACTCTTTTAGTTTGTGTAATGCATAACTTCCCACAATGATACAAGAGTTGGTCCTTAATGTGATAATCCAATTCTTCTACTTGTTTGCCTTGAATTAAAGTTGTATATACATCTTTAAAGTCTATATCTTGAGCATATTATTCAATGTAGCTCTCAAGCAATACAGAATTATGCTTAAGTATAGTAGATGCATTTATGATGGGTCTAGATAACATATCTGAAACTTTATTATGTATGCCCTTTTTATATCTGATGACTAAATGAAACTGCTGTAGGAACCCCATCCATCTGTAGTGTCTTGATTGCTGCAACTTAGTTTGGGAGTGTAGATATTGAAGTGGTTGATGATCAGTATGTATAACTGTTTCCTTGACCATTAAGTAATGTTTCCACTTTTTCACACTCTGTACTAATGCATACAATTCCTTATCATATGTGGGATAGTTAACTACTGTAGAGTTAAACGTCTCAGAATGATGACATATGGGTTTATCGTGCTGTATCAACACTGTTCCCATGGCATAGTCACTGGCATCTGTTTGGATCTTAAATGGTCTTTGAAGATCGGGTAGTGCTAATATAGGTGTTGTCCTAATATTTTCTTTCAAGGTGTCGAAGGCTTTCTGGTGTTTGCCTCCCCATTGAAACACCTTGTTCAATCTTGTTAAAGCATGTAAGTAAGCTAACATTAAGGAAAAGTTAGAAATAAACTTTCTCCAATATTGTGTTGCTCCTAAGAAGCTTCTAACTTCTGTGGCAGACCTGGGGTTAGGCCAATTTACAATGACTGCAACCTTATAGGGATCTATCTTCAATTCACCACCCCCCTACTATGTGACCCAGATAATTCAAGGATTTTTTTCCAAATTCACATTTTGAGAGTTTAACATAAAGTTTTTCTCTTTTCAAAACATGTAATGTTTGCTGAACATGCTTTAAGTGTTGTTCCCACGTTTTTCTAAATATAAGAATGTCATCCAGATATACAATAACAAAATCATCAAGGAAAGGTCTAAGTACATCATTCATCATTCTCATGAAAGTAGTAGGAGCATTAGTTAAGTTGAAAGGCATAACTAGCCACTCATACAATCCCTGCTTTGTTTTGAAAGCAGTCTTCCGTGCATCTTGTTCTGCAACTCTGACCTGATGATATCCACTATGCAAGTCTAACTTGGAAAAATAAACAACTTCCTTCAATTGATCTACTAGATCATCTATGCAAGGAAGGGGATAATGATTTTTTATTGTTATCTTATTTAGTGCCTGGTAATCAATGCATATTCTCCACGAGCCATCTTTCTTTTTCACCAAAACGGTTGGAGATCCACATGGTGATGTGCTAGGTCTGATAAACCCTTTCTCCATCAAATCCTGGACCTGCTTCTTGATCTCTGCATTATCTAAAGCGGACAAATCATACATTTTGATGTTAGGCAATGGAGCATCTTGCTACAAATTAATATAATGTACTATTCCCTTTTTGGGTGGCAGAACCTTAGGTTCTTAAAACAAGACATCATATTCTGAAACAACCTTTTCTAAATCAGCTTGTTGTTTGGCATCACAGCCCTCAAATACATTGGTTTTATCATGTTTCTTTTCCTTTACAACCATCAACAAACATTTCTTGCATGAATTTACAATTCGTTTCATCTGCCCTGAGTTTATGAGAGTATAATTATCCCTGAGCTTATGAGCTCTTACAATATATTTGATTCCATCTTTAATGAGGACATACTTGTTCTCAGCTGTTATAGACATATTTGGGAACTGCAACCCCAATCACATATGTCCATAAACCAAGGGCTTCTAAACCCCTAAAAGTGTTGTTTCATACCCTAAAGGAACAAGGTCAGCTGATTACATCATCTCCCAGAAGTTCTCCATGAAAAACTACTCAGAACTGGTCAAAACAGGACGATACAGATTGCTCCATGCATAGGGTACGATGCATCTCACTTATTACACACAGGGGGTATGATGCATACTGGAAAGCCCTTCTGTAGAGTGCGATGAGCGAGAGTAGACAAATGGCAGAAGTAGTGTGCTAGGTGGAAACCGAGAGAATCTTCTAGAAAGTGCTCATATGACACTTGCCTCTCTGAATTCGCCCATGGATGAGTAAGAGATCTGAAATCTCCAAGTGGAACCAAGAACTATTAGTGAAATGAAACTTATCAAAATCCCAGAAGCTGAGTCACTCTCCTGTAAACATCTATATATGGATCCCTCATCTAAGAGATCCAAAGGCTGGAATTTTGTAATTTGCAAGGAAGTGTTGTTGGTTTCTCTTTGAAGAAATTGTAGGGTGATCTTGCTTTGTATGAGGTGAAGAGGACTTTCATGTTGGGAGGATGATGCTGGATTAGACAGCTTGGTTGTAATCCTCTCTTCTACTACTTCTATCAATAAAACTATTTGAGTTTTCCTCCATATGCTTGTATATCTTTGAATCTTGTTTACGTATGCATTTATATGGTTAATGTACATCTGATCCTACATTATTTATGTTTATAGATCTCTATGCTTTGATGGTATTTTGCTGCCTTGGCTCTACAGGTGTTCTTTGAAGCGAGACAAGTGAGGAAGGAGTGGCGAAAGATCTATCAAAGGAGAGAGGAAACAAGCAAAGAGACTAGCGAAAGACTGAGGTTGGTGCTCTATGCTTCTCTCTCATCTATCTATCATAAATGAAAACACAAGTAACTTTAATCTATTTGTTTCTAAGACAGCTGCCCATCTTAGTGGGACTAGCAGCTTTGAATAGACACAAGTTTTCCTGATAACAAAATGGCGACTCCATTAGGGAGCGAATAGTTTGTTTGTTTCGTTACTATTGTTTGCTTTATAAACCAAAGACAGAGCCTGAAGTTAAGCCAGCTAGCCTTCAAAATTCTTTTGCTATGCAATTGCAAAGTAGATCAATGCTGCTTCAATCAATCTCCGGGTTAGTTTATGGACTGAACATCTAGCTTGCAAACATCCTAAGTGCCCTATTGGTAGCTCAAATAATCTCATTAGATCAGCCCCTATACTTTGTGTTTACTGACAATCATTAGCTCAGCCTAAATCCCTGAACTTAGCTGCAAATTGTGAGCAAAAACCAAGCTCAGTCTCGTCCCTGGACCATCGCACTGTTTCTTCTTGGCATTCTAGATGCATCGCACCTCCCGTGTGTTGTAGGTGAGATGTATCCCTATTTCCCTGTGTTACAGGTGCGATGATCAGATGAGACTGTTTCTGCCTCCAGATTTTGGTTTTTTCTTCATTGTCTTCAACTTTATTCAGTAGTTTTGTTGTCTGTGATCAATATATCTCTATTGAAACCATCTTCCTTTGCATTATTCAGCCTCCATCGATAAAGAATTGTGAATTCTTTTTATGTATTTTTCGTCATTTACAGTTCTCTTGTGCAAATAGTAGCTTAATCGAACTGTCGTCTTTTGATTTGAAAGTGTCGCAAGTGTCATTTTCAGTCAAGAAAAAGAGTATTACAAAGCATTCCAGTTTTAGACAGTCGATTACACTTTTGCCATTGTATTTGATTTGAATCATTAGTATTTCAAGTGTCGAAAGAAATTTTGAATTCGAAATTGCAAAGTGTCGTCTTGGCTTTACTTTCATTTTTTGAAAAGAAAATTGTTAGTATTGTCGCTTTGAAAGAAGATAGTTCAGATCTATACTTTTCTTTCTTTTTGTCATTTTCACATTAAGGAAACTGAAAAACAATACATGCATGTGCATTTGCATTAGGACTGCATGCTGAAGTTGATTTAGGAAAAGTGCATCTAGTGTGTGCTCTCTGCTCTATGTTGAAAGAATTTCATTTCTCTTTCCTTAGTAGCTAGGATTTTCATTGCAAAAAGAAAATAAATGACTGTTTATCATCTTAGATTGCATATTTAGGAATTTTATATCTACATCACGTGGTGAACCTTAAGGAAAACTTCTTAAGAAAGATCAACTGTAAAATAAATTCAATGAACATAAAAACGTTTTGGAACCTAATGCACAACATTTAGAAATCTAGGCTAGAGACGTATTACGCCGTCGTAAATCCTGGTAACTATCGCTTTCATCGTAGGTTGGGTGATTCCTCCTCTTTGAGATGACAAGTGCCAATACGGACTTGTGCTCCCACGTACCATCGAGTATATATTTGGAGACCATAATAGGCTACATCCTTTATCCTTAGGAAGCCGTGTCTGCCGCCCTATCGATCACAATGCACTGAACACAACATTCGGGAAGATTGACTGCCGTACCATAAAAAGTATTCTGTAGTTTTGCAATTGGTTTGGTAATCCCTCTGTCTAGATTTCCAGAGTAGTCACTTTCATTCCTTTTCAGACTCCTTAAAAGAAAAGATCCATATGAGCACTTGTCACTTCAGGCTCATTAAAAATCAAAGGCGACTAGAGTCATCTTTAGCTTTTTCTCGACTTTTAAAAATTGAAAAAGCAAGTTGTGTCAAAGTGTCATAAAATTTATTTTATTCAGAATAACATCATTGTTCCCTCGTTGTTCTTTAGGTTGAGAAATGGAGTCTACCAATCAAGGATTTCCCCTTGGCGGAAATCCTAGTCCCTTCTCCTCTTGGGGGGGTGTTTGTGCTCCACACATGTCCACATTGTCCCTTCCAGGACTCACAAATGGCCTGCCCGTATGGCTTTTCTCGACCTCTGTCGTTGAAAACACTACAATTCCTCAACAATCAAATCAGCAACTAGATGATATTGAAGTTGCTCCCCCACCTTCTACTTCATTTGTTTCTCCCTCTCCTTCTTCCTCTTCGCTTGGTGAAGCTAGTAACACTAAAAACCAAGTAACTAAGAAGAAGAAGAAAGGGAAGGAGAAGAAGAAGAAGAAGCCAACAACGAAAGGGGGCAACCATGCATCGTATAGCAAAAATCCACACACTACACAATCCAAACCTAAATCTCCATGTGTCATTTGCAAGGGAAACCACTATCATCGAGATTGTCCCTACATCCCACGGATCTTGAGGGACTGGTCTCCTCGCTTGCACAATCCGGTGTCTTCAACCGCTGACGATCATGTTGAAAGCACACCATCAACTAGTGAAAATGAAGTCAATGGATAAAATGGAAGATCCAAATTTCCTTGTAGACTATGTGAAGGTGATCATGCCCTCCACCGTTGTCCCTTCTTAGATGAAGCTAAAAGAGTCTTGGATAACCGTCCTGCATCACCGCAGCGACTTCCTCCTGGATACAAGAAAATCTTGTCGAGTCCATCGCTAGTTGAAAATCTGACTGACACACCATTGTTGTTTGTCGAAGCACCTATCATTGAAGATAGACCCTTTGAGTCCACACCGGACCAAAGTCAACAGGTCGAGACGACAATTGACCCAATATTGCCTTCAGAGGACCCACCTTCAGATGATACTGTCACTAAAGAGAATGAGGATGACACCATTAAAATTCTTTTCGTAAACACAGACTTCGATGAACATGGGGGCGATATACCCATTCCCTTACCACAGGAAGGAATTTCGTCAGAGATGTATTCGACCGTTTATTCCATCCCACCTCCAAGCAATCTAGTCATTTCCTTCAATTGGAATCTTATAGGCAGACCCTGCCTACCATCTAATGTACCATTCCGAATCATAGTACAAGCTTACAGAATGATCATGGTCAGTACTATTATAGATGAAGGGGCTTCTGTGAGTATCCTTTCCTCAACTACTTGGAAAGCGCTTGGTTCGCCATCGCTTTTGCTTGAGATTCGAAATCTAATAGGCTTCAACAAAGGAACCAGTCGACCATTAGGGATCCTTCCAAATTTTCCTATAACTTTGAGAAGGGAAACAATTTATCTAAACTTGGTAGTCCAAGGACCTCTAGATTACAATCTACTCCTTAGACGTGACTACATTTATAGTATGGGAGCTATCGTTTCCTCACTCTTCCAAGTGATGTGTTTTCCACATGAAGGCAGAGTGGTCCACCTAGTTAACCAACTTTCATTCCTTGATTCAAACACAGCTATTAGTCAAATGCCATCCCTAACTAGTCTTTTTGAACAAGGAATGTCTAATCAATCTCCAGTCTGTCCACCTGATGATCGTGAGTGTTCGGTGATTATGATTGAAAACCAGGAGGCATGTGCCCTGGTCTGTTTCGACAGGAAAACCCTAGATATAAGATAGGTTTCCACGTAGGAATATGACTAGTCTGATACCCTTGTCCATTTAGGAAAATGGATTTGGACTGGAAAAAGATTACCCCATCAAAGGTTATGTGATTGGGACTAATAACAATCACCTTTGTCCATTTCGATGGACATCTCTAAGGAAGGTTTTGTCTGCGATGTGGATGGAACAATCTTGCTAATGCGAGAACTTCCATATGGTGACCTGGAAACTCTACTTTATACCTGGGGGCATGCCAAATTTTTTGTATGCAAGTGAAAAGCGGCCAACGTAACTCTAACCCCATAGTTTTACTAACTTCAACTACTTAAGTTAGGTGATTGGTCTGATCCACCATTCACCTTTGCTAGGACCAACGGAAATGACAAATCAAAGGAGATTGTTTCTCGCCGAGAGACTATCCTACCTAACCTTAGTAGTTCTTTAACGCTTAGGACAGTAGTTGGTCTTTCCTAACTTGCGTGCAAAAAAGTTCTGGAGCAAAGTTGTGCATGGGGCAAGCTCCCTAAAAAATGAACCTACAGATGAGACATCCTTATTATGCGACTGGCACGAGCAGTTTTATGCAAAGTTCAAGCTCGTTAAAAAATAAACCTCGCCATGAGCAGTTTTATGTGAATTTCAAGCTCGTTAAAAAATAAACCTAGCAATGAGCAAATGTTTCCATAGAGTTCAAGCTCATTAAAAAAATGAACCCCACCTCCAGTAAATAATCTTTGCGATTGCATAATTATCAGCTTTTGAACCTTGGTCGTGTTCTTACCATCACCTCCACTCTTTTTAGCCGATCATACACCTCCATTTGATTGTTTACCCTTTTGAGGAACAACTGTGATGAGTGATTCTATTAGCCACCTTCTTTACACTGTCGTGATTGAAAAGTTACAAACCTTACATGGAACCAATTGCTACCCAAAAATATCACTCGTTCCTAAAAAAACGAGTCTCCTTTAAGCTCCTTTCATCTGACTCGTAAAACATGAAAAGATTGTAGAGAAATTGGCCTCTCCAGCTCGTTAAAGCAACCGAAAGTGCTATCCCTCCTCTAGATTTCAATCTTTTTGGACCTGAGGGGTTATTACACAAAAAGATCGAGCGCTTGTCTTGTTCGACTTGTTAAAACTATTGAAAAGTCATCCCTTTCATATTATTTTACACTTTTTCAGACTTAAGGGATTACATTATGAAAAAGGACCACTGGAGTTGCCTTTACGTCCCTTTTAGACTCTCTAAAATTGAAAAGGACCGAGTTATCTTTGTTGTTAAACTCGTTAAAACAATAGCGACAAACTTGTCCATTTAGACAAGAGCGAGTTTCACTGTCGCTGGGCTCGTTAAAACATAGCGACAGGTTTGCTCGAAGGGAAAATTATAGAACAAGCATATGTTATCCTCCTCAAGCTTGACAAAAATAAAGAGGTACTGGTCAACAATGACTGGGGAAAAAGGGAAGAAAAATTGAATAGCTTCATTGGTAGCAGGTCACTCTTGAACATGACACTTTCACTCTATCACCATGATTAAGTCGGGTTGGGTTATTCCATTCACCGGTCACATAACCATTGGTCCACCATACCATCCACCTTGGGGTTAACGCTACCAATCCATCTCAGTGTCGCCGATATGTTCAAGAGAAGTTGCTCAGAGAATTCACCAACCTAGCTAATGTCTCATCGGCTACAATACCTTCGCTCTCCATTTTTTTCATGACCGCCACCCTGAACCATGTATCATCAGATCATTTTCACCTCCACAAAATCATGTTCTCTGTTTCGTGTTATAGATGTGGGATTCATTAAGGCCCTCCTATGACGGGTCACTTCTTATTGACATCAACTCATTATCCAAGAAGTTGACTTAGGGACAACCCTTTTAGTACTTTGAAGCTTGCATGCCTCAATGGAAAGTTTCTCACTTCCGGTAACAGATTTACATCAATAGCCTTCGACCGAAAGATTTTACGTGGTGTTCGACATCAGCTCATGTATTCACACCACATGAATTGTACTGCAGTACCTTGAGGGTCATCATCATTATCGATGATTCCTCTCGCACCTGTCAACAGCTTATAGCATTGGTTGGTAATCAAGCGATGTCTTTCCATGTTCAACATCAGAACATCATTTCACATGGATCGACTTGTACTTCGGGTGAAGATTGAATGAGTTTGAAGACCCTGGATCTAGTTTCATCTATCCAGGCTGCGATATATTCAGGAAAATAAAGACATCAAATCTACATCATTGCTGCATAGATAATCATCTAAACTAAAGGATGATGGCTCTACCAGAATCATCAGTCTGCCACACAGACAATTGTCTGTCTTATGTACATGAATATGAATTTATAAATCTGAGCATGGGAATTCCTGCCTCAGCTAGATCATGAAAATATTGTGAAGATAATGTATTGTATTATATCTTATTACAGGTCACCTTCTAGTTCGAAAAACCTCAGATCCTCATTATAAAGCATTTCACACGACATCAAAAGGATTTATGACCTCATGCTTTAGGGGGAAACTGTTATAGACATATTTGGGCACTGCAACCCAAGCACATATGTCCATAAAACAAGGGCTTCTAAACCCCTAAAAGTGTTGTTTCATACCCTAAAGGAACAAGGTTATCTGATTACATCATCTCCCAAAAGTTCTCCATGAATAGCTACTCAGAACTGGTCAAAACAGGACCATACAGACTACTCCATGCATAGGGTGCGATGCATCTCACCTATTACACATGGGGGGTGTGATGCATACTGGAAAGCCCTTCTGTAGGGTGCGATGAGCGAGAGCAGACAAATGGCAGAAGCAATGTGCTAGGTGGAAACTTAGAGAATCTTCTAGAAACTGCTCATATGACACTTGCCTCTTTGAATTCACCCAAGGATGAGTAAGAGATCTGAAATCTCCAAGTGGAACCAAGAAATATCAGTGAAATGACACTAATCAAAATCCCAGAAGCTGACTCACTCTCCTGTAAACATCTATATATGGATCCCTCATCCAAGAGATCCAAAGGCTGGAATTTTGTAATTTGCAAGGAAGTGTTGTTGGTTTCTCTTTGAAGACATTGTTGGGTGATCTTTCTTTGTATGAGGTGAAGAGGGCTTTCATGCTAGGAGGATGATGTTGGATCAGACAACTTGGTTGTAATCCTCTCTTCTACTACTTCTATCAATAAATCTATTTGAGTTTTCCTCCATATGATTGTTTATATATGAATCTTTTTTATGTATGCATTTATATGGTTATTGTACATCTGATCCTACATTATTTATGGTTATAGATCTCTATGCTTTGATGGTATTTTGTTGCCTTGGCTCTACAGGTGTTCTTTGAAGCGGGACAAGTGAGGAAGGAGTGGCGAAAGATCTATCAAAGGAGAGAGGAACCAAGCAAAGAGACTAGCGAAAGACTGAGGTTGGTGCTTTATTCTTCTCTCTCATCTATCTCTCATAAAGGAAAACATAAGTAACTTTAATCTATTAGTTTCTAAGATAGCTACCCATCTTAGCGGGACTAGCAGCTCTGAATAGACACTAGGTTTCCTGATAACATCAACTATATAGAAAATAGCTTTTCTATCATACAAGTAGGGACTTCCTAAGACAATTCCACATATATCCAAAGGAATTACATCTAACTCAACCTCATCTACAAATGCTGACTCAAAAGAAAACTTAAGTTTACATTGTCTAGTCACTTGTAGTTGTGCTTTATCATTCAACCAACCTAATGGGTATGGTTTCTTGTGAGGTGTAGTTAGTAATCCCAATTTCTTTACAATTGCTTCAAAAATCAAATTTACTTGTGAGCCACTATCAAATAAAGTATCTATCTTTTGATGCTTGGAAATAACTCGAATATGGAAAAGCTCATGTCTTTTTCTCTCATTCTCTTCATTAACAGATTGTGCAGAATTACTAGTAGATGCTTTAGAATTTTTACCTCTTATACTTGTGGCTGCAATGGTTGCTTCATCTCTAGAGTCTAACCCCAAATATTTTTGAACAGCTGCAGCAGTCTTCTTCTTCTTTCCCTCAAACTTATTAGGTCTCAGCTTTGGATGCAGGATCCAACAATGCTCATCTTCATGCCCCTCCTTCTTACAGTGAGTACGTGAGGACTTGTTCTTTTTTGCAGTGTTGGCCTTCCTCTCTTTCCATTTCTATTTTCTTTTCTCCTTATTCTTGCTTGCAGTGGGTTGGGATGATCCCCCAACTTCTGGGTTCCCATTCTTTCCTCTAGCTTCTAGATGCGTAGCCTGAACAGATACCTCATCTAGACTAGTGGGATTAAACATGAGGATAGTGTGCCTCATGTAGCTGTGTAGACCACCTATGTACTTCAACAAAGTATTAGCTGAGTCCAATGAAATTCCTAGAATTAAAGCTCTCTTCCTAAATTCTTGAGTGTAACTTTGTACACTTTTCCCTTTCAATTGGTGAAGAGTTTGCCAGCTCATCATGGTTTACTGCATATAAGCCAGTGGATAGAACTTCTTTTTTATTGCATACACAAATTCACTCCAGATAGAAAGAGTCTTACCATGTTTCTTCATGTCAGCTTGGGTCTTGCCTTCCCACCATACCAAGGCAGTGCCCCCGAGGTGTAGGCTGGCGAGCTGAATCTTGCTCTTGTCTGAGTTGACGTTCTGCACTCTGCAATAAACATCAATTTTTCTGATCCAATTGTCCAGCTTCTCTGTATTCAAATCTCCATCATATATTAGCAAATCAAATTTAACATCTAGTTTAATCAAAGATGCTTTATTTTTATGTTCAGGGCTATTAGGAGGTAAGAGAAAGATTTCTTCTTTCCCTTTGCCTTTGGAGTGGTCATGGAGGAGAGATTCTTCTCCCCCCTTTGTTATCGGGAAATCTAGTGTCTATGCAGAGGTGCTAGTCCCACTAAGGCTGGTAGCTACCTTAGAAAAAAACAAACCAAAACCACTTTCGTTTTCCTTTATGAGAAGTAGATAAGAGGGGAAAGAAGGAGACCAACCTCTGTCTTGTGCTTGGTTCCTTGCTTGATTCCTCTCCCTTCTGATAGATCTTTTCCACTCGCTTCCTCGTCTACCCAGATTCAAAGAGCACCTATAGAATCAAAGCAGCATAACACTATCCAAGAACATAGATCTACTATCATAAAAAATATAGGACTAGATATATATTGACCACACAAATGCATATATCATCAATCATACAAGAATGTGGAAGAAAACTCGAATAGCTTTATTAATAATCAAGAATAGCAAAGAGGATTACAACCAATTGTTCTGACCCAACATCATCCTCTCAGAAAGAAAGCCCTTATTCACCTCGTGAAAAGCTTAGATCACCCAACACTATGATGTTACACCAAGAAACTAGCAGCACTTCCTTACAAGATACAAAATTCCAGCCTCTGGATCTCTGGGATGAGGGATCCATATATAGATGTTTGAAAGGGGGGTGATTCAACTTTTGAGATTTGATTAGTGTCCTCTCTCTGATAGTTCTTGATTCCACTTGGAGATTGATGATCTCTTACTCATCCCTGGGCAAATGCAGAGAGGCAAGTGTCACAGGAGAAGTTTCTGGAAGATTCCATGATTCTCCACCTTGCAGATTGACCCTTCCATTTGTCCACTCTCGCCCATCACACCCCATAGAAGGGATTTTCAGTATGCATCGCACCTACCATGTGTATTTAGGTGGGATGCAGCGCACTTTGACCATGGAGCAGGTGAGATGGTCCAGATTTGACCAGTTCTAAGTAGTTTTTCATGGAGAACTTCTGGGAGAAGATGTAATTAGTTGACCTTGTTCTTTTAGGGGTTGGAACAACACTTTTAGGGACTTAAGAGCCCTTGGTTTATGGACATTTATGATTGGGGTTGCAGTTCCCAAAAATGTCTATAATAGTTGCCCCCTAAAGCATGAAGTCGTTAATCTGTTGATGTTGGGTGAAATGCTTTATCATGAGGATCTGAAGTTTTTTCGAGCTGGAAGGTGACCTGTAATAAGATACAATACAATACATTTTCTTCATAATATTTTCATGATCTAGATGAGGCGGGCATTCCCATGCTCAGCTTTATAAATTCATTTTCATGTACATAAGAAATACAATCGTCTGAGTGTAGACTGATGGTTCTGGTAGAGCCATCATCCCTTAGGTTGGATGATTATCTGTGCAGTAATGATGTACATTTGATGTCTTTATTTTCCTGAATATATATCGCAGCCCAGATGGATGAAACTAGATCTGGGGTCTTCAATCTCGTTCGATCTTCACTCAAAGTACAAGTCGATCCATGTGAGAGATGTCCTGGAGTCAAACGTGGAAGGACATCACCTGATTACCAGCCAATGATGTAAGCTATTAACAGGCGCGAGAGGAATCACCGATAATGATGATGACCCTCAAGGTACTACAGTACAATTCACGTGGTTTGAATAAGGGACTTGGCATCGAACACCATGCAAAATCTTTCGATCGAAGGCCATTTATGTAAACCTTTCGCCGAAATTGAGAAAATTTCCATTGAGGCATGCAAGCTTCAAAGTACTGAAAGGGTTGTTCCTAGATCTAATTCCTGGATAATGAGCTGATGTCGACAAGAAGCGATCCATCATAGGAGGGCCTTAGTGAATCCCACATCAATGACACAGAACAAAGCAAATGATTTTAATGGAGGTGAAAATGATCTGATGACATAAGGTTCAAGGTGGCAGTCATGAAAGAATGGAGCGTAAATGTATTACAGTGGATGAGACACAGGCGAATTCTCTGAGCGACTTCTCTTGAACATATCGGCGACACTGACATGATGGATTGGTAGCATTAACCCCAAATATGGATGGTGTGATGGACCCATGGTGATATGACCAGTGAACGGAACAACCCATGCCAACTCGGATGCCGAGTGAAAGTGTCATGTTCAAGAGCGACTTGCTACCAATAAAGTTTCTTCAAGTTTTCTTTCCAATTTTTCCCCAGTAATTGCTGACCAGTACCTCTTTATTTTTGTCAAGCTTGAGGAGGATAACATATGCTTGTTCTATAATTTTCCCTTCGGGCAAACCCATCGCTATGTTTTAACGAGCCTAGTGATAGTGAAACTCGTTCTTGTCTGTATGGACAAGTTTGTCGCTATTCGGTTTTAACGAGTTTAACGACAAGGATAACTCGGTCCTTTTCAATTTTAGAGAGTCTGAAAAAGGGACGTAAAGAAAACTCCAATAATCCTTTTTCGTCATATAATCCCTTGAGTCCGAAAAAGTATAAAACAATACAAAAGGGATGAATTTTCGGTACTTTTAATGAGCCGAACAAAACAAGCGCTCGATCTTTTTGTGTAATAATCCCTCAAGTCCAAAAAGATTAAAATCTAAAGGATAGATAGCACTTCCGGTCACTTTAACGAGCTGGAGAGGCCAATTTCTCGGCAATATTTTCATATTTTACGAGTCAATTGAAAAGAGCTTAAAGGAGACTCGTTTTTTGAGGAACGAGTGATAAATTCGGGTAGAAGCTAATTCCAGGTAAGGTTTGGAATTTTCCAATCACGACAGTGTCACAAGGATGGCTAATAGGATCACTCTTCGCAGCTGTTCCTCAAAAAGGGTAAACAATCAAATGGAGGTGAATGATTGGCCAATACAGAGTGGAGGTGATGATGAGAACATGACCAAGGCTTCAAAGGCTGATGATAATACATTCACGATGGTTATTTACCGGAAATTGGTTCATTTTTTAATGAGCTTAAACTCTGGGGGAACATTTGCTCATTGCTTATGTTTATTTTTTAACGAGCTTGAATTCCACGTTAAAACTACTTGATCCAGTCGTATAATAAGGATGTCTCATATAATTGGCATTTTTTTCAAAGCTTTGCTCTGCATCCTTTCTTTATGCAAGTTAGGAAACGACCAATCCTACGAGTTTAAAGGGTTAAAGGACCTATAAATTTAAAAAATACAAATGGTCACTCTTCGCTTGCATGCCAAAAGGTTTGCATGCCCCCGGGTATAGTGAAGTAGAGTTTCCAAGTTACCCCTCAATTTGCAGACAAAACATTTGTTTTATCAGGAAAGGCCTACCTTTAACAGAGGTATCTTATTCCAGTCTAACCCCATTTTCCTAAATGGATAGGTGTGTCAACCAGTCATATATCCTTCACAAAAACCTACCATATACCCAAGGTTTTCCCTGTCGAAACAGGCCAGGGTGCATGCCCCCTGGGTTTCAGTCATATCCTTCGAATCACTCGCACTCATCAGGAGGACGGACTGGGGATTGATGAGACATTCCTTGCGTGAAAAGACCATTCAGGGATGGTATATGACTATTTGTTATGTATGAACCAGGGAATGAAAGCTATATACGAGCTTGACCACTCTTCCTTCATGCAGAAAACACATTACTCTAAAGAGTGAGGAGACAATGGCTCCCATGCAATAAATATAGTCGCGTCCAAGGAGTAGATTATAATCCATGGGTCCTTGGACTACCATTACGTTCATGTGAACGGTTTTCCTTCTCAATGTTATCGGCACATTGGGAAGGATCCCTAACGGTCGACTGGTTCCTTTGTCAAAGCCTGTTAGATTTCACATTTCAGGCAAAAGCGATGGCGAACCAAGCGCTTTCCAAGCAGTTGAGGAAAGGATACTCACAGAAGCCCCTTCATCTATGATGGCACAGGCCATGACCATTCTATATATTTGAGCAATGATTTGAAATGGTACATTAGCCGGTAAGCGGGGTCTGCCTAGTAGATTCCAATCGAAGGAAACAACTAGGTTGCTTGGAGGTGGGACCGAATAGATGGTCGGATACGACTCTGACGAACTTCCTTCCTACGGTAAAGGAACGGGTAGACTGCCCCCATGTTCATCGGAGTTTGTGCTTACGAAGAGAATTTGGACGGTGTCATTTTTGTTCTCTCTGGTGACTGTATCATCTGAAGATGGATCCTCTGAAGGCAAGACCGGGTCAACTGCCGCCTCGACCTTTTGACTTTCATTTGGTGTGGATTCAGATGGTTTATCTTCAATGATAGACGCTTCGGCCGACCACAATGGCGTGTCAGCTGAATTTTCAACTAGTGACGGACTCGGCAAGAGCTTCTTATATCCAGGAGGAAGCCGTAACGGTGAAACCGGACGGTCGTCCAAAACTCTTTTAGCTTCGTCTAAGAAGGGACAACGGTGGACGGCGTGATCGCCTTCACACAGTTTACAAGGAAATTTACATTTTCCTTTTTGTCCAGGGGCTTCACTTTCACTAGTTGACGGTGTATTTTCAACATGATCATCAGAGGTTGATGACACCGGATTGTGCAAACGAGGAGACCAGTCCCTTAAGATCCAAGGGATGCAAGGACAATCTCGATGATAGTGGTCTCCTTTGCAAATGACACATGGCGATTTAGGCCTGGACAATGTAGTGTGTGGATTTTCGCTAGACGATGCTTGGTTGTCCCTTTTCGCCTTTGGCTTCTTCTTCTTATTCGCCTTCTTTTTCTCGGTTACTTGATTTTTGGCTTTACCAGCTTGATCAAGCGAAGAGGAAGGAGGAGAGGGAGAACTGGATGAAGTAGAAGGTTGGGGGGTAACTTTGGTATCGTTTATTTGCTGACTTGATTTTTCAGGAATCACGGTGTTCTGAACGACAGAGTTTGAGAAAAGCCATATGGGCAAGCCGATTGTCAATCCTGGAAGCGACAATGTGGCCATATGGGGTGCACCAACATCTCCCCAAGAGGAGAAAGGACTAGGATTTCCCCCAAGGGGAACTCCTTGGTTGGTGGACTCCATTTTTCTCAACCTAACACCAACGTAGGAAAGGTGATATTTATTCCAATTAAAATAAATTTTAGACGCTTTGAACAACTTGTTTTTTCAATTTTTAAGAGTCGAGAAAAAACAAAAGATGACTCTAGTCGCCTTCGATTTTTAATGAGCTTGAAGTTACAAGTGCTCAGATGGACCTTTTCCTTTAAGGAGTTTGAAAAGGAATGAAAGAGACTACTGTGGAAATCTAGACAAAGGTATTACCAAACCAATCACAAAACTACAAAATATTTTTTACGGTACGACAGTCAATCTTCGCGAATGCTGTGTTCAGTGCATTGCGATCAATAGGGCGGCAGACACGGCTTCCTATGGATAAAGGATAAAGCCTATTGTGGTCTCCCAATATATACTAGATGGTACGTGGGAGCACAAGTCCATACTGGCACTTATCATCTCAAAGTGGAGGAATCACCTAACCAGCAATGAAAACAACAGTTACTAGGCTTTACGACGTCGGAATACGTCTCTAGCCTAGACTTCTAAATGTTGTGTGTTAGGTTCCAAAGCGTTTTTAGATTCATTAAATTTATTTTACAGTTGATCTTGCTTAAGAAATTTGCCTTTCAGGTTCACCGCATGATGTAGATGTACAATTCCTAAAATGCAATCTAAGATGATGAACAATCGTTTAATCTTCTTTTTGCAATGAAAATCCTAGCTACTAAGGAAAGAGAGACAAAATTCTTTCAACATAGAGCAGAGAGCACACACTATATGCATTGTCCTAAATCAAACCAACAAACAGTCTAAATGCAAATGCACATGCATGTATTTGTTTTCAGCCTTCTTAATGTGTGAATGATAAAAATAAAGCTAAGCACAAATCTGAATTATTTTTCAAAGTGACATTACTAACAAGTTTCTTTTTAAGACAAAATGAAGACAATGACGACACTTTGTGATTTGGAATTGAAAACTTGCTTTCGAAATTTGAAAAACTACTAATTCAAATCAAATACAAGAGTAACAGTGTAATCGACTATCAAGAATAATCAGATTCTCTTCTATGACTGAAAACGACACTTGCGACACTTTCAAATCAAGAAACGACAGTTCAATTACGCTACTTCTTTGTAAAAGAGAATTGAAAATGGCTCAAAATACATAAAAACATTTATAGTTCTTTGCACAATGGAGGGGGAATAATGGCAAGGAAGGGGGTTTCAACAGAGGTATACTAACTACAGACAGCAAAACTCCTGAATAGAGCTAAAAAGAGTGAACACAGAAACCAAAATCTAATAGCAGAAGAGGTCTAGTCTGATCAGTGCACCTGTAACACAAGGAAAATGAGATGCAGTGCACCTACTACACTTGGGAAGTGCGATGCATCCAGATTCCAAAGAAGAGGCAGTGTGATGGTCCAGGGACGAGACTTCAGCTGGGTTCCAGGTCACAGTTTGCAGCTCAGTTTAGGGATTTAGGCCGAGCAAGTGGTAATCAGTAAATAAATCACATGGGTAGATCTAAGGAGGTTACTAGAGCCACCACAAGGGCAATTAGATAGCTTGTAAATCGATTGTTAAGTTTGTAAATAAAACTCAGAGATAGACTGAAGCAACATTGATCTACTTTGCACTTGCATAGCAAATGCAGTTCGAAGGCTAGCTGGCTTGACTTCAGGCTCTGTCTGTAAGTTTATAAAGTAAACAAATATAGATAAACAAACAATCTATTCACTCCCCAGCGGAGTCTCCATTTTGTTATCGGGAAATCTAGTGTCTATGCAGAACTGCTAGTCCCACTAAGGCTGGTAGCTACCTTAGAAACAAACCAACTAAAACCACTTTCGTTTTCCTTTATGAGAAGTAGATAAGAGGGGAAAGAAGGAGACCAACCTCTGTCTTGCGCTTGGTTCCTTGCTTGATTCCTCTCCCTTCTGATAGATCTTTGCCACTCACTTCCTCGTCGACCCAGCTTCAAAGAGCACCTGTAGAATCAAAGCAGCATAACACTATCCAAGAACATAGATCTACTATCATAAACAATATAGGACCAGATATATATTGACCACACAAATGCATATATCATCAATCATACAATAATGTAGAGGAAAACTCGAATAGCTTTATTAATAATCAAGAATAGCAAAGAGGATTACAACCAATTGTTTTGACCCAGCGTCATCCTCTCAGCAAGAAATCCCTTCTTCACCTCATGAAAAGCTTAGATCACCCAACACTATGATGTTACACCAAGAAACCAGTAGCACTTCCTTACAAGATACAAAATTCCAACCTCTGGATCTCTGGGATGAGGGATCCATATATAGATGTTTGCAAGGGGGGTGAGTCAGCTTTTGAGATTTGATTAGTGTCCTCTCTCTGATAGTTCTTGATTCCACTTGGAGATTCATGATCCCTTACTCATCCCTGGGCGAATGCAGAGAGGCAAGTGTCACAGGAGATGTTTCTGGAAGATTCCATGATCCTCCACCTTGCAGATTGACCCTGCCATTTGTCCACTCTCACCCATCGCACCCCATAGAAGGGATTTTCAGTATGCATCACACCTCCCGTGTGTATTTAGGTGGGATGCAGTGCACTTTGACCATGGAGCAGGTGAGATGGTCCAGATTTGACCAGTCCTGAGTAGTTTTTCATGGAGAACTTCTGGGAGAAGATGTAATTAGTTGACCTTGTTCTTTTAGGGGTTGGAACAACAATTTTAGGGACTTAAGAGCCCTTGGTTTATGGACATTTATGATTGGGGTTACAGTGCCCAAAAATGTCTATAACACCCTTATCTTGTTTGGAGCTTGATGATTCCTCATCTTTTTATTTTCTAAAGTCCCTATGCATTTCCTCTACCATGGACCTCATGGCCAGGAAACTCTCTATAAAGTGTGGGTCTAGGCCCAAAGAACCTTACTCCGACATTTTATTTTGAGGATAGACTATTCCAATTTCAGGATTAGTTTTGACCAACTCTCCTTCTCCTAATTTGAGCTTTGATCTAGTTAGCATTCAACAGCTAAATCCAGCACAAGCTCGTCTAACCTTAACAACCTAATGATCTGATACCACTTGATCTGAAATCACCACCTAGGTGACCTCATGAAATTAATGAAGGTACTACAGACTCATGTGCTGGTGTGTGTCTATGTTAATTTAAGCAACGGATCGATAAGATTGCGAAATACACAGACACTTGAAACAGTAAGAGATCACAGTAAGCAAAATCTAAACACAACAAAAATTTAATAAGGAGTTCACCCAATTCTCTTGGGCTACGTCTCCTGGTTCAGCCTTCAGTGGTGGCCTTTTTATTATGTCTTTAAAACAGATTTTTACAATAAGGAGCTCATCTAAGTCTCACTTAACAGAGAATGATCAGTAGGATGGCACTTGGAATTCCCAAGTCCTTAGAGTTCACAAACTCCCTTACTGAATTTCAACCTCAATTGGTCTCTGTTTGCTCGATGCTGCCTTTGCTTTGATGGTCAGCTCAGCTTCTCTGTTCTCTATAATTTGCCTCTCTTTCTGTGTCTCTAGGCCTTCAGCTTCTTTTCTTCTTCTCCTTTTTGCCTCACTGTTTGCTCTTGGCTTTAAAGCCAGTTCGTTCCTCCCGACTGTTCGTTTCTGCTTCCTGACTCTCTGGATCACCTACCTTTGTCCACTGGAACTCCTCTGCCCTGCATCACCATTGTTGTGTAACGCTTCATAGAGAGGTGGCCACTTGTCTCTTTGCGAATTGAGTGTTAGTTCTTCTTGAACGGTCGTTATTTCTGTTATCTCCCACATGCTTGTGAAACAGATCCTTCTGTCAACTCATCGGTCAAATCAGAATTCAAATCTTATGCGCCGCAGTTTATTTCTCCCTCGGGTCTGGTCATCCATCGGATTGAACCTTCACGGTTGATCTGGAGCCCGTAGATCCTACGGTCTTCACTCATATCGCATGTTTGAGTTGCTCGACCGTTACTCCTTGATGTAAGTGGTTTTTCTCTCTCATTAGTGGGACACACATCACTCGGTGTATGGAATCACTGGGTCCTTGGCCAAACCCACTTACCGCTCGAAATGCCTCCGATATTTTGCCGGTTTTGAGTGTGGGACCCACCTTGTTGGTTTTAGCGCTTTCCCATGGTTTTTCGGTTTTCCTTGTGACCGAGCACTCAGGGCTTTTCCTTCTCGAGAGGTTTTACCTAGCGATACAAAATTAGTGCTTTACACTAATCAGAAATAGAAACAACCTCCATTTCTGGATCTGAGCTTCCTAATTGCCATTTTTGCACCATGCGTGGTCTCCATGGGCCAACGGTCAGCGCGCTTTGACCGAAGGTCCTCGTTGTTCTGTGTTGGCCGCAAATTGCCATTATTCATAGGTTACTTCTGATAGCTATAAGATTTCTTGAAGTCTGTCATTCATTCTGAACAATCATGGAATTTGTTTGAGGATCCAATTCGGATCATTCTATCAATTTCTTCTAGAGCATCCATAAAGACATCATCTGATTGATCTACAAATTTTTCTTCAAATTCCATAAGTAATTGACAATCCTGGCCTGATTCATCATCCTAATTATTGGAAGAATATTCATTGTCTTCATGAGTATAAAAAAAATTTCTTGCTATCAAAGTTTATTCTAACATTCTTCTTTGGATATTCTTCCCTTTTCAATGATTTTCTTTATAAGGACACTTAGCGGCATAGTGACCTAATCTTCCGTAGGAAAAACATTTAAAATGAATCTTACCTTTGAACCTGCTAATTCCTTCTTGGATCTTGTTCACAAAATTCATTTTTTCTTCGTCTGAAATGTAACATGTTTCCTTAGGCTCTTCTTTTTCTTTCCCTTTGTTTGTGGTTTTGAATGATGCTTCTCTAATACCTGATGTATCCCCTTTTCTCATCTCATAAGTTGTCATGATCCCATGGAGTTGTTTAATAGTCAGATTCTTCAAATCCTACATTTATTCAATGGCAGAGACTCTAGAATCGAAATTTGGGGTTAGAGATCTTAAATCTTTTCAATAATAGTAGAATCCTTTATTTCATCTCCAAGATTTTTCATTAAGTTAAAAATATTGTTTTCTGTAAGGAAAAATCTTGCAATACTTTCATCATCATGCATTCTAAGAGTCTCATACTGAATTCTATATGTTTGAAGTTTAACACCTTTTACCTTAGTGTCACCCTCTTAGATTTGGACAAGCTTATCCCATATTGCCTTTGCGGTATTCAGTTGCATGACTTTCATAAGCTCAGATTCAACCAATCTTCCCAAGATAAAATTGACATCATTTGCATTGATCTTATATTGTTTTATCCCTGCATCATCTATGGGAATGGAGGTTGTGTATTGATATCCACCTTCAAAAATTACCCATACATCCACTCTTAGTTCCCGCAAATATGCTCTCATTTTGACCTTCCAAAATATAATACTAGCTCCATTAAACAAAGGTGGCTTAATAGAAGATACTCCCTCTTGACTGCTCATATTGATGGATATCCCTTTAAGTGATCAAGCTTTCTCTGAGGGACCTTCTCTAATACCACTAATTAGGAAAAATATTGAGAGGGGGAGTGAATAAGTATTTTTGATTCACTTTAAACTTTCAATTCCATATTCAGAATTTTTTACGCTATTTTTCTTCATGCAACCCACATATGTACATGACTATTGAATGTAAAGCATGTATATCTAGATAAATAAATTTGACATAAGTTTCTGTTGATGGTGCTGGATCCACCAACATTAGGGGACACCCCGGTATGAAGTCCCAACTAGACCTTACACCATTTGGTGTGGGATTCCCATCCATATGATGGCCCGGTTGGCATTATCTTAAGGATTTGCCTCACTCTTGCTTGTCAGCACATGAGAGTGGTTTTCTTTGTCTTCGAGAAGTGAGGTTCACGTGCCTGGTGAGTGAAAGTGTCACTTGTGTTAATGGTTCTTTCATTGTCGAGGGAGAGGGTGAGAGTGAGTTCCAGGTCAATTGGGAGTAGTCCCAACACTGCTAGGAACACACAACACAAAAGGACATACACAACTTCTAGTGGAGTATTCCACATAGATGTGATAGTCACAACACACAAGGGAAGATAACACGTACAACACTCAGTGGATTAGTCCACATGAGTGCAACGGTTGTTTAAAACAAGTTTTATGTAAAAGGTTTGTCTGATGTCTGAGAGAGTAGTCTACACGGGCGAGACAACGTTAACAACATATACAACACATTTCCATTAATAGATTATGTATTACAACAAAAGAAATAGTTCAAATGTAGAACATAGGTTAAAGCAACATGCATCACAAGTGTCAAAGATTAGTCTTACAACAGTTACAATACATGTGTGAAGACATGCTAGCCTGTTAGCAGGCTTCTGAATTAAGCGAAAGTTCCAAGACACATCGTTACACCATACATCACTAACCCCTGTGAGGGGTGTTGGAGCCACTACTTACTCCTCAAAGGAAATATTACAGACTCTCTTGGCTATGTGGGAGGAGCTGAGGTGAAAATTCCTTTCCATGTACAAATGAAGGGGTATTTATAGCAAAGGGTGAAACTGACCCTTATGGTTGTTCGACTACCCTCATGACTGTTTGACTTCCATGAATTTTTGACTTTACATGGCTCTTTGTACAACAAGTGGTTCTCTTGGACTTCCACGTTACATTACATTGATTTACCACATGGCCCATAGTATATATGTGGATGACATGACTCATGACACGACTTGACATGATAGTGCTGGTACATTCGTGCTACTGCTGGTGTGCATGTCGAGATGCAGTGCTGCTGGGTGATGGATGTCTTCATGGTGTGCCACAGCTTCACCTCCTCATGGAAAAGTGCGTGGAGTCTTCGATGGTCATTGGTTCGCTTGATGTTGCTTTGGCATGTTGCTCCTTGCTTGTATGTTAGAAGGCTTGACATGCTCATATGTTCGTGAAAGGTGCATGTTAATTTGTTCATCCATCCATGAGCACATATTGCATGTTTTCTTGTTTGTCTATTCGCGAACACATCTTTGCATGACCATCTGTTTGTGAGCACATCTCTTTGCATGCATCGTTCATTCATCCATTGGTGAACCTGTCCTTCTACATGTGCTCCCTTCGTTCATCCCATTCGTCGTCGCGCCATGTTTGTTGGTGTACCTGTATCTGTAGTCACTCATGACGAGACAACATCAAATCCAAAAACCTCCTAGTCTACCATGATACGTGATCATTTTGGATGTAGGTGACTGGGAGAGGCAACAAGGTTGCAAGGCAGGATGATGGCTATGGGCACTGTTGATGAAAATTGCACAAGAGTCACTGGGTGATGAGGATAGGAAATCCGAGATGATAGTGACTAGCTATGAGGCCTGGATCGGATGGAAGGAAAAATTGCACAAATTTTGGGAGGAACATTCTGGGCTATGGAGAGGTAGGGAAGACAGAATCTGCACATTTTCTAAAACAACTGGGCAACGGGGCTTCGATAGAAAAATTTGTGTAATTTTTTGGAGGAACAGGCCGAGATGCATGGAGGATTAGCATGCAGAAATTGTGTAATTTTTTGGAGGAGTAGGTCGGGAGCTTGGCAGCCAAACTACACAATTCTTGGAGGGAACTGGTAGTTGACTATTGGGTCACTGGCAGCAAAAACTATGTAATTCCTAGAGGGAACTGACAGTTGGCTACTGGGTCACTGGTAGAAAAAACTATGTAATTCCTAGAGGGAACTGATAGTCAGCTGCTGGGGCTTGGCAGCAAAAACTGCACAATTCCTGGAGGGAATTGGCAGTCTGTTGTTGGGAGTTGTTGGCAGGGAAAACTTTATCGAGGTTGGGAGGCTAGCCTCCTGATCACCTCTACGCAATTTCTGAGTTGAGTGGATTGCTGGGTAGCAACGAGCTTTCTCATGAAAACTATGCAAGTTTTTGGGTGAGCGGCCGATCGACTGTCAAGAGGACTAGCTGGAAAATTGTGCAATTTTTTGAGGGAGACAGGGATGGGCATTGGTTATCTATCCAGAATTCTTGTGAAATTTTCTCAGTCAGCAGAGCGGGAAATGTCAGTAGCCTCTGCACAATTTTTGAGGGTAGTCAGTGCCGAGATAGTTGTTGAGTCAAACTCTCCAGATGGCCAACATGAAGGTTTCTTGAATTTCTTGTGGGTAGCATGGCTTGAAAAGACTTGCTTGGTGCTTTTGTGCTTTTCTAGGTGATAGTCGATCAAGTCAATGGTGGGGTGATGGTTTGGCTGCCAGAGGGGAGTTCGGTCGTTAGAACTTCAAAAAAAATGGCTAAGTGTGTGAACGAGTGAAAGATGCAAATGTGATCTTACCAAGACACACCAACATGACTTGATGACGAGATGACTCAAAACATCTAGGCACACATGCTCAACATGACCGACTGAAGGTGTGAGCGACACTTGTGATTGATCATTGATCGATCATGATGACGCTTACGCGATAGTGAATGTGACTTCATGTGTTAGTGTGACAAATGTTTTCACAGTGAACACAACGAGTACACATGAATCAAAGACTTGGATCATGACCAAAACATGGTCGCAAGCATGACTTTGACATCAACATGCAAACAGTTGAGTGAAATTAACAAGCAAGGTGGTTGTGAAGACTCACATGAGCTCACAAAGTGAACTTGAGTGTGTTTAGACATCAAGTGAAACTCTCAAGAGAGGCTACAAAATTGGTTGCAGAACAAAATTTTGGAGGGTGGTTGTAGTCGCTACAACACTTGGCGACACACTGGTAGAACTTTAGCTTCTCTATTTTGGTTCATTGATAGCACAAGGCCTTGGTCTTTCAGGGAGTATTGAATCATTGTGTTGGTTACTTTGGCTTCCCCACTTACCCCGTGGAAATACATGGTTCACCTTTTGCCACTCAGTCAAACACAATCAAAATTTCAACTTGATCACAATGTTTCAAATCTGGGAAGGGTAGTTTAGCTCGCGAGTTGAAGATTTTCAGAGTATAATTTTTCATCTCTGGTGTTTCTCCGCTACCATCAAACCTGGACAGTACCGCGATGGAGTCACATAGGAACACACACATTGCTCCACTACCAACGAGCCTGGTCAGTACCCCAGTGGAGTTGCATGTTTCACCACTCTGCACATGAAGCCTTTATCTTCTTTCGCCTTTGTATTTTTCAAGAGGATTGTGCATAGGCACTTATTTATTTTTTGGGGTGGAAGAGGGATCTTGACTTATTGAGAGTAGAAGAGGTTGTTTCTTGAGAGAAGCATGTAATACCTATGACATAGGTTTTCTCATTTAGATTTTCCCCTTCTTTGTTCCTACTAGTTGGATGAGCTTGAACACACAAAGAAAAAGGTTGAGTGTAAGCATGGGGCTTCCTAGTGTGGACACAAGTTCATGGTTGGACCAAAACTTCCCTTTCAAACAGCTTGTATTTTCCATCAAGACTTCATCGGTTGAAGGTTATAACCAAGCACAGAGAAGACAGACACAATATTGGCCAAGTGTTGTAGTGTCACAAGTCTCTTCAAATTTCAGCCACATACTCTATCTAGAAGCCAGATCGTAGTAGTTGGAAACACTTATTTCCAGAAACAAAAATAGTAATATACCAAGAAAACAAAATAAACGTAAAAAAAAATAGTAAGTAGAAAAAACAAAGTAAAAACAAAGATAATAAGAAAAGCAAACAAGATGAAACAATAAGCAGCAAGAAAAGAAACCAAGTCAACAAGAAAACAAACATGCAAACCAGAAAGCAAAGACAAGTGAAAAACAAAACACTACTCCTACTCCTACGTTAAACAAACGGGTTATGTGAAATGAAATTTCCAATGAAGCCATCGTAGGCGTACGTGACCTGCAATCACAAAGATACGAGTGATTAAAATAGATAAAAAAATAGTGTGCAACAGAGAATGAAAAAACTTGAAAAACTTGCACACGAGAGAGAAGGTCTCACCTATGGGCGAAAGAATTTGTCACAACCACCCAACAAACACACTTACCTCTTCTGTGACTACTGTTTTTCAACAAACCTCGGAGGCCTCTTACGAGTGTGTGTTGTTCTGCACCAAGTTTCTTACTGAGTGTAAGGAAGGACTGAAGCTTATTATCTGCAACATGATTTGCCAAGTAAGATTGTTCCATCCATTCAATGATTGGATCATAAAATTAGTGATGGTTATTTTGAAAGATTCGTGATCTTTAAGAGGATGGCTTCCTGATTTGAGAGAGTATATCATGATGGGAATCTGATATGGATAGATAGATTTGTTCATCCTCATCAGTCATGTCAAGACAGTGAGGGTTTGCCATATCCATCAGCGTGGGCCAAGGTGCCTCACTTGCTTGACAAAATTTTGAGAGCAAAGATGTTACACAGTTAAAATCATAGTGTGCGAAGCAACTTTCATTAGATGTAATGTTGGGAAAATGATAAACTGCATCACAACCACCCAAGGTAGAAGAAAAATCAGACTAGTCGATCGGGATGGCAGATTCCTAGTTTGACACAAACAAAGAAAATTTTTGAACAATTATGTGAATGCTCTGAATGAGGGAACCAAGTTCGTTGTCCGCTAGACATGATAGAACACCCACCTGCAACTGGTGAAAAAGTGCATAGGCATCATGGTAATCACAGCAATGTAGAAAGGATGCCAATACTGTGAATGTGTGAAACTAGTTGGGGTGTGGTGAAATGAGAGTAACTTGATTCACGTGATAGGTTGTGTGTTTGTCATCACACAGGGAGATTGTTGGTGTGATGAGTAGGCAAATTTGACGTGCGAAATTTGCAAAAGGACCAAGGAGATGATTACAACAGAGAACATCCGATACGTATGATTTTGGATGAAAATAGTCTTTGAGATGATCAACTTCGATGTCTCACGATTGAATGAGGGATGGACACTCCCAACTCGAATTGGATGCAAGAGATGTGCATGAAGACAGACATGCTATAATGGACTCGTGAATTTGATCATTAGCAAAAATATGAAATTTTGAAATATCACACTGAGAATAGTAAATATTCTTTACATGGGGATACACGTTGAGTACAACCATGCAAATAGACGGATTGTGCATGAGAAACAAGATCTAATTTGGTTTGGTGGTCTTACCAGAGTCACGAGGTCCTAACATAACAATCAATGAATGTTGAAGTGCCTCGACTCCTTGGCACGTCCCGAAACTTTCAAAAAGTGAAAGATTGTATCTTGAGATGTGAACTAGATCATTCATGGCTTGAGGATGGCTGTTGTTACTGATTTCAAAACTGCTCTCAGGATGACAACCATCTTTGTCACACGCTTCATCAAATTTTTTAGCAAGCTGACTTAACGAGATGTCTTCATGCAACACACAAGATGATGATGAGTGGGAAGAGTCTTGTGTGTTGAGACTATTTTCATCATGGGAAAACTCATTACCTTGTGTCGATCGAGGAGGTAACTCATAATATGAAGAATCAAGAGAACGTGGAATATCTCCATTGCATGTTGATGCACTGTGAATGATAGGACACACGAGCAAGTGAGGTGTAGAAGAAGCTTCGATATGGATGCTTTCATTGACTGGTGCGCACTCTATATTTGAGTTAGAGTTTACATGAGATGACCGTAGATCATATGATGTGCTTGGTCATTCATCACAACATACGGAAGCATGGGAGTGATGACAACCCAAGACTAGAGGTTGATCGAAAGAATTGATTGTGCATGATGTTTCACCAAGATTCATGGATCGAGAATCCATCAAGAATGGAGGATCAATGTTTTGAGAGGAAATGATTGTGTCTTCAATATCCTGCTCCTTCGCTTGTATGATGAGATTGCCTTACACATGACTACAACTTGAGCCAGCAACTCAAGAATCAAGAGAGTGCGCACAACTAGCTTGTGAAGCAGATTGCTCAAGTGAGTCATGGTGCAAGGAGTCATGGCTTGTAGATGATGGAGGATGGTAGCGATGCCGATTAGACTCAAGACTTGGGGTATGAATGGTGATGTCCTCTTGCTGAATGGAAGGATGAGTTTTCTCCATAGGCTTTGTGAACCATTCCGGAATTTCCTCCAATGAGGCGGGAGACAATCGAGCAGATGGGTTGGGAACATCCTGCACAGATTTCTCAGCTTTGAAACCACTACGAGTGGGCACCCTCTTAAATACATGAGGTGTCTCGTCATCTGCAAGAGTCGAGGAAGAAGGAAAATTAGGAGGTTCACCATTTCAGGAGACATGAACCAAGCGTTTCAGCTCTTGGTTCATGAATTCAAGGTCCAAAAACTGCTCTGGAATTTCGTGACATAGGTGAAGGAAGCAGGTAGCAAAGTCCTCAACTGATTCGCCAGGCTTCATTCTTAAACGAGAGATTCTTTTATAGACATCTTAGTGGTCACACTCATCAAAGGCTTGATGGAGCTCCTTGAGGAGAGTGATAAGGGAATGGACATTACCAAGTGGCAGGGTATGACACCACCAATTAGCATGACCTTCAAGGGTGAGGAAGAAGAGTATGCAAACAAGCTCATTACTATCAATTTCATGAGATTCACAGAAATGAAGAAAATCAAAAATGTGCTCGGTTACGGCTGTTCTGTCCTCACCGTCAAACTTTAACAAGGACAAGTGATCGAGAATCTCATCGGGGATTGATAACTGATTAAGGGATAAATGAGAGAAACACCCCAGGAACATGAATTGTGTGTTATTCATGGGTAAGAGATTCAACCCAGATGTAAGGGCTCAGCTTGTCATCTGGCCCTCCTTCTAGCACCAAAATGTTGACAGTGCTGGATCTGCCAACATTAGGGGGTCACCCCGGTATGAAGTCCCAACTAGACTCACACTGTTTGGTGTGGGAGTCCCATCTGGTACGATGGCTCAGTTGCCATTATCTTAAGGATTTTCCTCAACTCTTGCTTGTCAGCACAGGAGAGTGGTTTTCTTTGTCTTCGAGAAGTGAGGTTTGTGTGCCTGGTGAGTGTAAGTGTTACTTGTGTCAATGGTTCTTTCACTGTCTAGGGATAGGGTGAGAGTGAGTTCCAAGTTAGTTGGGGGTAGTCGCAATGCTGCTAGGAACACACAACAAAAAAGACATACACAACTTCCGGTGGAGTAGTCCACACAGATGCGGCAGTCACAACACACAAGGGAAGATAACACGTACAACACTCAGTGGATTATTCCACACAACTGCAATGATTATTTACAACAAGTTTTATGTGAAAGGTCTATCTGATGTCTGGGAGAGTAGTCTACACGAGTGAGACAATGTTAACAACATATACAACACATTTCCATTAATAGATTATGTATTACAACAAGTGAAATAGTTCAAATGTAGAACACAGGTCAAAGCAACATGCATCACAAGTGTCAAATATTAGTCTTACAATAGTTACAATACATGTGTGAAGATGTGTTGGCCTATTAGCAGGCTTCTGAATTAAGAAAAATTTCCAAGACACATCGTTACACCATACATCACTAACCCCGTGTGAGAGGCGTTGGAGCCACTAATTACTCCTCAAAGGAAAGACTACAAACTCTCTTGTCTATGTGGGAGGACCTGAGGTGAAAATTCCTTTGCACGTACAAATAAGAGGGTGTTTATAGCCAAGGGTGAAACTGACCCTTGTGGTTGTTCAACTACCCTCATGACTATTTGACTTCCATGACTTTTTGACTTTACATGACTCTTTGTACAACAAGTGGGTCTCTTGTACTTCCACATTACATTACATTGATTGACCACATGGCCCAAAATAGAGATGTGGACGGCATGTCTCATGACATGACTCGACATGACAGTGCCGGTAAATCAGTGTCATTGCTGGTGTGCATGTCAAGCTCCAATGCTTCTGGGTGATGGATATCTTCATGGTCATTGGTTCGCTTGATTTTGCTTTATCTCATTGCTCCTTGCTTGTATGTTGGAATGCTTGACAACCTCATCTGTTCGTGAAAGGTGCATGTTCATCCGTTCGTCCGTCTGTGAGAACATATTGCATGTTTTCTCGTCTGTCCGTCCACAAACACATCTTTGCATGATCATCCATTCGCGAGCACATCTCTTCACATGCATCATTCGTTCGTCTGTTGCTGAGCCTAACCTTCTGCATGTGCTCCCTTCGTTCATCCCATTCATCGTTGCACCATGTTTGTTGTTGTACCTGTATCTGTAGTCACTCGTGACGAGATGACATCAAATCCAAAAACCTCCTAGTCCGCCATGATACATGATCATTTTGGATGTAAGTCACCGAGAGAGGCAAAAAGGTTGTGAGGAGGGATGATGGCTCCGGGTACTTTTGATGAAAATTTCGTAAGAGTCACTAGGTGATGAGGATGGGAAATTCAATATGATAGTGACTATCCGCAAGGTCTGGCTCAAATGGAAGGAAAAAATGTGCAAAGTTTGGGAGGAACAGTCTGGGCTATGGAGAGGCAGTGCAGACAGAATCTATGCATTTTCTAGAATGAACAGGCAGCGGGGGTTCGATAGAAAAATTTGCACAATTTTCCAGAGGAACAGGTCGAGCTGCATGGAGGATCAGAAGGAAAAAATTGCCCAATTTTTTGGAGGAGCAGGTTGGGATCTTGGCAACCAAAACTAAGCAATTCCTAGAGGGAAATGGCAGTTGGTTGCTGGGTCACTGGTAGAAAAAACTACACAATTCTTGTAGGGAACTGGTAGTTGGTTGCTAGGTCATTGGCAGCAAAAACTGCACAATTCTTGTAGGGAACTGGCAGTCAGCTGCTAGGACTTGGTAGCAAAAACTGCGCAATTCTTGGAGGGAACTGGCAATTTGCTGCTGGGAGATGTTGGTGAGGAAAACTTTGCTGAGGCTGGGAGGATGGCCTGCTGATCACCTCTGCGCAATTTCTCATGAACCCTGCAAAATTGTTTGGGTGAGCAGTCGATCGACTATTGGGAGGACTAGCTGGAAAATTGTGCAATTTTCTGAGGGAGGCAGGGACAAGAACTGGGTGTCTGTCCAACATGTTTGCACAATTTTCTTAGTCGGCAGAGCGGGAAGGTCAGCAGCCTCTGCGCAATTTTTTTTGGGAGTCAGTCCCAAGGTGGCTTCCAGGTCAAACTCTCTAGATGGCTAGCATGAAGGTTGCTTGAATTGCTTGCGGATAGCGTGGCTTGAAAAGACTTTCTTGGTGCTTCTGCACTTTTTTGGATGACAGTTGATCGAGTCGATGGTGGGGTGATGGTCTAGCTATTATAGGGGATTTTGGTCGTTAGAACTTCAACAAAAATGACTAACTGTGTGAACGAGTAAAAGATGCAAATGTGATCTTACAAACACACATCAACATGACTTGATGACGAGACGACTGAAACAATCCAGACACACATGCTCAACATGACTGACCAATGGTGTGAGTGACAAGCACGACACTTGTGATTGATCATTGATCAATCGCGATGACGCTTGCATGACAGTGAATGTGATTCTGTGTGTGAGTGCGACAAATTTTTTCACAGTGAACACAATGAGTACACACGAAGTGAAGACTTGGAGCATGACTGGAGCATGGTTGCAAGCATGACTTTGAGATCAACATACAAACACTTGGGTGAAATGAACAAGCAAGGTGGATGTGAATACTCACACGAGCTCACGGAGTGAACTTGAGTGTGTGTAGCCATCAAGTGAAACTCTCAAGGGAGGCTCAGAAATTTGTTGCAGGCAAAAATTTTGGAGGGTGGTTGTAGCCACTACAAAAATTTCATCAGTGAGTTAAATCGACTATTGCATTATTAATTCATTAATAATCCAGTATGCAGTAAAGAACATATAAATCATATCACTTAAGAAACACACATAGAACACTAGAATTTTAGGTGGAAACCCAATGTGGGAGAAAACCACCGTTGTCGATGTCTTTGTCTTCTTTCTTATTATATAAGTAAAATATTCATTACATTTTGTACTTGTGAAAACTCTTACCAGAAAGCAGTAACCCACCTGTAGGAGGCCATAACCTCCACTTGTTCTCCAACACCAACTGGAAGGGAGCGACAACCCCCAAATCTTGTTTACTGGCTCCTACCCCCTCACTGAAGGATGCAACCCTTGAAACCTTGTGGACCACATTTCATAATATTTGATATTGGATCCACATGTTAGCCAATCATCAAACAACCTGTAGGCCACCTTTCGTAAAATTTTCATATTTGACCCACACTAACAATAAGCCCAAATAAAATATGCAAAACTTAAATATTGAGTCACAGAAATTGAACCATTGAATCACTGTAAACCAACTAAATCTCTAAAGAAAAAAGATAATAAATATAGAATCCAATAAATAAATAAAAATGAACTTCAAAATATATACATGATTGTTCTTAAGAGAACCTGCATATATACATCCTAACTCTGCATAAAACTCGCGTACAAATCTCAGATTATTGAATCATTTAGCTAATTAAATCATTTTAATACTGAATCAAGTATTGAACCAATCATAGATCATTGAACCATACCCAATCACACTAATGAATATTTCAATCAAACAACACTTCCAGATACATATCATGGTTATTAAGGCATCATTGACAGACATCAACAAATATAATTAACATCATCAACTATCATCATCAAGCAACACTACAAATTCTGACCAGATCTAGAATATATACATGATTGTTATTAAGTAGACCAACATATATACATTCTTATCTTGTGCAACACCCATTTATAGATCTCAACATATTGAAAAAAAAAAAAAAAACCTTAGAATATATATGCGAATCAACAGAATCAGATTCGCGTATGTACGCAACTATTTGGAAGAAAACTAGTGTACAAATCTTAAATCATTGAAACATACCTTTGATGTAACCACAAGTCACATGTCGTAACCTTGATTTCACACATTCATATCATATCATCATTACAACCATAGATCTATCATTGTTAGCTAAAAGAATAAATATATTAAGCAAGTGTATTCATTAGTCTTTACTACACTTTAAAATTTATCATATTTGAGTCATATCCTTGCTCCCTGCGGGTGCAAACCTGTTTCAGATCAAATCATATATGAATAACTCATTAACTTTCACACTCAACACCTTGATCTCCATCTCCTTATATAGATTTTTCCTTATCCAATACCTTTGGTAAATCTTTTGGTAAAGTCGTTAGTATTTTTTACGGGATCAAATGAAAGTTGTCGCTCCAATTCCTATGGGCCAATACCATGGTAATGAACCTTGGTATCCATATTTCCATGGTTCAGATTCTGTACATGAATTTTACTCACAAGACCTCCTTCTTCTCAAACTTCACTTTTGTCATTCATTTGTAACTGAACTGCCATCATCTTTAACATTTGTACCATTTATCTGCTTTAGTTCCACAATTATATAATTATCACATTGTTTACATCAAGTACGTCTCTATTAAGCAAGTTTCCATCAAGGACAACACTTTAGCCGTAATCCCAACAACCTTTATATGTTTAATAGATTCATCTACTTTTAAATTCTTACCTGTCCAAAAAATAAATTTCCGTCTATTATATTTTCCACTTGCTATGCAACGAAATTGGTATCTTCTAAAAACATTCCAAAAGACTCATAGATACAAAATATATTTAAATAACATAATACAAAAGAAGACATAGTGATTAGCATATGCTTGATGGCCTAGATTTACCTTTGTTCTTAGTTGTTTTTGTTGCTTCCCTTTGTTCTAGATGAACTTTTTCATATGCTTGATTCGAATCCACTACTTTCTTTGTATCCATGCTAGTGTAGGATCCTATCACTCCCCTATTGCCTTATGGCTCCAATATTTTCAATTGAAGGTCCAAAATTGCAACCTTTGCTTCCATTTTGGCCGAGAAATTGTTTATATTACTATGCATCAACTCATTCTTTTGGTTAAGAAGAGACCAATGGGATTTTTTCTCCGTAGCCACCATTTCACCCTGTTGATTGAGAAAAGTTAGATATGTTCCATATTCATTGTTACATAATCAAGCTGACAATTGTTTCTTTCATGCTATTTGACTAGAGAAGTTTTCAAGTCTCCCTCCATGCCCAGACTTGCTCAAAACAATGCTTTCACTCTTTTGAATTATTGTTTCCCATCGTAGACTCCTACATTGAGTAGAATAGTCATGCTCAGTGTATATAATATTTCACCGTGGTTTCCTTCTCTAGTCAAATAATGCACTCATTCTAAGCCTTTAAAGAATTTTCCCAACCTTATTCATTCCATTACCCAAACATTCATTGTTTGTTTCTTCCCTATAAATACTCTTAACTATCACCATTAAATCATTGCATATCAAGCATGCTCTCCTCGTCTTGTTGAAGGGATTAATATGTTTTGAACTCCACTTGCATTCATTATAAATAACACCATACCACAAATTGTCCCTCTCCTTGTGTTCATGCAAAACCACGCCCAAGTGTTTGAGAGACCTTAAGCATGTCTGAAATTGTTGAATATTCATCGTTTTGTAAAATATGTATTGGAATGGTTCCAAGATACCTAAGGGTGAGATCATGTAGTGACATGAGGCCAACGAACCTCCCGATGAATTACCCTACTACCTTTTCCTTCATCGATCAATCTCTGAATTGCTTGAAATTTCATTTCTATATTCATGGTAAAGGCTTAAGGTTCCATTACTATGATATTGAGCCATCATCCCTTGTTAAATGGAATCCCCTTTGTTAGCCAACACATCTATTGTGGTATTAAAATGCCATTTTATATGATGAAACTCAATTGTTTCAAATTTTCTAATTTTCAATATTATCCTCTACATTTCAATATTATCCTCTACAAAATTGGTGACTTGATAAAGTTGGGTTTCCCTTTGATTTTAATCACTTGTTGGATGACCATAATGGAATCCCCGAAGACCAGAAATTGATGTATTTTCCTCACAATATCTAATTCAATCCCCTACCATAGACCCAAATATTATGCTTGGTTATTTGTGGAATTACCTAATCCCCAAGAGTATTGAGTCTCAATTTGTTCATTAGGGCAATAAATAACCCCTCCCGCTCCTACCTCCCCCAGATTACCTTTCAATGCTTTGTTAAAAAACAAAGAATAGTTCTCCTTTGTTGTCCTCTATTTTATAAATTATTCATTATCCATTCTTATACAAAATTTCTTGTCCACAACTAGATTATGATTGAAGTTTCTAGCATGATCGAAGACTTTACCTTAGTTGATCCAATCCTGCTCGCTTGATGGAAGATCCTCTAACTTAGATGAGTTGTAACCTTGAGCAGAGATAAATTCAAAGAGTGAGTTTAGGGATTTAATAATTGTCGTGGATGAGTTTTTATCTTCATCTTTAAATATGGCATTGTTGCGTGCTAACCATACAAACCAACACAAGTACTTAGGGACAGCCATCCAACACCACATAATCATTTAGGTGGATTTCCTATTCCATTGGGATTTATTTTTCCACAACTCAAACATGTCAACCCAACTATCTGGAATGCTTGAAATAATGGTGACTTTTTCCAGGGCTTTTTCCCAATCCCCTAGAGTAAATTTACACCTCCTGAATACATGGGGGGTATCTTTTTCCTCCATTTTGCAAAGGAAATACCTTGTCAACCCCTATATATTCCTTTTTTTGAGATTCTTTGCCATCAAAATTTTCCCGTGGACCATTACCTAGAAAAAATGTTGATTTTGGGTAAGTTTTCTTTTTTCCATATTTTACTCCAGAGCTTAGATAGGTTGGGTGAGGAAGTTTTTTAACTAGCAATTCATAGCCTGCTTTGACCATGTAATATTTCTTCTAACTATCGGTCTAAGTTCACGGATCCATCTTTGAGGCTTCAATTGGGGCTAGGACTTTTAACAAATTAACCAAATTCACCCATTAAGGCTATAGATTGGGAGGTAGAACCTGGCAGGCGCAACCTATCCATTGACCTTGCTCATTCCAATGGGATATATCTGTAATCCTATTATAACCTATTGAATCCATCCAACTCGCAAGCTCCCTGGTTCGCACACTTTTTTCATTTAACACTACTAATGGGACGTGATCCTTCAATAATTTTATGTGAGCTCCATTTGCAGATTTCCATCCTAGATGGACCAAAATTATGGGTGTTGTGGTCTTGCATTGCTTCCAGATTTTTGAACCTTCCTTGTCTAGATTGCATTCTCCACTCAAAGGATCCTACTATTTTGGAAATATTTTCGTAAAAGGGCCTGCTTCCACCATTCCTTTGAGTATGAGAGAAGACACCATACTATTTTTTCTCCCAATGCAAAATTCATGAATTGGGGGTCCTTTATTGCTAACCCTCCACATTTTTTAGGGAGATGAACAACATTCCAATTAACCAAGTGGAACTTTTTTTCATTGTTTGTACCCCCCTGCCATAAAAAATTTCATATGAGACCCCTGATATGATTGATCACTCCTTTTGTGGAAAGAAGATTGTAACCCATATAAACAAGAAAGGATGATAACACTGATTTGATTAGTATAACCTTCCCTGCTACGTTTAGCCATTGTGCTACCCATGATTGGATTTTTATTTTTATTTTTGTTTTTGCAGAAATTCGTCCCATTCTTCAGAAATTGAAGCTCCTAATGAAATTGGTATTCCTAGGTATTGTTATGAGTAGAATCACCCTAGGGTCTTGGGTTGAGAACCCCACCAGAGCGGAGAGCATACAACATAAAGAGACACACAAACAAGCAGTCCTAATACTTAAACAGTTAAACTTGGTACATAAGGTCTTACCCGTAGGTCCTATGTTTGAAGTCGTTCCCATAGGGTTCAAACCCTCTACTTCTTCCTTGCGCTTTAAGACCTACAATTCATTCAACGTAAAGCATATACACCAAAAATAACTGAAAGCGTGTTCATGATACAAAGGTTAGATCATATAAGCATGTAAGAAAATAAGCATTAATGTGAGGTTTTATAAGCAAATCATGACATAAATTAATGCATAAAGACCATAATCATCAGGAATAAGACAACACCTCTTTATTAATGTAAGCTAAAGAAATTACAGAAACTACAACTTGAGTCATCTGTCGGCTCCAAGCAAAACTGTCCTCCGGATCTGTCCTGCCCTGGCCTTAGCAATCCTCCTCCATAAGTATACAAAAGGATGTCATGAAGGGATGATGAACATCTCAAGAAGGAAACAATGGTTTCCTATGACTTGGGAGTGCATAAGGCATAGGGATATCTTCAGACTTGATCATGGATGTAATCAACTATAATATCAATATCTAATCCTTTATCCTCCCTTAGGCCCTCCCATGGAGGTGTATTTATACTTCTCCAAATTAGTTTTTTTAATTGGAAAATAGTTGGGCCACAGGCTATAGTAGGTGGGTATCCGTTCAAACACGTAAATACCACTCAAATTAAGGGATATTATATATATTTTTAGTGTTTTAACACATATACATAGGTTAGGTATAGGCTGACTCACGTGTACATGCGCTTTATATAGGGAATAATTGCGCATGGGATTTAGAACATTATTTTTTAGAAAATGGACCAAGTCTGGTAGGGAAGGGTTTCCCTAGGCCATATCATAGAGCATCAAATCTATTAAGGGTGGTAAATGGTGCTATAATATATGCCCCCTAATATATGAGGTTAGAAGGGGTACATGATGGCTGAAATGTATTAAGTGTATAGAAATAATCATGCGAGGACCTGAGAGGAGTTCATCAGATTTTAGCCTACCAATCTAGTGGAAGAGATCAGAAAGAAAGTTGTTTTCTGAGGCAGGCATACCCATGCTCAGAGATAATAAAGCATGTCCGCATATCAAGTACAAAAGTGGACCCAATATGTATACAAGTTAAAATAAGTGAAAATACATAGTGGATCAGATGATCATATCCATAGAAGTACATGTCACAATATCACATATAAAGAACTGATCAATGATGCTGAAGTAGAAAGCTGATCACTGAAGTCATAAATCTAATCCAAAAAGTACCAAGTCAAATAGTGGAACAAATGGTACTACATGCAACTCAGGTGCCAACATATAGGATTTCACTGTGATGAACTGCAACATATAAGGTAGATGGTGTCACTAGCAGAAACAGGAGGATATGGCAAGTGAACCAACAAATGCTGATGCAAACCTGACGTCTTCTTTGACTGTCGTGTTACATTTCTACACAATGGGAATAAATGAATTGAAGTTGACCATGTGAGAAATCATTTGATTACTAGTCATTGATGTATACCATTTACAAACATGAGACTACTCACCGATAATGATGATGAGAGCCAAGGTACCCAGTACAATATAACAAGTGCGAATAAATGATCTGAATTCGAACACTTGGAAGAATCTATTAGTAAATAGATAATGATGTATTACCATTGTTGATAGTGAAGGAATCTGCCACTGCTGACTACAACCCTAAGGTACCGCCAAATGAACTCTAGAATTTGTTCCCACGGAAATGAGTTAAAGTTGATGGGAAAAGATCTGCTTGAAGGAAGGCATTAAGGCATCCTTCATCAATCCAACGCAAGTGTAACCTGTAGGCCAATAATGTGGAAGGAATCATATGAAGAAAGATGTAGTAACCAAACTGAAGCATGTTTCCGGTGTACACAAGTTGTAGCTAGCGCACAATAGAAACCCTTTGTACCAACCAATAATGAAAGTTGACACGGAGGCGAGGAATCCACCAATGAGGTCAAATGGAAACCAAGGTATTGCATGAATCCAAATGTGTGATAATGAAAGATGACGTTGAACACAAGGGAAACCACCTAGTCAAAGACCCATGATACTGATCGATGTTGAACACAAGGTCACCTATCAATGATGGAAATAGGGCCAGGGTGCAGTTCTAGGTCTACTCTTAGAGCAATTTGTCATAGTTGATAAGAGCAAGACCCTCCAACAAGAATTCAATGGAGACCTTCTCAAACTAGCACGAGCAAAGGACAAATAGTTGATGTGATAGTGAACATGACTCTAACAACCAGAGATGGATGACTGAAAATAAGTCAAGAGACACCACAAAAATGCTAACTCAGGTTTACTTCCCTTGAACAAAAGCACGACTCAAATGTGACAATATGGTAGCATATGATAACTTTGTATAAGTTTGTCATGCAAGAGCCACAAAAAAACTGTCCATATGATTGGAACAGATAACCAACTGGAGCAGTACTGACTCAAGGTTAAGGCTCTCCTAAGTCAAACTAAAGCCCATCCCAATGGAGGAAAGACTTAATTTTGAGTGCTTTGTTCAAGGGCAACACAACTGACTCTAGATGCCATCAATCATGGAAGTAATGTCCAGTTCCCACTCTTTTTGGTATATTTTTTTTTTTTTTTTTATCTTTTTCATATTTAGAAAGCCCAAAAAAGAACAAAAGAATGGTTATAATACAGTGGAAAGAATGGGTGTCAAAGTACAGATGTTCTAGTTCATGGCAGTGGAACATGCCTATGCTCAATGCAAGGTGATGAAACTGGTCAATGACACTCAAAGGAATGTTCTTTCCATAGACAAAATGTGTCAAGTTTCAAAGGCTAAGTGATTGCAAGGTTGATTTCGCATAAAGGTATGGCCAAAAGAGAGGCTTAAACACGAGTCCAAATGAACCTGGTTGAGGCCAAAAAGAGGCAAATAGTCAACATGCAATGTAGTGGTACAACTCAACACAAAGGAGCCTCTAGGGTATAAAGCCATAAAAATGGCTAAGAAATAAGAGAATGAATCTTCAACGCACAAGTCATGGTAGGACTAAAGAGGACTCCTGAGCCTAAGAACAAAATTTCATCATGGGTGCCAAGTGATAACAAGGTACTATCTAGGGTGCCCATGATAAGGTAGGCTCTACCACACAATTTATGACACTTCTAAGCAATTGTTGGGTTGTGTTATATTCTTTCCACGTAGTTAATAGGGGGTTTGAAGGGCAACCGTAACCCCACTTTATGGGGTCCGGGGCAGCGCCCCAGAAAATTTTGGTTTTGGACCATATGTTAGGTTGGGCGGACCCACCTATGGTTTTGTGCATGATTTTCGCACATGTTTTTTGGACGCAATGGTTTTCGGTCCATGGTATTGGACGCGATGGTTTTCGGTTCATGGTATTGGATGCTTCGGCATGTATAAATATGTATTGTAACATTGAAAGGAACATAATGAAAAATCAAGCTGGTAGTCCCGGTTTTGGGATCCAGGGAAAAAATCTCTGTGCATATGTGTTTTATGGGTTATGCTCTCGCATTGTTTATTTTCTTTGTTTAAGAATTCGTATGCAGATAATTTCTGTATAGGGTTAAAACCTACAGCAATGAGAAGGTTCTGCGTCATATCTTGGTGGGGTCAATCCTAAGGCCAAAATGGGAAGGGAAACTGATAAATGCATAATGCAGGTGAAAAACCTAACATGTATGCCAGTTTTGAGAACCAATACCTGTCATAGCGAATCAACCATAAGAATTCCCAAAGGAGAAGTCTTCCAAGTTCTATAGACATAATTAGGAACACTAGACAAGAAGTTAATACATACCATATATAAAATTCAGATAAAAGCTCGTGTTATAGAATACAAAACTTGAAAATGTGTACATTATATATACAATATTGTACAAGGAGCCACACAAACTTGCAGCTTACTCATAATAGTTCTTCAGGACAAGCCCCTTGCGGGGCTCAGGCCAAGGAGTCCTTTGGTAGTTAAAACTCATGGCTTCAAAAATTTCTTCCTGTGAATGCAACTCAATTTCCAAGAAATCATGAGAACTAGAAGGATCAAAATAGGGAATTAAGGGGTCCCATGTCCCCATAGGAGAAATCACTCGATCAACTATCAGGACCAAGTCCCAAGAAGGAAACTAATAGTTCAAAGGATCCTTCTCACAAGAAATTGAATATTGAGGATACAATTCCACATAGATTACCCGTGGCCGGGTAGAGTCTACTTGAACACTTGGAACATACCAACGGGTATACTATAATAAATTCGAATTAGGGGCGTGATTATCAGATTTTAGTTAATCAATAGTGGCAATATTTCCATTATGATGAAAATACATCACTCAAAAGAGTGAAGACACCACAACATTCATAGCATAAAAAAAATCACACCCAAGTAGCATATTAAAGTCTAAAGGGCGATCAACCACCATCATATCGATAAAGACAGTCTCCCACCTAAAGTAATAGGCAATTAAGGAATAACACCCATAAATTCACCAGGTCTTCTATCATAGGCTAAGAACTGATTATCAACTACCAACAATTTTGGAGAACCCAAATCTTTCCACGTCAAGGAGGATATAATACTTGCAGAGGATCCTTCATCCACCATACATCGATAGGCATTTGTGGAATTAACTCTAACCTTATTTGGAAAGGTGCAGTAGAAGGAAGATGAGGCTTGAAAATATTATCCCAATCAAAGGAGACACTCCTATAACTTGGAGTGGGTACATTTGAAGAGACAGGAATGCCCCTAGATCAGAAGACCTTGTACTAGAAATCAAGAAGACTATGTTGTTAAGCACTTCACTGCCCAAAAGAGGAGTGAAAACAACCAGAGATTGCACTAGCTCGACCACTTCATCAACCAGTGGTTGATGAGACTGTTAAGAAACCATAACGGACTCAAGAGTAGATGAACCTTCAGACTTAGACCATATCCTTTGTACCACTAGAATACCAGGGCACAAATGAGTAATATGGTCTCCCTTACATAACTTAAAAGGGAACTTAGGTTTAGATATTCTACGCCTAGGTTTCTGATCACCATCCATTCTGCCAACATGTCTAGATGTGGTTCGTGGGGAGTCCCCAACATGACTCATAGAGGTTAGTGACTCTTTCCCAAGAGAGATAGGACTTGTGTCCTCAACCCTACTCACAAAAGCAGGTGAGTCAAAATAAATATGACTCACAGAGGTAGGTGACCCATTGCTAGTATGACTTGCAGTGACTAGACTTATGCCCCCAGTCCTACTCACAGAAGCAGGTGAGTCAATAGAAATATGAATCATAGAGGTAGGTGACCCATTTCTAGTATGACTTGCAGTGACTAAACTTATTCCCCCAACGTGACTTGCAGCGGCTGAAAGATCATCTCCAACATGACTTGCAGAGGTTGGTGAAGATTCCCCAACATGACTCGTAGAGGTTAGCGACTGATTGCTAGTATGACTTGCAATGAATAGACTTATGCCCCCAGCGTGACTTGTAGTGGATGAAATCTCATCTCCAACACGACTTGTAGGGGTTGTCGATGATTCATGGATAAAACTATTGTTCTTCTTCTTGTTCCCCTTTCTCTTCTTTTTATATCTCTTATTACAAGAGGAAGGAGAAAGAGGAATCCTAGATTTCTCTTTTGAATAAGATTAAAAATAACACCCATTTGATGCCCTTAAAATAAAGAATTCATCTGAGAAGCTTCAAGAACATCTTAAATATTCGGAGTGGACCATAGCCAAACTGGTAGTCCAACATTCAATCCAGGAATATTCAAAGTGGCCATCAAGGGGATACCAACATTTCCAAAGAAAGGAAAAGAACAAGGATCCCCTTTTGGAAGGGTCCCTTGGTTGGCTTCCACAGGAATATTGGCCATAACCAACTTATACGCAAATCCTTCCCTTACGGGATTGTACAAATGAATTTTCAAGGAAGAGAGATGCATAATCAAAACTTTTTCCCTTAAGGAGGCAACTCCACAACTTTCAAAAGAAAGATCAAAAGCCTTTCAAGACTAGTGGAGTGGTTGGTTAGTCACTCAGAATCTAAGGTCCAAAAGTGACAAGACAAATCCACCTAAAGCCAACTAAATACAAAGAGAAAAGAGCACTCCACTATAAAGTCCCTAAAGATGCAACCAATCAAGAAACTTCCAAGTATTTCCACTCCGGGTGATGAGGACCGGACACCAAAATACAAGAAAGTGAAGTAAGGGACCTTCCGAAGATAGTTTGGGATAATTACGGCCCAAGCCTACCAGTGAAGGTAACAGAAACAATTACACTGACCCCCAAACAAAATCCTTTGCCAGTGCAAGTACCTGAGCTCGGCAAGGTACCCTCCAGAAGTACTAATGAATGTGATGCAATATTTGCCTCAGGTGCCGCAGGATTCCCCTCCACAGTGACCTATATGGTCCCTAGATATAACAACTATGGACACCAGTTTGTATCAAAAGCCAAGCAGAATAGTGTCAGGGTGAGATCCAACAAGTAGGAGAGGGGGTATCTCTCTTTCCTTGTGTTCACTCTCCCTCGTGCTTGAATCCCAGTAGAAAGGATCTTTCTTGGTCTTTCTAATGACTCTAGATTTCACTCATTATTCAACATCTATGTTTGATAGTTTGAGTGGCCTTGGAGAGTTAACTCTCCACTCACCTATTCCAAGGACCTAAAGAGCTATACTTGTTGATGTAATTAATGAAAAATCAAAAAAATGTTCTAGTTCTTTTTAATTAAGCGCTTGATTTTAAAAGGTTGTTCTTTTCGTCACAGTAAAATAAGAGTGCAACTTGTGGTGTTTTGACGCAAAATAAGTAAATAGAAACTTAGTTATATGTAAATTCAGCTATTTTTCTTCAATGGAAATATATTTCTATAACGTTCTACGAATAAACTTGTAAAAGAAAAAAAATTAGAAAACACGCTCCACGCACTCAAAATCTAACAAAAAGATTAAAATTCCTGCAGTGCAAACTATCTTAATGCAAACAATAATGATGGTGCAAGATTCTATGGATGCTCTTACAATAAGAAAATGTGTTCCTTCACAAGATCAATAGGCCAACCTCACTACAAGGAGGGCACAAATTCAAATACAAACTTCCCTTGAAACCAAGCAAAACCAATCGAAAAAAGTTCACAATTGCTCAAAATTAATGAAGAAACCAAAAAAAAATTGAAAAGAAAAAGAAAGGCAAGAACGATGTTTTTGTATTTTCTTTTTTAAAGAACCCAAAGAAGTTTTTGAGAACACAAAGACTACTAAAATTCCAAGACCAAAAACAAGCATAAAGAGTCCCAAAATTCGCAAGTTATGCACATCATTAATATAATGAAACTTGAAATGACAAAGGACTACAGACTTGCATAGATTGATCTGAACAACAGTATAAAGGACTTCAGCAAACCAAAAGAACATCAAGAAATACTTTCAAGATTGCCAAAGAGGCACTAAAAAACCATGAAAAAAAATAGGTCAACCAAAAAGGGAAAGCAAAGCAAAGCAATCCAAGAGTTGGGTTATAAGCAAAACTACAACCAATTTCTTGTATTGCAAATTTAGAACAACCAAGAACTTCTACCAGAAGCCTTGAACCCAAGGCCCAAACTGAAACTTTACTCAAAAATAAAACCCTAGGTTGACTAGGTTTTTCAATAGGAAGAAGATTAGAAACTAAAAACTTGCATGAAAGCAGAGCTTTACTGACAGTGAATGACCAAAAAATAACAAAAACCACCAGGCAACAATCTTAATTGGGTCCAATATTTTGAAAAATGTATTCAAAATAAGGTATATGCAACTGTGCAAAGACAAAGAAGTGTGTATATGAGATTAAAACAAAGGAAACTCGCTTATACGTGAGTTTATTTGCAGAAACTAGCGTGTATACACTACTGCATCCTCTGGAAAACGTGTATATAAAGCTCAATAAAGAAAAAACAAAAAATCCAAGCTTGATCCAAAAGATAAGACTTTATGCCCAAGAAGAAAACTGGTCATGAACATTGTAAAAGAAAGAAATCAATCAAGCAGGCCACGATCAAGAAGAAACAACCCAATCTAGGAAAAACAAGAATGTTATCCCCACTACGAGTCGTCAATTTTTTTATGGGTAGAATCACCCTAGGGTCTTGGGTTGAGAACCCCAACAAAGCAGAGGGCATACAGCATAAAGAGACACACAAAAAACTATTCCTAATACTTAAATGGTTAAACTTGGTATAGAAGGTCTTACCCGTAGGTCCAACATTTGAAGTCGTTCCCATAGGGTTCAAACCCTCTACTTCTTCCTTGTGCTTTAAGACCTGCAATTCATTCAAGGCAAAGCATATACACTAAAAATAATTGAAAGCATGTTCATGATATCAAGGTTATATCATATAAGAATGTAAGCAAATAAACATTAACGTGAGGTTCTATAAGAAAATCATGACATAAATTAATGCATAAAGACCATAATCATTAGGAACAAGACAACGCCTCTTTATTAATGTAAGCTAAAGAAAATACGTAAGAACTACAACCTGAGTCATCCACTGGCTCCAAGCAAAACCATCCTCCGGATCCGTCTTGCCTAGGCCTCATCAATCCTCCTCCATAAGTATACACAAGGATGCCATGAAGGGATGATGAACATCTCAAGAAGGAAAAATGGGTTTCCTATGACTTGGGAGTGCAGAAGGCACATGGATATCTTCAGACTTGATCAGGGATATAATCAACTATAATATCAATATCTAATCTTTTTTCCTCCCTTAGGCCCTCCCGTGGAGATGTATTTATACTTATCCAAATTAGTTTTTTTAGTTGGGAAACAGTTGGGCCACGGGCTATAGTAGGTAGGTATCTGGTCAAACACGTAAACCTCGCCCGAATTAAGGGAGATTATATATTTTTTAATGTTTTAACAAATATAGGTGGGTTGGGTATAGGCTGACCCACGTGTGCACATGCTTTCGATAGGGCAAAATCACATATGGGATTTGAAACATTTTTTTTAGAAAATATACCAAGTCTAGTAGGGGAGGGTTTCCCTAGGCCATATCATAGAGCATCAAATCTACCAAGGGTGGTAAATGGTGCTATAATAGGAATTTAATAACTTCCATCCTATTGCAGCTGGAAATTTTAATTCCTTAGATATCTCACTTAACCTTTGTTTCTGAGAAATTCCATCCATAAAGTTGACTTTTCCTTTTGTTCACTAGCCCTCCCGAAAGGTCAAGATAAACAATCAAGATTTTTTTCAAATGAATCACAATGATTTTAGATGGCCCACCTGGGAAGAACAGTATCATCTGCAAATTGTGAATAATTAACCTACCTTCCAAGCCTACCTTTTCTAAATTTCTGCTCAAGATTTCCAATACAATAATGTATAGTAGAGGTGAGAGGGGGAAGCCCTGTCTTAGTCTCGTTGAGGCCAAAAAGAAAGAAGTAGGTTGACCATTTATTAAGACATAATCCACTGCAAACCAATATAAGCTTTGATCCTGTAACAACCCCTGGTTAAAAGTTCATGTAATAAAAGTTAATAAACACAAAATAAGACCACGGTTAAGGGACACTTTTTCCAAGCTAAATGTTGGGAAAATATATCTTAGTAGGCATCACTGGATGTGTTTATGGCTAAGGGAAATTGGAAAAGGAAAATATAAAGGCATTAAAATGGAAAAAGGTATTTTTGACACATTTATTTATGAAAGTAAAGGAAAATAGGATAAAATAAAGGTGAAAGATCACAGGTTACATGTGAGGAGGAAATTGAAGGAAAAGAATGGAAAATAAAGAAAACAAAGGCCTCATTGATAAAAAGGCTTCTAAGGTTCAGTTTATAACCTTTTGTCAGTCCATTTTTGGAGCTCTCTCATTATTCTCTCTCACTCTTGGACACTTAGAGTTTTCTTGGAGCACTCTAATCTTGGAGCAAGGAACAAAAAGCAAGCAAAAGGAAGGGAAGGGAAGTAAGGATCAATCAAGGAAGAGTAGGATCGAACAAATTCAACAAGAATACTTGTAGGTAAAATAATGCATGTTTTATTTCTTAGTTGGATTTGACATGCATGGCTTTGCATGTTGGTGTATGTTTCTCTTGCTGTCGGTGGCATGATTTTGTTGAGATATGAAATTAGTTTTCAGCCTAGCCTTGCCTTTTTCTAGATAGCCATGGTGTGATGGGATTGTTTCTCGATTTTGAGATTTGGAATTGTCGGATGGTTTACGAATTTGGAGCGGAGGTGGTCTCGGGATTATCCCAAAGGCCTAGGAATCCCTTGATCGGTTTTGGCGGGATACATGGTAAAGCCTAATGGTGGAGTCTCGGTTTAGGGCTTAGTGATATGGTGTGGATTGCAGTAAATCCTAAGAGACCGATGTCTTAGTTTAGGGCCTAGTAATCCAGTGTGGATTATGGTAAATCTTGATAGACAAGGAGATAGAAAATTCCTCAAGGATAGTGATGGAGTTCGGAGGTATTCATAGCTCGGTTTGGTTTTGTGATCTTGTTGTTGGTTTTGTTGAGATCATAGTTTGGTGAGGGTGGAGGTGGTTTAACCTCTATATTCCCTTGGTTTTTTTGGATTGGTTTATCCATGAGATCCCACATTCATGCTCGAAATATGGCACGGGGTAGACTGGCTGAAAGAAAGAATTGATTCAGCCATGTCTACGGTCGGGTGGTACATGGAAGTCCCGAACCTAGTCGGATTTGCCTATGTTTAATAAAAGCTAAGTTCTCTTGCTTTTGTACTTGTTATTATGTGGCTTTAATGGATGTTATCTCATTGTTATTCTCATGGTTAAATTCTGGTTATAAGTATGGTTATATGATTAGTTATTTTCATGGATATTTCATGTATTTACTTGTAACTGAAAGGATAATGGATGCAAGACCTAATTGATGTCAAAACTATTAAGGGAAGAGGGAGGTGATCTTTCTTGTCAAGTCCCATATGAGTTATGATTCATTTATTCTCTGTCGTGTATTCATTTTCTATAGATTGCATTGATGCCAAGTGTTTGACAAAATGTCAGTTGCGGTCGGGATGATCAGGCCTAGCTCTATAGCCAATTTTTTTATTTTTAAGACTTGTTATTATGTAAATCATGGATTCTAAAAGTTTCATTGAGTTTTGGGCAGTGACCTAGGCTCTGGGCCTGAAAATGTGGTTTAAATCCTAGGGTCGTAGGCACAGTACTGGATAGAAAAGTCCTTGTACGCTGACACATCCATGTTGTGCATGCATCCAAAGGTCCTCAGACACACTCTTGTCCATATGAAGGGAGAATCTAGGGGTTAGAAGAATAAAAGTTCAGTGGGACTCAGGGGTTGGTTAGGGGAATGACTAGGATGCATTTTGGGAGCCTTGTAGCAGATGTAGAAGGTCTAATATGGTGGTGTCGATTCCACTTCCTTAAAATCACTTAGGATGTTGAATCATATCATGGTAACTTCTAGTCACATGTTTACCTTGGTTGGCCAGTTACTTGGGTAGATGTGGGATGAGGGTGTTAAAGAGTGGTATCAGAGCATGGTTCACCCCTCAGACTAGATGGGTTGTTTGTTGGTCATGCATTCATGTCAGTTGCATGTGTGTTAATCATCCTTGTGGTCTATACATTTTTTGCATATGCTTGGTGTTGGTCATGGTTGTAGTGATATCGCCATGTGAAGGAGGATGTTATTGTTGTGAAGTGTGTCGTCAAGAGTGTATGAGTGGTTACATGTTGTTTATGCACATTAGTGTTCACATGTGGTCAAGTGTATAGTGCTATGGTGGTTGTTTTCATGCATGAGGTCATGGTATGTGTAGTTGATATGGGCATATATTTTTGATTGCACTCTAGTTAGAATGATGTATATATGGTTACATGCTTATGTGTTATATTTCTATATGCTGGCATGATTATGTTATACATGTATCACACTAATTTTTTGACCTTGTAGACAGGGTATCCTCCTCGAATTATACTAAGGTACGTTGGTTTATTGTGATTTGGTTTAGCTGACATGATATACCTTGCATGAAGAATATCGAAGATGACTAGTAAGAAGGTAGACTACAGTTCCTGATACTCTCCCTATGAATCAAATGAGCAGCGTGGTTTTGGGCACTCTTCTGATTTGGTAGAGACCCTCAGAAGCTTAAAGGAATAAATAAGGAGTTGCAAAGGAGACAATGCCAGAATCATACAAGAACAAGAGAAACAAGTAGAGGTAAATGTAGTGATACTTCAGAGTTTGTCAGAATTGCAACGACATGGACCACTTCGAATCGACCATGAGCAAGAGGACAAAACTAATGGGGCATATGGTAGCAGGTCTCATGTTGAGTACAATTTGGATGAAGAGGACACGATCAGAGATGGCAGGTCCTTAGACACTCTAGATAGGAGGGGTGATAGACATAGGTACTATTCTAGTTCTGGTTCTGATAGGTATTATGACCATCACTGTTATCATCCTTATAGGAGGAGTGACAAGGGGTAGTTTTTAGATGAGTTTAAGAAAGAAAAGACACCTATATTTGATGGAGAGATGAATAAATCACAGGATACAGAGGCATGGTTGCTTTGTATGAGGAAGTTCTTCAAATTTCATGATTATTTAGAAAAGATGAAAGCAAAGATAGCCACTTTCAGTCTTAAAGGGAAAGAAAATATCTAGTGGGAGGATGTGAAGAATGTGAAAGGTATTCGAGAATATTACTTGACTCGGAACGAGTTTGAGAGGCTCTTCAAGAAGAATTATTTGCTAGAAAGGTACTATGATGATAGAGCTAAGGAGTTTTATGAGTTGCAGATGGGTTCCATGATAGATGATGAGTATACTAGTGGGTTCTTAGAGTTGTTGAGATATGTGCCTTACCTCAAGGAGGAGAAGGCCAAGATTTAGAGATTCATCAATGGACTACCTGTTGGTGTCTGAGTGTGAATAAACTATTCCACCCTTTTCCACATTAATTCATCGATCCGGGTGCGTACAATTTTCAAGGTAGCGCACAAGGTATATGTAGGGGCAAGGTTACAATCTAACATAAACCAATGATTCACAGCGAAAGAATCAAAACATCGATGTAACAGTAATTAGAAATAAATTGCAGAATGTAAAAAGGTATTCACAACAATTAAATAAGGAACTATAATAGCAATAAGAAATTAGCACACAACAATAGAAACAACACACATATAGAAAATACGTAGCTCCTGGTCAAAAGAGTGGGTCCAGCTCTCTGATCAGGTATGCTTTAACTCACAGCTAAGAAGAGAACAACAAACTTACTCGCATTCAATTAATGTATAAAAAACTGTTACAATGTTTGCCTCTGCGTGGCTAACCCTTTGCATAGGAATAAAACCCCTTTTATATGAATACATGGGAACAACATATTCCCTAGATCTGGAAACTAATGCCCAAAAATATACAACTGTTTAGAACAACAACTAATTATCGAGAGAGAGAGAACAAGAAGGATCCAAAATAAGCCTGGGAGCAACTGAGAGTTGGTTATGTTGTTGTAGTGTTTCCAAACAGCTGTTGTAAACGTGAGACTTCTGTTGCGAACTGTGAATGCGATACCTATTCACCGGAATCTATTGAAATAACAAAGTTTAGTAGTTCACATAGGCAAAGCCCCCATGACCTTACTTCATGAATTAAATATTCCAAGAGACATTAGAAGGGAGGTTTACCTTGTAGATTTATCATAATTAATTCATATCATTTGGTGCAAAAAGGATGAAAGGAAAGGAGAAAATGTAAGGAAAAGATAGGCAGATTTGGTGCCCAATATCTCCCCCAACTAGTCTCCTGCGTGTCCTCATGCAGCTTGCTACTTCCGTAGGTCTGGATTAGGACGATTATGGTAAGAGTGGAGCTAGGCGAGATCATACTCATCTTCCATGTCTGTCCCTGGGGGCTTGTATCCTTCTGTGAGAAGAACATCCTTCCACCAATCATTTGGTACATTGTATGCCAGGGTATAGTGCTCTATTGACAACCAAATGATGGGGAACCTGAATCGGAGTCCCATCCACTGGATCCTGCATGTTTGGATGCATGCTACATATCTTGGCACCCGACTTAGCGCTCGTGAAAAATTTGGTGCCCCAAAAGGTTCCCTATTCCGAACAGCTATAGGTGACATCATCCACCTCTTTTGACAACTATCAAGAGCTTCATCTTGAAATGTGACTATTTGTTTGACACAAAGGTCAATACACCACTTCTGTGTCCTCAACGTCTGTTCTTTATTTCCATCAATCTCTAAAAAGGTGGTGTGCTTATTATACATAGTTACAGATCGTTCGTGTTCCCCTCTGATATAAGAGACTTTGTGGTTTGATTTGATTCAAATGTATTAGAACCCTTTTTCTAGCTTATCTGGTTGATAGTATAGGAGGTAAGAGCCCTTAAATGAATGTCCCCCAAAAATGGGTCTGGGTTAAACTCTTTGTCCATGCGTAGGAAATATCCATGTAGATAAAGCTCACACATCAGATGTTGGGTTACCAAGTCATGGATTCTCAGTATACAGAGTCCTCAATCTCATGATTGACCTCCTTCTTACTACTTTCTAAACAGAAGAAAAGAATTTTATCATGCAGGAACAAGGTATAACTAGAAGTAGGAGGGAAACATGCCATTACCTGTTGTGTCAAGTTGAACATCTATTCTTTGTTTGTCTTCAATTCAAACAATTGTCCTTCCAACTTTTCTACTTTGAGCTACTGCTTCACATACCTTAGCCATAATATGTCCAATCATTCTATATACTCAAAGATAGCCTAGGACGATTGTTCTTGGACCCTTTTCACCTCATTCTGGTAATGGGCCACGACAGATTTCCAAGTTTGAATCTCAGGTGTTAAAGAGAATTCACGGCCTTCGAAAAAATGTTCGATATAATCTATTTGGGTGGCAGCAGAGGTCATAGGCACATCATCTATCTATGTTGTTGCTTCGGCCACCGTAACCTTAGGATTCTTAGCAGTTGTTTATACTTTCTCACCTGCTTCTTAAGTCGATGCACCTATCTTCTCATCCTTCAAACCTCTATTTTCAACCGCATCGTGTCTCTGAACTTTAGTTGATATTTATTTTTAAGGGGTGGCCTCCTCTTCTCATACAATTCTATTCATTCCTGCTTAAAAATCAACTCTTCTAGCCCTGCAGCTAGTTCAACAGGTGGTGGATTACTTGGAGGAGTATCCATGGTCCATCTACTGGGATTTCCTTTCCCTTTATCAGAAGCAATTGAATCTTCCTTAACAATCAATTCATCTGGCCCTGTAGTTGGTTCAACAGGTGGTGGATTACTTGGAGGAGTATCCACCGGTCCATCTACTAGGCTTCCCTTACCTGGTTCCCCTCTCTTAGAAGCATTCACTTCTTCCTCCCTTTTGGGCTCTGGGACATCTGTGGCCTGAAAAACACCTCCTCCATCCATTCATTGTTCCCGTTCTCCCGCAAGGTGTTCCTCCTCAATATGTTCTTCGGGATGGCCTTGCTGAGATTCAGCAGCCAACAAACTAGCAACGGCTGAACCTTTTACCGAACCATCAAACTTCAAAATGTGAGGGACAACAACCTCCTTTTTTGAGCGTCGAGGAGAATGAGACACTCTCGCCCCTCTTGGTATGGTGGCATAAAAATGAGAGTGGAAGATGTTTTCTTCTTGGTCTATACCAGTTGTGTCTGTTACCTCAAGTTCCTTCCCTTTATCTCTAACAATTCTGCTCTGGCCCGAGGCTCCTTCCTGTGTTACCTCTTGTCCCGTGGTTGACACTGACTCTTGTGGGGCAGTGTAAACCTCAGGACTCATTATTTCCACATTTTTCGGGACCGGATTGGTTGGTGGTGGTTCTTGTGTGGCACCACCACCTGTATCTGATGCTTCCTGAATAGATGATGCTGGCATTGTTTCCCTTTGCACTTCATTAATGAAAGTGGATTCTTGTATCGCTGTATCAATCCCATCCATCATGTCAATGATTTCCTCCTCCATTGGTTCCATAGTTGAGGTTGTTTCTTGTGTAACAACCTTGAATATAGCACTAAATGTCTTTTCCATTTCAAGCCTTTCTTGTTGTAGTTCTTCCTCTTCCATTGGTTCCACAGTCGAGGTTGGTTCTTGTGTAGCAGCCTCGATTGTGGCACTGACTATCTCTTCCATTTCCAGCCTTTCTTGCTCCAGTTCTTCTTCTTCCATTTCCATCTCCTAGGGCTCTTCTTGGTCTACATGTTCATCCTCTACTAGTTCCTCCTCCATTCCCTTAGGCTCTTCTTCTCTAGTAGCTATAGCAGCTGCTACTTCTTCTTCTGTTGATTCCTAAAATATCACCCCAAGGAATTTGAAATCGGGTCAATGCATGCTTGACCAGTAATCGAACCAGCCTGTGATTGGTGATGATTGCTACAACCTATCACGAATGCTAGGTAGAGTGTGCCATCAATTGGAGGCTTTTCAGCAAAAAGAAGAGCATATTCAAAGAAAAGACTTCTGCCCGTGGAAATCAAAGACGAGCTAACACCCTGAAATGATATTTGAACACAGTAGTGAATCGTTCTTCGCAAGTTATGTATTTCATAACAAAAACTGCTACATCATCCAACGTATATGGCAAAGACTTCCAATCATACCCCCGACCTTTCTGAACGACGCTCTAACCCGCTTGCAAAAATAATTCCGGAAATTCTAGGAGGGAAATCCTTCATGAAAACCAACTCTGTCCTTGCCGAGGCAATCCACTGACTTCTACAATAACTTCCTCCATGAAAGGGATTTCTATCCCTCTGACCTGAGAGCAATTCTCATTGAAATTGAGTGTGAATTACACTATAATCCCCTCGTCGAATCCCTGCACCCTATTAAAGTAGACGCCCTAGCCTGCATTGAAAAACATCTACCACACCTCTCTTTTGTTATGGACCAAGGTGGTATCCTCTAGCTCGTGACGCACAACCAACCCACCCATTGTTGTAGAAATAGTAACAACACTTTGATGCAATCGGCTGTTGGGGAGAGAGTAATAGAAACCAAATTAACAGTGATGGTAACAACATGGTGGAATGCGAGGTAAAAGGCGATGAAAGCGACCGGTAATTTTTTGAAAAACATAAAGGATTATGGTGAATCATGGTAAGTGTAATGAAATGATTACGGTAATTGGTTCGTATGAATTGGAAAGGACTAATTAGTTATCGAATATACGTAATTCAAATTCCAATGCATCGAAATGATTAAACGAAATGATGGGTTTTAAGGGTGTACCGCTTGCAAAAGATTTAATAATGATATATGATATGTCATTATTGTGGTTTTTAAATACATCGTCGTTCACTAATGATAGCACCCCCCCAACTTAAATGTAGTTGTCCATGGCACATAAATGTCTCATTGATGGAATATTTTAATTGAATCCATAAAAGTCAACAGAGACGTACCTGGCGACCTAGCTGGTGGTGGAGTAACGACAGCATAACCAACGGAGCAACAATAGTGGCGGAGTAACAACAATGGCGGAGTAACAACATCCGACACTTAGAATTTTTTTCAAGAGTAACAGTGGTGGCGGAGTAACAACATCGGCGGAGTAACAGTAGCGGCGGAGTAACAACATCTGACACTTAGAAAGAAATTCAGGAGTAACAACAATGGCAGAGTAACAACATCCAACACTTAGAAAAAATTTCAGGAGTAACAGTAGTGGCAGAGTAACAGTAGCGGTGGAGTAACAACAGCGGCAGAGTAACAACATCTGACACTTAGAAAAACAATTTAGGAGTAATAGTAGTGGCAGACTAACAACACCGACGGAGTAACAGCATCCGACACTTAGAAAAAATTTCAGGAGTAATAACAGTTGCAGAGTAACAATAGCGGCGAAGTAACAACAATGGCAGAGTAACAACATCCGAAACTTAGAATTTTTTTTAGGAGTAACAACAATGGTGGAGTAACAACACTGGTAGAGTACCAACAGTGGTGGAGTAACAGCATCAACTATTACTTGGAAAAAAATTCATCTTCTCTTCCTCTGATTTCGATCGTACCTCTTGCAAAAAGACAAACAAGTAAGTAGTAACATCATATTATTTATTTAACTATTTTTATTTTTTAAGAAGAAAATGCAGAGGAAGAATTATCTGCACCAACAATCATCAAACCAGATTTATCAAAGAGATGTTTGATGAAGGCATCTTTAGAAGTTTGATGGTGGTATAGTTTTAGATGGTGTCCGTTCACTAAGAAGGAAGCATGAGTATCATCTATTGTAACCAATCTGACTGTTCCATTGTCAAACACAATGTCCACTTCATAGGGTCTCATCCAGTGAGTGCAAAGCTTCCCTTTAAAAATTTTAAGACAGGAGTCATAGAGTAATGCCCAATATGCTTTATGAAACACCTTATTCTTGATAAATTTATCGTGCCATTTCATTATCTACTGTTGGATAGCAGTAGTTTTTTGGACAACCATTGAACGAATTTCATCTAACTCATTTAGCTATTCTAGCCGGTGTTTCTAGGCCTCTGATAAGTCCAATCCTACTTCCAAAGCTGTTATGAGCATGTTGATCTCAAATGTGGCTATCGGAAACAAGGGGGATTTCCCATAGACCAACTCAAATGGTGAAAACCCAGTTGTGTTCAGCCATGTTGTCTTATATGCCCAGAGAGCTTCCAGAAGTTTCTGAGACCAATCCTGATGATGGCTTGCTACAACCTTTGTCAAGATATTTTCCAATACCTTGTTTGTAGTTTCTACCTGTCCATTCGCCTGAGGGTGGTATGGAGTTGTCACCCTGTGTTTGACTCCATATTTCTGCATAAGCCTTTCTATCATGTGGGATGTGAGCTGTGCCCCTCCATATGAAACAATCTCCCTTGGAGTACCATACCGAGCAAAAATATCTTCAAAAAGAAAATCTAAAAGCACCTATTCCATTGCTTTCGCAACAGCTCTGGCTTCCACCCACTCATTCACATAATCAGTGCAGACCAGAATGTGAACCTTTTGATGATAATGTCGGTTAAAAGGTCCAACGAAGTCAATTTCCCACTTCTCAAAAGGCTCAAGGACTACCTGGGGATGCAATGGCATTTCATCCGATTTTCCAAGCTACCCTATGCATTGACAATTGTTGCATCTTCGGACATAATCTCGAGCATCCCGAAAAATGGAAGGCCAATAATATCCCATTTGCAACACCTTGTGGCATGTTCTTTTATCTGCAAAATGCCCTCCATAAGGGCCATCATGGGCAGCCTTCAATATCTCATAAATGTCATCCTCATATATGCAGCGCCGAATCTGTTGATCAGCCCCTATGTGAAAAAGGTATCATGCCATACATGAGTATCGGGTACTATGATGAATAATTTTTCGATGCTCCTTGTATGACAAATGACGAGGTACCTTCTCGGTAGTAATATAGTTAGCAATATTTTCATACCAGGGAGTGTTAGCAGAAATTGCAAAAAGAAGTTCATATGGAAAACTATCTTCTATGGGTGTACTTTCAGCATTATTATCTAGTATAGATAGAAAATCAACAACCACGTTATCCTTTCTTGGTTTATCTACTATGGTGACATCAAATTCTTGAAGTAACAACAACCATCTTGGAATACGACCAAGAGTAATGGGTTTATTCATCAAATACTTGATTACTACATGATCAATGTGTACAAAGGTAGGATACCCAGTAATATAATGTTGGAACTTGTTGATGGCATAGATGACAGTAAGAAATTCTTTTTCAATCACTGTGTAGTTTAACTCGGCGAGAGCCAAGTTCTTACTAACATAGTAAATTGCATATGTCACCTTGTTTACTTGCTGTCCCAAAACTACCCCAACTGCTGTCTGAGAGGCATCAACATGGACATGAAATGGTAATATCCAGTCCAACCCTCAAAGGATCAGAGCTCTATAGACAAGTTCCTTGATATTCACAAAGGCTGCATCACAGTCATCTATCCACACAAAATTTGTATCTTTTGTCGGCAATTGAAAAAGTGGATGTGCTATCTTAGCAATGTTTCCTATAAAGCACCTATAATAACCAGTGCAACCGATATAGTTGCGTACCTATGTGGGTGTTTTGGGTATTGGGAAGTGCAATATTACCTTTATCTTAGTTGGATCAATCCAAATTCTAGCAGCTAAAAGCAAATGTCCCAGAACTATTCCTTCCTCCATCATCATGTGGCACTTCATTGTACTCAAAGAGACATTCATCTGTTTACATATTTCAAGAACATTTTCCAGATTTTCCAGCCCTTCTTCGAATGAGTCCCCATATGGAGTAAAATCATCCATATAGATTTCAACATTGCAATCTACCAGATCAGAGAAAATCCCTAAAATTTCCCTTTGGAATGTTGTAGGCACATTACAGAGACCAAATGGAAGGACTCGGTATGTAAAAGTTCCCCAAGGGCACGTGAAAGTGGTTTTATCCTAATCCTCGGAAGCTATTTGGATCTGGTTGTATCCACTAAATCCATCCAGGAAGGAGAAGAACTCCTTCCCAGCCAAAGTATCCAAGACTTAGTCAATGAACGGTAAAGGGAAAAGATCTTTCTATGTCGCCTTGTTTAATTATGTGTAATCTACACATATCTGCCATTTCCCATTTTTCTTGGGAACTATCACCAATGGGGATACCCATTGGCTGTTCGAAATGGGGTAAATATATTGTACATCCATCAGCTTTTGAAGTTCTTCCTTGACAATGTTTTTCAGAGCGGGGTTCATTCTCCTTTGGGGCTATCTCATAGAATGACAATACTCTTTGATGTATATATGATGGGTACATAGATTGGTAGGAATCCCCTTCATGTCTGTATAGTCTCAGGCGAAGGCTTCTTTGTGATTTCGGAGAACATATAGAAGTTGTTTTGTCCTGGATTATAATAGATTTGGGTTAATATTCAGGGTCTGCCCTAGCTCTATCTCTACAGAAATGTTTTCATGGGACACAGTTGTAGGCAGTTCTTCAAATCCATCTATTGTTTCAATACTTTCTTGCGTTTCAAAGCTCAAGACAGATTCTAGAATTCGTTTATTTGAATCTGAAATAGAACAGGGGTCGCTAATGAAGGTAGTAATTGCATCATCCTTCGTTTCTGTTTTCAGTTGAAAGGCCTGTCTAATAGTAAGAACTGGTCTTAATTCTTCATTTTCGGATTCAGACTCTTCCTTTGGTAGAGGTTTCTTACGACCAAATGGCTTCACTAATGGGATAGGTTCTGCGGGAGGGTATAACACAAGGTTTTTAGTAACCTGCCCATTTGAGATAACCATATTACCAGAATGACACCCAATGTAAGTGTCTGTTGTTGCCAACCACGGTCTTCCTAGAATCAAGGGATGGCCACGAGCTAGGGATTGTGTTTGCAGCACTAGGAAATCCACAGGGTAATGCCATGAATCAACTGAGATCGTAATGTCTTCTAACTTTCTTATTGGTTTGAATGTAGATCTATCTGCCAGTTCTAACATAGTAGGTGTATGTTTCAAGTTTCAAAGATCCAATGTATGCATGGCTTCAGCAGTAATGACATTTATAGCAGCACCCAAATCTACCAGTACATTTGGAATTTCTACCCCATTAATTTGTACAGTTAGAATTGGTTCCCATGATCCCCATATTTCACAGGCATAGCCTTTCCCATCATAAAATCTGATAACTTTCCCATCACATGAATAGTGAGTGGGTCCCTTAATTTCTTTCTAGGCTTTTTAGCACAATATTCCTTAAGAGTTTTTGCATATATAGGTACATCCCTCATAGCTTGTAATAGGGGAATCTTAACAAACAGATTTTGTAACTCCCCTAACAAGTCAAACTCAGCTTGAGGGATCTGTTTACTCAAGGTCAATCTTTTGGGATAGGGCGGGTTAACTTGGTGTTCTTGAGTAATTAGCAATTGAGGAGGTGTTTGATTTTTACTAGCTTGGTTTGATTTCTCTTCAACTGTTTCTGGTTCTTTAACCTCGCTACCAACTTGTTCAATAATAATAGGTGAGGGTTGAGCATCTACTACCCACTCGGATCTCAATTTCATCTCGTAAAGTTCTACGTTAGAGATATTGTATGAAGGCAGGTTGAGGGTGTCAGCTTGTTGAGCCCCTTTATTGTTAGGATTCGGATTGGGTTGGATAAGAATTTGAGGGTGAACAAGCAGATTAATAGGAGGTATTTAGAGGGAAACTGAAGTTGTTGTTGTGGCATTGATCGAGGAAACTATCCAGGAGGAGAGGGTCCATGCTAGTTCGGGTCCCATGAAGAATTTGAACTAGTTTGAGGAGCCCATTGTTTCCAGGGTGGAAACTGATATTGAGGCCACATGGGTGGATAAGGCATGGATTGAGGACCCATATTAAAAGTGTTACAATACTGAGATGGATCCTGAAATGTACCTTTATTTACGGTTGGTGGCCGAGGTTTCCATGGCTTTTTGGATCCCATGAAATACAGTTGATCCACCTCTTCGCCTGTCCCTTGAAGGACCGCCTTAAATCCTAGCAAGGAGGGGCATGAACTTGTTGCATGAATTAGCTCATAGATTTCACATTCTTCCACAGAGTTCAATGGACATTCTCTAGGTGGATGCTTCTTTCTGCACTTCGGGAAAAATATAGCCATAGTCTTTTCCAATTCCATCTGCTTTTGTTTTACTTGCAGCGTGTCCATTTGTGTAGACAGGGTACTCAAGAAATCAGTCCTTAAGTTATCCAGCAAGTTTCTAATTTCTACTTTCATGACATCTCCACCAAATACTTTTTTTGACCAAATTCCTTGTTTATTCCTTGCAACTCCCCTCACTAGATGCACAGCTCATAGATGGCATCGAAGTCCTATTTTGATATATCTCCCTTTCCTACTATGTTCAATAGTTCCAGAGAGTCTTCTCGAAAAGCCCGAAGAAGGATAATTTTCAAAATGTCCTTATCTAGGTTAGAATGACTTGATCTTTGTAGTGTGTACTTAAAACGTTCCACACAATCCTCCATATTCTCGTCTTCTTTCTACAGGAACTTAAAAAGTTCTTCCTTAATATCCCGAGATTTGTAGTAAACGTGATACTTCTCTATAAAACAGGTTTTCATCTCATCCCATGTGGAGATAGTCTTTCCTCCTAGACCTATAAACCATCGTAGGGTTGTCCCTTTTAATGTAGCAGGGAATATTTTCAGTTTCAGAGCATCGGTTATGTAGTCATATCCCCGCCACATAGTATCAAATTCAAAAAGGAACATGTCATGGTCTTCAATAGTCATCCCATGAAAGCTAGGTAAAGTTGTCAAAGGAATGGGCTTTGTTGGTGCACCAGTCCTAAGATCCCCAATTGGGAAGTCAATCGTAGAGGTTGTGGGTGCCATGAATATCCTCCAATAATCACTGGGAATTTCAGCAGGTTCTGTAGGGAATAATGGAGGGGGTCTTGTCACGAATGTTTGAGTTTCTTTAACAACACTCCCCTTATCCCGTGGTGATATGAATACCCTTACAACTCCTTCCTCCATGTCACAATGGCTTGATTCCTTAGACCCCTTTCTTGCAACTTCTCGTTCCCTACTGGAATGGGATGGTTCCTTAGACCTTCTTCTTGCAACTTCTTCTTCCTCTATTACCAGCAGTGGTACTCCTTCATCAGGTACACTGTTGTATACTTCTTCTGCTGCTAGAAGGGTTTGCTATGTTGAATCGACATGAGGTACTATGGATAGCACTGCCTGTTGAACAAATTGTCCCTCTGATTTCATTCTAGTCTCTGCCCTCACAATAGCATGAGAAGATGACTCTAATTTAGTTTTTGTGATGATTTGTTGGATAGAAGTGTTCCTTCCAAATCATGTCCTTCTTTCTTCGAGGCTTTTCCTCTTCCTCTTTTATTTGAATCTCTATTCATGCAAATTGGTAAGAGGGAAAAATCCAAATTAAATCACTATGCTCAGGATCTGGAGAAGGGTGTCAAAAGACCATTCCCTCCCCAGGACAAGAGGTTGGGTTTTAATAGAAAATACAAGAAAACAACTGAAATGAAATGTAGGGTTCAGGACCTGGAGCAGGGTGTCAAAAGACCATTCCCTCCCCAAGACGAGAGACCAGACAAGAAAAAAAACGCATAAAAGGAAATCTAAAGCTCAGGACCTGGATCTGGGTGTGTTACACATCATTTTGTCACTGCCCCTGTACTCCCCATTACTTGATCTTGGAGGACCTCTACAGTGAACCCCACATGCTTTTCCTTCATAAAGAAACTCCCATTGTATCCCTCTTCCTGAGTAGATAAATTCCCTTTTGCACCATTTCCCCTGAAACTTCTATTTTGCCCAGTTTACAAGACCGATGCTAATGGCGTTTGTCTCCCCTATGCCAATGTGTAGAGCTTAGCACTAATCCTCACACCGACCAGAGTGACTGAGTTGTGTTTCAGTCGCACCGATCCTGTTATGGAAAGTTTTTTAAATTAGAGCCGAAGCTTCTAGTTCTAGAAGCTTCGTAACAGAAGTCTGGTAAATGGTTTGACCGGATGGGGTCGAGGATGATAGTTTGGGCTCCTTTCCCCTATAATGATGGAACTACCTCAAGGGATAAGTCGTTCTCCCATGAGAAGAGGACCCATCTCCTATCCATTTTTCCTATATAAACCTCCCTTCTTCCCAAGCACAAACTAGTTGCTAGTTTTGGGCTGAGTGTGAGTGTTATAGTTGCAAAGTGTTGACGCTATTTTGGAGTAGACAAGCAAGCTATTACTAGTTTTAGCTATGTAGTTGTGTGAGGGAGAAGTGTGTTTTGTTTTATAGTGAAGCCTAAAGGGAAGAGCTTTAAAACTATTGTTGTTTGAAGCCATCATGGAATGCCAGTAGAAGTGTATGTGGGAACATGGTCTTGTCAAAGGAAGACTGCAACGTCAAAACGAATGGTTGTAATCTCTCTTTGATATTAATATATGCAACTATTGATTGATTTCCTACATGTTTTCTAATATTACATATCCATGTCTTAATGTGTTCTTGACATGTTAAGTAGGTTTAATTGTAATTTTTCTATTATTATGTTTGTGTGTTGTTGTTGTTTACTTGTTTCAGGAGCTTGAAGAAGGAAACGAGAGATTGCTGGAGTGAGCAAGCGAGGACATCTTCAAGCAAGATAAGTGACTAAGAGGTAGGCCCTCTTAATTTATTCAAACCTAAGGAAAACTTCCATAGAATGTATCTATTGTGGCTAGACCCATTATCGGGCTAAAGGAATTCATTCATTTCCACACTTATAATTTTACTTCACCACAAATTGGCGACTCCGCTAGGGATCCCAATCCTTTTGTTTGTCTTGGATTTCATGATTTCGTGAGAACTTTTCTAGTTTCACTTTTTCCCTTTGGTTTTGTTTCTTTTCTCCTGCTTATTGGCCTAAGTCTAAAATTTATATTAGCAGATCTAGTCCCTATTTTTGAATTTTTTTATTATTTTTCCTTAGCTACCTCAGCCAGTGTGCTTAATCCATTGACAGTCGTGTCGACCAACGTGAATTACTAAGGAACAGTCGTACTGACCAGTCTCTGACACTTTTTGTCGTTAGGAAGTCACGCCGATGCCTGTAAGTGAAGATTAGGGCTTGACCCCAATCTTGGCCAGTGTGTTCTTCTCTTGTGGTTTTGACCCTATAAGCATTTTGGATTTTTTTCTCCCTAATTAGAAATCTACTTTTCATTTGGTTTTTCTTACTTGTTGGCTTGTCATATTTCTATTTGATTGATTGAGTCATTGATTGGCCAACAACACTAGGGCATCTAGTTGGTCGCCCATTCAGCAGTTTGTGAACTCACTAAGTTGGGTTCTAGGTATGTTTACTCTTTGCATTTGTTTTTGGTCCTTTTTTTTCGACTTTGACCTCTTTTAGTACAAGTTTGAAAAAGTTTTGTTTACTAGCTTGAACGTTTCTTTTCCATCATAGATTACATTGTTGGCCTTGTGTTTGGTAAAGTCGATGTTTCATTGATTTAAATGAACTTCTCTTTTCATGTTTCCATATACTTGAAGAGCTTATTGTCTCAAAAACTTTTTCACAGAAAGATTGTATGTGAAAAGTTTGTTTTGTTGTTTCGTGAAAAAGTATGAAATTCTAGCTTGTTGCATCATTATGTTACGATAATTTGCATCTTTTAAAATACTAGAATTGCATTAGCATTTGAAAAAGGAAGAGAATTTTTGTTTTTGAAAGCACTAATAGATAAGTGTTTGTTAGGAAATTAGGAATTGGAATGCATTTTTCATTAGTTCAGTTCTTGAAAAAGTAGGGTAGTGAAAGATCATTTCGTTTTCAGTTGCTTGATTGTTTGCATTTGATTGAGTAGTTTCTACCCTTTTATCCTTAAGAAGCCGAGTCGGCCACCTTGCGAACGTGATACACCGAACACAACATTCGAGGAGATTACCTGTTCGTACTTTTTGGTTCGCCAGGAGGTTTTCTATAGGTCATGTTTGCCTAGTAATATTGTTTACCTAGATCATCCAGAGCAGTCATTTGATCTTTTTGACTCATTAAACTTAAAATATCATTCAAGCACTTTTCATTTTGAGCTCGTTTCCAATCGAAAGTGATAGAGTCATCTTTATTTCTTTCTCAACTCTTAAAAAATGAAAAAGCATCAGCCTTTTATGCGTCTCAATAACTGATTTCCCACGATCCAAAACATCTTGTTAGTCTTTTTGACCAAATCGTGAGTTCTTTTAAAAGGAAATTTAAAGCCTTGAAGTTATTTGTTCTGTCGACTAAGACAAGGTCATTTTGGCTGAACCATCTGGTTCACCCAATTCCTCTTCCTCTCCTCCGTCTGAAAGATTGTCTGAGGAGCCCTTTCCTGAGTTATCAGAGTCACTCGAGAACCAAAATGTTGAAATCGTAATTGTTTTGAGTTTTCAACCATTGTCATCTTGTCCTCCACCCACTTTTGATATAGGGTCATGCTAATCTTGGCTCGGAATCTCCGGACAATCCCATTTGAACTCCAGAGAACTCACTGACCAGTGACGTTAAGCTTGATCTGGTTATCTATCCTTTGAACCCTCTGTTTAACATTGTTGAGATATCACTGTAGCATCCTTATAGTCCGTATGACCAGCCAGGTGTTCCTTTGGAACTATCCCCCTGTACTCATTCAGCCATTCGTCATCGTTTGTTTTCAAACATGGAACTCGAAGGTGATGCTCCAGTCACATCTCCTGATGAGTCTGAAGTTTCTACTCCACACACTTTTGAGGGGGAAGAATTGCAATTGCAGTTTCCTCCTGAGGGTTTCCCTTTTTCAGAAGGTATTCCCGCCAGTTTTCCACACAACTATGTGTCTTTGGGAACTTAGTTTGAGGCACACTTAGTGCCTCATCACTCTACATAATCCTGTATGGGCGTCAGGTGTCAGGCCTACGTTAGGTCCGTTCGTCACAAACATGACTTCCCAACAAGTTGTTACTTCAGTCCTGGTGCAACCCACCATTCTGAATACTCTTGTATCATCAATCCCAGTTACACGTCAGTCACAACCGGTAGTTTCAAAGATTGTCTCTGTCAATTCCTCTGTCCCATTAGTCAATGGCCAGATTGTGCCACCGCCTAGGGGGCATAACCTAAATGTTTCTATGGTGTCAGGTGCCACTAATGTGAGTGGATCACAAGCTCACATGCTTGGTATAAACCAGCCCTCCTTTGGTATTATTTATAACCCTACTAATCCTACTGGATCAAGCAATGTCCAATACCAGCAGGTTCAAAATCCCGTTATTTTGTCTGGATCGATAAATGTTCAGTATCACCAGCCCTATGGGGCTCAGGTCCAATACCAAAATCCTTACATTCCATATGGTTCTCAAGGATTGGTTAATCAACCTTACACCCTCCAATCTGGGCAGTACATCCAGCATGGCTACAGCCAGATTCAGGTCGGTAATTTCCCGGGCACTATCCAAGTACCCTTACAACAACAAGGATAACCTTTACAACAACCAAGGTAGCCTTTGTTACTGCAAGGGAAACCTTTGTTGAAGCAAGGGCTCTCCACGCAATAGCAAGGGAAAATTATCTTGTAGCAAGGTCACTTGCAACAACTGCAAGGTCAATCCTTACAACAGTTGCAACAAATCACGCAGTAGCAGATGTAATATTCTCCGCACACCTCTCAACCCATACCCTCGTAGGGCCAACCTCTACAAACCTAGGGACAAATTTTACAACTACAAGGTCAACCCTTGTAACAGCAAAACCAACCAGGGCAACAACAACCCTTGTATACATATCAACAAGGTCAACCCTTGCAGGGGCAAGGTCAAGGTTAAGCCCTGCAGTAGCAGATCCAAAACCCTCTTAACTTAGGTCAATAGTTTCAGAATCCTGCTTGTCAAGGGCACCAGGTCCAAAACCCCTATGTCCAAGGGAAACAAGTGTATCAACCCTATGCCCAAGGATTGCAGGTCTATAATCCTCTTGTTCAAGGGCAACAGGTTCATTAGCCCTATGTTCCAGGACAACAGGTCCAGTATCCATATGTCCAAGGTCAACAGGCTCAACAACCTTTTAACCCATATGTTGCCAATCAGAAACTTATGTCTGGATAGTTTCAAGGTATTCAAGGTCAAAATTCTCCCTATGGTCAAGGTAATGCGTGATGGGGGTAGCCTCAGATGCCATATGGCCAAAATCCCCCACTATGTGGTCAAAATCCTTACCAACAGGGATGGGTTCCTCCATATAGGCTCGCTTATTGGCCTCCCATGCCTTTTAACACTCAATTACCTATCTTGGATACACTCGAGTTGTCGAATGTATCACACCTTATGAATGATCTGATCCTTCACTCACTGTACTGCCCTCCGGTGTCATCCAAGATACCAATTGATTGCCCAAAGTTCGATGGAAAAGCTAAAGAAGATCCTTAGGCCCATGTGATGACATTTCACCTTTGGTCTTCGTCCAACTCGTACATGGACAATTCCATTCGTCTTCATCTTTTCCAATGAACCCTCACGGGTTCTACAAAGAAATGGTACATCGAGCTACCTCGAAGTACTTACCATGACTTTAACTCTTTAGCCATGGCTTTCCTCACACATTTTCAGTTGTCGGTTCGCTATGAAACTGGTACCTAATTTATCACATCTCTTAAGAAAGATACTGTGACACACATCTCCAATCACATCCATGAATGGAGACATAGACGTCGCATGATCAAATTCGAGATTGCTGAACAATTTGATCACTAAATGGTTTACCAAATCATTTGTAGCCCCAATTGCTCATGATATAGTTATGGGTGGATGCGTCACTGAAAAGCAAACAATCGATTGTGCCCAGTACTTGGATCTAGTTTACTCTCAATATGGCACTTTATATGAGTTATTACCCAATGCTCCGTAGCCATCATCTGATCCCGCAACATCAAAGTCACCAGTTGTTCCTCCCATTGATGGAGTTATTGGTTCAGTGTCCCAGACCCCTGCTAAAACTTCTTCTAAACAGAAGTCGATCTCGAATGCTGCTCCTAACAGTTCATCTCAGAATCCACTTGGCCCTGGTAAAACCTCATAGGTCCATGTTGTTCAGTCTACCGCAGTGGAAAAATCCTCGAAAGGGAAAAGGAAAGGCAAAGGCAAAGCTAAAGTTGATGCCCCGAAACAGGGTCCTCCCAAATCGTCTACTGGTGAATCTTCGCAATGGAAACCTAAGTATCCTTGCCTCATTTGCGAAGAGGATCACTACACTAAGGATTGTCCTTGACGATCCAGAGTTAGTCACTTGCTCAAAGGGACCCCTGTTATCCTCAAAGTTCCATTTTCATCTCAGCAGACTCAAATGGTAGACCAACCCCAACCTGCTTTCTCCGGATCTCAAATGTTCATGATGAGCATGCCCATTAATCTGGCTACCTGATCCAAATATTATCAAACTCCAACTCGGACAGCTTGGAAAGAAAAAGAAGCTCCACCTTCTTCTTCTACTCTGAGTTCTGGCCCTCTGCAAATTGAGCACCCTAACCTTGATTCCGCTACGTGACCACGCTCTCGGGCTATGCTACAGAAATCCTTGTATAATCCAAACGCCCGAGCCACTCAGCACTACAATATTGTTGAGGATTTGGCTCAGGCGCCGTCAGGCATGTCGGCTCTCGAGGCACTCCAAAATTGCCCATCACAGCGGAAATCCTTGCTGTCAGCTATCAGGGGCATCGATCCCACCGAGTCTAATTTGATATGTTTCGATCTAGAGAACCATGTTCCATGGCTCCCTCATCAGATTTCCTTTCTTATTCAGGTAATCATCAATGAGAAGACCATCCACCGCACTATCATTAATGAAGGTGCTTCCACCTGCATCATGTCAACTGCATGTTGGAAGGCTATTGGTTCCCCTGCATTGAACCAGTCTCTGAACACTTTGAAAGCTTTCGATGGGCACGATTCACAACCCTTCGGTTTCTTACCTAACCTTGCCATCACCCTGGAAGGCAAGACAGTGCAGGTCGAAGTAGAAATTGTTGACGCCAATCTCAATTATAATCTTCTACTCAGCCAAAGTTGGACTCATGTCATGCATGCCATGGCCTCCTCCTTGTTCCGCGTGATTCATTTTCCCATCAAGGGAAAATTGTAACTGTCGATCAATTGTATTTATTTTTCTCTTCCTCATCAGATGGTAATGTTCCGTACATCAAGCGCTCTGGTGCTCCTTGTGAGAGTGTGGGGGCAGGTCTCTTCAAAGATTTAGCCTTAATGGGAAGTTTTCCACTCCCACCTCCTCATGTTTCCTCTGTTCACATGATCTCGGTCAAATCTAATCCTTGGGTCATCCCTACACTAGATCTTGTTGATACTTGGGGTGAGGTTGTGCCACTTAGTCCCACCGAAGTCAATTACGTGGAAATTATTTCGACTTCGAACTCTGCATCCTCTGATTCACATATGTCAAAGACCTATCTTGATATGTACTCTCAATCCCCCTGGCTTGGCACTTTGGAATCATCCAATCCCTTAACAAAACATTCCTCATTAACGAAGGTACCATGGAAATCATGTCTCTCGAGGAACCACCATGGATCAATACTCATCACCACTCCTCATTCTTGCCTTGCCCGACGGTCATGTCTACCTCTTTCAAAGAGTCCTCTTCTCCATTTCCGCCACTGACTATTGCTCATGAAGTATGGTCAGAGGGAAATTTGGGTAATATTACCCAAAGGATGTCAATTGACATTTATATCAAACCCGGTGTCGTTGAACATGTTCATATTGGGGTATCTTGTTCTCTAGATGAGATCAAGACATATACTCATCGACTTCAGGAATTTTGTGATGTGTTTGCATGGTCTTATGAAGAAATTCCTAGCATTGATCCTAGCATTGTGGTGCATGAAATACCAACATATCCACACACGAAGCCTGTTCGCCAACAGCTTCGCCCGGTGCACCCTAGGAGGGTCGCTGCTATTAAGGGTGAAGTTGAAAAGCTTCTCAAGGTTAGGTTCATCTATCCCATCCCCCTTACGGACTGGGTGTCCAATATTGTCCCGGTGACTAAAAAACAAGGCACGATCCACATTTGCATGGATTATAAAGATCTTAGTCGTGCATGTCCTAAAGAAAACTATCCTACTCCCTTCATTGATCAAATCATTGATGAATGTGCCTGGAGCGAGATATTTTCCTTTATGGATGGTTTTTATGGTTATAGCCAAATTAATATTGCACCGGCCGACTAAGAAAAGACAACCTTTATTTCTCCATGGGTTACGTTCGCATACAAGAAGCTTCCTTTCAGCCTCAAAAATTCAGGACCCACGTTTCAATGTGCAATGTCCTACGCATTTCATGATATTTGCAACATTGTCCAGCCTTACTTGGATGACCTTCTTGCCCATTCACGTAAGCGCCAAGATCACCCAGACCATCTTCGATAGATTTTTCTACACTACAAACACTATAACATATGGTTAAATCCACACAAATGTGTTTTTTGCATGGAATCAGGATGACTCCTCGGCTTCATCGTTTCCAAGGATGGTATTCACCTGGATTCGCTAAAAGTTGAGGCCATTGTAAATTTACCCCCTCCATCCTCACTACACCAACTCTAGATCCTACAAGGAAAGAGTAACTTTCTCCATCATTTTATACCCAACTACTTCGGGCTAGCCACAGGATTTACTCGGTTACACAAACAAGGAACGCCCTTTGTATGGGACGAGGTGGCCCAAAAATATTTTTACAATCTTGAGGCCATCCTCATAAATGCTCCTTTGTTACATCCATCAGACTATTATCGAGATTGCTTCCTTTACCTAGCCGCGGCCCCTAGCACCATTGCTATGTTTTTGGTCCAAGACGACAACGAAGGTAGCGGACATGTAATCTACTACCTTAGTCAGAATCTCCTCAACATTGAAACATGTTATGCACATGTAGAGAATTTGGCTTTGGCTATTGTTCAAGCTATTCAACGTTTTCGGCACTATATCCTTTTGCATACGACTACAGTGATTTTTGAATGCAACTCTATGACCTATATCCTTACTTGTCAATTGTTGAGGGGAAAGTATTTTAAATGGATCGTTATCCTGTAGGAATTCGATTTGGTCTTCACTACGGCCAAATATAAGAAGTCACTTGTTTTCATTGAATTGATTTGTTCCCTTCCCTCTAAAGCTCTCCCTACTGGTGTAGATGAACAGTTTCCAGATGAGACCCTTTTCCTGATTAGCATCCTTGATACATGGTACAGTGATATCATCGTGTATCTCCAGACCTCTACGTTTCGGTCCGCGTTGACCAAGGATGATTGTCGAAGGATTCAGAATCATTCCCAACCCTATTGTATCATTGGTGATACCTTATACCGTGTCGGTGTCGATTCAGTTCTTTGCTGATGCCTTATGATCGAGGAAGTTGAAATAGCTCTCAATGATTGTCACTCCGGGGCATGTGGTGGTCATATGTCTAGTTACGCTACAGTTCAAAAAATCCTTCGCGCTAGTTATTTCTGGCTGTCTATCTTCAAGGATTGCATTCTTGTTGTCCGTAAGTGCCACGAATGCCAAATTTATCAACACAAGATGTGTGCCCCACCCGCTAACCTGCACCCCGTCATTACTGTTGGTCCCTTTTCCAAATGGGGCATCAATTATATGACATGTAACCCTTGTTCGGTTGGGTGACATGGAAATATTATCGTCGCTGTGGATTATTTCACCAAATGGGCCGAAGCGATGCCTACATATTCTACAAACGGTAAGATGGCGGCTCAATTCCTTTTTAACCATGTTATTTCCAAGTTTGGCATACCCCAAGCCATTGTCACAGAGCATGGCTCCCATTTCAGAGATTACATGATGGCAGAGCTGACATTTGCATTGTGCTTGTGCCATGATGGCTCGACCCCATATTACCCTTAGGCAAACAGCCAAGTTCAAGCCATGAACAAGGTTTTGGTCACCATGCTTCAGCATACTATTGGGATGCACAAGTCAAATTGGCATCTCATGCTCTTTTCAGATCTATGAGCCTACCTAACTTCAACGAAAGATGTAACTGGTTTCACACCATTCCAACTGGTCTATGGTTTGGAAGAAACATTTCCAATTGAATGTGAGATTCCTTCACTCAAGTTAGTTGTTGAACTCCTCCCCAAAACAACACCTCAAGAAGAACGCCTCTTATATTTAGAATGACTAGACAAGACTCGACGTCTCGCTGCCTTGGTCATCGAAGCACAAAAGAAACGGGTCAAATCCCATTTTGATCAGTCGGTCTCCCCTTGCATATTCTCTGAGGGTGATTTGGTCCTATTATACGACCAAGCTAACGATAAGCTGGTGGCAAGCATGTTCAAACCTATGTGGCATGGGCCCTATATCGTAAAACACGTTTTTCAAAAAGGAGCCTATGAGCTTATTGATTATGAAGAAAGTCCTCTCGATAAGCCCCGAAATGGGCTTTACCTCAAAAAGTACTATGCTTAGGTCATCTTGCATGGTTACTTATGTACATTAGTGTGTGATTCATTTTTGTACAGCATGGTTTTGTGTGATAGTTTTCAAACAACTTTCTTATTTACTATGTTTTTCTTGCTTTGCAGATGTCTTTTACTCCTCACATTAGTTTCGTTGAGTGAACTTTGGAGCAGGTGAGTCAATAGAAATATGAATCATAGAGGTAGGTGACCCATTTCTAGTATGACTTGCAGTGACTAAACTTATTCCCCCAACGTGACTTGCAGCGGCTGAAAGATCATCTCCAACATGACTTGCAGAGGTTGGTGAAGAGTCCCCAACATGACTCGTAGAGGTTAGCGACTGATTGCTAGTATGACTTGCAATGAATAGACTTATGCCCCCAGCGTGACTTGTAGTGGATGAAATCTCATCTCCAACACGACTTGTAGGGGTTGTCGATGATTCATGGATAAAACTATTGTTCTTCTTCTTGTTCCCCTTTCTCTTCTTTTTATATCTCTTATTACAAGAGGAAGGAGAAAGAGGAATCCTAGATTTCTCTTTTGAATAAGATTAAAAATAACACCCATTTGATGCCCTTAAAATAAAGAATTCATCTGAGAAGCTTCAAGAACATCTTAAATATTCGGAGTGGACCATAGCCAAACTGGTAGTCCAACATTCAATCCAGGAATATTCAAAGTGGCCATCAAGGGGATACCAACATTTCCAAAGAAAGGAAAAGAACAAGGATACCCTTTTGGAAGGGTCCCTTGGTTGGCTTCCACAGGAATATTGGCCATAACCAACTTATACGCAAATCCTTCCCTTACGGGACTGTACAAATGAATTTTCAAGGAAGAGAGATGCATAATCAAAACTTTTTCCCTTAAGGAGGCAACTCCACAACTTTCAAAACAAAGATCAAAAGCCTTTCAAGACTAGTGGAGTGGTTGGTTAGTCACTCAGAATCTAAGGTCCAAAAGTGACAAGACAAATCCACCTAAAGCCAACTAAGTACAAAGAGAAAAGAGCACTCTATAAAGTCCCTAAAGATGCAACCAATCAAGAAACTTCCAAGTATTTCCACTCCGGGTCATGAGGACCGGACACCAAAATACAAGAAACTGAAGTAAGGGACCTTCCGAAGATAGTTTGGGATAATTACGGCCCAAGCCTACCAGTGAAGGTAACAGAAACAATTACAATGACCCCCAAACAAAATCCTTTGCCAGTGCAAGTACCTGAGCTCGGCAAGGGTACCCTCCAGAAGTACTAATGAATGTGATGCAATATTTGCCTCAGGTGCCGTAGGATTCCCCTCCACAGTGACCTATATGGTCCCTAGATATAACAACTATGGACACCAGTTTGTATCAAAAGCCAAGCAGAATAGTGTCAGGGTGAGATCCAACAAGTAGGAGAGGGGGTATCTCTCTTTCCTTGTGTTCACTCTCCCTCGTGCTTGAATCCCAGTAGAAAGGATCTTTCTTGGTCTTTCTAATGACTCTAGATTTCACTCATTATTCAACATCTATGTTTGATAGTTTGAGTGGCCTTGGAGAGTTAACTCTCCACTCACCTATTCCAAGGACCTAAAGAGCTATACTTGTTGATGTAATTAATGAAAAATCAAAAAAATGTTCTAGTTCTTTTTAATTAAGCGCTTGATTTTAAAAGGTTGTTCTTTTCGTCACAGTAAAATAAGAGTGCAACTTGTGGTGTTTTGACGCAAAATAAGTAAATAGAAACTTAGTTATATGTAAATTCAGCTATTTTTCTTCAATGGAAATATATTTCTATAACGTTCTACGAATAAACTTGTAAAAGAAAAAAAATTAGAAAACACGCTCCACGCACTCAAAATCTAACAAAAAGATTAAAATTCCTGCAGTGCAAACTATCTTAATGCAAACAATAATGATGGTGCAAGATTCTATGGATGCTCTTACAATAAGAAAATGTGTTCCTTCACAAGATCAATAGGCCAACCTCACTACAAGGAGGGCACAAATTCAAATACAAACTTCCCTTGAAACCAAGCAAAACCAATCGAAAAAAGTTCACAATTGCTCAAAATTAATGAAGAAACCAAAAAAAAATTGAAAAGAAAAAGAAAGGCAAGAACGATGTTTTTGTATTTTCTTTTTTAAAGAACCCAAAGAAGTTTTTGAGAACACAAAGACTACTAAAATTCCAAGACCAAAAACAAGCATAAAGAGTCCCAAAATTCGCAAGTTATGCACATCATTAATATAATGAAACTTGAAATGACAAAGGACTACAGACTTGCATAGATTGATCTGAACAACAGTATAAAGGACTTCAGCAAACCAAAAGAACATCAAGAAATACTTTCAAGATTGCCAAAGAGGCACTAAAAAACCATGAAAAAAAATAGGTCAACCAAAAAGGGAAAGCAAAGCAAAGCAATCCAAGAGTTGGGTTATAAGCAAAACTGCAACCAATTTCTTGTATTGCAAATTTAGAACAACCAAGAACTTCTACCAGAAGCCTTGAACCCAAGGCCCAAACTGAAACTTTACTCAAAAATAAAACCCTAGGTTGACTAGGTTTTTCAATAGGAAGAAGATTAGAAACTAAAAACTTGCATGAAAGCAGAGCTTTACTGACAGTGAATGACCAAAAAATAACAAAAACCACCAGGCAACAATCTTAATTGGGTCCAATATTTTGAAAAATGTATTCAAAATAAGGTATATGCAACTGTGCAAAGACAAAGAAGTGTGTATATGAGATTAAAACAAAGGAAACTCGCTTATACGTGAGTTTATTTGCAGAAACTAGCGTGTATACACTACTGCATCCTCTGGAAAACGTGTATATAAAGCTCAATAAAGAAAAAACAAAAAATCCAAGCTTGATCCAAAAGATAAGACTTTATGCCCAAGAAGAAAACTGGTCATGAACATTGTAAAAGAAAGAAATCAATCAAGCAGGCCACGATCAAGAAGAAACAACCCAATCTAGGAAAAACAAGAATGTTATCCCCACTACGAGTCGTCAATTTTTTTATGGGTAGAATCACCCTAGGGTCTTGGGTTGAGAACCCCAACAAAGCAGAGGGCATACAGCATAAAGAGACACACAAAAAACTATTCCTAATACTTAAATGGTTAAACTTGGTATAGAAGGTCTTACCCGTAGGTCCAACATTTGAAGTCGTTCCCATAGGGTTCAAACCCTCTACTTCTTCCTTGTGCTTTAAGACCTGCAATTCATTCAAGGCAAAGCATATACACTAAAAATAATTGAAAGCATGTTCATGATATCAAGGTTATATCATATAAGAATGTAAGCAAATAAACATTAACGTGAGGTTCTATAAGAAAATCATGACATAAATTAATGCATAAAGACCATAATCATTAGGAACAAGACAACGCCTCTTTATTAATGTAAGCTAAAGAAAATACGTAAGAACTACAACCTGAGTCATCCACTGGCTCCAAGCAAAACCATCCTCCGGATCCGTCTTGCCTAGGCCTCATCAATCCTCCTCCATAAGTATACACAAGGATGCCATGAAGGGATGATGAACATCTCAAGAAGGAAAAATGGGTTTCCTATGACTTGGGAGTGCAGAAGGCACATGGATATCTTCAGACTTGATCAGGGATATAATCAACTATAATATCAATATCTAATCTTTTTTCCTCCCTTAGGCCCTCCCGTGGAGATGTATTTATACTTATCCAAATTAGTTTTTTTAGTTGGGAAACAGTTGGGCCACGGGCTATAGTAGGTAGGTATCTGGTCAAACACGTAAACCTCGCCCGAATTAAGGGAGATTATATATTTTTTAATGTTTTAACAAATATAGGTGGGTTGGGTATAGGCTGACCCACGTGTGCACATGCTTTCGATAGGGCAAAATCACATATGGGATTTGAAACATTTTTTTTAGAAAATATACCAAGTCTAGTAGGGGAGGGTTTCCCTAGGCCATATCATAGAGCATCAAATCTACCAAGGGTGGTAAATGGTGCTATAATAGGAATTTAATAACTTCCATCCTATTGCAGCTGGAAATTTTAATTCCTTAGATATCTCACTTAACCTTTGTTTCTGAGAAATTCCATCCATAAAGTTGACTTTTCCTTTTGTTCACTAGCCCTCCCGAAAGGTCAAGATAAACAATCAAGATTTTTTTCAAATGAATCACAATGATTTTAGATGGCCCACCTGGGAAGAACAGTATCATCTGCAAATTGTGAATAATTAACCTACCTTCCAAGCCTACCTTTTCTAAATTTCTGCTCAAGATTTCCAATACAATAATGTATAGTAGAGGTGAGAGGGGGAAGCCCTGTCTTAGTCCCGTTGAGGCCAAAAAGAAAGAAGTAGGTTGACCATTTATTAAGACATAATCCACTGCAAACCAATATAAGCTTTGATCCTGTAACAACCCCTGGTTAAAAGTTCATGTAATAAAAGTTAATAAACACAAAATAAGACCACGGTTAAGGGACACTTTTTCCAAGCTAAATGTTGGGAAAATATATCTTAGTAGGCATCACTGGATGTGTTTATGGCTAAGGGAAATTGGAAAAGGAAAATATAAAGGCATTAAAATGGAAAAAGGTATTTTTGACACATTTATTTATGAAAGTAAAGGAAAATAGGATAAAATAAAGGTGAAAGATCACAGGTTACATGTGAGGAGGAAATTGAAGGAAAAGAATGGAAAATAAAGAAAACAAAGGCCTCATTGATAAAAAGGCTTCTAAGGTTCAGTTTATAACCTTTTGTCAGTCCATTTTTGGAGCTCTCTCATTATTCTCTCTCTTTCTCTCTCACTCTTGGACACTTAGAGTTTTCTTGGAGCACTCTAATCTTGGAGCAAGGAACAAAAAGCAAGCAAAAGGAAGGGAAGGGAAGTAAGGATCAATCGAGGAAGAGTAGGATCGAACAAATTCAACAAGAATAATTGTAGGTAAAATAATGCATGTTTTATTTCTTAGTTGGATTTGACATGCATGGCTTTGCATGTTGGTGTATGTTTCTCTTGCTGTCGGTGGCATGATTTTGTTGAGATATGAAATTAGTTTTCAGCCTAGCCTTGCCTTTTTCTAGATAGCCATGGTGTGATGGGATTGTTTCTCGATTTTGAGATTTGGAATTGTCGGATGGTTTACGAATTTGGAGCGGAGGTGGTCTCGGGATTATCCCAAAGGCCTAGGAATCCCTTGATCGGTTTTGGCGGGATACATGGTAAAGCCTAATGGTGGAGTCTCGGTTTAGGGCTTAGTGATATGGTGTGGATTGCAGTAAATCCTAAGAGACCGATGTCTTAGTTTAGGGCCTAGTAATCCAGTGTGGATTATGGTAAATCTTGATAGACAAGGAGATAGAAAATTCCTCAAGGATAGTGATGGAGTTCGGAGGTATTCATAGCTCGGTTTGGTTTTGTGATCTTGTTGTTGGTTTTGTTGAGATCATAGTTTGGTGAGGGTGGAGGTGGTTTAACCTCTATATTCCCTTGGTTTTTTTGGATTGGTTTATCCATGAGATCCCACATTCATGCTCGAAATATGGCACGGGGTAGACTGGCTGAAAGAAAGAATTGATTCAGCCATGTCTACGGTCGGGTGGTACATGGAAGTCCCGAACCTAGTCGGATTTGCCTATGTTTAATAAAAGCTAAGTTCTCTTGCTTTTGTACTTGTTATTATGTGGCTTTAATGGATGTTATCTCATTGTTATTCTCATGGTTAAATTCTGGTTATAAGTATGGTTATATGATTAGTTATTTTCATGGATATTTCATGTATTTACTTGTAACTGAAAGGATAATGGATGCAAGACCTAATTGATGTCAAAACTATTAAGGGAAGAGGGAGGTGATCTTTCTTGTCAAGTCCCATATGAGTTATGATTCATTTATTCTCTGTCGTGTATTCATTTTCTATAGATTGCATTGATGCCAAGTGTTTGACAAAATGTCAGTTGCGGTCGGGATGATCAGGCCTAGCCCTATAGCCAATTTTTTTATTTTTAAGACTTGTTATTATGTAAATCATGGATTCTAAAAGTTTCATTGAGTTTTGGGCAGTGACCTAGGCTCTGGGCCTGAAAATGTGGTTTAAATCCTAGGGTCGTAGGCACAGTACTGGATAGAAAAGTCCTTGTACGCTGGCACATCCATGTTGTGCATGCATCCAAAGGTCCTCAGACACACTCTTGTCCATATGAAGGGAGAATCTAGGGGTTAGAAGAATAAAAGTTCAGTGGGACTCAGGGGTTGGTTAGGGGAATGACTAGGATGCATTTTGGGAGCCTTGTAGCAGATGTAGAAGGTCTAATATGGTGGTGTCGATTCCACTTCCTTAAAATCACTTAGGATGTTGAATCATATCATGGTAACTTCTAGTCACATGTTTACCTTGGTTGGCCAGTTACTTGGGTAGATGTGGGATGAGGGTGTTAAAGAGTGGTATCAGAGCATGGTTCACCCCTCAGACTAGATGGGTTGTTTGTTGGTCATGCATTCATGTCAGTTGCATGTGTGTTAATCATCCTTGTGGTCTATACATTTTTTGCATATGCTTGGTGTTGGTCATGGTTGTAGTGATATCGCCATGTGAAGGAGGATGTTATTGTTGTGAAGTGTGTCGTCAAGAGTGTATGAGTGGTTACATGTTGTTTATGCACATTAGTGTTCACATGTGGTCAAGTGTATAGTGCTATGGTGGTTGTTTTCATGCATGAGGTCATGGTATGTGTAGTTGATATGGGCATATATTTTTGATTGCACTCTAGTTAGAATGATGTATATATGGTTACATGCTTATGTGTTATATTTCTATATGCTGGCATGATTATGTTATACATGTATCACACTAATTTTTTGACCTTGTAGACAGGGTATCCTCCTCGAATTATACTAAGGTACGTTGGTTTATTGTGATTTGGTTTAGCTGACATGATATACCTTGCATGAAGAATATCGAAGATGACTAGTAAGAAGGTAGACTACAGTTCCTGATACTCTCCCTATGAATCAAATGAGCAGCGTGGTTTTGGGCACTCTTCTGATTTGGTAGAGACCCTCAGAAGCTTAAAGGAATAAATAAGGAGTTGCAAAGGAGACAATGCCAGAATCATACAAGAACAAGAGAAACAAGTAGAGGTAAATGTAGTGATACTTCAGAGTTTGTCAGAATTGCAACGACATGGACCACTTCGAATCGACCATGAGCAAGAGGACAAAACTAATGGGGCATATGGTAGCAGGTCTCATGTTGAGTACAATTTGGATGAAGAGGACACGATCAGAGATGGCAGGTCCTTAGACACTCTAGATAGGAGGGGTGATAGACATAGGTACTATTCTAGTTCTGGTTCTGATAGGTATTATGACCATCACTGTTATCATCCTTATAGGAGGAGTGACAAGGGGTAGTTTTTAGATGAGTTTAAGAAAGAAAAGACACCTATATTTGATGGAGAGATGAATAAATCACAGGATACAGAGGCATGGTTGCTTTGTATGAGGAAGTTCTTCAAATTTCATGATTATTTAGAAAAGATGAAAGCAAAGATAGCCACTTTCAGTCTTAAAGGGAAAGAAAATATCTAGTGGGAGGATGTGAAGAATGTGAAAGGTATTCGAGAATATTACTTGACTCGGAACGAGTTTGAGAGGCTCTTCAAGAAGAATTATTTGCTAGAAAGGTACTATGATGATAGAGCTAAGGAGTTTTATGAGTTGCAGATGGGTTCCATGATAGATGATGAGTATACTAGTGGGTTCTTAGAGTTGTTGAGATATGTGCCTTACCTCAAGGAGGAGAAGGCCAAGATTTAGAGATTCATCAATGGACTACCTGTTGGTGTCTGAGTGTGAATAAACTATTCCACCCTTTTCCACATTAATTCATCGATCCGGGTGCGTACAATTTTCAAGGTAGCGCACAAGGTATATGTAGGGGCAAGGTTACAATCTAACATAAACCAATGATTCACAGCGAAAGAATCAAAACATCGATGTAACAGTAATTAGAAATAAATTGCAGAATGTAAAAAGGTATTCACAACAATTAAATAAGGAACTGTAATAGCAATAAGAAATTAGCACACAACAATAGAAACAACACACATATAGAAAATACGTAGCTCCTGGTCAAAAGAGTGGGTCCAGCTCTCTGATCAGGTATGCTTTAACTCACAGCTAAGAAGAGAACAACAAACTTACTCGCATTCAATTAATGTATAAAAAACTGTTACAATGTTTGCCTCTGCGTGGCTAACCCTTTGCATAGGAATAAAACCCCTTTTATATGAATACATGGGAACAACATATTCCCTAGATCTGGAAACTAATGCCCAAAAATATACAACTGTTTAGAACAACAACTAATTATCGAGAGAGAGAGAACAAGAAGGATCCAAAATAAGCCTGGGAGCAACTGAGAGTTGGTTATGTTGTTGTAGTGTTTCCAACAGCTGTTGTAAACGTGAGACTTCTGTTGCGAACTGTGAATGCGATACCTATTCACCGGAATCTATTGAAATAACAAAGTTTAGTAGTTCACATAGGCAAAGCCCCCATGACCTTACTTCATGAATTAAATATTCCAAGAGACATTAGAAGGGAGGTTTACCTTGTAGATTTATCATAATTAATTCATATCATTTGGTGCAAAAAGGATGAAAGGAAAGGAGAAAATGTAAGGAAAAGATAGGCAGATTTGGTGCCCAATATCTCCCCCAACTAGTCTCCTGCGTGTCCTCATGCAGCTTGCTACTTCCGTAGGTCTGGATTAGGACGATTATGGTAAGAGTGGAGCTAGGCGAGATCATACTCATCTTCCATGTCTGTCCCTGGGGGCTTGTATCCTTCTGTGAGAAGAACATCCTTCCACCAATCATTTGGTACATTGTATGCCAGGGTATAGTGCTCTATTGACAACCAAATGATGGGGAACCTGAATCGGAGTCCCATCCACTGGATCCTGCATGTTTGGATGCATGCTACATATCTTGGCACCCGACTTAGCGCTCGTGAAAAATTTGGTGCCCCAAAAGGTTCCCTATTCCGAACAGCTATAGGTGACATCATCCACCTCTTTTGACAACTATCAAGAGCTTCATCTTGAAATGTGACTATTTGTTTGACACAAAGGTCAATACACCACTTCTGTGTCCTCAACGTCTGTTCTTTATTTCCATCAATCTCTAAAAAGGTGGTGTGCTTATTATACATAGTTACAGATCGTTCGTGTTCCCCTCTGATATAAGAGACTTTGTGGTTTGATTTGATTCAAATGTATTAGAACCCTTTTTCTAGCTTATCTGGTTGATAGTATAGGAGGTAAGAGCCCTTAAATGAATGTCCCCCAAAAATGGGTCTGGGTTAAACTCTTTGTCCATGCGTAGGAAATATCCATGTAGATAAAGCTCACACATCAGATGTTGGGTTACCAAGTCATGGATTCTCAGTATACAGAGTCCTCAATCTCATGATTGACCTCCTTCTTACTACTTTCTAAACAGAAGAAAAGAATTTTATCATGCAGGAACAAGGTATAACTAGAAGTAGGAGGGAAACATGCCATTACCTGTTGTGTCAAGTTGAACATCTATTCTTTGTTTGTCTTCAATTCAAACAATTGTCCTTCCAACTTTTCTACTTTGAGCTACTGCTTCACATACCTTAGCCATAATATGTCCAATCATTCTATATACTCAAAGATAGCCTAGGACGATTGTTCTTGGACCCTTTTCACCTCATTCTGGTAATGGGCCACGACAGATTTCCAAGTTTGAATCTCAGGTGTTAAAGAGAATTCACGGCCTTCGAAAAAATGTTCGATATAATCTATTTGGGTGGCAGCAGAGGTCATAGGCACATCATCTATCTATGTTGTTGCTTCGGCCACCGTAACCTTAGGATTCTTAGCTGTTGTTTATACTTTCTCACCTGCTTCTTAAGTCGATGCACCTATCTTCTCATCCTTCAAACCTCTATTTTCAACCGCATCGTGTCTCTGAACTTTAGTTGATATTTATTTTTAAGGGGTGGCCTCCTCTTCTCATACAATTCTATTCATTCCTGCTTAAAAATCAACTCTTCTAGCCCTGCAGCTAGTTCAACAGGTGGTGGATTACTTGGAGGAGTATCCATGGTCCATCTACTGGGATTTCCTTTCCCTTTATCAGAAGCAATTGAATCTTCCTTAACAATCAATTCATCTGGCCCTGTAGTTGGTTCAACAGGTGGTGGATTACTTGGAGGAGTATCCACCGGTCCATCTACTAGGCTTCCCTTACCTGGTTCCCCTCTCTTAGAAGCATTCACTTCTTCCTCCCTTTTGGGCTCTGGGACATCTGTGGCCTGAAAAACACCTCCTCCATCCATTCATTGTTCCCGTTCTCCCGCAAGGTGTTCCTCCTCAATATGTTCTTCGGGATGGCCTTGCTGAGATTCAGCAGCCAACAAACTAGCAACGGCTGAACCTTTTACCGAACCATCAAACTTCAAAATGTGAGGGACAACAACCTCCTTTTTTGAGCGTCGAGGAGAATGAGACACTCTCGCCCCTCTTGGTATGGTGGCATAAAAATGAGAGTGGAAGATGTTTTCTTCTTGGTCTATACCAGTTGTGTCTGTTACCTCAAGTTCCTTCCCTTTATCTCTAACAATTCTGCTCTGGCCCGAGGCTCCTTCCTGTGTTACCTCTTGTCCCGTGGTTGACACTGATTCTTGTGGGGCAGTGTAAACCTCAGGACTCATTATTTCCACATTTTTCGGGACCGGATTGGTTGGTGGTGGTTCTTGTGTGGCACCACCACCTGTATCTGATGCTTCCTGAATAGATGATGCTGGCATTGTTTCCCTTTGCACTTCATTAATGAAAGTGGATTCTTGTATCGCTGTATCAATCCCATCCATCATGTCAATGATTTCCTCCTCCATTGGTTCCATAGTTGAGGTTGTTTCTTGTGTAACAACCTTGAATATAGCACTAAATGTCTTTTCCATTTCAAGCCTTTCTTGTTGTAGTTCTTCCTCTTCCATTGGTTCCACAGTCGAGGTTGGTTCTTGTGTAGCAGCCTCGATTGTGGCACTGACTATCTCTTCCATTTCCAGCCTTTCTTGCTCCAGTTCTTCTTCTTCCATTTCCATCTCCTAGGGCTCTTCTTGGTCTACATGTTCATCCTCTACTAGTTCCTCCTCCATTCCCTTAGGCTCTTCTTCTCTAGTAGCTATAGCAGCTGCTACTTCTTCTTCTGTTGATTCCTAAAATATCACCCCAAGGAATTTGAAATCGGGTCAATGCATGCTTGACCAGTAATCGAACCAGCCTGTGATTGGTGATGATTGCTACAACCTATCACGAATGCTAGGTAGAGTGTGCCATCAATTGGAGGCTTTTCAGCAAAAAGAAGAGCATATTCAAAGAAAAGACTTCTGCCCGTGGAAATCAAAGACGAGCTAACACCCTGAAATGATATTTGAACACAGTAGTGAATCGTTCTTCGCAAGTTATGTATTTCATAACAAAAACTGCTACATCATCCAACGTATATGGCAAAGACTTCCAATCATACCCCCGACCTTTTTGAACGACGCTCTAACCCGCTTGCAGAAATAATTCCGGAAATTCTAGGAGGGAAATCCTTCATGAAAACCAACTCTGTCCTTGCCGAGGCAATCCACTGACTTCTACAATAACTTCCTCCATGAAAGGGATTTCTATCCCTCTGACCTGAGAGCAATTCTCATTGAAATTGAGTGTGAATTACACTATAATCCCCTCGTCGAATCCCTGCACCCTATTAAAGTAGACGCCCTAGCCTGCATTGAAAAACATCTACCACACCTCTCTTTTGTTATGGACCAAGGTGGTATCCTCTAGCTCGTGACGCACAACCAACCCACCCATTGTTGTAGAAATAGTAACAACACTTTGATGCAATCGGCTGTTGGGGAGAGAGTAATAGAAACCAAATTAACAGTGATGGTAACAACATGGTGGAATGCGAGGTAAAAGGCGATGAAAGCGACCGGTAATTTTTTGAAAAACATAAAGGATTATGGTGAATCATGGTAAGTGTAATGAAATGATTACGGTAATTGGTTCGTATGAATTGGAAAGGACTAATTAGTTATCGAATATACGTAATTCAAATTCCAATGCATCGAAATGATTAAACGAAATGATGGGTTTTAAGGGTGTACCGCTTGCAAAAGATTTAATAATGATATATGATATGTCATTATTGTGGTTTTTAAATACATCGTCGTTCACTAATGATAGCACCCCCCCAACTTAAATGTAGTTGTCCATGGCACATAAATGTCTCATTGATGGAATATTTTAATTGAATCCATAAAAGTCAACAGAGACGTACCTGGCGACCTAGCTGGTGGTGGAGTAACGACAGCATAACCAACGGAGCAACAATAGTGGCGGAGTAACAACAATGGCGGAGTAACAACATCCGACACTTAGAATTTTTTTCAAGAGTAACAGTGGTGGCGGAGTAACAACATCGGCGGAGTAACAGTAGCGGCGGAGTAACAACATCTGACACTTAGAAAGAAATTCAGGAGTAACAACAATGGCAGAGTAACAACATCCAACACTTAGAAAAAATTTCAGGAGTAACAGTAGTGGCAGAGTAACAGTAGCGGTGGAGTAACAACAGCGGCAGAGTAACAACATCTGACACTTAGAAAAACAATTTAGGAGTAATAGTAGTGGCAGACTAACAACACCGACGGAGTAACAGCATCCGACACTTAGAAAAAATTTCAGGAGTAATAACAGTTGCAGAGTAACAATAGCGGCGAAGTAACAATAATGGCAGAGTAACAACATCCGAAACTTAGAATTTTTTTTAGGAGTAACAACAATGGTGGAGTAACAACACTGGTAGAGTACCAACAGTGGTGGAGTAACAGCATCAACTATTACTTGGAAAAAAATTCATCTTCTCTTCCTCTGATTTCGATCGTACCTCTTGCAAAAAGACAAACAAGTAAGTAGTAACATCATATTATTTATTTAATTATTTTTATTTTTTAAGAAGAAAATGCAGAGGAAGAATTATCTGCACCAACAATCATCAAACCAGATTTATCAAAGAGATGTTTGATGAAGGCATCTTTAGAAGTTTGATGGTGGTATAGTTTTAGATGGTGTCCGTTCACTAAGAAGGAAGCATGAGTATCATCTATTGTAACCAATCTGACTGTTCCATTGTCAAACACAATGTCCACTTCATAGGGTCTCATCCAGTGAGTGCAAAGCTTCCCTTTAAAAATTTTAAGACAGGAGTCATAGAGTAATGCCCAATATGCTTTATGAAACACCTTATTCTTGATAAATTTATCGTGCCATTTCATTATCTACTGTTGGATAGCAGTAGTTTTTTGGACAACCATTGAACGAATTTCATCTAACTCATTTAGCTATTCTAGCCGGTGTTTCTAGGCCTCTGATAAGTCCAATCCTACTTCCAAAGCTGTTATGAGCATGTTGATCTCAAATGTGGCTATCGGAAACAAGGGGGATTTCCCATAGACCAACTCAAATGGTGAAAACCCAGTTGTGTTCAGCCATGTTGTCTTATATGCCCAGAGAGCTTCCAGAAGTTTCTGAGACCAATCCTGATGATGGCTTGCTACAACCTTTGTCAAGATATTTTCCAATACCTTGTTTGTAGTTTCTACCTGTCCATTCGCCTGAGGGTGGTATGGAGTTGTCACCCTGTGTTTGACTCCATATTTCTGCATAAGCCTTTCTATCATGTGGGATGTGAGCTGTGCCCCTCCATATGAAACAATCTCCCTTGGAGTACCATACCGAGCAAAAATATCTTCAAAAAGAAAATCTAAAAGCACCTATTCCATTGCTTTCGCAACAGCTCTGGCTTCCACCCACTCATTCACATAATCAGTGCAGACCAGAATGTGAACCTTTTGATGATAATGTCGGTTAAAAGGTCCAACGAAGTCAATTTCCCACTTCTCAAAAGGCTCAAGGACTACCTGGGGATGCAATGGCATTTCATCCGATTTTCCAAGCTACCCTATGCATTGACAATTGTTGCATCTTCGGACATAATCTCGAGCATCCCGAAAAATGGAAGGCCAATAATATCCCATTTGCAACACCTTGTGGCATGTTCTTTTATCTGCAAAATGCCCTCCATAAGGGCCATCATGGGCAGCCTTCAATATCTCATAAATGTCATCCTCATATATGCAGCGCCGAATCTGTTGATCAGCCCCTATGTGAAAAAGGTATCATGCCATACATGAGTATCGGGTACTATGATGAATAATTTTTCGATGCTCCTTGTATGACAAATGACGAGGTACCTTCTCGGTAGTAATATAGTTAGCAATATTTTCATACCAGGGAGTGTTAGCAGAAATTGCAAAAAGAAGTTCATATGGAAAACTATCTTCTATGGGTGTACTTTCAGCATTATTATCTAGTATAGATAGAAAATCAACAACCACGTTATCCTTTCTTGGTTTATCTACTATGGTGACATCAAATTCTTGAAGTAACAACAACCATCTTGGAATACGACCAAGAGTAATGGGTTTATTCATCAAATACTTGATTACTACATGATCAATGTGTACAAAGGTAGGATACCCAGTAATATAATGTTGGAACTTGTTGATGGCATAGATGACAGTAAGAAATTCTTTTTCAATCACTGTGTAGTTTAACTCGGCGAGAGCCAAGTTCTTACTAACATAGTAAATTGCATATGTCACCTTGTTTACTTGCTGTCCCAAAACTACCCCAACTGCTGTCTGAGAGGCATCAACATGGACATGAAATGGTAATATCCAGTCCAACCCTCAAAGGATCAGAGCTCTATAGACAAGTTCCTTGATATTCACAAAGGCTGCATCACAGTCATCTATCCACACAAAATTTGTATCTTTTGTCGGCAATTGAAAAAGTGGATGTGCTATCTTAGCAATGTTTCCTATAAAGCACCTATAATAACCAGTGCAACCGATATAGTTGCGTACCTATGTGGGTGTTTTGGGTATTGGGAAGTGCAATATTACCTTTATCTTAGTTGGATCAATCCAAATTCTAGCAGCTAAAAGCAAATGTCCCAGAACTATTCCTTCCTCCATCATCATGTGGCACTTCATTGTACTCAAAGAGACATTCATCTGTTTACATATTTCAAGAACATTTTCCAGATTTTCCAGCCCTTCTTCGAATGAGTCCCCATATGGAGTAAAATCATCCATATAGATTTCAACATTGCAATCTACCAGATCAGAGAAAATCCCTAAAATTTCCCTTTGGAATGTTGTAGGCACATTACAGAGACCAAATGGAAGGACTCGGTATGTAAAAGTTCCCCAAGGGCACGTGAAAGTGGTTTTATCCTAATCCTCGGAAGCTATTTGGATCTGGTTGTATCCACTAAATCCATCCAGGAAGGAGAAGAACTCCTTCCCAGCCAAAGTATCCAAGACTTAGTCAATGAACGGTAAAGGGAAAAGATCTTTCTATGTCGCCTTGTTTAATTATGTGTAATCTACACATATCTGCCATTTCCCATTTTTCTTGGGAACTATCACCAATGGGGATACCCATTGGCTGTTCGAAATGGGGTAAATATATTGTACATCCATCAGCTTTTGAAGTTCTTCCTTGACAATGTTTTTCAGAGCGGGGTTCATTCTCCTTTGGGGCTATCTCATAGAATGACAATACTCTTTGATGTATATATGATGGGTACATAGATTGGTAGGAATCCCCTTCATGTCTGTATAGTCTCAGGCGAAGGCTTCTTTGTGATTTCGGAGAACATATAGAAGTTGTTTTGTCCTGGATTATAATAGATTTGGGTTAATATTCAGGGTCTGCCCTAGCTCTATCTCTACAGAAATGTTTTCATGGGACACAGTTGTAGGCAGTTCTTCAAATCCATCTATTGTTTCAATACTTTCTTGCGTTTCAAAGCTCAAGACAGATTCTAGAATTCGTTTATTTGAATCTGAAATAGAACAGGGGTCGCTAATGAAGGTAGTAATTGCATCATCCTTCGTTTCTGTTTTCAGTTGAAAGGCCTGTCTAATAGTAAGAACTGGTCTTAATTCTTCATTTTCGGATTCAGACTCTTCCTTTGGTAGAGGTTTCTTACGACCAAATGGCTTCACTAATGGGATAGGTTCTGCGGGAGGGTATAACACAAGGTTTTTAGTAACCTGCCCATTTGAGATAACCATATTACCAGAATGACACCCAATGTAAGTGTCTGTTGTTGCCAACCACGGTCTTCCTAGAATCAAGGGATGGCCACGAGCTAGGGATTGTGTTTGCAGCACTAGGAAATCCACAGGGTAATGCCATGAATCAACTGAGATCGTAATGTCTTCTAACTTTCTTATTGGTTTGAATGTAGATCTATCTGCCAGTTCTAACATAGTAGGTGTATGTTTCAAGTTTCAAAGATCCAATGTATGCATGGCTTCAGCAGTAATGACATTTATAGCAGCACCCAAATCTACCAGTACATTTGGAATTTCTACCCCATTAATTTGTACAGTTAGAATTGGTTCCCATGATCCCCATATTTCACAGGCATAGCCTTTCCCATCATAAAATCTGATAACTTTCCCATCACATGAATAGTGAGTGGGTCCCTTAATTTCTTTCTAGGCTTTTTAGCACAATATTCCTTAAGAGTTTTTGCATATATAGGTACATCCCTCATAGCTTGTAATAGGGGAATCTTAACAAACAGATTTTGTAACTCCCCTAACAAGTCAAACTCAGCTTGAGGGATCTGTTTACTCAAGGTCAATCTTTTGGGATAGGGCGGGTTAACTTGGTGTTCTTGAGTAATTAGCAATTGAGGAGGTGTTTGATTTTTACTAGCTTGGTTTGATTTCTCTTCAACTGTTTCTGGTTCTTTAACCTCGCTACCAACTTGTTCAATAATAATAGGTGAGGGTTGAGCATCTACTACCCACTCGGATCTCAATTTCATCTCGTAAAGTTCTACGTTAGAGATATTGTATGAAGGCAGGTTGAGGGTGTCAGCTTGTTGAGCCCCTTTATTGTTAGGATTCGGATTGGGTTGGATAAGAATTTGAGGGTGAACAAGCAGATTAATAGGAGGTATTTAGAGGGAAACTGAAGTTGCCATTGTGGCATTGATCGAGGAAACTATCCAGGAGGAGAGGGTCCATGCTAGTTCGGGTCCCATGAAGAATTTGAACTAGTTTGAGGAGCCCATTGTTTCCAGGGTGGAAACTGATATTGAGGCCACATGGGTGGATAAGGCATGGATTGAGGACCCATATTAAAAGTGTTACAATACTGAGATGGATCCTGAAATGTACCTTTATTTACGGTTGGTGGCCGAGGTTTCCATGGCTTTTTGGATCCCATGAAATACAGTTGATCCACCTCTTCGCCTGTCCCTTGAAGGACCGCCTTAAATCCTAGCAAGGAGGGGCATGAACTTGTTGCATGAATTAGCTCATAGATTTCACATTCTTCCACAGAGTTCAATGGACATTCTCTAGGTGGATGCTTCTTTCTGCACTTCGGGAAAAATATAGCCATAGTCTTTTCCAATTCCATCTGCTTTTGTTTTACTTGCAGCGTGTCCATTTGTGTAGACAGGGTACTCAAGAAATCAGTCCTTAAGTTATCCAGCAAGTTTCTAATTTCTACTTTCATGACATCTCCACCAAATACTTTTTTTGACCAAATTCCTTGTTTATTCCTTGCAACTCCCCTCACTAGATGCACAGCTCATAGATGGCATCGAAGTCCTATTTTGATATATCTCCCTTTCCTACTATGTTCAATAGTTCCAGAGAGTCTTCTCGAAAAGCCCGAAGAAGGATAATTTTCAAAATGTCCTTATCTAGGTTAGAATGACTTGATCTTTGTAGTGTGTACTTAAAACGTTCCACACAATCCTCCATATTCTCGTCTTCTTTCTACAGGAACTTAAAAAGTTCTTCCTTAATATCCCGAGATTTGTAGTAAACGTGATACTTCTCTATAAAACAGGTTTTCATCTCATCCCATGTGGAGATAGTCTTTCCTCCTAGACCTATAAACCATCGTAGGGTTGTCCCTTTTAATGTAGCAGGGAATATTTTCAGTTTCAGAGCATCGGTTATGTAGTCATATCCCCGCCACATAGTATCAAATTCAAAAAGGAACATGTCATGGTCTTCAATAGTCATCCCATGAAAGCTAGGTAAAGTTGTCAAAGGAATGGGCTTTGTTGGTGCACCAGTCCCAAGATCCCCAATTGGGAAGTCAATCGTAGAGGTTGTGGGTGCCATGAATATCCTCCAATAATCACTGGGAATTTCAGCAGGTTCTGTAGGGAATGATGGAGGGGGTCTTGTCACGAATGTTTGAGTTTCTTTAACAACACTCCCCTTATCCCGTGGTGATATGAATACCCTTACAACTCCTTCCTCCCTGTCACAATGGCTTGATTCCTTAGACCCCTTCCTTGCAACTTCTCCTTCCCTACTGGAATGGGATGGTTCCTCAGACCTTCTGCTTGCAACTTCTTCTTCCTCTATTACCAGCAGTGGTACTCCTTCATCAGGTACACTGTTGCATACTTCTTCTGCTGCTAGAAGGGTTTGCTATGTTGAATCAACATGAGGTACTATGGATAGCACTGCCTGTTGAACAAATTGTCCCTCTGATTTCATTCTAGTCTCTGCCCTCACAATAGCATGAGAAGATGACTCTAATTTAGTTTTTGTGATGATTTGTTGGATAGAAGTGTTCCTTCCAAATCATGTCCTTCTTTCTTCGAGGCTTTTCCTCTTCCTCTTTTATTTGAATCTCTATTCATGCAAATTGGTAAGAGGGAAAAATCCAAATTAAATCACTATGCTCAGGATCTGGAGAAGGGTGTCAAAAGACCATTCCCTCCCCAGGACAAGAGGTTGGGTTTTAATAGAAAATACAAGAAAACAACTGAAATGAAATGTAGGGTTCAGGACCTGGAGCAGGGTGTCAAAAGACCATTCCCTCCCCAAGACGAGAGACCAGACAAGAAAAAAAACGCATAAAAGGAAATCTAAAGCTCAGGACCTGGATCTGGGTGTGTTACACATCATTTTGTCACTGCCCCTGTACTCCCCATTACTTGATCTTGGAGGACCTCTACAGTGAACCCCACATGCTTTTCCTTCATAAAGAAACTCCCATTGTATCCCTCTTCCTGAGTAGATAAATTCCCTTTTGCACCATTTCCCCTGAAACTTCTATTTTGCCCAGTTTACAAGACTGATGCTAATGGCGTTTGTCTCCCCTATGCCAATGTGTAGAGCTTAGCACTAATCCTCACACCGACCAGAGTGACTGAGTTGTGTTTCAGTCGCACCGATCCTGTTATGGAAAGTTTTTTAAATTAGAGCCGAAGCTTCTAGTTCTAGAAGCTTCGTAACAGAAGTCTGGTAAATGGTTTGACCGGATGGGGTCGAGGATGATAGTTTGGGCTCCTTTCCCCTATAATGATGGAACTACCTCAAGGGATAAGTCGTTCTCCCATGAGAAGAGGACCCATCTCCTATCCATTTTTCCTATATAAACCTCCCTTCTTCCCAAGCACAAACTAGTTGCTAGTTTTGGGCTGAGTGTGAGTGTTATAGTTGCAAAGTGTTGACGCTATTTTGGAGTAGACAAGCAAGCTATTACTAGTTTTAGCTATGTAGTTGTGTGAGGGAGAAGTGTGTTTTGTTTTATAGTGAAGCCTAAAGGGAAGAGCTTTAAAACTATTGTTGTTTGAAGCCATCATGGAATGCCAGTAGAAGTGTATGTGGGAACATGGTCTTGTCAAAGGAAGACTGCAACGTCAAAACGAATGGTTGTAATCTCTCTTTGATATTAATATATGCAACTATTGATTGATTTCCTACATGTTTTCTAATATTACATATCCATGTCTTAATGTGTTCTTGACATGTTAAGTAGGTTTAATTGTAATTTTTCTATTATTATGTTTGTGTGTTGTTGTTGTTTACTTGTTTCAGGAGCTTGAAGAAGGAAACGAGAGATTGCTGGAGTGAGCAAGCGAGGACATCTTCAAGCAAGATAAGTGACTAAGAGGTAGGCCCTCTTAATTTATTCAAACCTAAGGAAAACTTCCATAGAATGTATCTATTGTGGCTAGACCCATTATCGGGCTAAAGGAATTCATTCATTTCCACACTTATAATTTTACTTCACCACAAATTGGCGACTCCGCTAGGGATCCCAATCCTTTTGTTTGTCTTGGATTTCATGATTTCGTGAGAACTTTTCTAGTTTCACTTTTTCCTTTTGGTTTTGTTTCTTTTCTCCTGCTTATTGGCCTAAGTCTAAAATTTATAGTAGCAGATCTAGTCCCTATTTTTGAATTTTTTTATTATTTTTCCTTAGCTACCTCAGCCAGTGTGCTTAATCCATTGACAGTCGTGTCGACCAACGTGAATTACTAAGGAACAGTCGTACTGACCAGTCTCTGACACTTTTTGTCGTTAGGAAGTCACGCCGATGCCTGTAAGTGAAGATTAGGGCTTGACCCCAATCTTGGCCAGTGTGTTCTTCTCTTGTGGTTTTGACCCTATAAGCATTTTGGATTTTTTTCTCCCTAATTAGAAATCTACTTTTCATTTGGTTTTTCTTACTTGTTGGCTTGTCATATTTCTATTTGATTGATTGAGTCATTGATTGGCCAACAACACTAGGGCATCTAGTTGGTCGCCCATTCAGCAGTTTGTGAACTCACTAAGTTGGGTTCTAGGTATGTTTACTCTTTGCATTTGTTTTTGGTCCTTTTTTTTCGACTTTGACCTCTTTTAGTACAAGTTTGAAAAAGTTTTGTTTACTAGCTTGAACGTTTCTTTTCCATCATAGATTACATTGTTGGCCTTGTGTTTGGTAAAGTCGATGTTTCATTGATTTAAATGAACTTCTCTTTTCATGTTTCCATATACTTGAAGAGCTTATTGTCTCAAAAACTTTTTCACAGAAAGATTGTATGTGAAAAGTTTGTTTTGTTGTTTCGTGAAAAAGTATGAAATTCTAGCTTGTTGCATCATTATGTTACGATAATTTGCATCTTTTAAAATACTAGAATTGCATTAGCATTTGAAAAAGGAAGAGAATTTTTGTTTTTGAAAGCACTAATAGATAAGTGTTTGTTAGGAAATTAGGAATTGGAATGCATTTTTCATTAGTTCAGTTCTTGAAAAAGTAGGGTAGTGAAAGATCATTTCGTTTTCAGTTGCTTGATTGTTTGCATTTGATTGAGTAGTTTCTACCCTTTTATCCTTAAGAAGCCGAGTCGGCCACCTTGCGAACGTGATACACCGAACACAACATTCGAGGAGATTACCTGTTCGTACTTTTTGGTTCGCCAGGAGGTTTTCTATAGGTCATGTTTGCCTAGTAATATTGTTTACCTAGA